>CM018681.1:0-1200000 GCA_009363875.1 Mikania micrantha
AAACCCTAAACCCTAACCCTAAACCCTAAACCCTAAACCCTAAACCCTAAACCCTAAACCCTAAACCCTAAACCCCTAAACCCTAAAACCCTAAACCTAAACCCTAAACCCTAAACCCTAAACCCTAACCCCTAAACCCTAAACCCTAAACCCTAAACCCTAAACCCGAAACCCGAAACCCGAAACCCGAAACCCCTAACCCGAAACCCCTAACCCCTAACCCCTAAACCCCTAAACCCGAAACCCGAAACCCGAAACCCGAAACCCGAAACCCGAAACCCGAAACCCGAAACCCGAATCCCGAAACCCGAAACCCCAAACCCCGGACCCCGGACCCCGGACCCCGGACCCCGAACCCCGAACCCGAAACCCGAAATCCAAAACCCCAAACCCCAACCCCCAACCCCCAACGCCCAACCCCTAAACCCTATACCCTAAACCCTATCTTTCTCTCATTTGTGATTTTTTGTGTGTGTTTTCCAAGGTGAAATTTCTCTCAAGGCCGTAACCTCCAATTCTTTTTCTTTACTCTCGGCAATTCGAACCTTAAGGGTTTCGAAGATTGATGATAGTGTCTTGATTCAATCAATCATCATCACGATTTGATACATTGAGATGATGAAACCAATCGGCTTTTGTAGCTGTTACCCGATTTCATTTGAATTCGGTGCTAGGGAACCGAGAGCTTGGGGATTGAATGGGATGGGGAAACCGAGATTGAAATTCACAATAATGATGGATGATTCTTGCTAATAGATTCCTTGTTTGGAAAACCGTTTTCACCTATTAGAGATTTTGATTTTGGATCTCTAAGAATTGTTTAATATGGTGTATTACATGCTTACGGTTAGTACAGCTAGGATGATTGAGGTTTGTTTTGTTCATTATCAAATCGAATTTTTGGTTTGATGTCAATCGATCCATCGGTTTGTTTAGTTTTATCACATTAAACAAGTTGTGGATTGTTACCCATATTCTTTCGATTATGGTGCAAGACGAATTGGAAAACCCTAATAAGAATCATGGATGAGAGATTGATCCGGTCATATACTTTTGATGCATGATTTTCTTGGATCGTGATAATATGCTTGAGTTGGTTGTATTTGTTTTTGATCAACTACCAATGGTGGATGGATTCATGATATGTTTGATTATCATTGGCCGAAACAAGATCATATGGGGCTGCATTCTAATTGCGGTTGCCTCTTATTTATTTGGGTTTCGATTATGTTGCTTGCCGATTTGGTTTTTACATGGTGATGATGAAGATTATGTGGTCTCTTGGTCGTAGAAGGTATACATGGGGCTACATTGATGGTGCGGCTGCTGTTTATTGTTTGGGTCTTCGATCATGGTGATTAGCCGTATTCTTCATATGGTGGATCATGGATTTTGTTTTAAGGATGTGTCAATCATCATTGGGAATAATTCTTTTTCGGTAGAAATTTATTTATTGCCTTATTTTTCAGTTTTCTTGCTTACTATATCACCACATAGCATGATTGGCTTTAATCTTGCTAGAGATGATTTAATGGGTGTATTAAATGAAAAAGGGGAGATTTGTTTGAATGGGTAACAAATGGGTGGTTGCTGGGAATGATTCTTCTCGATGGTGTTGGATGTATTTCGGTGTTGTATGCTACACGATGGTGAGGATGGTTCTTGGGTATGCATGGTGGATTTAGGTTTGGTCTCAATGGTTGAATGATTGTTTGGAGGCTACAAGGTTTAATGATGCGGCTATCATTGATCATTTGGATCTAGATGCATGATAGGATTTGCGGCTGATTGGGTTTGCATGTAATGGTTTGTTTTGCATGTGGATGAATGGGATTGGGACTACGTTTGTGGCTGATTGGGTTTTCGGTTTTCGGGGCTGCATGATCGTGGTCTTGACAAGGTTTGCATGTGGGTTTGCATGCAATGGTTGGATGGCTTTATTTTCGATAGGAGCTGATTTTCTGTTTTATTGGGATATTCTTGGGCTAAATAAGTTATGGCTTTATGTTTTCTACCTTATGACATGGTTGATACTTGTTTATTGATGCGGCTTCCATTAAATTGTTGGTGGTAGATGATTAGTCTTGGTTGAAGGCATATTGGCTATAGTATTCAAGTGGCTTGGTCGTGATTCATGTTGATGATTATGGCAACCTTTTTGGCAACAAGACATGGTGGATATTTTATTCTTTTAGCCGTGAATATGGTTTGGGTTTGCATGGGTTTATTTTCACTAATGGTTGCATGTGGATGCATGGGGGATACATGCCATAATATTTCAGCTGTCATTCATTTGGATGGTGGATATTTCGGTTGTTTGCATGCATGATTGGTTGAGGATGCTTTGGTTGTGGATATGGTTTGTTTTTTAGTCTAGATTTAGGTCTCGAATTGCATTGGGTTGATTGAGAATAATAATGCCTAAGGGTGGTTATAATGCATTGGAGGTGATGTGATTTTATCTTGCTGATCATGTGCGGGGGTTTTGGTTTGCTTTGGGGTTGTTCTCATAAGTTGGATTTAATTGGCATTATGTGTGGATTTACATGATGGCCAAATTATTTTTTTGTTTACTTTTGTGAGGCAACTATAGATTGATAGGGATCTTTAAGTACATTGGGTTGGTTTGTTGATATTGACCACCTATGGTGGTGAATGTCCTTTAGATTCATGATTTGTTTTATTTGTTATGATTAGGGCCTGCGTGCCTATTCTAGTTGTTTTGTATTTGTTTATGTCGGTTCCCCCCTCTATGTTAAAATGCACTGGAGGGGGGGATGCGATTTGTTTGTAACATCTTTTATATTTTAATAAAATTTGCCAGGGCTTACCCTTTTTCAAAAAAAAAAAAAAAAAACCCTAAACCCTAAACCCTAAACCCCAAACCCCAAACCCCAAATCCCAAACCCCAAACCCCAAACCCCGAACCCCGAACCCCGAACCCCGAACCCCTAAAACCCTAAACCCTAAACCCTAAAACCCTAAAACACTAAAACCCTAAACCCAAAACCCAAAACCCAAAACCCAAAACCCAAAACCGTAAACCGTAAACCGTAAACCGAAAACCCGAAACCCGAAACCCCGAACCCCGAACCCGAACCCCGAACCGGACCCCGGACCCCGGACCCGGAACCCGGAACCCAGAACCCGGAACCCCTAACCCGGAACCCCTAGCCCCTAGGCCCCTGGCCCCTATGCCCCTGGCCCTATGCCCCTGGCCCCAAGCCCCAAGCCCCCAAGCCCCCAAGCCCTAGCCCTAGCCCGAAACCCGAACCCCGAACCCCGAACCCCGAACCTTGAACCCCGAACCTTGAACCCCGAACCCCGAACCCGAAACCCTATGGTTTTTCATTTTTGCAATTTTCTTTCTCTCACTAACTTCTCTCTACAAACGCTCTCTAGCCGGCTCCCTCACTTGATTAATGGAACCGTCGGCTGGGGTTCTTACCCCTCAGCCTCTATTGCCGAACAAACCACCGTGGGTGGTGGAGCAGGTGGCGGCACATGGTGGGGAATTACCAGAAATACATACGGGATTTGTTGGGCTTGAGTCTCACAACCTGTGTGGGGAATCCCGAGATGAGGAACGGGATAGTGAAATTGAGGAGATCCAAATGGAGTCGGCTCCTACGGTGGAAGAAGGAACTACCATATCCCCTCGGGAGCGGCGGTATACCAGAAGCTCCATCCGTAAAGGGGGTGTTGCTCGGCCGCATGGGGCTGGTAGGGTTCGAAGAGATAAGAAGAAGGTGCGGTTTTCGCCTCTGCTTTCTGATCTAAGGGTTAAGGAATTCATGCTAGAAACTGCTGCCAAGCTGAAGGAAAAGCCTCTTGCTACTCAGGAACACCGATTCATCCTTCCTAGGGTTGTCGATTTCGGCCAACACCAACCGGTGGGAGCTATGGAAGTTGATCCGAACTCCGTTCACTCTACACAGGCCCCTCCCTCTATTGCTGACCTGATGCGTAAGGATTATGACCAGGTAAATGCTAGTCTTGAGTTTTTTCCTCCCACCACCACGCCTGATGGTAAAACCAGGGTTGTTCTTTCCGATGAGGATGTCCGACAGTCAGAAGCAGCCCTAGCTAACCATCTTTTTGGTTATTTTCTGGGATCTACCATGGACTACAACTATGTAGATAAAGTGGTACGTAGGCTGTGGTCTTCCTATGAGATTGAAGAGGTCACTAAGAGCGCATCTGGCTGCTTCTTTTTACGGTTTAAGACTGAACAAGGGCTGCTGGATGTTATGGAAAATGGCCCGTGGATGATACGGGGTATTCCTCTAATCTTAAACAAGTGGCGACCAGGGTTAGGAATGCAGAAAATTGAGCCTAAATCTATTCCCCTATGGGTTGCCATCCATGGAATCCCGTTGGATTTGTGGACTAAGATTGGGGTCAGTTGTTTAATGAGTGCCATTGGAGTTCTGAAGCTCATGGATAAAGTTACTAAAGAGAGATGCTACCATGGCAGGGGGAAACTGGGGTACGCTCGGGTTTTAGTGGAAGTTTTTGCTGCTATTGATC
The DNA here is from genome assembly GCA_009363875.1 of Mikania micrantha. Lineage (NCBI taxonomy): Eukaryota > Viridiplantae > Streptophyta > Magnoliopsida > Asterales > Asteraceae > Mikania > Mikania micrantha. Next base: position 4,531 of record CM018681.1, read on the forward strand.
TCCTGGATATTGTGGAGGTTGAATACCCGGCTAAGGAAAATGATCAGGGTAATGTTGTTGGGTTAGAGGTTACTTAGCAATGGAAGCCCCCTAGGTGTAGCCATTGCAAAGTTTTTGGCCATGTCATTGGTGTCTGCAAGGACCGGCCTAAGGTTGACCAGGTTGCGGTTCATGTGGTGCCTGATGAGCCTCCAGTTCTGAACATTGAGTCTTCTGTCTCCCTTAAAGCTAATGTCAAGGAAGATAACAAGGACCAACCCACTAAGGATTTAGGGGGATTTGTTCCTGTTAACAGAGGTAAGAAAAACAAGCCCCAAAATAACCTTGGGGAGGCTGCTAGCCAGGCTAAGGAGCACATGGGGCAGGGTCAGGATAAGTCCAGGGGGAATGGGGGGCAGCAGAAGGCCAAACAAAAACAAACAGGGTTTGACTTCTCTAGAGCTGTGAATGGGGATAAATCTAAGGACAAAAGGCTAAACAAGCCTAAGGACAGCAACAATGTTAAGGTGGGGTTCCAGCTTGGGAATAGATTCACCAGTTTGGAAGAGAATGAAGAGGGGGATAAGGGTAGTCAAGGTTCAGGTAATAGTGGGCAGGTTGTGGGAAGTGTGGTAGAGCAAGGGGGTCCTAGTCTTAGAGTCCCGGAATGCCTTCTGAGTAAGGAAGTTGATATGGATGTGGGTCGCATCCTCCCTGCTTCTGTTACAGCCCCTGTCTCTAGGGCTGCCCCTGCTAATAACAATCTTTCTGATTATAAGAAGAACCGTATCCTGGGATACATTAACCACGCTAAAGGTGTCCCTACTTTGATCGCTAATGCTTGGGACACGGATGAATGGAATTTCTTTAATGATCAGTGTATCTATATGGGTATGAGCCAGATTATTTAGTAGTGGATACTGAAGATTATATGGAAGACAACCTGATGAATATAAAGGGTTCCCCGCACCTCCCTGAAAACAAAAAACAAGCCATTTTCAAAGCTCTTAACTCCAATGCCAAGGTTGTAAAAGCTAAGCATATGACTGCCTGGTCAGTGGGGGAATGGTCCTTTTTTAAGAATCAGGTTGATAGTTTGGGCATTGATATGAATTATGCGGTTGAGGATGTGGAACATGTGGACAATGGGATGGCTGCTTTCATAGCAGACCAATTCTAAGCCCTTGTGTGTTGTTTGGTTTTTTGGGGTGTTGTGTTGTTGGTTTCTTTTCTTCTTTTTATGGCTGTTGGTCTCTTGCTCTTTTGGCTGTGTTTTTTTGCTGTTATGTATAGCTGGAGTTTCTTTGTTCTTGTTAAGTTGAAGTTGTGGGCTGGTAGTCATAGGGTACATGTTCTAGTGGTGGGGTTGGGGGGCTGCTTGGCTGGTTGTTTTCCTGGTCCTAAAGCTGTCCCGGCTGTGTGGTTGTTTGTCAAGATGTATAGGGGCTGGTGGCACTTGATGTGGAAGGGTCTGGTTTGGGTGTCACAGGGCTGCTTTGGGGTTGTGAATACCTGCCGGATGGCCTACTGGTTTACCTGGTTTTGGGCTAATAAGGGGCACCAGTGTACTGTTGGGGGGCAGGTCAATTAGGGAGGCCTTTTGAAGCCTTGGTTGAATGCTGCCTCTTTCTTGCATGGGTGCTTTAGGTTTGATGTCCTTGGTTCTAGTTGGTGGATGAATATCGGTTGGTTTGGTTTTATTGCCGCCCTTTGGGGTGTTTGGGGCTGGTTTGTTGCGGCTGGTATGGACCTGCAAACAGCTATGGGGCTGGGCCTTTACTGTCTGACTGGTGGTAGTGCGGGCTGGTGTTATGAGATGTTCTGGGATGGAGGCTTGGTGTCACTTGGCTTGAGCTGGTATGCGGTTTGTTCCTTTTTCTGGTTCAAGGGCTGTGATGTGGCTTTTCTGATTGCTGATATGGCGCTGCAGCCAGCAGGTTTGCCCGGGTGGCTTGCTGGTCTGCCCCTGCTGCCTACTGCTTTGGCTCTGCGGCCTTATGTCATGCCCCTGCGGCCTGCTGCCATTGGGTGGGGTTTGGTGCTTGGCCAAAGTGCATTGTGCTGGGGTTGGGGCTACTGTGGGGGTACTTGTTTAGCCTGCTATGGCACTGGGGTGGCTCAATATGTGACTGTGGGTTGCTATTGCTACTGGTGGGCTTATGTTGCGGCTGCCTCTTTGTTTTTTGGAGCTGTGCTTGCTGTTTGTGGCCCCATTGGATCTAGGATACGGCCCCTTCTTGGTCTTGTGCGGCCTCATCATTTAGTTATGGATGTCCCTTATTTGGATTGGCAGATGGCTTCTCTCGGGCCTACTTGGAGGCCTGTCAAACCTCCTCCTTTGGGTTTTCGTTTTTTGTATATTATGGGTTTAGTTTTTGTTGGTTTTTAGTTAGGGCTATGGAAAGCTTAGTTTCCTATTGTATTTGTATTTGGGCCTATGTTAGTAGGTGGATTGGCCCAATGATTTTTGTGTCTAGAGTTTGGGGTAACAGTGTGATGTTCTTTGTTTTGGGCCTTCTTTTTAGTGTTGTTTTGTATCGCATCGGGCCCAAACAGTTTTTGTATAGATTCTGTAGTTGTTGGCCCAAGGGGCTTCTTGTTATTTTGGTTGCCTTTCCGGGTTTGTCGGAAATGTGCATCTCGGGGGGGTATGCCCCCTGGTCGTCATGTAATTCTTTTATTTGTGGTTGGTATTATATTTTTCCGGGCAAATGCCCTTTATCCAAAAAAAAAAAAAAAACAACCCTAAACATCAAACCCCAAACCCGAAACCCGAAACCCGAACCCCGAACCCCGAACCCGAAACCCCGAACCCGAAACCCGAAACCCCGAACCCCGAACCCCGAACCCCGAACCCGAAACCCGAAACCCGAAACCCAAACCCCTAACCCCTAAACCCCTAAACCCTAACCCTAACCCTAACCCGAAACCCGAAACCCCTACCCGAAACCCCAAACCCGAAACCCGAAACCTCAAACCCCAAACCCTAAACCCTAAAGTTTTTCTCATTTTGCGTTTTTTGTGTGTGTTTTCCAAGGTGTTTCTCTCTAGGCCGAATTTCATTCTTTCCTCTCCTTTGGCCGTGACTATTATTTTTCATTTGAGATTGATAATTATGGATCTATGAGGATTGAATAGGATGGGAGATGGTCTAAGACTTACACACATTCGAGTGGTGGATATAGTCATGATTATCTTTGAATGGAAAATCAAATCACCTTTAGAGATTTTTGATTTTGGGTCTCTAAGAATCGTTCCAATGGTGTGTTAAATGATTATGATTAGTACATTCAAGGGATATGGTGGCTTCATGTTCATATTTGAATACTTGGACATATGCTTAAACGCGTTGGGGTAGCTTTCGGTTCATATGGTTTGAAGACTATTCTTATTTATAGGCTGGGATCCTCGAAAGACTGATTTGATGGTTATACATGCTTCGGACCAGTTTATCCACTGCTTGATAAAACCGGGGGATGGCCAGCAAAAGTTTTTCTATTCCTTTATATATGGCCATGTCCGGGTCTATAAAAGGAGGCCACTATGGGAAGAGCTAAAGAGATTTTCTGTTACAGTGATGACACGACCGTGGGTAGTCATGGGAGATTTTAATGCTGCGCTAAATCCAAGGGATATAGCTACAGGATCGTCTACTTGGAATAAAGCTATGGACGACCTGCAAGATATGTGCCTACAATGTGGATTATGTGATATCCCATACTCTGGGATACAATATACTTGGAATCATGCCCCAGGTAATGTATATGGCCTACAGAAGAAACTTGACAGGATCATGGCAAATTTGACCTTCAATCATGTCTTCCCAAAAAAGGAGGTTAAGTTCTTACCCCCTCTCACTCGGACCATGTCCAAATTTTCTTCTCATCTTCACCCAAAAGGTTTTCAATGCAGTCAGCCTTTGATCTTGGTGTTGGCCAAGATTTGTTTGGATACTTCATAGCAGAAAGAGCAAGTGGAAACAAAGGCCATTTAAATTCATGAATTACCTTGCTGATAAAGAGGGGTTCCAAGGAATCATTGAGCATGAATGGAACAAGCATATCCAAGGTCATGCTATGTTTAGGGTGACTCAAAAGTTGAAGAACCTAAAAGCGCCGTTAAGGAAATTTGCTGAAAACATAGGGAAGCCAACAAAAAAAGTGCAACAGTTGCAAGATGAACTAAGCAAGATTCAAAGGGATGTGGATCTGTGTGGCTATAATTAGGAACTTAGGACTGAGGAAACTGCCTATCTTAGAGCGTATAAGCAAGCTGCTCTAGATGAAGAACTTCTACTGAAACAAAGGGCTAAGGTTGTGTGGTTAAAGGAGGGAGATCAAAAAACTAAGTATTTCCATAATGTGGTAAAGAAGAGGCAACAGAGGAACATGATAAACATTGTGGAGGATGATATGGGACATATATATCTAGGGGATGAAGTTGCACAGCAATTTGTCGCCTATTATGAGAATCTCTTGGGACAAGCAGAGAACACCATGCCTATAGCAGATATTGACCATCTGTTCACAAAGAAACTTCCACTACATCTGGCAGAGGATATGGTGAGGGAGGTCTCTAGAGATGAGGTTAAGGCAGCCATATTCAACATTGATAATGATAAAGCACCAGGGCCGGATGGCTATACAGCTAAATTTTTTAAGTCTACATGGGCTACCATAGGTGCGGAAGTCACAGAAGCCATTCAGGAATTTTTTGCCAATGGACAATTACTGAAGCAAGTTAATTCATCAGTTATTTCTTTGATCCCAAAAGTTGGCAACCCAAAGCTAGTGAAGGATTACAGACCTATTGCTTGTTGCAACGTATTATACAAATGCATCAGCAAGATCATCTGTGATAGAATTAAAAGTGGCTTAAACCAAATAATTGATGAGTGTCAAAGTGCCTTTGTTCCGGGAAGAATGATTAGTGACAATATCCTTTTAACCCAAGAACTTGTCCGTAACTATCATAGAAATAGGGGTGAACCGAAAGTAGCATTGAAAATTGACCTCCAAAAGGCATATGACACTGTTAGTCATTCTTTTATGGCACAATGCCTACATGGGTTTGGATTTCACCCATGCATGATTGCATGGGTCATGACATGCATCCAATCAGCAAATTACACCATCAATGTAAATGGGGAGGTACATGGTTTTTTCAAAGGCAGGAGAGGATTGAGGCAAGGAGACCCTATGTCCCCATATCTTTTTACTATGGTTATGGAGGTACTAAATCTGATAATGAAGAGACAAATTGAGCAAAATCCTGAGTTTAGATACCACTGGAAGTGTACTGATATGAAAATTACTCATTTGTGTTTTGCGGATGATCTCATGATGTTTTGTGGGGCTAATATTGAGTCTATCAAGGTGATACAAGCTGCTCTCAATATATTTAGCTCCATCTCGGGTCTTAAACCAAATATGGGAAAAAGTACCTTGTTCTTTGGGAATGTCCGAAGTACCCAACAACAAGCTATTAGAGAACTGCTCCCTTTCCAGGTTGGGAGTATACCGGTTAGGTACTTGGGGGTGCCACTTTTGTCTAAAAGATTGTATGCTAAAGATTGTTGTTATCTAATAAACACGTCAAGACACGTATCAAATATTGGAACAACAAGTTTCTATCCTTCGCTGGGAGGCTGCAGCTGATAAGAGCATTTCTATCTTCAATGCAAGTTTATTGGGCCACGGTTTTCACGTTACCATCAAACATCATTGAGGAGATTGAGAAAATTACACGAAAATTTCTCTGGGCTCAAAGTGATCAAAGTAGAGGTAAAGCTCGGGTTAACTGGAGAGATGTGTGTAAACCTAAATGGCAAGGAGGGTTAGGTATAAAATCATTGAAAGCTCAGAACATGGCCCTGATGTCGAAGCACATATGGCATAACATCACAGACAAGAAGTCAATATGGGTCAACTGGATAAAGCAAAATAAGTTAAAGGACACACATTTTTGGGCGGTTAAAGTGGAGGATGGGGCCTCATGGAGTTGGAGGAGTATTCTGAGATATAGGAAAGACATTAGACCACACATCTGTAAAGCTATTGGAGATGGTAGCCAAACATCTGTTTGGTATGACAATTGGCATGCGTTAAGCCCGCTGAGTGACTTCATAACCATCCGTGACATAAATAGAGTGGGCTTAATGACACAAACCAAAGTAGCTGAAATTATTGATTCGGGGCAGTGGATATGGCCACCTGAGTTAACGGATAAATACAACTGCTTGCTTGATTTTCCACCTCCAGTCTTGGTGGCAAACAAAACTGACACAATGAATTGGAAGAGAAACTCGGGCCAACTGACCAATTTTCAGACAAAACAGGTCTTTGAGGATTTAAATTGGAACGAACCAGAAGCCCCTTGGGGCAAAATTGTCTGGTTTAGTCAGAATATACCTAGCAATGCCTTTATCCTCTGGTTGGCCACTAAAAAACGTCTCCTCACTCAAGATAGACACAGAAACTGGGAAGTCACATCTAGTATGATATGTGCCTTTTGTGAGAAGCAAAAAGATAACCATAATCATTTATTCTTCCAGTGTAAATACCCAAGAGATGTATGGTATGTAATCAGGAATATGGCGAAACTAGAGAGGCCTCCTTCTTTATGGACAGACCTGATCAACCATTTGGCATCCTTACCAAATAATTCCAGGATATCCAGTATTATTCGAAGGCTACTGTGTGAGGCCCCGAAACCGGGCACCTCGCAGAGGTTGGTTTTCATCATAACACATAGCTCTTAAACTAAAAAATTTCATAATCATGCAGCGGAAATGTAAACATAGTTTGATAAACAGAATTCAATAAAGTGTCTGTATCAAAATCATATCGAATTGCCAAAACCAATGGATCGTCTAGATTGATGCCAGAGCTCCATGCTTTCTCTTATCATAGCTTTAACCTGACATACATGCTAAATCAAGTTAGCTTACGCTGGTGAGTTCTAGTTTTCATAAAACATCATAACCGTTTAGTGAGTTAAACATTTTAACATGAAAGCGTTATATCATACACATAAACCATAACACATAACCATGTCATCATCGTAGCCATATAACCATCATCATCATCATCAAAACCACTGTCATCAATATGAGCAGTGGGCTTATGCCGGCACAAGGCTCCATGTTTATAGTCCGCTCGACCCTTACCATGTTTATAGCCCGATCGGCTCTTACCATGTTTATAGCCCGATCGGCTCCGTGTTTATAGCCCGATCGGCTCTTACCATGTTTATAGCCCGATCGGCTCCGTGTTTATAGCCCGATCGGCTCTTACCATGTTTATAGTCCGATCGACTCCATGTTTATAGCCCGATCGGCTGTTCATATCCTGATATGTTCAGGTCATCGTCCATACTTACTAGTGCTGATACTAGTACATCATGCATACATATCCTATAACATGTATAGGAATTCATCATAACATTCTATCATCACATACATAGCATGCAAGCATGCAAGCATATTATCATACATCATGGCATCATGTAGTGCTAGCATCATTTCCTCATTCATACATCATGGCATCATATTTTCATATCATGCTAGCATAAGATCATCATTCAACATTCATGCATCCTAGTATTCTAGGACCTCGTCAAAGCATCTATTAACTATTGTCTTAGTTAACATCATAATGCATGCTCTCATTAACATGTTATGTCATCATAACTCATTTACCATGCACTTATCATACCTTAGCATATTCCCAGACACATTTCATCATGTGAAATACATATTCATACATACATCATCATGGCATAACATCATTCATTAATCATCATAACATAATCACATAACATAACAATAATCATGTATGCCAGCCCAAAACAGTAAGTGTAAATAAGGCGTCTAGAACTCACCTGATAGTAGACCCTTGTTTTCCTTAGCCGAACTCCTTAGCTAAGCCTTAAGAACCTACATCCGTTACATCATCCCATTACGTTACGTTACGTTCTTAAACTTAGAAAATATTCTAAGTCCCTATAGCCCACTAGTCCCCCTTACTGAATCCAAGTCCTCGACACTTAGCTAAGTGTTCGAAACCCTTGAAATTCATTAAGTCCTCATGTACACGAAATCCATGAGTATTCGAAATACTAGTACACGAAATACCCAAGGTACATGAACCCCCGGGTGTACACGAACATCCATGTGTACTCGAACCCAATGGTGTACTCGAAATCACCATGTATTCGAAATCCTTGTACTCGAAATAACATGTATGATTTCGAGTACCCTCTGTACATGATTTCGTGTACTCATCATTTCGTCATTAAACATCTCAGAAATTCATCTAAGACTTTGGGGAGCTAGTTCTAGGTTCCTTTGGTTGTTACCAACGTATTGGAACCCTCAAAGTTATGAACTTTATGCATAAAGGTATGAGCTTTATGCATAAGTTCACTCTTTGTTTAACCATCCTAACTTTTGCATAAAAATCCTAACTTTTCAGTCTAGAACACTTACTTAAAGGTAGATGATCCCTCCTGCAGCTTCTTGTGTGTATCCTCTTCCGTTTGATCGATCAAAGCTCGATCCTTGAAGTTTCTTGGTTCCAACTTCGTGTACTCGAGAGAAGATTTGCTTCAGCCAAGGGTTAGCACGTTTCCCAAGACCCTACTATTTATAGGCAGTGTCCTGTACCCGAAATTGTAAATTTCGAATGCTATGTTTTTTTCGAGAACTACTGTACTCGAAATCCCATTTCGAGTACACAACTTCGAGGCCTAAACTTAGTTATTTTTCGTCCCTTTTTCTAGCAAGTTAATCGTTCGTTACGCATTCGTAAGTTCAAATAACTTGTATTAGAAAATTTGGGGTGTTACAAGTCTCCCCTCCTTACAATAGGTTTCGTCCCGAAACCTGCCTCGTTACACATCGAACAAATGAGGATACAACCTCCTCATTTCATCTTCCGTCTCCCATGTCGTGTCTGAATTCTTCCGATGCTTCCACTGAACTCTTACTTGACGGACCGTTTTATTCCGTAGCTGCTTCTCCTTCGTATCCACAATGGCAACTGGTTCTTCGATGTAGTTCAGTCGGTCATCTACCTCAATGTCGTCTAACGGAACATGTGCTTGCTCGTCTGCCAGACACTTCCTAAGATGTGACACGTGGAAGGTAGGATGAATCCCGTTCAGCTCCTCTGGTAGGTCCAGTCGATACGCGACTTTCCCTACCCTTGCCATTATCTGAAACGGTCCGATGTACCTCGGACTCAACTTTCCCCTCTTTCTGAATCTAATGATTCCCTTCCATGGTGATACCTTCAGCCACACTCGATCACCCACATCAAACTCGATATGTCTCCGACGCTTGTCAGCGTAAGACTTTTGGCGATCTTGTGCGGCTTTCATTCGTGCTTTTATCACCCGTAGCTTTTCTGTCCAACTTCACCCCAGCACACCGGGGTTCTACATCGTCTTCCGTACAACGCCTCATATGGGGGCATTCCGATGCTAGAGTGGTAACTGTTATTATACGAAAACTCCACCAATGGCAAGTGGTCATCCCAGCTACCTCCAAAATCGATAATGCACGCTCTAAGCATATCCTCCAACGTTTGGATAGTCCTTTCTGACTGTCCATCAGTCTGAGGGTGATAGGCAGTATTGATATTTAACCTCGTTCCCATGGCATCATGAAACTGCTTCCAGAATCTGGAAGTAAACCTCGTATCCCAATCTGACACAATGGAGACAGGAACTCCATGTCTGGTCACAATCTCTTTCACGAACAACTCAGACAACCTTTCGGATGTATACGTTTCCCTGATAGGAAGGAAGTGTGCACTCTTTGTCAGTCGGTCCACAATCACCCATATAGTATCATGTCGTTTAGCTGTCCTCGGTAGCTTGGTGATGAAATCCATGGTGATGTGTTCCCATTTCCATTCCGGTATCTCAAGAGGTTGCACATATCCGTATGGCTTCTGATGTTCAGCCTTCACTTGCGCACAAGTAAGGCATCGGTTCACATACTGTATCACGTTAAACTTCATACCTGGCCACCAATAGTCCTTTCGAAGATATTGATACATCTTCGTTGCACCAGGATGCACCGAATAACGTGATTTGTGGGCTTCATCTAAAATCCTGGATCGAATGTCCCCATTTCTGGGCACCCACTGATGTCGACGGAGCTTAGCTAATAAACTAACTAAAAACCGACTCTAAAACTAGACACAATGTAATAAATCTAGACTCTCTAAAACCTAAGCTACCGACAGGCAAGTGTACCTATCGTATGTAGCAAGACAAAAGTAAGTCCGGATATCGAACCCACAGACTTCTACAGACTGTACTAACTAGACTCAAAGACTTATCTATAAAAAATTATTTAAACAAAATATTAATGAGGAAAAAGGGGGTTTTACTAACAACTAAAATACTTAAAAGCACTTAGTAATAAAAATAAAAGAGCAAACAAAGACTAAATCAGAGAAGGAAAGAAGCACTACCTAGGCTTGAATCATATACATGCTTGACAAGGTTCTCTCGGGGATGGAACTAATGTGATACCGGGATCTTTAAATACTAAACTCAAAGGAAACCTAGAGCACCCTCGACCCTTCTCAAGGATAGTCAACTAAGGGTCCTAAAAGCCGTTAAACCACCGGTTAAATGGATTCCTTTCACAAGTCATCCAACTACTTATGAAGTATCCGCTAGATTATCTACCTCACAATACGATAATCTCAAAACACCTGAGAAATAACTGTTAAACAATCTGCCTCACAGCGCGAAAGTCACAGTTCACTTAAATGCTAGGGATAACTTGGATTTTCCTATTGAACTCAATAAACAAAGTTTTATAGACAAATTAGACTGATCTTCTCACGAAGCCTCTAGTCTAACAGGCTAACAACCAAGACTTATCGACAACTTCTCACCTCACAGATATTAAAGTTGGTTACACATCTTAATCATCTAAATCATAATAAAACACTCCTATGAATTACCTGATCACAATAATTCATCCAATAATCAAAGACACACAGTAATTGATTCTAGCATGCACCTATTTCGCGACAGACAATCGCCAAGACACATGAGGAACATAATATCAATCATTTAACAATCAAAGATACACATACACATCCAATATTCCAAACCAAGTCTTTAAATCATAAATCCATCACATCATAATGTTCCAATCCCAAGATAAACCAAAATCAATCATGTACAATCATCTAACCTAGGTAGTTCTAGAAGTTTAGCCAAGAAACATCATATGAAAACAATCCATAATCTGTTTAAAGTAAATGAGTATCATAGAATTCGAATAAAAACAAAGGAACCAAATAAACCGAATGATGAACACCCGATATCTTCAATCCGAAGCCTTGATTCTTCAATCCTTAGCCTCCTAAATCTCCAAATCGCCTCCCTGATCGCCCCTGCCGTCTCTCCTATTCGAAGATGCCCTAAAAATACCTTCCCAGCCGTTTTTAATTGATCAAACTCGATTTTCTGAATTTTACCCCGCGTCGCGTACCGCGACGGCTACACCCAAACCCTTCGCGCTACGTGATGGGTCTTGCTACCCGAAAAATTAGTCGGGTCAAACCGCAATGATTAATGAAGGGCAATTTGGTCATTTTCCCCTGTCGCGTATCGCGACAGGGTTTCAGATGGGCTTCGCGATACGCGAAGGGTTCAAAAATCCAGATTTTGCTTTCTTCATTCTCAGATCCGTCTTCGTCTAACCGGGAGCTCGTTTTCTTGATCTTTTGCACCAAAATGATATGTTTATGACCTGCAAGCATCACAATACAGCATTGTGAAGCACCAGCTTAAATCGACTTTAAAACTCAATAAAACTGTACAAAAACAATTAAAAACAAATAGAAAAACAGATGTGTTTTGCAACACATCACCCACATACGACCGAACCGTATCTTTATGCCGTAATCATTGTCTTCCAAGTTCTTGACCTGCCCGAAGACACGTTCAAAACCCACGTTCTCTTCTTTCAACCCTTCCTGTTGCGCCTGCTTGAGCTCTTCAGAAAGTCTGTCGTTATCACCAAACCATACGATTTTACTCGTATGGCAGGATGATCAGTCTTGCGACTTAGAGCATCCGCCACTACATTGGCCTTTCCCGGGTGATATAGAATATCACAATCATAATCCTTTAGCAGCTCAAGCCATCGTCTCTGCCTCATGTTCAAATCCTTTTGCTCGAAGAAGTACTTCAAGCTCTTGTGGTCGGTATAGATGGTACTCCTTACTCCATACAAGTAGTGCCTCCATATTTTCAATGCAAACACCACTACAGCGAGTTCAAGATCGTGGGTCGGGTAGTTAGCCTCATGAATCTTCAGCTGGCGCGAAGCATAAGCTATCACCCTTCCCCTTTGCATCAGTACGCATCCCAACCCTTGTCATGACGCATCGGCATACACCACAGGATCATCATTTCCATCTGGCAGTGCTAGAACAGGAGCTTGGGTAAGTTTCTCCTTTAGCACTGAAAACGCTTGTTCTTGGTTAGGGCCCCATTCGTACTTTACATCTTTCCTCGCGAGCTTTGTCAATGGCGTCGCTAGCTTGGAGAAGTCTTGAATAAATCTCCGATAGTAACCGGCCAAACCAAGAAAACTGCGTACTTCCGTAGGTGACTTCGGAGGGCTCCATTTCATAATCGTTTCAACTTTAGCTGGATCTACCATAATGCCTTCTGGGTTCACCACGTGACCCAGAAACTGTACCTCTCGTAACCAGAAAGCGCATTTGGAGAATTTAGCATAAAGTTTCTCTTTCCTCAGGATCTCCAATACCTCACGTACGTGGCAAGCATGGTCTCCCTCATTCTTTGAATAAATCAAAATGTCATCGATAAATACTATCACCGATCGGTCCAGCATCGGTCGACATAACCTGTTCATCAAATCCATAAATGCTGCAGGAGCTTTCGTCAATCCAAACGACATAACGAGAAACTCGTAATGTCCATAATGCGTACGGAAAGCAGTCTTTGGAATATCCTGCTCTCGAACTTTCAACTGATGGTAACCGGATCGGAGATCTATCTTTGAGAACCAGCTTGCACCTTGCAATTGATCGAACAAGTCATCAATTCTAGGTAGAGGATACCTGTTCTTTACGGTTAACTTATTCAGTTCCCTGTAATCGATACACATACGCATACTTCCATCTTTCTTCTTAACGAACAGCACCGGTGCTCCCCACGGAGAGACACTCGGTCGTATAAAACCTTTATCGAGGAGTTCTTGTAGCTGGGTCATCATTTCCTTCATCTCAGTTGGAGCTAAACGGTAAGGTGCTTTGGCAACGGGTTGTGCCCCTGGCACTAAGTCGATCTGGAACTCAATTTCCCGCTCAGGTGGTAATCCAGGCAATTCCTCAGGGAATACATCGGGGAAGTTACGCACCATAGGAACATCATCAATCGTCCTCGTATCATTACGTTCCTCAATCACATAGGCCAAGTAGGCACCGCACCCCCGCCTCATCATATCGTTAGCCTTGATCATCGAAATGATTTTCGGCGCATACATCGTTTATCACCATAAACCGTTACGAAACTCCCATCCATCGCACGTAAACATATCATCTTTCGTCGACATACAATGTTAGCCTCATATTTGGCTAACCAGTCCATACCCAAAACTACATCGAAGCCTCCTAAGGTTATCAGAAACAATCGGACAGGGAAGCTATGACCTTCTATCTCAACATAACAATCATCAATAACCTCAGTCACCCTGGTCATCTTACCAATAGCCGTCTCTACATCAAATACCCGATCTATCTTCTTAACCTTCCCAGATAACCTATCACAGAAAGTAGAAGACACAAAACTCATACTGGCACCAGAATCAAACAATACAGAAGCAGGAATATTGTTGATAGAAAAGGTACCTGTGACCACATCGGGGTCCTCGATAGCATCATCCTTTGTCATCGTGAAGGCTCATGCTTTAGCCTTCTGCTTCTCCTTTCCTTTTTCTTCCTTCTTACCCGAGCCCGAAGCATCGGCCCATGGTTGCCTGCAATCTTTGGACAGGTGTCCAACCCCATTACAGTTATAGCATCGAATCGTACTGGGACAGTTGGCTGAAAAGTGCCCCACTTTTCCACATCTGAAACATAAGTTGGTGCCCACACGGCACGGCCCAGAATGGCCCTTACCACACTTGCTGCATAGCCCAGTATCTTCCCGTTTCACCTTCTTGCCTGAAAACTTTCGTTGGTCTGTTCGACCCCTTTTTGTCCCAGAGGACTCCTTCACCTTGACTTCCTCTTTCACTGGCTCATCAGCCATCACATCATCCCATACAATACCACTGAGTTCAACAGTAGAATCAAAAGTCTTTGGGGCGTTTGCTTTAACATGAATCCTGACCTTTGGAGGCAAGCCCTCCATGTACAATTTCACCCTACGTTCCTCAGTGGAGACCAGATGAGGAACGAGTCTGGCCATCTCATTAAACCTCAACGTGTACTGACGATGGTTCAGACTTCCAGCTTTCAGAACCAGAAATTCCCTTTCAACCTTATCCAGCTCATTCTTGGGACAGAACTGCTTAGTGACCAGTTCCTTTAGATCGTCCCAAGTCATCTTCTCCACATCAGCTGCAGCGTTGGACTGCTTAATGGTGTTCCACCAGTGAAGTGCCTCCTCGACAAAGGAGTGAGATGCAAACTTGACAGCTTGATCAATTCGGCACTCACTGATGGAAATAACAGCCTCCATCGCAGAAATCCAGTGGCAGGTGGCCACAGCATCCTTCTTCCCATCGAAGATCGGTGGGTTGCATCCCTTGAAGGACTTGTAATCACAACCCTTCAGTTTCCCAGACATAGAATCACTGCTCTTTGTCTCGACGATCACAACATCCTCATCTTCCTTAGAGCTTTCCTTGGTTCCCTCGGACTTGTCCTTCAGAGTATCCTTCAGTGCCTTAGCAATCAAGGCTGGTAGCTTCTCATCCATGATCTTGTAGACCTCATCAGAAATAGCCTTCACTACAACAGGCTCAAGAGTGAACTCTTCTTCATTCTCTGGTTGCTCGTTGTGCTTGTGGTCGTCCTCATTGACAGGTTCTTCATCCTCGACACGTGGTTCTTCGGGTTTCTGTGGTTGCTTACGTGGTCTACCCTTTTGTCCAGCCATCTAAAATTTCTACATAATGCAACAATTGATGAGTCAGTACAGGAGTCAGTTTAGCACGAAATAAGCTTTGTAAATCGTTAATGACGTTGATCAAGTGCTATTAACAATTTACCCAACTCATAGGCTCTAAACGTTTCCCATCCCATCTCTTCAATGTGCATGACACTAACTACATACATAACCTTACATCTAACCCTTAACTCATACATAAACATTCAGCTCGTGGCATCCGTTCATCCGTGGTTGGCAATCCGCGTCACTTAATCCCATTCTCAGTTTAAGTCTTGGCATTTGGGATGCCAAGATCTCTCAAACTATGTCTCTGATACCAACTTGTGAGGCCCCGAAACCGGGCACCTCGCAGAGGTTGGTTTTCATCATAACACATAGCTCTTAAACTAAAAACTTTCATAATCATGCAGCGGAAATGTAAACATAGTTTGATAAACAGAATTCAATAAAGTGTCTGTATCAAAATCATATCGAATTGCCAAAACCAATGGATCGTCTGGATTGATGCCCGAGCTCCATGCTTTCTCTTATCATAGCTTTAACCTGACATACATGCTAAATCAAGTTAGCTTACGCTGGTGAGTTCTAGTTTTCATAAAACATCATAACCGTTTAATGAGTTAAACATTTTAACATGAAAGCATTATATCATACACATAAACCATAACACATAACCATGTCATCATCGTAGCCATATAACCATCATCATCATCAAAACCACTGTCATCAATATGAGCAGTGGGCTTATGCCGGCACAAGGCTCCATGTTTATAGTCCGCTTGACCCTTACCATGTTTATAGCCCGATCGGCTCTTACCATGTTTATAGCCCGATCGGCTCCGTGTTTATAGCCCGATCGTCTCTTACCATGTTTATAGCCCGATCGGCTCCGTGTTTATAGCCCGATCGGCTCTTACCATGTTTATAGTCCGATCGACTCCATGTTTATAGCCCGATCGGCTGTTCATATCCTGATATGTTCAGGTCATCGTCCATACTTACTAGTGCTGATACTAGTACATCATGCATACATATCCTATAACATGTATAGGAATTCATCATAACATTCTATCATCACATACATAGCATGCAAGCATGCAAGCATATTATCATACATCATGGCATCATGTAGTGCTAGCATCATTTCCTCATTCATACATCATGGCATCATATTTTCATATCATGCTAGCATATGATCATCATTCAACATTCATGCATCCTAGTATTCTAGGACCTCGTCAAAGCATCTATTAACTATTGTCTTAGTTAACATCATAATGCATGCTCTCATTAACATGTTATGTCATCATAACTCATTTACCATGCACGTATCATACCTTAGCATATTCCCAGACACATTTCATCATGTGAAATACATATTCATACATACATCATCATGGCATAACATCATTCATTAATCATCATAACATAATCACATAACATAACAATAAGCATGTATGCCAGCCCAAAACAGTAAGTGTAAATAGGGCGTCTAGAACTCACCTGATAGTAGACCCTTGTTTTCCTTAGCCGAACTCCTTAGCTAAGCCTTAAGAACCTACATCCGTTACATCATCCCATTACGTTACGTTACGTTCTTAAACTTAGAAAATATTCTAAGTCCCTATAGCCCACTAGTCCCCCTTACTGAATCCAAGTCCTCGACACTTAGCTAAGTGTTCGAAACCCTTGAAATTCATTAAGTCCTCATGTACACGAAATCCATGAGTATTCGAAATACTAGTACACGAAATACCCAAGGTACATGAACCCCCGGGTGTACACGAACATCCATGTGTACTCGAACCCAATGGTGTACTCGAAATCACCATGTACTCGAAATCCTTGTACTCGAAATAACATGTATGATTTCGAGTACCCTCTGTACATGATTTCGTGTACTCATCATTTCGTCATTAAACATCTCAGAAATTCATCTAAGACTTTGGGGAGCTAGTTCTAGGTTCCTTTGGTTGTTACCAACGTATTGGAACCCTCAAAGTTATGAACTTTATGCATAAAGGTATGAGCTTTATGCATAAGTTCACTCTTTGTTTAACCATCCTAACTTTTGCATAAAAATCCTAACTTTTCAGTCTAGAACACTTACTTAAAGGTAGATGATCCCTCCTGCAGCTTCTCGTGTTTATCCTCTTCCGTTTGATCGATCAAAGCTCGATCCTTGAAGTTTCTTGGTTCCAACTTCGTGTACTCGAGAGAAGATTTGCTTCAGCCAAGGGTTAGCACGTTTCCCAAGACCCTACTATTTATAGGCAGTGTCCTGTACCCGAAATTGTAAATTTCGAATGCTATGTTTTTTTCGAGAACTACTGTACTCGAAATCCCATTTCGAGTACACAACTTCGAGGCCTAAACTTAGTTATTTTTCGTCCCCTTTTCTAGCAGTTAATCGTTCGTTACGCATTCGTAAGTTCAAATAACTTGTATTAGAAAATTTGGGGTGTTACATACTGGTGGGTGCCACAGTCTACCATATTTGGCAGGAAAGAAATATAAGGTTGTTCCAAGGGAAAAAAAGGAAAAAAGAAGACCTAATAGAACTCATCAAAGCTGATGTTCATATGAGGCTGCAAGGATTAAAACTCAAGAATACACCTCAGACTATCCGGGCTTGCACTGAATGGGGAATACCAATACAACATATAGTAACATGAAGCGAGTAACCAGAAAAGCAGACCGGGGAATAAACAAGCAATGTTACAATGGGCACAGAGGAACAAAACAAGAGAAGGGTAGAAGACATTGTACTACGAATGAACATGGAAAAGGAGCTGAACATCACAAATGTCCGAACTGGGAGAGGAAGATAAAAATGCAGCAAAGCAGGAGGAGAGACTGTCAACAAGGATTTAAGAAGGATACACAATGCACTAAGTCCAGTTGGAGGCAAGGTTTGTTTGATGTATATTATTGGGTCTGTATTCTGGGAGGGAATTCGGATGGGACACAATGGGCACACACTAAGCACCACCTTAAAAATGCTGCAATCACAACCTGGATTAATAAGGGAACAAAGAGTCTCAATGGGGAGGAAGGTTGGGTTGGTAAAATGAGCACTCAATTGGCTCAAATTGCTGAAATAATCTATGGGTGGGTTAAGAACACTCCAAGCTTGCATCGAAAATGGAGGTACCTGGGAAGAGAAATTGGTCAAACCCACACACATGTCACAGTGAATTTCTATGGGCCTATGAGGTGGGGGGTTGGCACATGCTGCACCAGTCACACCACTGTCAAGAATGTTGAGGAGCCCTCTCGAGGTGCTAGATCGCTCAATCATAATTGGGATCCACTATCGGGTGGGAACTTGGGTAATACTCTAATCATTTTAATCAAGTTACAATTGAGAAACCACTATGATGCAAGTGACTTACATATCTATGGAGGGTCTGGGACAACCGGGATAACTACCTATATTGTGAGACTAGGGGGAATGGTAGGGTGGGGGATTGGTACACAATGCACAAGTTGCAATACCTCCAAGAGGGATGAGTCATATTACATGAGTGCTCGAGTGAACAAACACAACATTGGGGAACCATATTCGGGAGGGAATCAGGTTGGTACACTAAGCACACTCATCACTCTGCTTTCGAAAGACCATACTGATGCAATACCTTTGCATGATTATGGAGGGATCGGGATGACTGGGAAACATTATCATCATATGGTGAGATTTGGGGGAATGGTAGGGCGGGGGGATGGTACACCTAACACACGAGGCACCACCTTTCAGAGTGTTGAGATGTACTGCAAGAGTGTTAGAGGGAACAAACAAAATTTTTGGGAACCGTTATTGGGAGGGAGCCAGGTTGGTACACTAAGCACACGGAGCACTCAGTTTTCGAGAGGCATTCATCTTAAGGAAACATATAATGGGCGTGGGCAATCTGGGGCTATGGGTTGTTTTGGTGAGGATTATTTTCGGGAAACATTGTGGGGAGGGAAACTGGTTGGTACACCTACCACACTAAGCACCACCATCAAGAGAGTGGGGTTAACTAATTTGAGCGTTAGAGTGCAAAAATACCATTCCGGGACACTTCCTTGGGAGGGGCACAAGTTGGTACTAAATGCACACACAACACATTGCTTTTGTGAGGATCATACTTTGCAGGGTTATCTCAGGGATCTGGACAAGAATAGTTTTTTGGTTCGGGTTACAAACTGGAGGCGTGACAATCATACTTTCCATGATAACAACCAAAGGAAAGATGTGTACACTCACGGTCAAGACAAGGCAGGTGATCGAGCACAAAGAGGATACAATGGAACGACTAATCTAAGAGATGGAGCTTATGGGATGTATATTAGCATAATGGGAAACCAGGGCCACACAAGGCAATGCATGGGGAGGAAAACAAAAGGGGATCAAAGTTATATATTGCATGATACCAACTATATATGGGAACCTAGTATAGGGAACCATATTTACATGAACATGCATGGGCTTGAGTATTGGGATTGCATGGCTACTTGGCATGACTATTACCATGCAAGATTGGACGAGTTTTTTCATAGTAGGAGTAAAAATGAATCTAGTTATGATCTATGAAGCTATGTTAAGCGGTTTTGGGGATATCACGTGTATGGGTTGGGGGTTTATGTTATTTTATATGTTATTTAGTGGTTTGTCATGTTTAACAGATATTACCCAGCTTTCTCTTTCTAGGGTAGATTCCTTCTTTCAGGAATCTATGCCTCGTTTTGTATTCTTTTATTTGTTTTAATAAAATTTACCAAGGCATTGCCTTTTTCAAAAAAAAAATCCTAAACCCCGAACCCTGAAACCCGAACCCCGAACCCCGAATCGCGAACCCCGAACCCCGAACCGCGAACCCCGAACCCCGAACCCGAAACCCGAACCTCGAACCCCTAACCCCAAACCCCAAACCCCAAACCCAAACCCCGAACCCCGAACCCCAAACCCCGAACCCCGAACCCCGAACCCCGAACCCCGAAACCCGAAACCCGAAACCCCGAAACCCGAAACCCGAAACCCCGAAACCCAAGCCCCAAGCCCCAGCCCCTAAACCCTAAACCTAACCCCGAAACCCGAAACCCGAAACCCGAACCCCTAACCCCAAACCCCCGAACCCCGAACCCGCAACCCGAACCCCGAACCCGAACCCCGAAACCCGAAACCCGAAACCCGAAACCCGAAACGCGAAACCCGAAACGCGAAACCCGAACCCCGAACCCCGAAACCCCGAACCCGCACCCCCGAACCCCCTAACCCCGAACCCCGAACCCCGAACCCCGAACCCCGAACCCCCGAACCCCGAACCCCGAACCCCGAACCCCGAACCCCGAACCCGAACCCCGAAACCCGAACCCCGAACCCCGAACCCCGAACCCCGAAACCCCAAACCCGCACCCCCGAACCCCCGAACCCCGAACCCCGAACCCCGAACCCCGACCCCCGACCCCCGACCCCCAACCCCCCAACCCCAAACCCCAAACCCCAAACCCCCAACCCCCCAACCCCGAAACCCGAAACCCGAAACCCGAAACCCGAACCCCGAACCCCGAACCCCGAACCCCAAACCGTAAACCGTAAACCTAAACCTAAACCCTAAACCCTAAACCCTAAACCGTAAACCCCATGGTTTTTCATTTTTGCAATTTTCACTCTCTCTCTAACTTCTCTCTAAAATTTTCCCTCTAGCCGTTCTCCTATTCTGATCATGAAGCCATTGGCTGAGGGCCCCTTCCCTCAGCCTCTTCCTCCTGATAAACCACCATTGGTGGTGGACCAGGTCACGACACAAGTGGTGGGAGGCCAAGGGGAATCTGATAAGAACATTGCGGGTGTTGAAGACATTCCACCCATGGAGGTGAGTAGTGACATCGAAGTGGAGACGTATGGTGACATCTCAAATGAGGATGTTGGGGCTGGAATACACCGGCGACATTCAAGATACCCAATGAGGAGGGGTGCTGCTACCAGAATCCAGGCGGCTAGGGGTGTGCGAAGGGAGAAGAAGAAGGTCCGATTCTCCCCCTCCTCCCAGATCTTCGGGTTAAAGACTTCTTTCAAGAAACGGCTGCCAGATTGAAGGATAACCCTCTAGCTTTGCAAAATATTCAACCCTCGGTGCCCTTGACTCCAATTCAGCCTCCGCTGGTTCCAAATCAGCCGCCGCTGGTTCCAAATCAGCCGCCGTTGGATCCCAGTCTGGAGCCTTCGCAGATGGCTGGGTCGATGGAGCTTGATTCGATTGCTGTTCCTACTCAAAAGGATTCGATTGTTGTTCCTACACAGCAGGTACCTCCCTCTTTTGCAGATTTGGTTCGTAATAACATTGATTGGGAAGCAGCAAACCTTGAATTTATCCCTCCTACGATTCTACCTGATGGAAACAAGAGGGTTGTGTTGACTGAGGATGATGTTCATCAGGCTGAGGCAGCCTTTGCAAACCATCTATTTGGTTTTTTTCTGGGTACTACTATGGATTATAACTATGTTGCTAGGGTAGTTAATCGTTTGTGGAGTTCATACCAGCTTGAGGAAGTGACAAAGAATGCCACAAGATGCTTCTTCTTCAGGTTCAAGACTGAACAAGGTCTCCAAGATGTTCTAGAAAATGGTCCTTTGATGATTCGTAACATCCCCTTGATTCTGAACAGATGGAAACCGGGTCTAGGTGTGAAGAAGGTGGAACCTTCTACGATACCCCTTTGGGTGGCTGTTCATGGTATTCCCCTTGACTTGTGGACGAAAAGGGGAATTAGTAGACTGATGAGCACCATTGGTGTGCCTAAGCTGATGGATAAAGTAACCAAGGAAAGGTGTGTGAAAGGGAGGGGGAAACTTGGTTATGCTAGAGTGTTGGTGGATGTCTTGGCTGAGATTGAAATTCCGGAGGCTGTGATGGTGGAATATCCTTACAAGGATTTAGGAACGGATAATACTATTCAGTTGGAAGTTTCATACCAGTGGAAGCCACCTCGGTGCAGCCATTGTAAGGTCTTTGGACACACTTTAGCCCACTGCAAAACTATGCAAAAGCAGAACCAGGTGGCTGAGCAGCCTGGGACAGGGACCCCCAAGGGGGCTGCGGCTTTACCGGATTCCCATAATGATGTTCAGAAGGCGGATGATAGGTCTGAGTTTACCATTGTTACTAGAGGTAAGAAGGGTATGGGCCAACAGAAACATGGGGAGTCTGCTAGTGGTAATGCAGGGGGAAGGTTCAACATCAAGTAAAGCCTAGGGGGAGGCTGGGTAGCCTAACGGGAGTAAGAAACAAGGGGGTTTTGACTTTTCTAGAGCGGTCAATGGGGATAAAGGTAAGGGTAAACTGAAGAGTACTACAGTGGAAAACAATAAGGGTAATGAGGGGATCCCTCTTGGCAATAGTTTCTCAGTTTTTGATGAGGCTCCTGTGCACGTGATTGAGCAATGTGATAGAAGCCCTATAGTTCCTGAATGTCCCATGAATAAAGAGATTGATATGGACTTAGGTAGAATCCTTCCTGAGTCCATTTTAGGCTCCAGTTCAGGGGCTAGCCCATCTGCTTGCCTCCTATCTGAGTACAAAAAATCTGTTATATTGGGCTACATTAATGATACCAAAGCCGTCCCCACTTTGGTAGCTAACTCTTGGGATGAGGAACGGATGAATTTCTTTACTAATCAATGCCTTAGGTTTGGGTATGATCCCGACTATTTGGTGGTGGATAATGAATCCTTCATGGAGGACAATCTCCTGGATGTTAGTTGTGTCCAGCCTCTTTCTGAAAACAAAATGCAAGCTATCATAAAAGCCCTTAATTCTACTGCCAAGGCAGTCAAGGCTAAGCACATAGTGGCTTGGTCAGTTGCTGAATGGGCCTTCTTTAGGGAGCAGGTGGTGAAATTGGGGTTGGACATGACCTATGCGGTTGAAGATGTGGAAGAGGAGGCCAATGGAATGGCTGCCTTCATGGCAGGCCAGTTCTAATTCCCCTTCGTTTGTCTGTGCTGGGCTGTTGTTCCCCCTTTTGTTCTTCTGTTTTTTATGGTTGATAGCTTTTTTCCTATTTTATTTTTGTCCTGGGGTTTGAGGTTTTGGAGTCGTTGTGGTGTTTTTGTGGGTGGTTCCTTGTTTGCTCAGCTTCCTTGGTTGTTTTACGGGTTTTTTGGGTTTGGGCCTGCCCATCCCTTGTTGATGTCTTTGGTTCTTGGGGCTGCTTTTTCCTTGAGACCCAGGGCCATCAAAAAGTTGGTCTCTATTTCTTTGTTCAGCCTGCTCTTGGGACCGTCTTCTTTTCTGTTTGGTGTTTTGGCCGTTTGTATAGAGGGTGGGTACATCTAACTTGGAAAGGTGATTGGTGTTTTGGCCGTTTGTATAGAGGGTGAGTACATCTAAACCCGAAACCCCTAACCCCGAAACCCCTAACCCCTAACCCGAAACCCCCCCGAAACCCGAAACCCGAATCCCGAAACCAGAAACCCTAAGCCGTAAGCCGTAAGCCGAAACCTGAAACCTGGACCCGGACCCGGAACCCGGAACCCGGAACCCAGAACCCGGAACCCGGAAACCCCGACCCCCAAACCCCGAACCCCGAACCCGAAACCCGAAACCCCTAACCCCTAAACCCTAAACCCTAAGGTTTTTCATTTGCTCAATTTTTCTCTCTCTCTAGTTTCTCTCTCTAACTCCTCTCTGGCGACCGGTTCCTTCTTGCCTGAAGCTAGAATCTCTCGATCATTCTTCTAGGTTTTCCATTTCATGGAACCTTCAAATACCTTCAACCCTCATGTGGAAAAGCCTCCAGACCCTAATTCGTTCCCCCCCTTGGATGCTGGAACTGGAAAAAGAGGAGTGTCTGCACTGGCGGTAAAGTTGAAGTCCAAGAAGAAGAAAGATTCGGCTAGCTCGGTCCTTGGAGGTGGAAATAAATCCAAATTTGTCAACTTAAAAGTCAGTAGGATTATCGAGGAGCTCAATGGTGTCCGATACACATGAGATGGAACATAGATTGAGGTTGTTCCACCGCAGGACAACCCCCAACAAGATGGAACGCAGGTAGGGTTATCCTCTGATGCGGAAATGGCAAGGAACGGCACCCAGATGCCAAGAACTGAGGTTTGTGGTCTCAATTTGGAGGCATCGGTCCCTCCCTCCCCGATCACCTTCTTAGATGAAGCTCCCATCATAGATGACGAAATGTCATCTGAATCGGATTCAGAGTTGGCGGGGGAAGAAAGCTTGGCGGCTGGTGGACTGGGCCATTGTGGTTCGACAGTGGCCAATGGCCAATCCCTGCATAGCGGCCTGACCTCCAGTGGTTGTGGTCACCTGCTGAACGACCCCAGGTGGCTGTGGACACCGAGCCCAATCGGAATAGTATTCAGCAGAATGTTTGGGATAAGCACATTACGGGTAAGGTTTCCTATGCCAGTAAGATGAAAATTAACAATGACAATGAGCGAACTCGTCTTGAATTCATTCCTCCTTCTGTTACCCCAAATGGTGGGAAACAAGTCCTCATTTCTGAGGATGATCTTAGGTACTCTGCGTCTACTTTCTCGCTTTATTTATATGGCTATTTTTTGGGTACTTCCATGGATTTCAGTGTGGTTAACAACACATTTAGGAGATTATGGAAGCAATTTGACTTGGACAGTGTATCCAAAAGTTCTGTTGGATATTATTACTTCAAATTCAAGAGTGAACAGGGAATGAATGAAGCTCTTTCAATGGCCCTTGGTTAGTCAATAATGTCCCCATTTTGTTACAAAAATGGGAGTCGGGTCTTTGCCTGCAATAGATAGAACCAAGTGTTATCCCTCTTTGGATAACAGTCCAAAATGTCCCTTTAGAGTTATGGACTGGCAAGGGTCTGAGCAAAATCATGAGTGCCTTAGGAATTCCTCTTTTGATGGATAGAGTGACTAAAGAGAGGTGTGAGAGTCAAATGGGGAAAATTGGGTATGCAAGGGTCCTAGTTGAGGTTGCAGCTTCTACCAGCTTGCCCAATGAAATAGAGTTGGAATTCCCTCCAATTGGTAATCGACCTGCCATGATTGCTACTCTTAATGTGTCATACCAGTGGCGGCCAGCTGTATGTAAGCACTGCAATGTATTTGGACATTCTTTTCAAATGTGCAAGGTAAGGACAAGGACTGAGGAAGAGTTAAAAGCTGCGGAGATTGCCAAAATAAATCAGAGGACTAGTGGTAATGGACTAGGGGCTGCTATGGCTCAGGATGAAGAAGGGTTCACAGTCAAGATGTCTAAAAAGATGCCATCTCATGGTCCTAGGCAGGGGAGACAGCCAGTTCAAGGAGGATCTAGAGGTGCAGACCCTAAAATGGGGTATTCAAGACAGGGACAGCAGCAGAAGCACAACACTAGTAGTGATCCCTTAGTCCAAGGGAAGATGAGCATACTCCATGCTGATCATGTTGCAGCCACTTGCAGCAAAGGGAAAGGACCAGCAGCTGCTGCTGGAAAGGAGAGCCGGGGTAAGACCACCAAAGCTCAGCCCAAAAGCCAAGGCCAAAGAAGTTCCCGGATGCCTGCTGATATGGGAGTGTCTACTTCTAACCAATTTGATCTGTTGACGGATGAAGGGTTTTCTTTGATGGATATTGAGGCTTCTGTTCGTACAGGGAAACTGGTCACAGATGATAGACAAAGGGTTGAACACCCCAAAAACACCAGATCCCACGTTACTAGGAAGAAACTTCCCCAGGTGTGTAATCGGGTTTTTGGGAATTGGGAATGGGATTCCAATTGCAATGAGTCTGAAGGGAGCACTAGGATTATTATTGGGTGGGATCCTTCTGTTGTGTCCCTTTTGGTGGTTGCTCGCCACTCTCAGGTCATGCACTGTCATATCCACCCTACTAATGGCAGCCCCTCTTTCCACTGCTCTTTTGTTTATGCTTACCATCGGCAAATCCCAAGGAGAAAATGCTGGGATGCTCTTAGGATGCACAAAGCTTTTGTTGGTTCTGATCCTTGGGTCCTTCTTGGGGATTTCAATGCCATAATAAGCCCCGCTGAAAGATCTATGGGGTCCTCCCTTGTCTCTAGTAGTATGACTGAGCTTAGGGAGTGTGCCTTTGACATTGATGTCGAGGACATTGCTAAATCAGGGCTGAATTTCACCTGGAATAAAAGCCCTGGCAGTCCCATTGGCCTATTAAAAAAGCATGACAGAGCCATGTCTAATGGTCCGTTTGTCCAAACTTTCCCCTCGGCTTATGCCCATTTTCTCCCTTTCCTTACTTCGGACCATTGTCCCATTGTTCTCTCTATCCCCTCTGCTGTCAAGAAGTCCCCTAAGGCCTTTAGATTTGCTAATTATTTGGCTAGGAAGGAGGATTTTTTGCCGCTCGTTAAGGCCTCTTGGGAGGCGCCTGTTAGGGGATTTCATATGTTTTCTCTGGTCTCTAAATTGAGAAGGTTCAAGAATCCCCTGAGAACTCTCAACAGAAAGCAGGGCAACATCTTTGCTACAGTTAGTTGCTTGAAGCATGAATTGGAGGGTGTTCAAGCTGAAGTTACCAATGACCCCACCAATAAAGATCTTAGACATGAAGAGCAAATCTATCTGGATGCTTATAGGGCTGCTCTTAAAGATGAGGAATCTTTCCTTAGACAGAAATCCAAAGTCAAATGGCTAGGAGAGGGGGACCAGAATAGTAAGTACTTTCATCAGGTTCTAGTCAGCAATCAAAATAGGAGACATATCATTTCGATCCAGGATTCCCATGGTCATTCTGTCATGGGTTCCCCTATGGCTGATTTGTTTGTTGACCATTTCAAGTCCATTCTGGGTCAGTCAGCTGATGTGGAGGAGATCTCTAACCCCCATGAGCTGTTTACCCGTACCATCCCTCCTAGTGTTGCTGGTTCTATGCTCAACCCGATCTCGGATGATGAAATCAAGAGTGCCCTTTTTGAGATTGATGATGATAAAGCCCCTGGTCCGGATGGGTTTTCATCTAAGTTCTTTAAGGCTGCCTGGGATGTTGTGGGGCAAGACTTTTGTGCTGCCATAAAGGAGTTCTTTAGGAATTGTAATCTCTTAAAGGAGGTTAACGCCACTGTAATTGCCCTTGTCCCAAAAGTTGATAGTCCTAGGCGGGTCACTGACTTCAGACCGATTTCTTGTTGCAATGTCACGTACAAATGCATAAGCAAGATCATTACTAACCGTATCAAAGGTGCCCTAGACCATGTGGTTAGTGATAATCAATGTGCCTTTATTCCTGTAGACAAATCAGTGACAACATCCTCATCACTCAAGAGCTTCTTAGGAATTACCATAGGAATAGCGGCCCCCCCGAGTGTGCTTTCAAGGTTGATATTCAAAAAGCTTATGACACTGTTGAATGGACCTTTCTTCAGAATTGTCTCTCACATTTTGGGTTCCCTCAGCGCATGATCCAATGGATCATGATGTGTGTTACCACCATAGCTTTCTCTATTAATGTTAAGGGGGACCAGAAAGGTTTTTTCCAAGGGAAAAGGGGTTTGCGCCAAGGTGACCCTATGGCCCCTTACCTCTTCACCTTGGTCATGGAGGTTCTCTCTCTTATCATTGCTAGGCAAGTTAGAGAAAATGGCCAGTACAAATATCACTGGAGGTGTGCTGAAGTTGGCCTTACCCACCTTTGCTTTGCAGATGATCTTTTTCTGTTTTGTAATAGGGATAGTATGTCTGTGGAAGTTCTGATAGATGCCCTAGAAGAATTCTAGAATGTTTCTGGCCTCACCCCTAGTATTCCTAAGAGCACAGTCTACTTTGGAAATGTCAAACCTGAAGTTGTTAGGGAGATAAATGACTTCATCCATTTTAGGGTTGGCACTCTTCCAGTCAAATACCTTGGTGTTCCCCTTATATCTTCCAGATTATTCCAAAGGGACAGCACCCCTCTTCTTGAGAGGGTCACCAAGAAAGTGAAAGATTAGAAGAACAAGTCTTTATCGTTTGCTGGTAGGTTACTCCTCATTAAGTCGGTTCTTAGTTCCATGCAATTGTACTGGGATTCTGTGTTCATCCTTCCTATCACTGTCCTTAGGGACATTGAAAAACTCCTGCGTGGCTTCCTGTGGAGTAAAGGCACTCTCCTCAGAGGAAAGGCTAAAGTCAAATGGAAGGATTGCTGTATCCCTCTCAATCAAGGGGGCTTAGGGCTAAAGTCTCTGAGAACTTGGAATGTGGCTCTCATGTCCAAACACATTTGGAATGTCATTTCTCATAAAAAGTCCCTCTGGGTCCAGTGGGTTGAAAAATACCATCTCAAGGGTAGGAATTTTTGGGAGATTCCAATTAAAAAGGAGGATTGCTGGAGTTGGAGGAAAATCCTGCAGCAAAGGGATGCTATTCGGCCCCATATCATCACAGTCATTGGTGATGGTAGCAGCACCTCTGCTTGGTATGATAATTGGCACCAACTTGGCCTTCTTAGCAATATGCTCACCCACTGGAACATAAATGAAGAGGGTTCAGTGAATCTACTGTGGTTGCTGATGTGGTCTTAAACAATCAATGGACCTGGCCTCCTGATTGGAGCACCAGATTTCCTCTTCTGGCTTCTTCTATCCCTTGTAAGCTTAGGCCTAATATTCCTGACATGCCCAAATGGAAAACCAATATGGGCAAGCTGATACCTTTCCATGTCAGTGTAGTTTGGAGGGACATCCAGGAAGGAGGGTCTGTCATCCCTTGGTCCACTTTGGTTTGGTTCTCCCAAAACATTCCAAGGCATGCTTTTAACTTATGGCTTGCTGTTAAGAATAAGTTGAGAACCCATGAGTTGTTGAGAAATGGGACAGAGACCCTAATCGCAGGTGCTCTCTATGCAAGTTGGTCCCTGATAGCACCAGTCACTTATTTTTTGAATGTCCTTTCTCAGCCAAGGTTTGGTGGGTTGTTGGTCTCAAAACCAAATGGGCTCATATTAATGGTTCTTAGAGGGAGAAAATTGAGGAATACTGTCGTACGATCACCACCAATTCTGCTTGGAGCGTTGTTAACCGTTTAGTCCTTGGAGCTGCTGTCTACTACTTGTGGCAGGAGAGGAACCTGAGAGAGTTTAATGATAGGCATCGGCCGGCCGAGGAGATAACTTCTTTGATTTTGGATACGGTTAGGTACAGGCTCCTTACGTTACGGTTTAAGGATTCTAGGGTGTTTATTCATGTGAGGAATGAATGGGAGCTAGGTAGGTTTTCCCACATAGCTGATAGTATAGAAGGTTGCATGATCTGATGGCTATCTCTAGAATGTTAAGATTTGATTTTCTCTGGTTTGTTAGGTGGTATGGATGCTGTTTTTGCTGGTATGGTTGTTGTTCTGAGGGTCTAAACGAGCTAGAGGAAAAAATGCACTTGAAAATCCTTAATTCTATCATCATTTTTCATATACACCTCTTCTTTTATTGTCTCCTTTGCGCAGGTTTTGGTATGGCTGGGTTGTGTTATATTGCTACTGAATCTGTTAACTATTGGCCCTGTTTTATTGCTGTCATTGCTTTTAACAGATGGGGGAGTGGGGTTATTGACCTTTTTGGGATGACTACTGGTCTGGTTTGGGACTATTGCAGGTGCCATATTTGGGTCTGGTTTTGGTTGCATTCCAGATTTCCTTTGACTGCATGCAGCTTGAGTACTGCTGGGAATACTCACTTGCTGTTTTGGGATAGTCTGGGTTCCATCAGAAAAATTCACAGGGGTGGGTTTTCTGGTGCTGGAATCTGGCATGGTCTTATGCATTGGGTTGGGAGTGGGATGGTTTATTTTCAGGGCTCTATAACCTACTGGTGTAGCAGTCACTTTGCTACCGGGTATATCCATCTGGGTTTGGGTTGGGTGGTAGGCACCATCTCCTATGGCCGCCCCTTGCTTTCCTGGTTCAACTTCCTTATGGCTACTTGGACCAAGGCTACCGATCTTGGGTTGGACTGGACTAACTCTCTTAAGATTGGGAGACAAAGTGATGGGTTTCTTACTCTGCTCGGGTTTGGGTTGGGAGGCTTTCTTCGGTCTGCTAAGCAGCTAACATGTGAAGCTGCTAAGGGTTGGGGGGATTGGATCACTGTGTGGCTGTCTAGGACTTGGTGGTTGTTTTTCGTCTACACTACCAAGTATCTGCTGCATGGTGTCTCTTTGGGTTCTCATTTGAAGGTCTTCATTGTAACAGGCTGGGGTGGTAGGCTCAACAAAGATATTGGGGATCTTTTCTGCTTGGGTTGGGGCTTTTGCTGCTGTGTTTTTTGGCTCGGGGGTTCGCTGGATTTCAGGTTTATTGTGACCGGCTGCTGCTTGAGACTTGCTGGGCCGGTCCTATCTCTGCATTGGGATGGGCTGGGCCCTACCAAAGGAATATACAGGGATAAATATTCTGCTACTGGGTTACGGCATGGGTATAAGCATTGGGTTGGGAGTGGGTGTGAGTATCCTCCTGATGCTGCAACCTACTGTTATGGGAGTTTTTTAGCTGCTGGTGATGACCATTTGGGTTGGGTTGTGGGGGCCAAGTCTTACTGTTACCCCTGGATTCATTGGTACAACTTGACCAAGGCTAGTGGTAATGGGCTGGGCTGCGCTATTGGCAATGGGATGGGCTGGGCTAATTTCCTTACAGTTGCTTGGGCTAAGGCGGTTGGCAATGGGCTGGGCTGGGCTAACTCCCTTAAAGTTGAGGGAAAAGGTTATGGGTTGGTTAGATTGTTTTGGGTTTAGGTCGGGTGGCCTTACTTTGTCTACTTTTCAACACTCTCGTGAAGTGGACAAGGATTTGGGGGTTTGGATTAGGGTGTGGCTCTTAAGGGTGAGGCTGCAATGTGTCCTCTTCTCTACCAGGACTTGTATGCCTGATGTCTCTTTGGGTCAACACTTGGAGAGCTGCATTTTTTGCTTTGACTATTTGGCCCCTTCTAATAGTTACTATGGGGCCTTGTAGATGGGTGGATTATTTTTCTACTGCTGGATACGGGCTGGGCAGGTTCGGGCTACTCACTATGGGGCTGGGTTTTTGCATGGCTATGAGTTGGCAGAACACTATTCCTACGGCTAGCTCTTGGTACAGGATGAGGGTTCAGATGGGTCATCTCTCCTTGTGCATTGCTCCTTTCCATGGGATTTACTTTTGGTTCAGATTCCCTCTTTTGGTTTTGATGTGGAGTGTTCCTCATATGTATCTTCCTCTCTTCTATGATATGGGAAACAAGCTGCATCAGCACTATGGTTATACTTGGGCTTCTTGGTGTATTCTAGTTTTTTGTATTTCCCATTGTATGTATTGGTCTGTTGATTGTATCAGTTTCTGTACTAGGTTTAGTGGTTACACCCCTTTTTTGTATAGGTGGAGTGATGGGATGAAATACATCCCTGTCATTTTTTGGGTTCCTAAACATAGGTTAGGAATCAGTTGTATTTCTGGAGGGAATGCCCTCTTTGGGTTGTAATCTGTTTTTTGGTTGTTGGTATATATTTTTCAGGGCAAAATGCCCTTTACCCAAAAAAAAAAAAAAAAAGTAAACCCTAAACCCTAAACCCCTACCCCCTAACCCGAAACCCGAAACCCGAAACCCCTAAACCCCTAACCCCTAACCCTAAACCCTAAACCCCTAACCCTAAACCCTAAACCCTAGCCCTAGGTTCATATCTCGTGATTTATTGATTAAAATCATGGGAAAGTCGAACAAGTTGAGTAAAACAGGAGTAGGTGACGGCAAACCACCAGATCCGGTAGTTGTTGGGAGGTTCTGGTCAGAGCACTCGGATGATGAACAAGAAGGCGAATTGGAGGTGAGTAGATGTAGCAGAACTGGAATGGAGAAATCGCTTGGAGTTCATAACCAAAAGAAAAAGAAAGGGGGCGGTAAACCTAGCAATACTCGGGATCGGCAATATTATTTGAGAGAGAAGATCGGCAAAGAGAATATTCCATTTAGGATCAATAACCAAGTGCTGGGTACGGGTAATCAGCAAGGAGAACATAATGGTCTTAACAACCAGGAGGAGGAGATTAGGAACTCTAATGAAAGTAACGTAGACCAAGATTGCATGGTTGTTGAAGATGTCATAACTAGCGAGGGTGATTCTGGAATCATTGGGGATGGTAATAATTTGGTTCAGGCAGCAAATATGGATGTCCAAGGTAATATAGAATCCATGCAACACATACAGGTGATCAAGGATACCCTACATGATGACCTTCTTGTGTGTATGCTTAATAAGAACCCGGTGGAACTTACGGAGTCGGAAGAAAATGCATGCAACCTGGAAAACCTCATAAGGGATACTGAATCTGGAAAGAAACTAGATGAATAGGAGCGAAGACATAATAATGAAGTAGACAAAGCAATGCGGGATCCAAATGAGGTTGAAAGTAATATCCAGTCGAATGAAGAAAACCGAAAAGCGGATATGTACACCCCAACCCCAATCGAGATAATTAGGCCAATCCATGCTGAAAATTCAGAAGGTAGTACACCAATGGAAAACCAGATGAGGCAAAAACGTAAGGAAAGTGAGAAGATTCTGGAGATGGAACAACAAGTGGGAGATAACTCTTTACTTACTGAACGAGGGGTAGGAGATGATAGGAAGAGAAAGAAGAAAGGGATGGTCACCTCTGAACCTTCTGATACTATGAAGGTAAGGCAATCTGAGGGTGGAACAAGAACTCATAAAATATGGAATTCCAAGAATAGAAGTGAATGGAAGAATATGCCGAAACCAAGGTTCAACTCACAGGCTACACCCATCAAAATAATGGAGCAACTTCCGCTCTACACCAATTATCAACATGGGCAGATGTCAAGAAGAGCTAATCGGCGAGTTCCAACACGTAAGAAATCTATCAAAACACTTATTAGAGAAGGATTGTTAAATGACTTGACTGGTGGTATGGAAGCACATAAGATACCTGGGTTCACAACAGATTTTACCTTGAAGAAATCCATGTTAAGCATAAACCCTGTCAAGCTGATAGAATTTAAAGCTCAGAAAAATCTACATGATGAACAAATGGATCAAACAGAGCAGGTGGATATGCAACATGATAGAAATGAGAAGGGGGTTGAAAAGGATAAGAACGTTTCTTATGCGGATATGCTGAATGGACAACCTAGCAAAGTGATCTCAGGTAAAATCCAATATTACCCCCCAACAATACTGCATGATGGCCAAAAAGTAGTGATAATAGAACCGAAGATAATCCAGGAAGCTACTATTACTTACAAAAACCTATTATATGGATATTTTGTTGGATCGAATCCGTCTATTGCTTATGTTCGGTTTAACCTGAATAAAATGTGGAGACAATATGGTGTTCAGGAGATCTCCTATAATGGATCAGGTATCTTTCTATTTAAGTTTGAGTCTGAACGGCTAATGCAAGAGGTTCTAGATCTAGGGCCATGGATAGTTGGGAACATTCCGTTATGTCTAAAGAGATGGGAAGCAGGAACGTGCATGGTGAGGGAAAACCCTAAATCCATACCGGTTTGGATTTTGCTGAAAAATATCCCACTTGAGTTGTGGGACATCGAAAGCTTATGTAATGCTGCTAGTTGTGTTGGAAACCCGTTAACTTTTGACAAGGTGACAAAACTGAAATGCAATAAGATCGATGAAATGGGAGGGTTTGCTAGAATTCTAGTTGAAATTAATGTTGATTGTAAGTTCCCCAAGCATATTAAAATTTGCTATCCTCCGGAAGGAAATGCTATGGGCAAAAGTGTTGATGTTGAGGTTGAATATCAAACTCGACCTTTGAGTTGTGAGTCTTGTAAGGTGTTTGGGCACCTCCAAAGCCAATGCCCCAAACAAGGTCCTAAAGTGGGAGATACTCATGCGAAGCGAAATGATACTACTATGGGTGAGTCACCAAAACCAATAGATGCAGATGGGTTTACTAAGGTCACTCATAGGAAACAATGGAATCGTAAGGAGGTGACTCAACCGAGATATATGATGCCGCAAAAATTCGGTACTAAGAAGGGATTAGGGGGAGATGAAATCAGCAATCCGAAGAGGAGTGATTCGGTTCAGTATACAACCTCTAAATGGAAAGAAACTAAGGAAATGGAAAATGGGATGAAACATACAGTTCAACAAAAGCTGAATCAACAAAAGGAAACTAGGAAGATGACGGACCCTCATATAGTTATAGAGCCAAGAAAAAGTAAAAAGGTGGGGTTGGAGAATAAGAGCTATCAACTGAAGGAAACTAGTAATCGGTTCGCGCTGTTGGATCAAGATGGCAAAGAAATGGATCAAGAGACGGAAGCAATTGAAGCAACACCAAAGAACATCAATGAAGCATCTCTTAACACAAAGTGGAATCAGCAGCAAGCTAATAATCTAGGGAAGTATTATTATGATAGTTTAAATGCGAAGCAGAAGGGAGAGGCTTTGGAATACATCACAGCTAAAGAGGTGCCATCAAAGAAGGTGTTAAAAACTTGGAATATGTCATAAATCAATTACTTTCATGATCTTTGTAATATTTATAATTTTGTGGCGGGTGCTAAAGCTACCAAAAAGTATTCCAAAGCTTCGTGTGTAGATGAAGAATATGGGAACACTGATAATTCATACTCCATGCCGGTGGACATTGAGGTGGAGTCTGAAACAGATGGTATGGCACAATTCATGAAGAGCGGAGGAGAAGATATAACCCTTAGTGATGTAGTAGAAGTTGAGGTTTTAGAACAGGTGGGGCCTCAACAATTCCCGTAACAACTATAATTACATGGCTTTGCAAATTTTGTCTTGGAATGTGCGGGGGTTTAATAGCATAATGAGACAATCGGAATTAAGTTCGCTACTTAAAGAGAATTGCATAAGTGTTTGTGGTATTCTGGAAACTCATGCAGTGAATCCTAATGCGAAGAGAATTTGCAACAAGCTAATGAGGGGATGGAACTGGATTTCTAATGAAGACCAATGTCCTAATTGGATTCGGATTGTTATAGGGTGGGACCTGGGTACCATCAACTTATTGGTCATCCATAAAACGGACCAGGTTGTTCATTGTTTGATAAAGCCCACAATGGGCCAGAGAGAGTTTTTTCTGTTCCTTTGTCTATGGCCATATTCGGGTGTATAAAAGGAGACCCTTATGGGATGAGTTAAAACGTTTTTCAGCTACTGTCACAAATGCCTCGTGGGTTGTGACAGGAGATTTCAATGCGGTTATGAGTCCAAGTGAAATAGCAACGGGCAGCTCTGAATGGACTCTTGCTATGTATGATATACATGATATGTGTACGCAAGGAGGGCTAAGTGACATCCCATATTCCGGTATAAAATTTACATGGAATCATTCCCCGGGGAAGGCTCATGGATTTCAAAAGAAACTAGATAGAATAATGGCTATGTCCAATTTCACCAATCAATTCCCAAGTGCGGTAGTGAAGTTTCTTCCTCCACTGACGTTGGATCATGCTCCAGGTCTATTAACCATTCCAAATTTGCAAAAACAGTGGAAGCCGAGGCCGTTTAAATTCATGAATTATGTTGTCCTGAAGGAAGGATTTAAAGATCTAGTTGCAAAGGAATGAAGTCAGCCCATTCATGGTCATGCGATGTACCAGATAACTCAAAAATTGAAACGCTTAAAAGAGCCGTTGCGGAAATTTGTGAGAGACTTGGGTATACCAGCGAAGAAAGTTCAGTTGCTTCAAAAGGAGGTGAGCAGGATCCACAAGATGTTGATACGTTTGGGTATGATCAAGATTTAAGATTTGAAGAAGCAGAATATTTAAGAGCCTATAAGCAGGCTTCCTTGGATGAAGAAAGGTTATTGAAACAAAGATCAAAAGTCACTTGGCTGAAGGAAGGAGACCAAAACACGAAATATTTTCATAATGTGGTGAAGAAGAGACAACAAAGAAACAATATTGTTCAAGTGGAAGATGACAATGGCAACATACACAGGGATGATGGAGTTGCATCTCAATTTGTTACCTATTATGAAAATCTGCTAGGGAAAAAAGAGGCTGCCACACCGATTGATGTAAGGCGTAACCTATTTACAAATAAGATATCTCCCCAAATGGCTGATCACATGGTCCGGGTGGTATCCAAAGAGGAGGTGAAATCTGCCATGTTTAATATCGACAATGATAAGGCCCCGGGACCGGACGGATATACCTCTAAATTTTCCAACGCCACGTGGGACATTACAGGAGATGAAGTAACTGAGGCAATTCAAGACTTCTTCACTAATGGGTATATGTTGAAATAGATAAATTGCTCAGTTATATCTCTGATTCCAAAAGTTGCTCGCCCCACTCTGGTCAAGGATTATAGGCCCATAGCATGTTGCAATGTCCTATACAAATGTATAAGTAAAATCATTTGTGATAGGCTAAAAAGTGGGCTGGATTCAATTATAAATGAATGCCAAAGTGCTTTTGTTCCTGGTAGAGTGATTAGTGATAACATTCTGTTAACACAAGAGTTAGTTCGTAACTACCATAGGAATAGAGGTGAATCGAAACTAGCGCTGAAAATTGACATTCAAAAGGCATATGATACTGTTAATCATAATTTCATGCAACAGTGTTTACAAGGTTTTGGGTTTCACCCATGCATGATTGCATGGATTATGATGTGCATAAGGACGGCAACATACACTATCAATCTAAATGGGGAAGTTCATGGTTTCTTTCCTGGCAAACGAGGGTTGAGGCAAGGGGATCCAATGTCTCCCTACTTATTTACCTTAGTGATGGAAGTCTTAAATCTCATATTGAAAAGACGAATTGCTCAATCTGAAGAGTTCAAATACCATTGGCAATTTGAAGCATTGGAGATTACTCATCTTTATTTTGCAGATGATTTGATGATGTTTTGTGGAGCTAATATTGAATCGGTACAGGTGATACATGATGCTCTTTTCGAGTTTAGTTCTAACTCGGGTCTGAAGCCTAACTTGGATAAGAGCACTATGTTTTTTGGCAATGTCAGGACCCACCAGAAGCAGGCCATTCAGGACTTACTCCCATTTCAAGTAGGATCTCTCCCTATTCGTTACTTGGGTGTCCCCCTCCTCTCAAAAAGATTATACTCTAAGGACTGTGGTGTGCTCATAAACAAAGTCAAAGCC
Source organism: Mikania micrantha (assembly GCA_009363875.1). NCBI lineage: Eukaryota > Viridiplantae > Streptophyta > Magnoliopsida > Asterales > Asteraceae > Mikania > Mikania micrantha. The sequence goes on from CM018681.1 coordinate 41,782, forward strand.
CGCATTAATGATTGGAATAACAAATTCCTGTCATTTGCAGGGAGATTGCAACTTATAAAATCAGTCTTGTCATCCATGCAGATTTATTGGGCTTCTGTCTTCACTCTTCCTTCTAATATTATTGACGAAATTGAGAAACTCATCAGGAAGTTCCTATGGACGCAAATGGATCAGGTGAAAGGTAAAGCTAGAGTGGGCTGGATGGCTGTTTGTAAACCCAAAAACCAAGGGGGTCTGGGAATAAAATCACTAAAGGAAATCAATGCGGCATTAATGTCTAAACACGTGTGGAATATTATCACAGGAAAGAAGTCGATATGGGTCAAATGGATCAAAAGATACAAACTGGGGGATCGTAATTTTTGGGATACCCGTATTGAAGATGGCGCTTCTTGGAGTTGGCGAAGTATCTTGAGAAATAAGCAACTGATAAGGCCTCATATAAGGACAGTGATTGGAGATGGACACAAAGCGTCGTTGTGGTTTGATCATTGGCATACTTTGAGTCCTTTGAGGGATATAGTTTCAGTCCGGGATATGTTTAAAGTGGGCCTTAATACTCAAACAAAAGTCGCAGATGTCATTAGTGAGGGACGATGGAACTGGCCTCCCGAACTGGTTGAAAAATATGCATGTCTAATTGAATTCCCACCTCCAATTCTGATTGCTAATAAGGAAGATGAATATGTTTGGAAGGATGGATCAGGAAAAAATATCCCTTTCCAAACGAAACAAGTTTTCTCAGATATATCTCGGATGGACCAATTAGTCCCATGGCATAAGGTTGTGTGGTACAGTCAAAATATACCTCATCATGCCTTTATTTTGTGGCTTGCCATACAAAAATGCCTGCTCACCCAAGACCGTATTCGAAAGTGGGAAGGTCCCTCAACGTTAAAATGTGCTTTTTGTGAATACCAGCAGGATAGCCACAACCATCTTTTCTTTCAATGCAGTTACCCAAGAAGTGTCTGGTACGAAATTAAAAAATTGGCGAAAATGGATAGAACGCCGGCGATATGGGAGGATTGTGTTACCCATCTTGCTTCTCTCCCTAATAACTCCACGGTGGCTAGTGTTATTCGTAGATTGCTAGTGGGAGCGGTAGTGTACTATGTATGGCAAGAGAGAAACATCAGATTATTCCAAGGAAAGAAGCGGAAAAAAGAAGATCTCATTCAGGCTATTAAAACAGATGTCCGTATGAGACTACAGGGGTTAACGCTTCGCATGACACCTCAAACAATTCAGGCCTGCAAAGAATGGGATATTCCTCTCATGCACAACAATGGAAACCGGATGGATGGCAAAATCAGGAATAAAGGCAAGGGGCATAAAGTGAGTCATAATGGAGGGCCTTGAAGATATGGGTATGATGTTCGAACTCCATGGGGGGGGGGGGCTGGTCTACGAGGAAGTTGTTGACTATTAGGCAATATGGGGAGTACACCAATGTGCGCATGGAACGGAAACAGAAGGGTTGGGATAATGGGTCTGGGCGGCAATCACCTGGTAAGAATTTTATGGGCATGGTAGGGAGGGGGATGGTACACTATGCACACAAAGCACCACCCAAAAGAGAGATGAGGGATACAACAAGAAGGATGGCAGGTTCAAGGATGCAGCTCGGACTCTAAAACCGGGCGGGATGGGAAAGGAAGGGACATATGGGGATCAAAAATATCATGTGGGGACTATTTGGAATGGGTTATGGAGTGTGGAATGCATGGGGGTGCATGGGAGAATTTTTTTGGGGTTGGTCAGGTGGGATTGGGTGCTTGGGTTCAATAGGATCTTGAAACGTTTAAAGGGAAGGGGAGGGAACCATGGGGCTCGAGATCATCAAGTGAGGAATAAGGGAATGGTGGGGGTGGAGGGATGGTACACTATACACACATCGCACCACCTTCAAGAGGGATGAGAAACACTTAATGAGGGATGAGTGTAGCTGTATGTTGTCTTGGAAACTGCCTAAGGGTGGGGAACAGGTTGGTACACATCTCACACACCACACGCTGCTTTCGAGAGGCATTCTATCATCTTACACGGTTTACCCTATTGGGTCACATTGGGATTGGGATAGCCGGGCTAGTACACAAAGGATGAGCATTGATGGGAAGGTAGGGTGGGGGGATGGTACAATACACACACAAAGCACCACCTTCAAGAGCGTTGATATATATTTACTAAGGGATGAATGGAATAACCAACTACTCCGGGAACCGTCTCAGGGAGGGGAACAGGTTGGTACACATCTCCCACACCACACTCTGCTTTCGCTAGACATTATATATTCTTATGGGGTTTACCCTATTGGGTTACATTGGGATTGGGATAGCTGGGCTAGTACACAAAGGATGAGCATTGAAGGGAAGGTAGGGAGGGGGGATGGTGCAATACACATACAAAGCACCACCTTCAAGAGCGTTGATATATACTTACTGAGGGATGAGTGGAATAACCAATTACTCCGGGAACCATCTCAGGGAGGGGAACAGGTTGGTACAAATGGCACACACATCACCCTGACTTCGAGAGGCTACCTTCTCCATTGTGAGATATTTGGGACACATAGGGATACGGGTTGGGAGTACGTTAATTTTGCAGGGGACAAAACGAGAGGAGCAAGCGACCTGGAACTTCAAGGATCACGTGACTATGGGATTTGGTTTGTGATGCTACCTCACATTTGGTTCTGCATGGCTACAAAGGATTATTGCATGGCAAAGATGGGCTCAACACATGGCCGTATTCTCATCTGCATGGGATGGTATTTGGTTCGCATGGCTAAAAACTACATGGCCAATTGCCTGGGTCATAATGCTACTAGAATTTGGTGTGGGATCATGGAACATAGCATGGATTTGGTGGATGGGCACATGGACTATACTTCACAAATGTAGTCTTTTCCATCTCTATCCTATGGATCATCAACACAACTTCAAGAATATCACTGGTGGTGGTTCCCTTATCCACAAGAAAGATATAGGAATGGAAATTATTCTAGATTATATTCTGTTGTTTTCAAAGTTATTTAGATGTGTTTCACATGTTATGGATATAACCTAATTGTTCGTCTTCTTTTTAGGGAAGGGCCTATATCTTAGCCCTTTGCCTTTGTTTGTATTCTTTATTCTTTTTAATAAAATTTGCCAAGGCATAGCCTTTTTCAAAAAAAAAAAAAATAAATAAACCCTAACCCTAACCCCTAACCCTAACCCCTAACCCCCTAACCCCTAAACCCCTAACCCCTAACCCCAAACCCCTAACCCCAAACCCCAAACCCTAAACCCTAAACCCTAAACCCTAAACCCTAAACCCAAACCCTAAACCCAAACCCAAACCCAAACCCCAAACCCCAATTCCCAATCCCCAATCCCCAAACCCCTAACCCAAACCCCTAAACCCCTAACCCGAAACTCGAAACCCGAAACCCGAAACCCCAACCCTAACCCCTAACCCCTAACGCTAACCCAAACCCTAACCCGAAACCCGAAACCCGAAACCCGAACCCCAAACCCCTGGCTCGGATGGCTTTTCATCCAAATTCTTTAAGGCAGCCTGGGAGGTTGTGGGGCAGGACTTTTGTGCTGCCATCAAGGAGTTTTTTAGGAATTGTAATATCTTGAAGGAGGTTAATGCCACTGTTATTGCCCTTGTCCCTAAAGTTGATGTCCCCAGGAAGGTCACTGATTTCAGACCGATTTCTTGTTGCAATGTCAGGTACAAATGCATAAGTAAGATCATCACTAAATGTATCAAAGGTGCCCTGGATCATGTGGTTAGTGATAATCAATGCGCGTTTATTCCTGGTAGGCAGATCAGTGATAATATTCTTATCACTCAGGAGCTTCTTAGAAATTATCATAGGGATAGAGGCGCTCCCAAATGTGCTTTAAAGGTTGATATCCAAAAAGCGTATGACACCGTTGAATGGACCTTTCTTCAAAATTGTCTCTCACATTTTGGGTTCCCTCAACGAATGATTCAATGGATCATGATGTGTGTAACCACCACAGCCTTCTCTATTAGTGTGAATGGGGTACATAAAGGGTTTTTTTAAGGGAAAAGGGGCCTGAGCCAAGGTGATCCCATGGCCCCTTACCTCTTCACTCTGGTTATGGAAGTTCTCTCCCTTACCTCTTCACTAAGAGAAAATGTCCAATTCAAATACCACTGGAGGTGTGCCGTAGTGGGCCTCACCCACCTCTGCTTTGCAAATGTTCTCTTTCTATTTTGTAATGGGGATAGTATGTCTGTTGAAATTCTGATATATGCCCTTGAGGAATTCAAAAATGTTTCTGGTCTCACCCCTAGTATCTCAAAGAGCACGGTCTACTTTGGAAATGTCAAACCAGAAGTTATCAGGGAGATCAATGATTTCATACACTTTAGAGTGGGCAATCTCCCTGTCAAATACCTTGGAGTTCCCCTTATCTCGTCCAGATTGTACCAAAGGGATTGTACCCCGCTTATTGAAAGGGTGTCCAAGAAAGTAAAGGATTGGAAGAACAAGTATTTATCCTTTGCTGGCAGGCTGCTTCTCATCAAATCAGTCCTCAGTTCCATGCAGGTGTACTGGGCCTCTGTTTTCATCCTTCCTGTCACTGTCCTTAAGGACATAGAAAAACTCATACGTGGCTTCCTGTTGAGTAAAGGTACGCTCCTTAGAGGAAAGGCCAAAGTCAAATGGAAGGAGTGTTGTATCCCTCTCAATCAGGGAGGCTTAGGGATCAAATCTTTAAGAACTTGGAATGTGGCCCTCATGTCCAAGCACATCTGGAATATCATTTCCTACAAAAAGTCTCTGTGGGTTTAGTGGATTGACAAATACCATCTTAAAGGTAGGAACTTCTGGGAAATTCCTATTAAGAAGGAAGATTACTGGAGTTGGCGAAAAATCTTGCAGCAAAGGGAGACAATTCGGCCCTATATCTTCACAGTCATTGGTGATAGGAGGACTACTTCTGCTTGGTATGATAATTGGCATCAACTAGGCCCCCTATGCAACATGCTCACCCACAGGAACATTAATGAGGGGGGATTCAGTGAAACCACTGTAGTTGCTGATGTGGTGTTAAACAATCATTGGAGCTGGCCCTTGGATTGGAGTACTGGATTTCCTCTTCTTTTTACTTCTAATCCCTGCCAGCTTAGGCCCAATGTTCCTGATATTCCCAAATGGAGAACCAATATGGGTAAAATGTTGCCTTTTCATGTTAGTGTGGTTTGGAAGGACATCCAAAAAGGAGGATCTACTGTCCCTTGGACTAAATTGGTTTGGTTCTCTCAAAGCTTCCCTAGGAATGCCTTCAATTTGTGGCTTGCGGTTAAGAATAAGCTGCGTAATCATGAGCTTATTGAGAAATGGGACAGTGGTCTTACTCGTAGGTGTGCCCTTTGCAAGCTGGTTCCTGACATCACCAGTCATCTATTCTTTGAATGCCCCTTCTCAGCCAAAGTATGGGAGGTTGTTTGTCTTAAAACTAAATGGGCCCACATCAACGACACTTGGAGGGAAAGAATTGAGGAATATTGTAGCACCATCACTAACAATTCAGCCTGGAGTGTAGTTAACCGTTTAGTCCTTGGAGCTGTTGTTTACTACGTGTGGCAGGAAAGGAACTTGAGAGAGTTTAATGATAGGCATCCGCTGGCTGAGGAAATTACTTCTTTGATTTTGGATACTGTTAGATATAAACTCCTTACCCTCAGATTCACGGATTCTAGGGTGTTAACTCATGTGAGGAATGAATGGAATTTAGATAGGTTTTCCCACATGGCTGATGTGATTTAAGTTTGCATACACTTATGTCTAATTTTAGAATGTTAAGCTTTATTTTTTTTTCTGGTTTGTTTGGTGGTATGGCTTCCATGTGTGCTGGTATAGAATTTGTTTTGGGTATGCAAACTGGCTAGAGGAAAAAGTGCACTTGAAAATCCTTTCTTTTATAATAATTCTGCACCTTCACGTCAGTTTAAATATTGTGCTATGCATTGGTTTTGGTATGGCTGGGTTGGGTTCTGTTGGTACCTGTTGTGTTAATTGTTGCCTTTGGCTCCCTACTTTTGTTGCTTCTTGCAGGTGGGGGGGTGGGCGTAAGAATGAGGCTGGGGCCTTTGGTCTCTTGGGTTGGGACTATTGGTACTGCAATTATTGGTACTGGTTTAGGTGGCGATTCAGGAAAATTGCTGCTGGGTACGTCCACTTGGGTTGGGCTGTGGGTGCCATCTTCCATGGGAGCCACCTGCTTAGGTGGTCCATCTCTAATGTTGCCAAGTGGACTAGGGCTGCTGTTTATGGGCTGGGCTGGGCTAATGCTCCCACGACTGGGAGAAAGGGTGCTGGGGTCGCTACCTGGGTTGGGCCTGGGTTAGGTGGCCTGCTTTTGTCTACTGAAAAGCACTACCGTGAGGCTGCTAGGGGTTGGGTTTTTGGACATATGGAGTGTTTGCACTATTGCTTCACCTTGGTCAAGAACAGGATTCATAAACATTCTTTGGATCCTCAATTGATGAGTTGCATTTGCTACTTGTGTTCTTATGGGTCTACTCACTTTTGGCGTTGGGTTGGGCATGAGGTCAGAATCTCCTTAGCTAGCTACTACTTGAGCGATGTTGGGCTTACTCCCCTGCGATCGAATAGTTTGGGCTCTACCAGAAGTTTACCCAGAAGGCTGAACAGGGCTGGGTATGCTGGTGCTTCGATGCTGCATGGGCTGAATTTTTGGGTTGGCTATGAGGTCTTTTATAGCTTGGATTTTAGACCTCATGGTCGTGACAGCAGAAGTTTTACTGGGTATACGCATTTGGGTTGGGATGTGGGTACCTTGTACTACGGTATCCTCTTCTTTAGGTGGTTCTTTCTGATGGCTACTGATTGTATTAAGTGTGCTGATCATGGGGTGGGCTGGGCAAACACTCTCAAGGCTAGGAGAAAGAGTGCTGGGCTAACTAATTTGATTGGGTTTGGGTTAGGTGGTCTCCTTTTGGCTGCTATGGTTCGGGATCATGAGGCTGCTAAGGGTTGGGGGGATCTGGTTGCTACATTGCTTCTTGAATTATCCAAGACTCTGATCCATGAAGTCTCCTTGGGTCAACATTTGAAGAATAACATTGGTACTGGGTTTATTCAGTCTTTCCTGTCAACGTTTATAGGGTCTGGTAGATGGGTTGAGCATTCCTCCATCGATGGCCTCTGGTTGGGCTGCACTCAGATTCCTCATATGGGGTTGGGTTCTTGCATGGTTAAGAGTTTGGTTCTTGCTTGGGCTCTTATTTGGCTCCACTGATCGTGCACAACTCTTTTCCATGGGACTAATGATTGGTTATGTTGCCCTATTTTGGTTTTGATGTGGTATGTTCCTCATACTTATCTACACAAAGACATGGGAAACAAGCTATATCAGCACTATAGTTATGATAGGGCTATTTTGTTTTCTCTTGTTCATTGTATCTTATTTTGTATGTATTGGTATTTTGGGTACATTATTTATTGTACTGGGTCTTATATATACACCCCTTTTTTGTATAGGTGGGGTGATGGAATGAAATTCATTCCTGTCATTTTTTGGGTTCCTAAGCATAGGTTAGGAACGTTCTGTATTTCAGGGGGTATGCCCTCCTTGGGTTGTAATGTTTTTTCATTGGTGATATATATTTTTCCAGGCAAAATGCCCTTTATCCAAAAAAAAAACCCTAAACCCTAACAAAAACCCATGCAAAGCATGCAGCATAAGCATGCGACTGTTGCTCCCATACAAAGCATGCAGCAGGTTGTATGCCCAATACAAAGTGATATTCATACTTGTGTGCTTAACAAAAACCCTGTTGAGCAATCGGATTTAGAAAGCAGTGGTAATATTCTAGGGAAAGTGCAAGTGGATAATGCTAATGGAGTGCAAATAGAAAAGCCAAGGAACCTAATGAATACGGCCAATAAGGATGCTAACCAACACCTCATTGTGGGAGAACATCAGGAAACTAATGATAAGAACCCTACCCCCATTGAAGTGGTGCATCCTACTGAAAAAGAAAATCTAGTGCAGGTAGATCTTGATGATATCAATATGGGTCAAAAAAGAAAGGTCAATGAATGTAATGAATTGCAAATGATAAGTACCTAGAAGGTGACGCACCCAAATACTATAACGGAAGAAAAAGAAAAAAAGAGGAGGAGAGCTATAACTCTTTTAGAGCAGAACAATGAAGGTGGCCCAAAGCCAAAGGAGAAAGGTAAGAAAATCCACAAGATATGGGCATCCAAAAATCGAATTGAATGGAAGAACATGCCTAAGCCGAGATTCAATTCATCTACCATTCCTATAAAAACTTATGGACCACCTACCAATCCATATGAGCTATCAACCTGGTAGGGTGACAAGGAGGATTAACAGGCGAAAACCTACAAACAAAAAGTCCATTAAGACCCTCATTAGGGAAGGTATGCTCTTTAATTCATCTGATGATATGCAAGATAGTAACATCCCAAGATTCCAAATGGATTTCACTTTAAGAAAATCCATGCTGAGTTCAAGCCCAGTCAAGTTGCTAGAATTTAAGGCTCAAAGGAACAACCAACCGGATATTAACCTGGAAGCAATCGACAACCCTCCTGTAAATGCAAATGATGATACTGGAAACAAGTTAGGGAATGCAACAGGTGCCACTTATGCAGATAAGGTGAATGGGTTGGTAAGTGTTGAGAAACCGACTAAAATTCAGTATTACCCTCCGGTTATTTTGCATGATGGTCAGAAGGTGGTCATGCTAGAGCCTAAAGTCATTCAAAAAGCCACAAGTACTTATAAAAACCTATTGTATGGGAACTTTGTGGGTACAAACCCATTTATAGCTTTGGTGCGATTCAATCTAAATAAAATGTGGAGGTTATATGAAGCTCAAGAAATATTGTGTAATGGTGCGGGGATTTATCTGTTTAAGTTTGAATCGAAAAGTATGATGAACAAAGTGTTAGATTTGGGTCCGTGGATTGTTGGGAATATCCCCCTTTGTCTAAAAAATTGGGAAGCGGGGAAGTGCATGAGAAAAGAAAATCCGACTTCTATTCCCGTATGGATCCTGTTGAAAAACCTCCCTTTAGAACTATGGGATATTGAAAGCTTATGCAAGGCTGCCAGCTGTATAGGGAACCCACTTACCTTTAACAAGGTGACAACGTCGAAGTGTAAGAAAACAGATGAAATGGGAGGATTTGCTAGAATTTTAGTTGAAGCGAATGTTGACTGTACATTTCCAAAATACATTAAAGTTTGCGATCTTATGATTGGAAGTGTACCGGGAAAAACCCTAAACATTGAAGTGGAATACCAAAACAAACGTCAAATATGCTTGTTATGTAAGGTATATGGGCATGATCAAGACAAATGCCTTAAACAGTCCAAACCGATGGAGGTTAGACAATCTGGGATGCTGAAAAAGAAGGATGGCGTACTTTCAAATCAGGTGGATGAGGATGGTTTCACGAAAGTCATCCATAGGAAGCACATGGGACGGAAAGAAAATCAACAACCACGACATCCAATCCAGCAAACATCAACTAATCCTATTCAGCTGCATAGTATGGAAGAGAGAAGGCCTAAGGACAACAACAGTGACCAACCTAGAATGACTACCAACAGAAGTACTGGGAGCAAAGAAAGTGAAATGGATCAACAACACTGCACCAAACCATCAAGAAAAGAGACAATTTTGAGGGAGAATGGACGGAGTAATAGTCATGCACAACAGGGATTGGCAGGAAGTAAGCCACAAAAGAAAAGATATCAAATTCGAGAAACAACTAATCGGTTTGTGTTATTAGACCAGGAGGGGGATGAATTGCAACAGGATAAAGAAGAGTCTAGTATTGGGAAGGAAGCCCAACAAGAAGATTATATCCATACCAAATGGCATCAAGAACAAGCCCAGACATTAGGAAAGTATTACTACGATAATCTGAATGCTAGACAGAAGGGGGAAGTGCTGAACTTCATCACGGCTAAAGAAGTTCCCTCAAAACAGTGTTAAAAGCCTGGTACCTATCACTAATATATTATTTTCATGATTTAAGTAAAATCTATGGATTTGTGGCAGGAGCGAAAGCTAAAAGGAAATACACTAAAACAGCTATTTCGGATGATGAACTGGGAGATCAGGAGAGCTTGAATGCTATGAATATAGATAAAGATGTCGAATCTGAAACAGATGGGACGGCTCAATTTATGAAACTAATAATGATGAAGGTGGTATTGAAGACGCTGTTGAGACAGAAGAACAGTTGTAAGTGGTTTTGGTCCAACCATCAAAGCAGTTTCTAATGGCGATACAACTCGTGTGTTGGAATGTAAGGGGGGTGTAATAGTGTGACCCGCGAGACTGAACTGAGAAATCTTATTCAGGACCATCAACTTAGTGTATGTGGCATTTTGGAGACGTATGCTATGGCCTCAAAAGTTGAAGACATCTGTAATAGACTCTTAAAAGGTTGGAGTTGGATCTCAAATGCTACTCAAAGTCCTAATTGGACTCGTATTGTGGTAGGATGGAACCTGAGCCATATGGATTTGATGGTACTGCATAAAACGGATCAGATTATCCATTGTTTCATCAAGCCTAGTGACAATGAAAAAGAATTTTTCTGCTCCTTTGTCTATGGTAATGTCCGGGTGTACCACAGACGCCCATTATGGGAGGAACTTGAAAAGTTCTCTACTCTAGTTTCAGATCGACCTTGGATTGTTATGGGTGATTTTAATGCGTCTTTGAACCCAAGTGACATAGCTGTGGGACAATCACACTGGACTCTGGCTATGGAAGACTTTCAAGAAGTGTGTATACAAGGAGGGCTTCGTGATGTCCCCTACACGGGTATTTAATTTACCTGGAATCATTCCACGGGTAAGACTTCAGGCGTGCAAAAGAAGCTAGATAGAATTTTGTCCAACACTGTTTTCATTGCTAGCCACGCCAGCGCCAGTGCTAAATTCCTCCCGCCAATGTCGTCTGACCACTCACCTGGCCTTCTGATTATCCCGAGTACCCAGGAAAAGTGAAAACCACGGCTATTTAAATTTATGAATTACTTGGTTGACAAAGAAGGATTTAGAGAAATTGTTCGCATGGAATGGAACAAACCTATTCATGGGCATGCAATGTTCCGGGTCACACTAAAACTGAAAGGGCTAAAGAGTCCATTGCGAAAGTTTGCTCAAGATCTGGGCAAACCTGCCCTCAAGGTGAAGCAACTCAAAGATGAATTATGTCGAATCCAGAGGGATGTGGATATACATGGCCATGACCAATCCCTTCGATTTGAGGAAGCTGCCTACTTGCAAGCCGACAAACAGGCCTCGTTAGATGAAGAGCTTCTTCTGAAACAAAGAGCGAAGGTAACATGGTTGAGGGAAGGTGATCAGAATTCAAAGTACTTCCACAATGTAATAAGAATGCGACAACAGAAAAACAAAGTTAATATGGTTGCTGATGACAGTGGGAATACCTACCAGGGTGCTGATGTGCCAGAACAGTTTGTCAAATACTATATTGAGTTGTTGAGGACCCAAGATTCCACCACTCCTATTATGGGACCTCAAATCTTATTTAAAAATAAGCTCTCGCCTCTAATGGCTGAACACATGGTTCGAGAAGTGTCCAAGGAAGAGGTTCGAGTGGCTATGTTTAGTATCGAAAATGAAAAGGCCCCGAGGCCAGATGGATCTCAAAGTTTTTCAAAGCTACTTGGGACATAACAGGAAATGAAATCACAGAAGCTATACAAGAATTATTCTTTAATGGGCAACTTCTCAAGCAAGTAAACAATTCTGCTATATCTCTTGTTCCTAAGGTTCAACAACCGCATTTAGTCAAAGACTTTAGGCCAATTGCATGTTGTAATGTCCTATACAAATGTATTAGCAAAATCACATGTAAGAGGTTGAAGCATGGTCTGGATCAAATCGTTAGTGAATGTCAAAGTGTGTTTGTACCGAATCGAACGATAAGTGACAACATTTTGCTAACACAGGAACTGGTTCGGAACTATCACAGGAATAGAGGAGAGGCAAAGGTGGCTTTGAAAGTCAACATCCAAAAAGCCTATGAAACTGTAAACCATAATTTCATGGACCAATGCTTACAAGGGTTTGGTTTTCATCCATGCATGACTGCATGGATTATGACGTGCCTTAGATCAGCTTCGTACACCATAAATGTGAATGGCGATATGCATGGTTTCTGCCAAGGTAAGCGTGGGCTAAGACAAGGAGACCCAATGTCACCTTATCTATTTACATTAGTGATGGAGGTTCTGAATTTAATCCTGAAAAGGAAAATTGAACAGAATGCTAACTTCCAGTACCATTGGAGATGTAAAGAGCATCAAATCACACACCTTTGTTTCGCATATGATCTTCTAATGTTTTGTGGGGCTAACATAGAATCTGTGAAACTTATACAAGACGCATTACTAGACTTTGGTATGGTTTTGGGGCTGAAACCAAATATGAGGAAAAGCACCATCTTTTTTGGTAATGTACGACCGACACAGCAGCAACAAATACAATCTATCCTTCCATTTCGTGTGGGAGCTCTCCCAGTTCGGTATTTGGGTGTCCCCTTGCTCTCGAAACGACTGTATTCAAAAGATTGCTTCACTCTCATAAATAAAGTCAAAAATCGCATTAAGGATTGGAACAACAAGTTCTTATCCTTTGCAGGAAGACTACAACAGATCAAGTCGGTTCTATCCTCTATGCAAATTTATTGGGCAATGGTATTTACTCTTCCTGCCAATATTATCGATGAAATTGAGAAAATGGCTAGGAAATTCCTGTGGACTCAAATGGATCATGTGCAAGGAAAAGCTCAGGTGAGCTGGAAAGTAGTGTGCAAACCTAAACACCAAGGGGGGACTAGGAATCAAATCTCTGAAGGATCAAAATCGAGCTTTAATGTCAAAGCATGTTTGGAACATCATTTCTGATAAAAATTCAATTTGGGTCAAGTGGGTCAAACATCACAAGCTGCGTGACCACCACTTTTGGAATGTGAGAGTAGAGGATGGTGCTTCATGGAGTTGGAGAAACATTTTGCAGTATAGACATAGTATACGGCCTCATGTGAGTAAAATAATTGGAGATGGTCGTAACACTTTGGTTTGGTACGATAACTGGCATATGTTGAGCCCCTTAAGTGAGTTTATTACAAACCGTGACATAACAAGAGTTGGCTTATTGATTCACACTAAAGTTGGTGAGATCATTAGTGAAGGACAATGGAACTGGCCCCTTGAGTTGACTACCAAATACCCGTGTCTTAAAGATTTTCCCCCTCCGATATTGATAAGCAATAAGGCAGATGAGCTCCAATGTAAATCTAGAACTGGAAGACCAATCCTTTTTCTACACGGCAAGCTTTTGAAGACAAGAGCGAAACTAGCCCATCGATTAATTGGCATAAGATAGTTTGGTTTAGCCAAAACATCCCTCGACATGCTTTCATATTTTGGCTTGCAATTCAAAAGAAACTACTCACACAAGACCGATTTAGAAATTAGGAAGCTAATGATACACTAGAATGTGCTTTCTGTGAGAATCAGCTAGATAGCCACAACCATTTGTTCTTCCAATGCAGCTACCAGAGAAGAATATGGAAAGAGATCAAAGAGATGGTGAAACTGGGTAGAACTCCGGCTCTCTGGAATGAGTGTGTTAGTTTCCTTGCATCTCTCCTGAATACATCAACTATTGGGAGTGTTATTAGAAGGTTGTTGATTAGTGCTGCGGTATATTATATTTGGCAGGCGCAGAATATTCGTATGTTTCAAGGAAAAAAACGGAAAAGTGAAGAAGTGGTTCGGGTTATTGTGGCTGATGTGCGTACAAGGTTACAGGAGTTGAAAATCCGGCCAACTCAGCAAGCTATTCTAGCTAGTAAGGAATGGGGTTTTGTTCTAGCTCCTGAGAAGATTATAGTGCCACAGAATAAGGCAGGTCTATTTGGTTGGGCGGAGGATCCAGGAGAAGGACAACCCAAAAAAGTTCTCCAATGATGCATCTCAACTTGGTAAAGGTCAGCAGAAGGGTGGACAGCAAATGGATGACTAGGCAGGTAAGTGAAAACTCAATTCTCATTTGGTTCATAGAACAAAATAAAAGGGTAAACATTTGGCAGCCTCGGGCTTGGATAAATCCTAAGGGTGGGAATGGGAGGGCTAACACAGGAGGGGGAAACATCAAAAGTAAAGGGAGGGGGAACCGGATGTACATACACCCCCATCATATGTTGTTGCTAGCCCAAAAACATCTAACTGTTTATGTGGTATTTGGATGGTTAGGGTGGTATCTTGGGTTGGGTAATCACAAAGAGTGTCCCCTAATGGTATTTCAAAACTCTAGGGGGTGAGGGATGGGAGGGTTGCTACAATGTTGTGTAAATTGGCAGAGGCTTGTTGGTTGGGGATGGGTACACACCGTAATATATGGTTGAAAGGTGGTCACCCTATAATATGGGAACCGGTTAATATGAGGGGAGGGACATGGGCTCTGGGTTTAATTTGGGTGAATCAAAAAAATAAAATTGTAAGGGAAGGGAATCAGACTGGTCCTCTTGACCTTCTAAACACCACCACGAAAATGAAATTGGCTCCTCGTGAACACCATCATGCATGCAACATACATGATATCAGAAAGGGGTGGGATAAAATTAGGGCGATGTTAACACCACAGTGAGAAACCAAGGGATGGTAGGGAGGGGGATTGGTACACTTGACACACAAAGCAGCACTATACAAAGAGTGGAGTGGCAAATATTGAGCGACCGAGTGCTTCTGAAATACTTCCGGGCAACACATACGGGCGGGAATCAGGTAGGTACACGGATCACACTGGACAACCTGATTTTGAGAGGCTGATATTTGGAGGAACCCATGAATTTACTCAGGAGGGGGCAGGCAAAGAATCAGGGGACTCAAGGGTCATTGGTGAGCATCTCGGGAATGGTAGGGAGGGAGGTTGGTACACATGGCACACAAAGCACCACCATCAAGAGAGACGAGTTTTCAATTTTGAGAGTGTGTGTTATATTATCATGTATACGGGAAAAGACAAAGGGAGGGAAACAGGTTGGTACACCCAGCACACTGAACACTCAACATTCGAGAGGCATTCATCTAAAGTTTACATATATTGGGCATGGGAAATATGGGGTTGTGAGATCTTTTGGAGAGAACTATATATGGGAAACACTGGGAGGAAGGGAACCGGTTGGTACACTTAGCTACCACAGCAGCATCGGATGTGCTCCTTTTGAAGCACTTTATGGTAGAAAATGTCGGTCTCCAATTTGTTGGACCGAAGTGGGAGACAACAGAATAACTGGGCCTGAGCTTATTCAGGAAACTACTGATAAGATAGCCCAGATACAACAGAGATTACAAGCAACACGTAGCCGCCAAAAGAGCTATGCCGACAAAAGGCGTAAGCCTTTAGAATTCGATGTGGGTGACCGAGTCATGTTAAAAGTGTCCGCATCGAAAGGCGTAGTTCGTTTTGGGGCTAAGGGAAAGCTAGCACCTAGGTATGTCGGACCGTTTGAGATTACTCAACGCATAGGTCCTGTGGCATACAGACTCAGACTCCCTGATGAGCTCAGCGGAGTACACGATGTGTTTCATGTATCAAATCTCAAGAGGTACTTAGCAGACGAGTCATTGATCATACCATTGGAAGAAATACAAGTTGATGAACAACTACATTTCATTAAAGAACCTGTAGAGATTTGATGTGTTGCAAAACACATCTGTTTTTCTATTTGTTTTTAATTAATTTGTGTACAGTTTTAGTCAGTTTTAGAGTCGATTGATGATGGTTCTTCACAAATCCACAAATTGTTTCTTGCAGGTAATAAACATGCTATTTCGGCACAAAAGATCAAGAAATAGAGCTCCCGGTTGGTCGAGAACAAATCCAAGACACAAGAAGATAAATTCTGGAAAAATACCTTGTCGCGTATCACGACAACAACTTGAAACCCTGTCGCGTAGCGCGACAGGTAGAAAATGTCTGTTTTGCCCTTTTAATGATTGCGGGTTTGACCCGACTAATTTGTCGGGTAGTGAGGGCTGTCGCGTAGCGCGAAGGGTTCTTGGAGGCCTGTCGCGTAGCGCGACAGGGTTAGTTTTTTAGAATTTCGACTTTTATGTTTTTGAAACGGCTGGAGGCGAGGGGATTCGATTCTGGATGATTAGAAACGATCAGGGAGGCGACTAGAGGCTGGAGGACAAGAGGGGAGTCGATCTTAATCATCGGGAAGCCTTAGACGAGTGATCCGAAGGGTGTAACGTGATCGGTTTACTTTGTTTCTCTTATTTCTCATGTTTTCTTACATTAAACAGATTATGGGTTGTTTTCATATGATGTTTCTTGGCTAAACTTCTAGAACTACCTAGGTTAGATGATTGTACATGATTGATTTTGGTTTATCTTGGGATTGAAACAATATGATGTGATGGATTTATGATTTAAAGACTTGGTTTGGAATATTGGATGTGTACGTGTGTCTTTGATTGTTAAATGATTAATATTATGTTCCTCATGTGTCTTGGCGATTGTCTGTCGCGAAATAGGTGCATGCTAGAATCAATTACTGTGTGTCTTTGATTATTGGATGAATTATTGTGATCAGGTAATTCATAGGAATGTTTTATTATGATTTAGATGATTAAGATGTGCAACCAACTTTAATAGCCGTGAGGTGAGAAGTTGTCAATAAGTCTTGGTTGTTAGCTTGTTAGGTTAGAGGCTTCGTGAGAAGATCAGTCTAATTTGTCTATCAAACCTTGTTTATTGAGTTCAATAGGAAAACCCAAGTTATCCCTAACATTTAAGTGAACTGTGACTTTCGCGCTGTAAGGTAGATTGTCTAACAGTTATTTCTTAGGTGTTTTGAGATTATCGTACTGTGAGGTAGATAATCTAGCGGATACTTCATAAGTAGTTGGATGACCTGTGAAGGGAATCCAGTTAACCGGTGGTTTAACGGCTTTTAGGGCCCTTAGTTGACTATCCTTGAGAAGGGTCGAGGGTACTCTAGGTTTCCTTTGAGTTTAGTATTTTAAGATCCCGGTATCACATTAGTTCTACCCCCGATAGAACCTTGTCAAGCATGTATATGATTCAAGCCTAGGTAGTGCTTCTTTCCTTCTCTGATTTAGTCTTTGTTTGCTCGTCTGTTTTTTATTTCTAAGTGTCTTTTAAGTATTTTAATTGTTAGTAAAAATCCCCCTTTTTCTCATTAATATTTTATTTAAGTAAATTTGTATAAATAAGTCCTTGAGTCTAGTTAGTACAGTCTGTAGAAGTCTGTGGGTTCGATATCCGGACTTACTTTGCTCTGCTACATACGATAGGTACACTTGCCTGTCGGTAGCTTAGGTTTTAGAGAGTCTAGATTTATTACTTTGTTTCTATTTTAGAGTCGGTTTTTACTTAGTTTATTAGGTAAGCTCCGTCGACATCAAGTTTTTGGCGCCGTTGCCGGGGACTTCTTAGTCGATTGTGCTTACTAGTTCTTGTTCTTATCTGTGCATATTTGTGTTTATTTTGCTTTTCAATTTTATTTTATTTTATTTTATTTTATTTCTTTTTGATTATTTTTGTTTATTTGTTTGCAGGTTTGTTAGTTTATGCCCCACCTACGCTCACACGGACCGCTCCTGAGCTTTCTTTGCCATCAAGGAGCGATTCGCGAGACTTTTCTGAAGGATCTACGAGCGAGGTAAGTGCTTCTACTCCCATTTCTGCAGATTTTTCTGAGTACACATCATCTTCTTCTTCTAGTTCTTCTACTCACTCCAGTCCACGCGTGCCTTTTGATCCACAAATGGCGGCGCGTCGTACTGTGCATCAGCAGGCCACTGCGGGTTTCACGGGGCTTAACAACCCCATTGCACCGCCACCGATACCGAATGAAAATTCGTGGCAGATTCCTTCATATATCATGACCGCTATTAGTAATGCTCAATTCAGCGGTCGTGATGATGAAGATGCACCCGCACACCTTGCTCGGCTCACACGCATCTGTGGTACCTTTAATCTTCAAGGGGCCACCGAAGATGCGATTTTCATGCACCTGTTTCCATTTTCTTTGTCGGGGCGAGCAGCCACTTGGCTTGACTCTCATCCTCCAGGCACTTTCACTACTTGGGTTAGCCTCCGGGATGCTTTTCTTAAAAAGTACTTTCCACCTGCTAAGGCTGCCCGCCTGCGAGATGAGATCCATTCATTCCGAATGGCACCTGATGAGCCCTATTATCTTGCTTGGGAGAGGTTCCAAAACCTTCTAAGCAGATGCTCCCAGCACGGTCTCTCTGATTGGGCTCTTGTAGAGAAGTTCTACAATGGTCTAACTTATGAGACTCGGGCTCGTTTCGACACTTCTGCGGGTGGTCATCTCATGGGAAAAAGGGATGTTGCTGAGTGCACCGATATGTTTGAAAGTTTTGCTCAGGCTGAGTATGAGCAGCGGTCTTCAAATAGGAATTCCACTCCTATTGCTAGTTCCTCCTCTTCCACCAGAGGAGTTCACCACGTTAATGTGGACACTAGTGTTGCTGCTGCTCTTGAGTCTTTAGCTAGGGATGTCAAGGATTTGAAGATGAGAGTGGATCGGTGTGAGATTTGTAGAGGTGGTCATGCCACTTCTGAATGTTTGGTGGGCCAGGAGCAAGCAAATTTTGTAGGCGGGCAGGGCCGGTTTGGGCAGTCTTATAACCCCGGTTGGGGAAATCATTCAAACCAAACCTATAGATCTTCAGGAAATCCCCCTAGTTTCCATCATAGTTACTCTAAAAACCAGGGGCAGGGGCAACCTAATGGTAGTTCTGGTAGCAATTCAGGTGCTAGTGGTGGTTTAGGTAAGATAGAGGAGTTATTGACTCAGTTAGTGGCTAAGGATGCCACTACACAGAAGATCCTACATGAGCATGATGTTCTCCTCAAGAACCAGCAATCTGCGTTCTTGGATTTACAGCGAACGGTTGGTGACATAGCCAAACGGTTGGATGAACGGCCCCAAGGCCAGTTCTCGGGTCAGCCCCAAACCAACCCAAACGCCCACGTAAAGGCGGTCACTACTCGTTCTGGAGGAGGTAGAGGAGAGGTGTTCCTACCACCAATGTTGGTGGAAGTTGAGGAGAGTGAGAGAGTGGTCCCACCGGTTGATTTAGATGAGGAGGAACCGGTGGATGAGGAGATTGAGATGGAGACTCCTGGGAGGGTGCCCCCGAGGCTAGTCCCAGCAAGTACCGCACCTAACAGTGAGTCTCCTGTTGAGAAGCCGGCAGTTGGTAAGCCGGTCATGTTTAAGCCCACTTCAGAGATTGATCTTACCCGTGTTCCTTATCCGGTGCGCTTAACTAATCAAAAGCACGCTAAGGAATACGGGCACTTTCTTGACATGTTTAAGCAACTCAAGATCAATCTCCCTTTTATTGAAGCCCTTCAGCATATACCGAAGTATGTCAAGTATCTCAAAGAGTTTTTGAAGGGTAAGGACCGTTTAGGAGAGGTCGCCAACGTACCATTGAGTGCGGGATGTTCCGCGGTGATTTTAAACAAGCTTCCCGAAAAGCTTGCAGATCTGGGAATGTTTACTATCCCGTGCTTATTTGGAGATGATGTGAGAAGGTATGCTCTGGCGGATTCAGGGGCTAGCATCAATTTGATGCCATATTCTTTATACGAGAAGCTAGCCATTGGTGATTTGTCCCCCACACGCATGACCTTGTCGTTGGCGGACCGGTCGGTTAAATGTCCATGGGGAATTTTGAATAATGTGTTAGTCAAAGTAGATAGGTTTGTGTTTCCCGTGGACTTTGTTGTGATGGATATGGAGGCGGACATGGCAGTTCCCATCATTCTTGGGCGCCCATTTTTGCGCACCGCTAAGGCAATTATAGATGTGTATGAGGGTAAACTCACTTTTAGAGTGGGTGATGAGAGTGTTTGTTTGAAAATAGCAAAATCTATGAGCGCCGGTGGTGAGTTAGTCCATCAAGTTGATGGTGTGAAGTAAGTGAGTGATGATGTAGGTGTGAATGAGGTCATGGGAGGAGGACCATGGGATGTTGGTGATCGTGGTCATGATCTGATTGCAAGGGAGGAGGTTTCCCTTGATTCCCCCATTTGAGTTGAGTGTGAGTGAGTTCTTGGGTTAAACACCCAAGTGTAGAGTTTGTAGGTTATTTTGTGTGTCGTTGGTGTGTTTTTAATTTTTCGTGATTGTTTTTCGTTTTTCGTTTTCGTTTTCGTTTTTGTGTGTTTTAATTTGTTTTGCAGGTTTTTAATCAATTTGATGCCATAATGATGAATTGGAGACACCAGGTATGTATTTCTTGCTTTAGAACATTTGTGGGTGGTTTAGTGAGTTTTGGGGTTGAAAATTTGGCTAAGGCATGGAAATCTGGAAACTCTCTGGAAAAAGAGCATCGTCGCGTCACGCGACACACACAAGGAAATATGTCGCGCTACGCGAAGACATGGTCAACTTCCATGGTCAACATTCCCTCGCGTAACGCGAGGGTTTCTTCACATGCTGTCGCGATACGCGACGCCTTCCCAGATGAGTTAAAATCTTTTCAAGCCTTAGAGATCAGATTTTTAGCCCCATTTCTTTTCTTTTACTCCATTGGCCCTCCATTCTCATACACCGTAGCCACCCGAGATGAGAGGAGATGGTGATGATGAAGGCTAAGTGTGGGGAGGCGTGTGGTTCTTGTGATTTATTCATTCATGGTTATGTTGATTAGACATTTTGCATTTTGTAAATTTTGATTTGTTGGTTTCGGGAATCCGGGTTGGTTTGTGGTTGGGCTTAATCATGGATATCATTATTATTATGTTTTGGATGGGTTGATGCTTGTTTGATCTTTGTTTTTTGTAGATCTTATGTGATTGTTTGTAGCCTGTGGAGCAAATTTGTAGATTGTGGAGCTACGTGGAAAGATTGGCACTCGACAGTCTTCTCTTCAACCAGCTAAGTCATTTTCAGTTTTTAACTTTCTTTATTTTCTTAGTTTTATTTTGGGTTTCCTTTTTCTCTACATTGGGGACAATGTATAGTTTAAGTGTGGGGATGGGAAATTTAGTTTAGTTAACTTATTTTAGTTAATTTTGTTTTTAGTTTAGTAATTTTTGCTTTATTAGTAATTTTTGAGTCAAAATTTTCTCTTTACATCTCTAGCTTAGTTCTTTTTAGTCCTTGTTTAGAGTTGGTTGCAAAAAGTATGATGGGAAATGATAGAAAAGTTGGGTTTTGTGGTTTTATTCATGGTTAACTTGTTGGTTTGGGTTTTATGCTTTGATTATGGGATGTGTAGGTAGGCTCAACTGGTTGTTTTGGTCCTGTAAGATTGGTATAATTTTACTAAAATGCATGAATTTCATGGGAAACACCTTGGGGATTTGGAATTAATGAAACTGTTTTCTAGTTATTGAGGAATTTTTGCATAATAACAAATGAGAGTTTTGAAAATCTGATTTTCTGATTGGCACATAAGTACTCTTTTTATGAGAATAAATCCGAGTCTTATGGCGCCTCCATTTCACCAAATAAGCTGAGTAAAAAGAAAAAAAGAAAAGAAAAGAAGTTGGACGAGAAACTTATGTGTCACACGCCGGGTTGCAGCCTGGTTGAAACACCACTAAGCTAAGTTCAATAAAAAAAATTTGAATAAAAGAAAAATGCTCACGCTTTCATCTGATTCCATCATGAAAAATCTGATTTGAGAAATTTCTTGTTTGTTTATATGTAAGGATGACTTGAAAGCTAGAATCCAGGATTGATTTGGTTTTAATTTCCTAAGTGTGGGTCTAATGAAATGAAATGTAGAACATGAACATAATGGACCATGACTAAGGGACTGGGAAAATCAGTATGAGTTTAATAGGATAACAATACTTGCAACTTTTCCAAGGCATTTAATTTTAAATTAATAAGTTTAATTGTGTATAAACCATTTTATACAACTGTGATCCCAGATTTTTGCATAGATCTTTTCCAGGGACGAAAAAGAGATAAGTGTGGGGATGTGATGTGTTGCAAAACACATCTGTTTTTCTATTTGTTTTTAATTAATTTGTGTACAGTTTTAGTCAGTTTTAGAGTCATTGATGCTGGTTCTTCACAAATCCACAAATTGTTTCTTGCAGGTAATAAACATGCTATTTTGGCACAAACGATCAAGAAATAGAGCTCCCGGTTGGTCGAGAACAAATCCAAGACACAAGAAGATAAATTCTGGAAAAATACCTTGTCGCGTATCGCGACAACAACTTGAAACCCTGTCGCATAGCGCGACAGGTAGAAAATGTCTGTTTTGCCCTTTTAATGATTGCGGGTTTGACCCGACTAATTTGTCGGGTAGTGAGGGCTGTCGCGTAGCGCGAAGGGTTCTTGGAGGCCTGTCGCGTAGCACGACAGGGTTAGTTTTTTAGAATTTCGACTTTTATGTTTTTGAAACGGCTGGAGGCGAGGGGATTCGATTCTGGACGATTAGAAACGATCAGGGAGGCGACTAGAGGCTGGAGGACTAGAGGGGAGTCGATCTTAATCATCGGGAAGCCTTAGACGAGTGATCCGAAGGGTGTAACGTGATCGGTTTACTTTGTTTCTCTTATTTCTCATGTTTTCTTACATTAAACAGATTATGGGTTGTTTTCATATGATGTTTCTTGGCTAAACTTCTAGAACTACCTAGGTTAGATGATTGTACATGATTGATTTTGGTTTATCTTGGGATTGAAACAATATGATGTGATGGATTTATGATTTAAAGACTTGGTTTGGAATATTGGATGTGTACGTGTGTCTTTGATTGTTAAATGATTAATATTATGTTCCTCATGTGTCTTGGCGATTGTCTGTCGCGAAATAGGTGCATGCTAGAATCAATTACTGTGTGTCTTTGATTATTGGATGAATTATTGTGATCAGGTAATTCATAGGAATGTTTTATTATGATTTAGATGATTAAGATGTGCAACCAACTTTAATAGCCGTGAGGTGAGAAGTTGTCAATAAGTCTTGGTTGTTAGCTTGTTAGGTTAGAGGCTTCGTGAGAAGATCAGTCTAATTTGTCTATCAAACCTTGTTTATTGAGTTCAATAGGAAAACCCAAGTTATCCTTAACATTTAAGTGAACTGTGACTTTCGCGCTGTGAGGTAGATTGTCTAACAGTTATTTCTTAGGTGTTTTGAGATTATCGTACTGTGAGGTAGATAATCTAGCGGATACTTCATAAGTAGTTGGATGACCTGTGAAGGGAATCCAGTTAACCGGTGGTTTAACGGCTTTTAGGGCCCTTAGTTGACTATCCTTGAGAAGGGTCGAGGGTACTCTAGGTTTCCTTTGAGTTTAGTATTTTAAGATCCCGGTATCACATTAGTTCCACCCCCGATATAACCTTGTCAAGCATGTATATGATTCAAGCCTAGGTAGTGCTTCTTTCCTTCTCTGATTTAGTCTTTGTTTGCTCGTCTGTTTTTTATTTCTAAGTGTCTTTTAAGTATTTTAATTGTTAGTAAAAATCCCCCTTTTTCTCATTAATATTTTATTTAAGTAAATTTGTATAAATAAGTCCTTGAGTCTAGTTAGTACAGTCTGTAGAAGTCTGTGGGTTCGATATCCGGACTTGCTTTGCTCTGCTCATACGATAGGTACACTTACCTGTCGGTAGCTTAGGTTTTAGAGAGTCTAGATTTATTACTTTGTGTCTATTTTAGAGTCGGTTTTTAGTTAGTTTATTAGCTAAGTTCCGTCGACATCAAGATTATGGAACGTGAAGTTAAGAAACTGAAACGTAGCCGTATTCCTATTGTAAAGGTTCGATAGAACTCCAAGCGTGGACCAAAATTTACTTGGGAGCGCGAGGACAACATGAAGGCAAAGTATCCCCACCTTTTCGAGAAGTAAAGCCCGACCTTTATGCTTAAATTTCAGGACGAAATTTCTTTAACAAGGGGAGACTGTGACAACTAGTACTTGACCGGCCGGCAAGTCCGTACGGTGCGTGTACTATCCACAGTAACTATGTGTACTTATGTGATTGTGAACAGTAATTGTATTAACAGATTTCCTAAATACAAGAAATCGTTGTAAGTATTTTTGTGTAAACTTAGATACGGTAAGTACAACGTCCATTTGAAACATTAGTTGTGTGTATTTAAGTGAAAACTTAAGTACAGTTAACAAAACAGTTCATGAGAAACAACAGTGTTCAAGAGAATAACAGAAGCAAATCGGCTGCGATCTGATAACCATAGATGACAGGAATCAGATGGCCGACAATTCAATGTGAAAACTATGTGATAACATGATGTTTAGTTGAGTCTGACAGTGAGGAAACACAATTCAAACCTAATTCACGGTGTCGTTTCAGAATAACGAACTAACAGTGTGTTTGCGTGGGTGACGATTCACACAAACATATCTGTGAGTTTAACGTTCTGAAATGATGACTGTAAAGTAGAAAACAAAAGTCGGAAAGCAAAACCATCGTCGTGTTCGTTCGAATGACGATTCGAATGAATACGCGCGATGGTGACGCGATTCGACGAAACGAAAACGAAACACGACACGAAACGATAATAAATAGCATTTTACAATTTTGAAACTCATAAATTAATTAAAATAATTTTCTTTGATTAATTACAATTAAATTACGCGTAATTTTCCAGTTACGCGACGAAAGCGCGAACCGAGCAGCCGAAATGAATCCGGACACCACCCGTAGTATAAAAACCCTAAAATGAGAGTGTTTTCTCATTTTTATCATCCACACTCTCTCTCTAGCTCATATTTCCGGCCACCATTCTCTCCACCACCAAACCACCTTCAAAACCCCATAACTCTCTCATTTCTCAACCGATTCGAGTGATTCTTGAACCCACGCGAAGCCCTTGACGAGCTCTACATAGAAGTACAACAGATCGGAAGTTTTATCCACTGAAATAGGAGGTATGATGCCATGTAGTTTCCAGAAATTAGGGTTTTCACACCCTAACTCGACCACACTAGTGAAACCGGTTAAACATCCACTTAAACCGACCACACGAACTCGAGAGGCCCTATCTGCTAAGCCATAAACATGTGATAAACCTACCGTGGTCATGAATTCGTGATGAAGATGACAAAGTTGCTGGTTCGTGGGCAGTCATGACGGCCGAACCCTCAGCATGTAGCCGAACCTTCCATGATTCACGAACCAGTGAGACGATCCTTGTGTTCAGGAAACCCCGCAGAACCCTCCTAGCCGTAAATCATCCGACGAACCTTCTGAGCCACGAGCTTAGGCGAACCCTCGGCCAAATACCGAACCCTCTGGTCCATAAGGGCGAACCTACTCATTCTCACGAACCTGCATGCGTTCGACTGTCACCACCGAACCTTCTACTTTGCAAACCATCCTAACCCCGAACCCTCCAACGTTCCCCGAACCTACATGCAGGAATTATGGAGACAGCGAACCCATGGCGAACCCTAAGGCTGGCGAACCTCCATGGGAAGCTTTGGCCGAACCTTGTGCCGCCGGGGAGCCGAACCCTAGGCCCTGCCCTTCTAACCGAACCTTGCCTGCACCTCCAGCCGAACCATGTTGCTTCTTATAATTCACGAATCTAGCTGTGGCTCCAGATGAGGGTTCGCTGCCTAAACCACCCATGGATGAAACTCCTGATTGGTTAATTAGCTCACACCCTTGACCGAACTCGTTGCCTTGGGCCAACAATTATGGCAGGCCATTAGAACCATAGGCCCACATCGATTTTAAAACAGGCCCAGGAAACAATAGTTTGGCCGTGGCTACTGTTACGACCCAATATTAACATTCAGGCCCACATGCTGTTCGGCCCAAACAGAATTGGCCAACAGCCCATTTCTTTCGGCCCGGTTTTAGTTCGGCCCAACAACTCACATTCGGCCCAATGAGGTTCAAAGTAACTCGATTCATAAACGAGTAATTCAGGGTGACATTTAATGAAAATGAGAGTTTTAATCTCGTTTTAATACAAAAGAAAACTATAAACATTGTGTTGACACAAATTGAGGATCTATAAAACATAGTGAAACTCAAGACATTAAGAATTGATAATCATGAATTTAAAACCTAAGGGTTATAATTGGAATTTTATAATGGTTTCATTGAATGAGATTGAACATGGAGCCAACAACAAGTACATCGGGCCGAATGAAGAACAACGACCAATACTTGTGAGTGTTAACCAATTTTAAGGTTAACATAAACAAACACACACGAATTCATATAACTTACACCTATAATTACATACAACTTGTAAACAACAAAGGATTGTGAATTCACCTCAAATACAATCAAGGAGCGCGAGCATTCTTTGTTTTAAGCTAAGTCAACCCTACAACTACAAGATGAGTTCATATGCCCCTTTTCTTTAATCGTTACTGATTTTCAACTCTCGGGGCTGAGAAACATGTTTACGTTTATTTATTTAAAAGTTTTGCTTAACATGTTATTTACACTTTGATTTAGATAATATTAAATTGTTTATTATCGCTTATCATTGTATGCATGCTTGTATGATCATGAGATAACAGGGAAACTCAGATGATTATGATAATGTAATTTCATAATCATCAACACATTAGAATAACAAAGTTGTAAGATTATATCTTATAACACTTGGTTATTCCTACATGAGTAAACACTGAGACAATCCATACACAAACAAACAATGAGAACTACTACAGTATGTGAAACATGTTGACACTTCACAACACATGAATGATTAGAAGATAAAATATCTTTTTAATATCATTCCACATCATAATTGATCAAGTGTGATAAGTAAATCACTTATAACACTTAACCTACACCTTAAAAACATACTATGTGATAGTATGATCACATTGATTCTTTCATCGCCATGCGTGACTTAAAAGTATTAAGACTTGTTTTTAATACGGTTTAAGGATGTTATGGTGATCATATGGGTTCAAGTGAATGATGATCATGATAACGTAACTTCATGAGGATTCTTATCATTCACACGTGATTACATAATGTA
Source organism: Mikania micrantha (assembly GCA_009363875.1). Classification (NCBI taxonomy): domain Eukaryota; kingdom Viridiplantae; phylum Streptophyta; class Magnoliopsida; order Asterales; family Asteraceae; genus Mikania; species Mikania micrantha. Next base: position 68,878 of record CM018681.1, read on the forward strand.
ATATGACAAGCTCTTATTCAACTTTGTTAATAACATGAGAACAATCCCACATTGAGGCTTTGGGATCATATGGATTACAGTGAATGATGATCATGATAACGTAACTTCATGAGTATGCTTATCATTCACACATAATTAACATGATGTAATAAGACAAGTTCTTATTCAACTTTGTTAATCACATGAGAACAATCCCACATTGAGGCTTTGGGATCATATGGATTACAGTGAATGATGATCATGATAACGTAACTTCATGAGTATGCTTATCATTCACACATAATTAACATGATGTAATAAGACAAATTCTTATTCAACTTTGTTAATCACATGAGAACAATCCCACTTTGAGACTTTGGGATCACACGGCGGGATAGAGGTAAATCGGGTGCATTGTAATCTGATTACGTGAGGATCACAATGGACTCCTTTTGGTCTCTATACGTTGCATTGAGATTACATTACAACCCGTTAACTAACACTTTTAATATTTAAAAGTGAAACAACAGTTAACCCCACAATATAGAATAATACAAGGAACAGATTTATTAAATCTAATATCCTTATTACACAAAATGATTATCAATACTTCGGTTTGATAACTACAACGCTATCATTATATTATTCTATTCATGAGAACACAGGTGAATCAGTGAGATAAACATGAGAAATGAGAATGGAAATCAATAGTTGTATTGCAAGTAGTGTGGAGTTCTAGTGGGGATGTGGTGGGATGTTGGCTAGGGCTTAGTTCCCTTACATATGCCCTATATATAAGCATCACTACTAGGATGATATAATATTTGTAAATATAACTATTGAGATGCCATTGTGTGAACAAGTGAACCAGACAATCATACAAGTAACATAGTTATCATTGTGAATGTGCATGTGAATGAATCAAAGTTTTACATTAACTTAATTATGAACTCACCAACCTAGTGTTGACTTTGCTTAAATACATGTTTTCTCAGGTGATGAACATGTGTAGATACATACATGCATGGATTAAGCTAGTGGACTTTTAGAAGACCTAGCTTTATTTTGTGTTGCATGCTTTTGGGAACAAGAACATGAATCATTTTTGTATATCTTGTACAGATACAAGATATAGTTACATTGATTCTTTTTGGGTAGACTTACTTGATTAAATTATGAACGATACTGTGTAATTTAATCTTGTAATTCTATGTCATGGATGTGTTAGCAATTTCTTTTTTATTTATCATGTGCTATGTAAACAATCTGATCATTTGATTATCACTCATGATATCGCGCCCCGGGAACCTTCCGCCTGACGGGAAAACACGATCCGTTCCTGCCGGCCTGGGGTGTGACAGATTGGTATCAGAGCTATGGTTATAGAGAAATATAGGTCATATTACTTAAACGGTTTGGCCTAGACTATAACCTAGGGACCCTCATATAGAGATCATGTGACTTAGGATTCTATTTGCATATGTCTTCTACTTCTGATCACTGCACTAACCGATTACTTTCGGTTATGATCAGAATGCCGCCAAGAAGACAACCACCTCTATTACCACTTACTCAAGGCTCTGCTCCTCATTCATCTACGCCGACACCACCCGATTCTCCTCCACCTCCACCTCCTCCTCCGCCACCACCAGCTTATCAGTTGGACCCTGCTCTTGTGGCATTGGCCACTCTTCTTACTAGCCAACTGAGGGAGGTGATTCCCGAGATGATGAACCGTATTAACAACAACAACAGCAGCAACGTTGCTAACTCATCTGGAGAAGGCAGCGGTAACACCAGGCAGAGTCAGGACTATGCCTACAAAAACTTTGTAGGTTGCAAGCCACCCAGTTTCAGTGGTAGCGAGGGTGCAGTAGGACTGATCCAGTGGATCGAGAAGATGGAGGCTACCCTCGACATCAGTGGCTGTCCTGAACAGAACATAGTTAAGTATGAAGCGGGATCATTTAGCAAGCGAGCGTTAACTTGGTGGAACGCTCAGGTTTCAGTCAGAGGTCGGGATGAGGCTCAGGCTATGCCGTGGAGTGAATTCAAGGCGATGTTGAGGGCAGAGTTTTGCCCGCGAAATGAATTAAAGAAGGTTGAGACTGAACTGCTCAATCTGGAGATGATTGGTGCTGGGCATCTGGCCTACACCACACGATTTCATGAGTTAGCCACTCTGGCACCTGACGTAGTGCCAACACTTGAGAAGAGGATTGAGCGGTATGTTGGTGGATTACCGCCCAGTATCCGAGGACATGTGATTTCTGCTCATCCTACCACCATGGAATTAGCTGTTACACTGTCAGCATCCCTGACAGATATGATGGTTGCCTCTGGGGCATTCAAGAAGGAGGCTGACTCAGCCACGGCTGGAACTTCCAAGAAGTCGGATAAACGTCCGGCTAAGAAACAAAAGGTGGTTAGAAACTTTGCTACCACTACTCAAGCTCCAATGCGCAACCAGCCACAACCATTGGAGATCAGGAAGCCATACACTGGCACTGCACCTCTGTGCAACTCATGCCAGTTTCACCACTTACCAAATGTTCCGTGCAGACATTGCACCAACTATGGAAGATTTGGTCACACAGTAAACTACTGCAGGAGCCCGAGAGCTCAGAACAGGAACAACAATGCAACTACTGCTGCTGCTGCTGATAACAGGTCCTGTTTCACTTGTGGGGAACCGGGACACTTTTCTAGGGATTGTCCTAAGAAAGCTCAACCAAGGGCTCAAGCAGCAAGGGGACGAGCTTTCCAGATAGGAGCTACTGATGCACGACAGGACCCGAACGTAATCACGGGTACATTTCTCTTATCTGACTTCTATGCATCCATATTATTTGACACTGGTGCGGATCAGAGTTTCATCTCATCCGAATTTGCATGCCATCTTAATTATGATAAGGAATTGTTAGACTCCCCTTATACTATTGAGATAGAAAACGACAAACAAATCACAGTAGACACAATATTTAGGAATTGCCCACTAACACTTGGAGATCACACATTTTCCATCGATTTGATACCGATGGAACTGGGCAGTTTCGACATCATCATCGGAATGGATTGGCTATCTCTTAACCGAGTTGAGTTCATCTGTTCCGATAAACTATTACGCATTCCTGTGGAGAACAATGAGGTCTTGGAGATTCGTGGAGACCAAGCGAAACGCAGTGTCAAGATAATATCGTGCATGAAGGCTCGCAAGTACTTACGAAAAAAATGTGTTGCATTTCTAGCTCACGTGATTCAGAAAGACAAGAAGGCGGTCCAGATTCAAGATGTACCAGTTGTGAGAGCCTTTGCAGAAGTATTTCCGGATGACATACCGGGACTGCCACCCGAGAGATCGGTGCAGTTCCGAATCGATTTGATTCCGGGAGCAACTCCTGTAGCTAAGTCTCCTTATACACTTGCTCCCTCAGAAATGCAGGAGCTGTCTAATCAGTTACAAGAGCTACTCGATAAAGGATTCATCCGACCGAGCTTTTCCCCGTGGGGAGCTCCGGTTCTTTTTGTTAAAAAGAAGGATGGGACTTTCAGGATGTGCATTGATTATCGAGAACTCAACAAACTCACCATCAAGAATCGGTACCCGTTACCGAGGATTGATGATCTGTTTGATCAGTTACAGGGAGCGCAGTACTTTTCAAAGATAGACCTGAGATCAGGCTATCATCAGCTCCGGATTCAAGAAGAAGACATACCAAAGACGGCCTTTTGTACCCGATATGGTCACTACGAATTCATGGTGATGCCATTCGGACTGACGAACGCACCGACTGTGTTTATGGATTTGATGAACCGGGTGTGCAAGCCGTACTTAGATCAGTTTGTTATCGTCTTTATTGATGATATACTGATTTATTCAAAGAACGAGAAGGAACATGAGCAACATCTTAAGACAGTCTTGGAACTCCTGAGGAAGGAACGACTCTATGCCAAATTCTCCAAGTGTGAATTTTGGTTGAGAGAATTTCAGTTCTTGGGGCACTTGATTAACAGTGATGGTATTCACGTGGATCCTGCCAAGATTGAGGCAATCAAGAACTGGGATGTGCCTACAACACCAACAGAGATCCGATCATTCTTGGGATTGGCGGGCTATTACAGGAGATTCATTTCGAATTTCTCTAAGATAGCCTTGCCTCTCACCAAGCTCACACAGAAGTCTGAACCTTTTGTGTGGACTCAGAAACAAGAAGAGGCATTCCAGACACTGAAACAAAGATTGTGCAATGCTCCAATCTTAACACTCCCAGAAGGCAATGATGACTTTGTAGTGTATTGTGATGCTTCCCATCAGGGACTCGGATGTGTTTTGATGCAACGAGACAAGGTCATTACTTATGCCTCATGACAGCTAAAGATACACGAGAAGAATTACACAACACACGATCTCGAACTGGGAGCTGTTGTCTTTGCATTAAAGATTTGGAGACATTACCTGTATGGTACCAAATGCACTATCTTCACAGATCACAAGAGTTTACAGCACATATTTGATCAGAAGGAGCTTAACATGAGACAGAGGCGTTGGGTTGAGCTCCTGAACGACTATGATTGTGTGATCAAATACCATCCGGGCAAAGCAAATGTTGTCGCAGATGCTTTGAGCCGGAAGGAAAGAGTCAAACCCTTACGCGTTCGCGCAATGGGAATGACAGCGCAAACAAGTCTGAGAGATCACATTCTACAAGCACAACAAGAAGCAGTGGCTAGAGACAACCTGAAACGCGAGCTCGATTGTGGAGCCGAGAAACAGTTCAAGACGAAACAAGACGGAGTTATCTATTATCTGGATCGTGTTTGGATTCCAGCAGTAGATGAACTCCGGACACTCATACTTGACGAGGCACACAAGTCACGTTACTCAGTTCATCCTGGTGCTGATAAGATGTACCAAGATCTTAGGTCATTTTATTGGTGGCCGGGTATGAAGAAAGACATTGCCACTTATGTTGGTAAATGTATTACATGTGCCAAAGTCAAAGCAGAACACCAGAAACCTTCGGGTTTGCTGGAACAACCGGAGATTCCACAATGGAAGTGGGAACAAATAGCTATGGATTTCATTACCAAGCTACCCCGCACTTCCAGCGGATACGATTCTATTTGGGTCATTATTGATCGGTTGACCAAGTCCGCACATTTCTTGCCGATCAGAGAGACATACAAGATGGAGAAACTAGCAAGGCTATACATTGATGAAATAGTAGTTAGACACGGGGTGACATTGTCTATTATTTCAGACCGGAACAGTCGATTTACTTCGCGGTTCTGGCAATCATTACAACAATCCTTAGGGACAAGTGTCAACTTGAGCACTGCTTATCATCCCCAAACGGATGGATAAAGCGAGCGCACCATTCAAACCCTCGAAGATATGTTGAGAACATGCATCCTAGACTTCGGTGGAAGTTGGGACACACACTTACCACTCATTGAATTCTCCTACAACAATAGCTACCACAGCAGCATCGGATGTGCTCCTTTTGAAGCACTTTATGGTAGAAAATGTCGGTCTCCAATTTGTTGGACCGAAGTGGAAGACAACAGAATAACTGGGCCTGAGCTTATTCAGGAAACTACTGATAAGATAGCCCAGATACAACAGAGATTACAAGCAACACGTAGCCACCAAAAGAGCTATGCCGACAAAAGGCGCAAGCCTTTAGAATTCGATGTGGGTGACCGAGTCATGTTAAAAGTGTCCCCATGGAAAGGCGTAGTTCGTTTTGGGGCTAAGGGCAAGCTAGCACCTAGGCATGTCGGACCGTTTGAGATTACTCAACGCATAGGTCTTGTGGCATACAGACTCAGACTCCCTGATGAGCTCAGCGGAGTACACGATGTGTTTCATGTATCAAATCTCAAGAGGTGCTTAGCAGACGAGTCATTGATCATACCATTGGAAGAAATACAAGTTCATGAACAACTACATTTCATTAAAGAACCTGTAGAGATTATGGAACGTGAAGTTAAGAAACTGAAACGTAGCCGTATTCCTATTGTAAAGGTTTGATGGAACTCCAAGCGTGGACCAGAATTTACTTGGGAGCGCGAGGAAAACATGAAGGCAAAGTATCCCCACCTGTTCGAGAAGTAAAGCCCGACCTTTATGCTTAAATTTTGGGACGAAATTTCTTTAACAAGGGGAGACTGTGACAACTAGTACTTGACCGGCCGGCAAGTCCGTAAGGTGCGTGTACTATCTACAGTAACTATGTGTACTTATGTGATTGTGAACAGTAATTGTATTAACAGATTTCCTAAATACAAGAAATCGTTGTAAGTATTTTTGTGTAAACATAGATACGGTAAGTACAACGTCCATTTGAAACATTAGTTGTGTGTATTTAAGTGAAAACTTAAGTACAGTTAACAAAACAGTTCATGAGAAACAACAGTGTTCAAGAGAATAACAGAAGCAAATCGGCTGCGATCTGATAACCATAGATGACAGGAATCAGATGGCCGACAATTCAATGTGAAAACTATGTGATAACATGATGTTTAGTTGAGTCCGACAATGAGGAAACACAATTCAAACCTAATTCACGGTGTCGTTTCAGAATAACGAACTGACAGTGTGTTTGCGTGGGTGACGATTCACACAAACATATCTGTGAGTTTAACGTTCTGAAATGATGACTGTAAAGTAGAAAACAAAAGTCAGAAAATCGTCGTGTTCGTTCGAATGACGATTCGAACGAATACGCGCGATGGTGACGCGATTCGACGAAACGAAAACGAAACACGACACGAAACGATAATAAATAACATTTTACAATTTTGAAACTCATCAATTAATTAAAATAATTTTCTTTGATTAATTACAATTAAATTACGCGTAATTTTTCAGTTACGCGAAGAAAACGCGAACCGAGCAGCCGAAATGAATCCGGACACCACCCGTAGTATAAAAACCCTAAAATGAGAGTGTTTTCTCATTTTTATCATCCACTTTCTCTCTCTAGCTCATATTTCCGGCCACCATTCTCACCACCACCAAACCACCTTCAAAACCCCATAACTCTCTCATTTCTCAACCGATTCGAGTGATTCTTGAACCCACGTGAAGCCCTTGACGAGCTCTACATAGAAGTACAACAGATCGGAAGTTTTATCCACTGAAATCGGAGGTATGATGCCATGTAGTTTCCAGAAATTAGGGTTTTCACACCCTAACTCGACCACACTAGTGAAACCGGTTAAACATCCACTTAAACCGACCACACGAACTCGAGAGGCCCTATCTGCTTAGCCATAAACATGTGAGAAACCTACCGTAGTCATGGATTCGTGATGAAGAAGACAAAGTTGCTGGTTCGTGGGCAGTCATGACGGCCGAACCCTCAGCATGTAGCCAAACCTTTGATTCACGAACCAGTGAGACGAACCTTGTGTTCAGGAAACCCCGCCGAACCCTCCTAGCTGTAAATCATCAGACGAACCTTCTGAGCCACGAGCTTAGGCAAACCCTCGGCCAAATACCGAACCCTCTGGTCCATAAGGGCGAACCTACTCATTCTCACGAACCTGCATGCGTTCGACTGTCACCACCGAACCTTCTACTTTGCAAACCATCCTAACCCCGAACCCTCCAACGTTCCCCGAACCTACATGCAGGAATTATGGAGACGGCTAACCCATGGCGAACCCTAAGGCTGGCGAACCTCCATGGGAAGCTTTGGCCGAACCTTGTGCCGCCGGGGAGCCGAACCCTGGGCCCTGCCCTTCTAATCGAACCTTGCCTGCACCTCCAGCCGAACCATGTTACTTATTATAATTCACGAATCTAGCTGTGGCTCCAGATGAGGGTTCGCTGCCTAAACCACCCATGGATGAAACTCCTGATTGGTTAATTTGCTCACACCCTTGACCGAACTCGTTGCCTTGGCCCAATAATTATGGCAGGCCATTAGAACCATAGGCCCACATCGATTTTAAAACAAGCCCAGGAAACAATAGTTTGGCCGTGGCTACTGTTACGGCCCAATATTAACATTCAGGCCCACATGCTGTTCGGCCCAAACAGAATTGGCCAACAACCCATTTCTTTCGGCCCGGTTTTAGTTCGGCCCAACAACTCACATTCAGCCCAATGAGGTTCAAAGTAACTCGATTCATAAACGAGTAATTTAGGGTGACACTTAATGAAAATGAGAGTTTTAATCTCGTTTTAATACAAAAGAAAACTATAAACATTGTGTTGATACAAATTGAGGATCTATAAAACATAGTGAAACTCAAGACATTAAGAATTGATAATCATGAATTTAAAACCTAAGGGTTATACTTGGAATTTTATAATGGTTTCATTGAATGAGATTGAACATGGAGCCAACAACAAGTACATCGGGCCGAATGAAGAACAATGACCAATACTTGTGAGTGTTAACCAATTTTAAGGTTAACATAAACACACACGAATTCATATAACTTACACCTATAATTACATACAACTTGTACACAATACAGGATTGTGAATTCACCTCAAATACAATCAAGGAGCGCGAGCATTCTTTCTTTTAAGCTAAGTCAACCCTACAACTACAAGATGAGTTCATATGCCCCTTTTCTTTAATCTTTACTGATTTTCAACTCTCGGGGCTGAGAAACATGTTTACTTTTATTTATTTAAAAGTTTTGCTTAACATGTTATTTATACTTTGATTTAGATAATATTAAATTGTTTATTATCGCTTATCATTGTATGCATGCTTGTATGATCATGAGATAACAGGGAAACTCAGATGATTATGATAATGTAATTTCATAATCATCAACACATTAGAATAACATAGTTGTAAGATTATATCTTATAACACTTGGTTATTACTACGTGAGTAAACACTGAGACAATCCATACACAAACAAACAATGAGAACTACTACAGTGAAACATGTTGACACTTCACAACACATGAATGATTAGTAGATAAAATATCTTCTTAATATCATTCCACATCATAATTGATCAAGTTTGATAAGTAAATCACTTATAACACTTAATCTACACCTTAAAAACATATTATGTGATAATATGATCGCATTGATTCTTTCATCGCCATGCGTGACTTAAAAGTATTAAGACTTGTTTTTAATACGGTTTAAGGATGTTATGGTGATCATATGGGTTCAAGTGAATGATGATCATGATAACATAACTTCATGAGGGTTCTTATCATTCACACATGATTAACATAATGTAATATGACAAGCTCTTATTCAACTTTGTTAATCACATGAGAACAATCCCACATTGAGGCTTTGGGATCATATGGATTACAGTGAATGATGATCATGATAACGTAACTTCATGAGTATGCTTATCATTCACACATAATTAACATGATGTAATAAGACAAGTTCTTATTCAACTTTGTTAATCACATGAGAACAATCCCACATTGAGGCTTTGGGATCATATGGATTACAGTGAATGATGATCATGATAACGTAACTTCATGAGTATGCTTATCATTCACACATAATTAACATGATGTAATAAGACAAGTTCTTATTCAACTTTGTTAATCACATGAGAACAATCCCACTTTGAGACTTTGGGATCACACGGCGGGATAGAGGTAAATCGGGTGCATTGTAATTTGATTACGTGAGGATCACAATGGACTCCTTTTGGTCTCTATACGTTGCATTGAGATTACATTACAACCCGTTAACTAACAATTTTAATATTTAAAAGTGAAACAATAGTTAACCCCACAATATAGAATAATACAAGGAACAGATTCATTAAATCTAATATCCTTATTACACAAAATGATTATCAATACTTCGGTTTGATAACTACAACGCTATCATTATATTATTCTATTCATGAGAACACAGGTGAATCAGTGAGATAAACATGAGAAATGAGAATGGAAATCAATAGTTGTATTGCAAGTAGTGTGGAGTTCTAGTGGGGATGTGGCGGGATGTTGGCTAGGGCTTAGTTCCCTTACATATGCCCTATATATAAGCATCACTACTAGGATGATATAATATTTGTAAATATAACTATTGAGATGCCATTGTGTGAACAAGTGAACCAGACAATCATACAAGTAACATAGTTATCATTGTGAATGTGCATGTGAATGAATCAAAGTTTTACATTAACTTAATTATGAACTCACCAACCTAGTGTTGACTTTGCTTAAATACATGTTTTCTCAGGTGATGAACAGGTGTAGATACATACATGCAAGGATTAAGCTAGTGGACTTTTAGAAGACCTAGCTTTATTTTGTGTTGCATGCTTTTGGGAACAAGATGAATCATTTTTGTATATCTTGTACAGATACAAGATATAGTTACATTGATTCTTTTTGGGTAGACTTACTTGATTAAATTATGAACGATACTGTGTAATTTAATCTTGTAATTCTATATCATGGATATGTTAGCAATTTATCATTTATTTATCATGTGCTATGTAAACAATCTGATCATTTGATTATCACTCATTATATCGCTCCCCGGGAACCTTTCGCCCGACGGGAAAACACGATCTGTTCCCGCCGGCCTGGAGTGTGAATGTGAGAGTACTTCTTTGCAGGGTTTTATTATGGATTTGGACAAGAAAAAAGCATTGATATGGGCTACAAAATGGATCAGAGGCAGCCATACTAGCCATCCTAACAACCAAAGTTAGGTCGTGTATGTTCACGGCCAAGACAAGGAAGGGGATCGAGTTCAAGGGGGAGGCAGCGGCTATACCAAACTGAAGGATGGAGCTTACGGGCTACATACATGCATGATGGGCCCTAATGTATACGCTAGGCATTGCATGGAGAAGAAGACAAATTGGTTGCAAGTTATACATTGTATGGCACAGGTTATATACGGGATTCACGTGCATGGAACTCATATAAGGATGAATGTGCATGGGCGTGTGTATTTGGACGATGAGTATCTCAATGATGGAATTCCAAAGGAGTCTAGCCATGTTTTATGAAGCCATGTTGATTTATTTTGGGAACTTTATTTGTATGGGTTTGAGTTGCATGTTATTCTACATGTTATTTAGTGGTTTGTCCTGTTTAACAGACATTACCTAGTTTTTCTTCCAAGGTAGGTTCTCATATGTTGGAACCTATGCCTTGTTTTGTATTCTTTTATTCGTTTTAATAATATTTGCCAAGGCATAGCCTTTTTTATTTAAAAAAGAAACCCAAAACCCAAAACCCAAAACGCTAAACCCTAAACCCTATGGTTTTTCATTTTGCCGTTTTCTTTCTCTCTCTAGCCTCTCTCACTATAATTGGCTATCTGTGATTTTCCTCCTACTCAGCCCATGAATCCATCGATTGGTGGCCATAATCCAGCAATCTATCCTCTTGATCACCCACCTGATGAGTTAAACAGAGAATTGGAAGCTACAGCTATACCAATTGTTGGGGTGGATACCGATAAATTCTCTATTGTCCCGAAATTTTTTGGGTATGTGGATGGAAATGAGAATCTCAATCACAGTTCAGTGCAAGAACCCATTGATGTGGATGATGAATGTCAACTTCAATCGGGATCTCCTGTTATTGATAACCCTAAAGTGCCCGCCCAAAAGGAAGAATTGATGTTGGCTGAGCATAGGGGGGAATGGAGGGTAATGTGTCGTCTCCTCCGAAGTCACCTGGTAGAAGGATGGGTAATAGCGGCCGCAAACCAAAAAATTCAGTTCAACTCCAGGGATTTAGGGGAATCAGAAGTGAGAGGTGCACGACCAGGTATTCTCCTCTCTTATCTGATTTTCGGGTGAGAGAATTTATTCTAGAAACAGCAGCCATCGACCCTCAAAAACAACCTGTGTCGATGTGTGTTAAACAGAGAATTGGAAGCTACAGCTATACCAATTGCTGGGGTGGATACCGATAAATTCTCTATTGTCCCGAAATTTTTTGGGTATGTGGATGGAAATGAGAATCTCAATCACAGTTCAGTGCAAGAACCCATTGATGTGGATGATGAATGTCAACTTCAATCGGGATCTCCTGTTATTGATAACCCTAAAGTGCCCGCCCAAAAGGAAGAATTGATGTTGGCTGAGCATAGGGGGGAATGGAGGGTAATGTGTCGTCTCCTCCGAAGTCACCTGGTAGAAGGATGGGTAATAGCGGCCGCAAACCAAAAAATTCAGTTCAACTCCAGGGATTTAGGGGAATCAGAAGTGAGAGGTGCACGACCAGGTATTCTCCTCTCTTATCTGATTTTCGGGTGAGAGAATTTATTCTAGAAACAGCAGCCATCGACCCTCAAAAACAACCTGTGTCGATGTGTGTTCCAATTGACCGGATTCAACAACCTCCGATGGGTGTTGTTGCCCATATGGATGTCGATCATTAGACAAAGGTGACTAATGGGACTCATGATAAGGAAGCGACACCTACTAATCAATCGACCATGGGAGATGGAGGCCTGGTTCATCAAGATGGGGATGGGATTCAACAATCTCAGCCTATCAGGGGTAATCCTAAGGCCCTTTCTTTTGCTGATCAATTCAAAGGGATTGGGGGTTTGAGGATTCCAAACTTGAATACATCCCTCTCTGTATTACTACAGATGGTAAAAAACGTGTAATTCTTTCTGAGGAAGATGTCCAGTTATCAGCTAAGATCTTTGACAGGTACTTATTTGGCTATTTCCTGGGTTCTATGGATTATAACTTTGTCAATGGTACGGTTAGGAGATTATGGCAGGTTTATGGTTTGGAAGAGGTGTCCAAGAGTGAAGCTAGATACTATTTCTTTCGATTTAAATCTCATCAGGGGTTGGTAGATGTTATAGAAAATGGGCCTTGGTTAATCCGTAATGTTCCCATGTTTCTGCATAAGTGGGAACCGGGGTTAGGAATGCAAAGGGCTGAGCCTACAGTTATCCCCTTATGGGTCTCCATTCATAACATCCCTCTTGACCTTTGGAGTAGACAAGGGGTTAGCAGGCTGATGAGTATAATAGGGGTGCCAAAGAATATGGACAAAGTTACTATGGAAAGATGTGCTCATGGAAAGGGTAAACTCGGGTTTGCTAGGGTGCTTGTGGAGGTCTTCGCTGACTGTCCCCTTCCTGATGAGGTTGAGGTTGAATACCCTCAATCAAATAATAATACTACTAAGGTGACTGGGTTGAAAGTTACTTACCAATGGAGACCCCCAATGTGTGATTTTTGCAAAGTTTATGGCCATTCCTTGGCTAATTGCAGAAAATGCCCTCAAAATGTTCATGTGGCTACGGGTCAGCATCAACAGATCCAAGGGAGGTTAGAGCAATCCAAAATTAACCAACCTATTGATGAGGATGGTTTTATAAAGGTAGTTAAAAGGAGTACTTGCAACACTGTAGGGGATACAGAAAAGGCAAATTTGGGTGATTCAAAGGGTGGTTCTGATAAGGCAGTGCAGCAAAAATCTCAAGCTAATGGTGGTGGGTTGGCTAGGAATAATGGTAAGGAGGCTACTGTGAAGGGTAAGGAGGTTCTTGGGGTTACCTCTAAGGGGGTGGGTGGCACAGGTGGTGCTAGTGGAAAGGTTAACCAGGGCAATAAAGGGAAGGGATTTAATTTCTTGAGGGCTGTTAATGGGGACAGGGGTAAAGCCCCAGAAATTGTGAAGAAGGTAGTTGCTACTACGGTATCCAGTCCGAATGACCATGGGGCTGTTTTGGTGTTTAATAGTTTTTCTGTGTTGGATGGGCAGGAAATTGAGGGGATTGGGTCGGATGTTGTAGGTACAGAGGGCTGTTCCGCTAATCGGGCTATGGAGATTGATATGGGCTGAGTGCTCCCAGCCTCCGTGAGTGGAGGGGGGATAAGTCAGAAAAAGGGAGCTCGGAATTATAACCTGTCACATGCTCAAAAGTATTCAATAATGGGATATATCAAAGTTACTAAATCGGTTCCTCAAATGATAGCTGATTCGTGGGATTCGGATGAATGGAACTATTTTTCGGATCAATGTCAGTTGAGGGGTTCGGATCCGGATTACCTGATTTTTGACAATGATGAGTTTATGGAGGAGAGGCTCATGGTGGAGGATGACCCCCCTGGGAATCCTTTACCCAAGGAATCATGCTCTGATGTTCCCTTTGAGCCTGAGGAGGTTTATAATTTGAGCATCTCTGAACCCAAACAAAGAGCTATCACAAATGCCTTAAAGTCTAGTGCTAGGGTGGTGAAAGCTTCAGATATGATGAGATGGTCGGTGGGGGAATGGCTTTTCTTCAAAGATCAGGTCCATATTTTGGGTTTGGATATGAACTATGCTGTAGAGGATGTGGAAGAGGAGGAGAATTGTATGTCCAGATTCATGCATGGGCATAGAAAGCATTAGTTTGTTGTTCATGTTCTTTTTCCTCTTTTGTTTTATGGATAGTTTGTTTTTCCCTTTGTTTCCTCCTTTCTGTTGGTTTTTGGGTTTTGTGTTTTGGTGGGTAGTGCTCAAGTGCTCCCTGTGGTTTGATGTTCCTAGATTTTTCCTTGTTTATAGTTGTTGGTTAGATCTCGGTTGCCTCAAAGGGGGGGGGGGTTGGGGTGTTTGAGCCTGGTGCGGTCTGGTGTAAACATTTGTATTTCCTGGTTTGGGTTGGGCTGTTGTGTGGGGTGCTTAGCTATCTGGTTCTTCTCTGATATGTACAGGGGTTGGGTGTACCTTAGTTGGAAAGCTTGTGGTGGTGCCAAACTAAAGGGGATGGGCTGCTACAATTGGGTTTCGTAGAGGGGTCTGAGTTGGGTTGGTTGTTGGATGCTGGTCGGTCACTCTTTGGCTGTGTTTTAGCTTAGTGGCAAGAAGGGGAGGGTCTTATGCTGGTTGGTTGCTGCTGGTTTGGACCTGCGTACAGCTATGGAGATGGTCTTTTGCTGGTTGGCAGGTGACATGCATGGCTGGCTATAAAAGTTGAGCTGGAATTGGGTTTTGGTGCCGTTTGGCTTGCGCTGGTATGCTGACGGTTCTACCAACTGGGTCCGGGCATGTGACAAAGATTTTATGGTTGCTGGTTTGGTGTTGCAGGCCAGGTGGCCTACTAATCTGTTACTGTGGCCGGCTGCTATTGAGTCTGATGGTGTGGATTTTATTGAGTTTGATGGTGTGGATATGCCCCTTCTTGATTTTTGGGTTAACTGGGTAGTGCAGGTGCTGAATGGGGCCTGCGGTATGAGTAAGGAGTTGGGTTGAAGGGAGGTTCTAGGCTGGAATGTTGTATCCATCTACTCCTAGTTTAACCCCCTTTCCTGGTTCTATTGGGCTGGTTCTGCTGCTGCTGTCCAGGCTCTCTGCCTTGCTAGTGTGCTGCGTATGTGCTTGTTCAAGGATTGGCCAGCAGAGACAGAAGGGGGGCCTTGCGGCTTGGAAGGGTGGCCTGGCGCCTTGGCCATGTGGCCTGCCGGCCTGGGCAGGAGGCTTCGCGCCCTGGGCAGGTTGCCTTATGGCTTGCCCCATGTGATTCCTCCTAGTTCTGCCCTGGTGTCTTGTAATCAGGATGTCTATGGGCTGAGCTGGTTTGGGCCTCCTGGTTTTGGGACTCCTGACTGTGGGCCTCCTGACTTTGGGCCTCCAGGCTTTCGGCTTACTCATGAGGATGTAGAGGATATAATTTTTGATGGGCTTAACATTGGGCTTTTTAGTCCCCTCTTTTGGCCTAAGGGCATGTACGGTAGTCTCTCCAATTTTTGGCCCACTTTCCTAGTGGGGTTAATTTGTAGTCTTGTTGTTTGGGCTATGTTGTCTAGACCCGAGCGCGGGGTTTTTTTGCCTTTGTATTGTAGGTGTAGGCCCATTGGGTTTGTTGGTTTTTTGGATAGCCACTCCGGGTTTGTTGGATGTGTGCTTTAAAGAGGGGTATGCCCCTCTTGTCTACATGTAATTCTTTTGTTTTTGGTTATACATTTTTTCGGGCACTGCACTTTATCCAAAAAAAAACCCTAAACCCTAACAAATAAGCTCATAAACCTGCGATCTGCGTTTTTCTCCCTATTTCAGCCATGAATCCATTAATCAGTGGATTCAATCCACTGATTTCTCCTCATGTTCGCCCACCGGATATCTCTAACACCCCTAAAGAGGTCACGGGTGCTGAAAATCAACAAATCGAAGGTTATGTGCAAGTGGGGGACGGAGGTTCATCTGAGCCGAACAAGATTCAAGACCAAATTTGTCACACCCCGAGCCGGCGGGACAGATCGACTTTCCCGTCCGGCGGAAGGTTCTCGGGGCGCGATATCGTGAGTGATAATCGTGATGATCAGATTGCTTACATAGCATCAATGTTAAGAATAACTAAAGCACAACATAGCATTAAACTAGGATTACAAAGTTAAATTACAAATGTCAAGGTTTAGTAATTTAACTAAGTAAACCTATCAAAAGAATCAAATGTTACTATCTTGTATCTGTACAAGATATTCAAAAATGACTCGCATCAATAACAAAGTATGTGCTTTCCAAAAGTCTACTAGGTCAGCTATCTGGCATCCTAGTATGCAATCCTGAGCTTTAGCTTAATCCTGTGCATTACCTGAGAAAGCATGTAAGAAAACAAAGTCAACACAATGGTTGGTGAGTTCATATAGTTTTAGTATTTTGAAAAAAAATAGTTTTGCAACCTGTTCGGTAAAACCTTAACCTCATTAACATCACCTGTATCATCCAGCTCGGTATGCTTATATATAGGGCATACCCCTGAGTCGGGCCTACAACCCACCCAGATGCCGTCCCACCACATACTAAGCCACATAGGACATTGCTGTTAATGATAATTAAGCAATTTACCTACCATTCAATTTCCATCATAGTTTCAAGCATCCTGTTTAAAAGTTTAAGTTATCTACCCAATAGCATTCCCAAATCCCTTCGGTAACAACCTTAATCTCATTAACATCACCTGTATCATCTAGCTCGGTATGCTTATATATAGGGCATACCCCTGAGTCGAGCCTACAACCCGCCCAGACGCTGTCCCACCACATACTAAGCCACATAGGACATTGTTGTTAATGATAATTAAGCATCTTACCTACCATCCATTTCATTCATAGCTTTAGCATCCCGTTAAGTTTACGACATTAGAGGAAAATGAGGATTCACTGTATGGCAAGCACTGAGAGGCCATCAGTCTACTCCTCAGAATCCTGACTATGGAGAACACCCTTTTGGCAAGCACTGAGAGGCGAAACGGTCTGATCTACAATAGTCCTAGCTACAAAGAACATCCCCTGGCAAGCATTGAGAGGCCAATTGGTCCATTCTAAAACAGCCAATAGCTTTAGCATTATGTTTAAGTTTACAACATGAGTGGACATGGAGAAATCACTGTATGGCAAGCACTGAGAGACCAACAGTCTACTACTCCAAGTCCTGACTATGAAGGTCACCCTATGGCAAGCACTGAGAGGCCGACGGTCTGTTCCTTCAAGTCCCAACTATGAAGAACACCCATGGCAAGCACTGAGAGGCCAATTTGGTATGTTCTATCATAGTCGATAGTTTTAGCATATAAGTTTATAGCATTCAGATAGCATTGCATTTATGTATCTTGTACACAAGTACTAGCTTCAAAACCGGTAGGGCAAGCACTGAGAGGCCCATCCATTGCTTTAGCATGACAAGCATAATAAGTATATATAGTTTCAAGCATTCTGAGCATTTCAAGCATCCAGCATAAATGTATGTAGTCTTTGCATATAGTCTTAGCATTAGTATGTAGAATTAGCATTTATTGTTAACTTATAGCATTATCATTTAGTATTTGTAAGTGGCTTGTAGCATTAGCTTTAGCATCGAGTTGTAGCATGTAGCTCGTAGCATTAGCATTAACATTTAGTTTAGCCCGTAGCTTGTAGCATTAGTATTAGCATTTAATTTAGCACGTAGCTTGTATCATTAGCATTAGCATTCGGTTTAGCATGTAGCTTGTTGCATTAGCATTAGCATTAGCATGAGCATTTAGCAACTAGCATTAGTATTTAGTATTAGCATGTAGCCTATAGCATTAGTATTAACATAAGTATTTAGCAACTAGTATTAGCATTTAGTATTAGCATGTAACATTTAGCATATAGCATTAGAAAAAGTATTTAGGTCAAGTGTATTAAGCTTTAGCACTTTCAACAAACCTTAGCTTTTAGCAATAAGAGTATGTGTAATAAGCATTAGTACTAGCATTATGACTAAGTATATAAGCATTTAGGAATCATTTAAAGCATTTGTTTATAATGTAATACATTCTTCTCAGTCCCGAGGTAAAAACAAATATGTTTGAAAAGGGACAAATGAACTCACCTTGTGTTTGATGTGATTGACTAAGTAAAACAAGAATACACGCGCTCTTTATTGTGTTTGTAGTAGTATTCACGATCCTGAAATGATTTCATGTTTTTGTATCTTATAAACATATGTTGTAGTGATTAGCGTGCGTGTAAGTGTTAGTGTTAGCCCTAAAGTTGGCTAACACTCGAGAGTCTCGTTCATTATCCGGCCCGGAATTCCCTATATTATGTAATGTAGTGTTGAACCTCCTTTATTGTTTGTAAGTTCTCAACTTAGATTGTAACTTACAGGTCATAACTTTTTAATTAAAATTTTAAGCCTTTGCATTGTTTGTCTAGAATTGTTAACACCATCTTTGTAATAACTAAAGTGGTGGTTCATTCATTAGTTTATCATCATTTCAAAGCGTTCGTTTGTGTGTTCGTTACATTTTGAATTCATTGGGCCGGATAACCCCTTGGGCCATTTATGTGTATATGGGCCTATTATTCATGTGTTTGGGCCTACATGGTTGTCTTGGGCCAACTCAGCCCATTGTGCCATATTGAATGCTATTGGGCCGATTTGGCTGGCCATGGGCCATCTAAGTCTCGTGGGCCAACTTATAGATTTTATCAAAGTGGACCTAATCGCCTTCTTGGCTGGTTAACTGGGCCAGCCTAAGGCCATGGGCACAACTAATAAGCTTAAATTGTTTGGGTGTATCTTGGGCTGAGAGGATTTCATAATCGAACAATGGTGTTAGGCCTAATTGGTTGGGTTAGGCTGAACCAGGAGCCCAGGTTCGCTGCTATTTATGGCTAGACCACTTAGGTTCGTTGGAGTTGGATTAGGTTCGGTCAGGTTGGTGAGCAGCTCAAAGGTTTGCCCTAGGCATGCAGGTTCGTGAACCTCACATGGGTTCGGCAGCAAGGTTCGCATCATAGAGGTTCGGCCATTGATGATGGTGCGGCTAAGGAAGTTCATTGCCATAGGGTTCATGTGGATCTTGGTTCGCCAGACATAGGTTCGCGAGTCCTCAGGTTCGGCCATCAGGGTTTGTAGCATTCATGCACACAGGTTTGTGGGTTTTGCACCTGCACGTGGTTCGGCTGATTGGGATAGGATTCGGTTAGGGTTCGCCTGATGATGTCATGTTCACAGCCTTGGTGTAGGTTCGTGACTTGCATGAAATAAGGTTCGGGCTCCCTTGTGGGTTCGTAGGTTAAAGGTTCGGCAGTGGCATGATGATGGACGAATCCTAGGTTCGGTGTGGGTGACAGGTTCATGAATCAAAGGGTTCTGCCACCCTCTTTCTTGGTTGGGCCTAGGTTCGGCTACTGCACTAACAAAACCCCACTCATCGCCTTCGTCATTGGACTCAAATCTGTTGTATGGCTTCTACGATGGTAGTTTTATGCGAAAATCACTTTTCACATGTGTATGGTTTGAAAGAAATAGTTTAATCCCGGATGAATGTGATGAGTTGAACCAAAATGGGGTGAAAACCCTAATTTAGTGTATTTCAAGCATCATTACCTCGAAAATGGCTGGATAAAACTCTAGATCTGTTGTACAACCTTGTAGAGGAGGTTGAGAGCTTCAAGTGAACACCAAGAACGCCCGATTTCGTCCACAAACGAGTGAGATATCGCGATTTGAAGTCGGTTTCTAGAGTGAGAGGGATACGTTCGGGAATATGGGTTTAGAGAGAGAGGGCTGATGAGAAAATGAAGAGAAAGCCTCTCATTTAACCTTTTTATACTCCGGGGTGTTGGGGTTCGTTTCGGTTGCTCGGTTCGTGTTTTCGTTGCGTTTTCGGCACGTTACGCGCGTGTTTTTGTAACTTAAATAAAAAGACTTTATTTTAAATGTTTGGAAGGTTGTTATTTCTAGTAAATGTTTTAAATATTATTTTCTTGAATTATTTATAGTAATTTGTTATTTTAAGCGTTTCATAAATCCGTTCGCGTATTAATTAAAATAGTTTCTTTTAATTTATTTCTGATGAGTTTCAAAATTGTAAAACAGAAAATATTACATTTTCTTAAATTTATGATCGTTCGTATCGTTTTCGTTTCGTCAGAACACGTCACCATCACGCGTATTCGTTCGAATCGTCATTCGAACGAACACGACGATGGTTTGGCTTTTTGATTCTTGTTTTCTAATTTCCAGTCATCAGTTTAGAACTTTAAACTTTCAGATTCATTTGTACAGATCGTCACCTATACGAATAATTCGTCGGTTTAGCATTCTATAACAACAACAGTGATGGTTTCGTTCTGTTTAACCTCACATACGTTTATACTTAATAGCATCAAATCAAGCATCTGTGTGTCAGTTCTGTGTTGTTTGATGTGTTTCTGACCGTTAAACCCTAAGGTTTTAAACAAATTTCAGAACAATAGTATAATAGTTTATGTTTAGCGTCAAGTGTCAAAAGTATCTACCTAGTTCACATAGTTTGTACTTGAGTTACTGTGCAACTTACTGTTCCGGTAACGATTCCGGCACAGATGTTACAAAATTGATCCAAATGGAGTGGAAGCCTCATGCACAAAAGTTGCTTGAAACCGTATGCAAATGGAATCTCAACCTGGGGGTGCTCCAACTATGTCTGCCAGCAGCAGCAAACCTAGGTCAAACGTGTTAAACAAGAAGGGTTCAAGCCCTGTTCGAATTCAAGGATTTCAGGGGATTAGAAGGGAGAAGAAGCATATCAGGTACTCCCCCTCCCTATCGGACCTTCGGGTCAGATAATTCCTGGATGAAATGGTGGCAATCCATCCAAATCGGGAGCCTCTTTCTGTTCGAACGCAGGGGAAACCTAATTCAGATGAAACTCAACAGCCTATGGAGGTAACCTCAACCCCCAATCCGGTAGCTACAACAGATCTGGGTGAGGTTCAGATGATGTGGGTGGAGATTGGGAACCAGATGGGAAGTACGGAGCAGTTGGGGGGCCAATCGGAGCACCTGCAGCCTGCGGCTATGCAGGTGGCTAGTGCCGCTGGGAAGCCTACTTCTGGGTCCACATGAGTGCTGGACCAGGTAAGCTAATTTCAGGCCTGAATGATTGTACCTATGCTGAATTATGTAAAGTTAGTAATGAGAAAGAGGATTTCAAGTTGCAATATGTCCCTCCCTGTATTGACAACAATGGCCAAAGAAAGGTTCGGATTACTAGAGAAGACCTGAAACAATCAGCAGAAGTGTATGCCTTGCATCTGTATGGTTATTTCTTGGGCTCCTCCATGGACTTTAATGTTGTAAATGGCAGGCTTAAGAGGATGTGGCACAAGTATGATCTTGTTGATGTAGCTAAGGGCATGAATGGGTATTATTATTTCAAATTCAGTATTGAACAGGGCTTGTTAAATGTGCTAGAAAATGGCCCATGGCTAATCAACAATATCCCTCTGTTTCTTAACAGATGGGAACTGGGCATTTGTCTTGAAAAGATTGAGCCTTCCTCTATTCCTCTTTGGGTTACGATTAATAACATTCCTTTGGAGTTATGGACCACCACGGGGTTGAGTAAAATTCTTAGTGGGGTTGGAAAACCTATTACTATGGATCGGTTTACTAAGGACCGATGTGTTAACCAGATTGGCAAATTGGGATATGCTAGAGTTCTCACTGAAGTCCCGGCTAGTTATAACCTGCCTTGTGAAGTTGACATTGTTTTCCCTGCCTCTGATAATAGACCAGCTAGGGTAGCCAAGCTCCCAGTCTTGTATCAATGGAAACCTCCCGTTTGTGCTCACTGTGTTGTGTATTGGCATTCCTTTCAGAGATGCAAAATCAGGCCTAGAGAGGATGTTGAGGTGAATCCTAATGTGCACCAGAGTTTAGATAAGGAGAAGGGTGATATGGCTGATCAGAACCTTGGATAATGGTAAAACCAACGACATGGGGGGGAGAAGTTTGTCAAAGTGGGGAGGAAGAAATGGGTGACTGGTGGAACACCTAATGATGGTCGAGTGCTGGAACAAACAAAAGGAAAAAAGGGGCAGAATCATCAGCATCCTATAGGTAATAATGGTAAGATTACTAATCCTAAGCAAACTACAAAAGACATGGGTTTTGATTTTTCAAAGGCTCTTAAAGGAGCTGCTGCTACTCCTAAGCCCAGTCAATAGGTCAAGGAAAAAGCCCCTGAACAGCCCCCTACCATGCAGTGTTCTGAAATTCATATTCAAAATCGGTTTGATGGGTTGGATGCTGTGGGTATGGATTTGGATAGCCATGATGCTGGTCCGGCCCAGGTTGGGATATCCCCTACTTAGGCTGTTAACAGTATGGGACCCCTTGGGAAGGTTGTGGAGTTGGACCAGAGTATGTCTAATACTAAAAGTCTAGTGGAATGCTCTATTAACAGGAAACAGGAAGTTGACATGGGTAGGGTTTTGCCAGATTCTATTGCTACGGGCCATAAAGCTTCCTCTAATAAGTTTGACAGCCTGTCGGACAAACAAAAGGCTGCTATTATGGGTTTTATAAAGGTCACCCATGCGGTTCCTCTAATGGTTTCTAATAATTGGAGTTCTCTTGAGGGGGATTACTTTACGGATCAGTGCCATCGCTTGGGATTACAACCGGACTTCCTTACTGTTGATGATGATTCCTTCATGGAAGAATACATGCTAGAAGAAACCTTACAAGAAACTTTGGACCAGCCAGTTAATGTGTGTCATAATGTTTTGGATTCAAAAAAGAAGGCGATCTTGAATGCCCTAAATTCTAAGGCTAAAGCGGTCAAAGCCAAATATATGGCTAAATGGTCGGTTGGTGAATGGGTCTACTTTGTTGAGCAAGCCCGTATTCTAAAAATTGATATGAACTATGCTGTGGAGGATGTTGAAGAGGAGGACAATTGCATGGCTAGTTTTATAGCTGGCTGGGATAGGAAACATTAATTCTCACTTTTATGGATTTTTCGTTCCTATTTTTTTTAGTTTTTTTGTATCCTTTTAGGGATTGTTTTGGGTTCAGTATGATGCAGTTGGTTCTTGGTGGTAGCTTTGCGTGGCTTAGACCCAATGGCATCATAGTTTTTGCTAGTTTTTGGATCGTTTGTTCTGGTTGGTTCTTTGGCAATTGCGCTTGTTGGGTCTTCTCCTGGTTTTTCAGAGGTTGGGTCCACTTGACTTGGAAAGGTTGGGATTATGGTTTAGATGGGAAGATGCATGATTGTGGCTGTTTCTAGGCTTGGATCCGGTCATATGGATTTCTGGGTTGGGTTTGATGGTCCTAACGGACCTGGTCGCCATTATGTGTTGCTGGGTGCTGGCCGAGCATGGGTTTGAGCAGAATCTTCTTGGTCTTGTGTGGCATCATCTTCTTGATTTCGGTGGGCAGTCTTTGAGGTGTACAGGATGGTTATGGCCCCTGGATTTTTGGCAACAGGTTGCTCCGAGGGATGTGTGGGGGCTTGGCTACTCAGTGGTTGCTGCTTGGCAAGGTATTGGCTCGTGTCTGCTGGGGTTGGGCGTGCTGCTGGGTGGTACTCATAGGCAGTTGCTGCATCAGGGTGTTCTGGTGGCTGATCGTTTGCTGATGGCTTGGTCGTGGCCCTGTGATGGCTTGCTAAAGGCCAGGTTTGGCACATGGCTTGTATGCCATGGCCTCCTCATATGGATTGGGTTGATGAAGTACAACTTGGTGGATTGGGTTTGGTGTATTTCCTGGGCCAACAGATTGTTTTGTTAGGCTAATGGGTGCTATGGTTCGAGTTATGCCTTTTGGGTTATGGGAAGCTTTGGGTGTACATGGGGGGAGTATTGGGCTTTCCTTGGGCTCATTTGTATTAGTCTTAGCCCTCACATTTTGATGAGAGCTTTGGGCCATATTTATGCAAGTGAGATGTTAGGTCTTAGGCCCAGAGTTGCTTTGTATAAGTGTTGTAATTGTATGTGTCGGCCTTTTGGTTTTGTTCTTTTTGATAGCCTTTTCGGTTATGTTGGAAATGTGCTATGCGAGGGGGTATGCCCCTTGGTCTTCGTGTAATTTTTTGTTTGGTTGGTTATATATTTTTCCGGGCAAAATGCCCTTTATCCATAAAAAAACCCTAAACCCTTAACCCTAAACCTCAAACCCCAAACCCCAAACCCCAAGACCCTAGACCCCGGACCCCATACCCCAGACCCGAGACCCGAGAACCGAGACCGGAGACAGTAGACCCTAGACCCGAACCCCCGACCCCCGATACCCCGACCCCCGAACCCCGAACCACGGACCTTGGACCCCCGGATCCCCCGGACCCCAGACCGTAAACCGTAACCCGTAACCCTGACCCGCGACCCGCGACCCGAACCCGTCACCCGTAACCCCGAACCTCGAACCCCCGGACCCGGACTCTGACCCTGGGACCCCGAACCTCGAACCCTGAACCCTGAACCAACGGTCTTTTCAAGGATCCTCTTCACTACTCGGTTTGCATTCTCCACTTGACCGCTTGTTTGTGGATGGTATGCGGTTGTCAAACGATGATTGACACCGTAGCATTGTAGGGCCTTTTCTAACATGGTGTTACAAAAGTGTGTGCCATGGTCACTTATAAGTGCTCTTGGATTTCCAAACCGGCTAAACAACTTCTTCAAGAATTTGAGAACCACTCGGGCATCATTAGTAGGCAAGGCTTGAGCCTCAACCCACTTTGACACATAATCTATCGACACGAGTATGTACCTATTCCCTTTGGACATGGAAAATGGTCCAATGAAATCGATGCCCCACACATCAAACACTTCCAAGACTTGGATGGGGTTTTGAGGCATCTCATCCTTCGATGAGATGTTACCAGTGCGTTGGCAAGGATTACACTTCTTGAAAAAGTCAAGTGTATCCTTCACCACCAAAGGCCAATAGAAGCCACAATCAAACACCTTTTGGGCGGTGGAATGAAGACCATGATGTCCACCCGTCAAGCCTTCGTGACAATGCTTAAGAATCTCTAGGCCCTCCTTCCTAATCATGAACCTCCTAAGCACTATATCTCCTCCCACACGATAGAGATATGAGTCATCCCAAACATACTTACCCGCATCCCTAAAGAACTTCTTCTTTTGTTGAGGGGTAATACCCTCAATCACCACTCCATGAGCAAGGAAGTTTGCCAAATCGGTGAACCATGGCATACCTTGCTTCTCCGCCTCCACAAAATCAATCACCTCGTGAGGGAACCTATCTCCTATCTCCTCCTCACGAATCTCACTCTTCTCTTGATCCTCCAAGCGGGAGAGATGATCGGCAGACACATTTTCCGCCCCTTTCCTATCCTTGATATCAATGTCAAATCCCGACAACAAAAGAATCCACCTAATGAGACTGGGTTTGGCATCTTTCTTTGCGAAAAGAAATCTCAATGCCGAATGATCGGTGAAAACGGTGGTCTTCGAAAGAACAAGATATGACCGGAATTTGTCAAAAGCAAATACTACCGCTAGAAGCTCTTTCTCGGTGGTGGTGTAATTCTCTTGAGCATCATTAAGAGTCTTACTAGCGTAGTAGATGGGATGAAAATGTTTCTCTCACCTTTGCCCTAAAACCGTCTCAACGGCTTGGTCACTAGCATCACACATGAGCTCAAAGGGTAAGCTCCAATCAGGGGCGACTAGAATGGGGGCACTCACTAGCTTCTCCTTCAAAAACTCGAATGCCTTCATGCATTCCTCATCAAACACAAACGGGGTATCCTTCTCTAGAAGGTGGGTCATAGGCCTTGTGATTTTTGAAAAATCCTTGATAAACTGCCTATTAAAACCCGCATGACCAAGAAAACTCCTAATGGATCTCACAATAGAAGGTGGTGGGAGTTTACTAATGGTCTCTATATTGGCTTGATCCACCTCAATGCCCGCTCTAGAGATCTTTGGCCTAACACTGTCCCGTCCGTCTCCATGAAGTGACACTTCTCCCAATTCAACATCAACTTGGTTTCCACACATCTCTTTAACATCTTCTCTAAGTTCACCAAACAATGATCAAACGAGCTACCATAAGCTAAAAAATCATCCATAAACACCTCCATACATGACTCAATCATGTCCAGAAAGATAGCTACCATGCACCTCTGAAATGTAGCGGGAGCGTTGCATAACCCGAATGGCATGTGACGGTAAGCATAAGTGCCATAGGGGCACGTGAAAGTGGTCTTTTCCTGATCCTCCGGTGCAATGGGGGTATGGAAATACCTAGAAAAGCCATCTAGAAAGCAGTAAAATTGTTGGCCTGCCAACCGCTCCAACATCTGGTCAATGAATGGAGGGGGAAAGTGATCCTTCCGGGTGGCATCGTTAAGTTTCCTATAATCGATGCAAACTCGCCACCCCGTGACCGTGCGAGAAGGAATGAGCTCGTTTTTCTCATTCGTGATAGCTGTCATCCCTCCCTTATTCGGGACAACCTGAGTCGGGCTCACCCATGATGAATCCGAAATGGGATAAATCAGGCCCGCATTCATCAACTTCAACATCTCCTTCTTAACAACCTCTTGCATATTAGGTTTTAAACGCCTCTGAGGTTGTACTACCGGCTTGTACTCATCTTCCATGAGTATCCTATGTGTGCAATAAGCAAGGCTAATGCCTTGGATATCGGAGAGTCTCCAAGAAATAGCACTCTTATACACCTTCAACACACATAGCAACCTACTCTTCTCCTCCTCACTCAACCTGGATGAGATCACAACAGGTAGAGTCGAATCCTCTCCTAGAAAAGCATATTCTAAGTGGGAGGGCAAAACCTTAAGCTCAAGGGTGGGTGGTGACTCTACAGAAGGTTTCTTACTCTCCTCTCTCAACTCATCAATCTCTAACACCATAGAAATCACCGACACACTCTCCTCTATCATCTCTACCTCCTCCTCACATCTCTCAACTACCAAATCAGCCCCGCACACGTACTCAAGACACCTATCTACGTGTGACATGAAAGAATTTATGAAGTAGACCGAATGGAATGGGTCACTAAAGTCATCTTGATCACCCGGATGTCTCATAGACTTCACAACCTCAAATGTGACAGTCTCATCACCCACTCTAGGATTGAGCTTCCCATCAAAAATGTCAATGATGGCCTTAGCAGTCCGCAAGAAAGGAAGGCCTAGAATGATAGGAACACTCTCATCGGCCTCCATGTCAAGGATCACGAAATCCACGGGGAACACAAATTTATCTACCTTCATCAACAAATTCTCAACAATCCCACGTGGACACTTGACCGTCCGGTCAGCAAGGGAAAGTGTCATGCGCGTATGTATTAGGTCACCAAGTGCTAGCTTCTCATATAAAGAATAAGGCATCAAACTGATGCTAGCACTTGAATCAGCCAACGCGTGCCTCTGAGTGTCACTACCAAACAGACAAGGGATTGTAAAGATCCTCAGATCTGTCAACTTCTCTGGTAGCTTGTTCAGAATCACCACAGAACATCCTCCACTCAATGGAACATTAGAAAGTTCCCCTAAACGATCCTTTCTCTTCAACAAATCCTTCAAGAATATGGCATACTTAGGCATATGCTGAAGGGCCTCAATGAAAGGAAGATTGATCTTCAACTGTTTGAACATGTCAAGGAAATGACCATACTTCTTAGCATGCTTCTGATGAGCTAAGTGAGCAGGGTATGGAAGAAGTGAATGATCAATCTTAGGATCAGGCTAACCTCAACCGACCTCTTCTCAACCGGTTCCACTACAGGCGACTCACTGTTCGGTGCTGTACTTACTGGGCCTGGCCTCATGTGCACCCCCTCCAGGAGTCTCCATCTCTATCTCCTCATCCACCGGTTCTTCCTCATCTACCTCAACCGGTGGATCAACTTTCTCACCTCCCTTACCACTCCGAGTGGTCACTGCTTTGACATGAGCATTTGGATTAGACTGTGTGCTGCCCAAAAACTGGCCTTGAGGCCTCTCATCCAAACACTTAGCAATATCACCAACTGATCTCTAAAGATCAAGAAAAGCATATTGTTGGTTTTTCAGATTGATGTCATGCTCAGCAAGGGTTTTCTGAGTATTAGCATCCTTAGCAACCAACTAGGTCAACAAATCCTCAATCTTCTCATGCTACCCCCACCACCACCACTACTACTACCCACTCCAGGTGTATGAATTAGATTACTAACCGATGAATGACCCTGCCCCTGGTTATGAGGTAACCAAGATTGGAATCCAGGGGGATGACCGGAAGAACGCCAATTGAAGTTTGGGTGGTTTCTCCAATTTTGATTATAAGAATTATTGAAAGGGTTTGTGTTACCCCTACCTTGACCTCCCAAGTAATCAACATGCTCCTGGTTGACTACCAAACACTCAGATGTGGCATGGCCACCCTTACAAATCTCACACATATCAACCTTCATCCTCAACTCCTTCACATCCCTCGATAAGGCCTCGAGAGCGGCTGCCACACTAGTATCCATATTTACGTGGTGAAATCCTCTCACTGAAGAGGAGAATCTAGTAATAGGAGTGTAATTCCTATTAGCAGATCGTTGCTCATACTCAGCCTGAGCAAAAATATCAAACATATCGTTGCACTCAGCAACATCCCTCTTACCCGTAAGATGACCTCTCGCAGATATGTCAAAACGAGACCGGGTCTCATAAGTGAGACCATTGTAGAATTTCTCTACAAGTGCCCAATCAGAAAGACCATGCTGGGAGCATCTGTTAAGCAAATTCTTGAATCTCTCCCAAGCAAGGTAATATGGCTCATCGGGTGCCATACGAAAGGAATGGATCTCATCAGGAAGGCGAGCTGCCCTGGCAGGTGGAAAGTATTATTAAGGAACGCATCCCTAAGACTGCCCCAAGTGGTGAATGATCCGGGTGCATGCGAGTCAAGCCAAGTGGCGGCCCTTCCCACAAGAGAAAATGGAAATAGCTGCAAAAAGATGGCATCTTCAGTGGCACCTTGAAGATTGAAGGTACCACAGATGCGAGTAAGGCAAGCTATATACGCGGGAACATCCTCATCATCATGATCATTAAACTGAGAATTGTTAATGGCGGTCATGATGTACGAGGGTATTTGCCACGAATTTTCATTTGTGATGTTTAGCACAGTGATGGGATTGTTAAGTCCTGTTGTCACACCCCCCCAAATTCTCAACTAACAGAATCATACCGTTTAGGGCGTGACAAACCAGAATCTCAATCATTAGACACAGCGAAAGACCTCTATATGCTTTTCAAACATAATTCAGGTCTAAATTTGTAAAATCAAAGTTTAACAATTGAGGAAGTGTTTGTAATCCAATAACAGAATGTAACAGTTGCAAAACCGTAAGTACAATGCTCCATGTTTTAAATCAACAATTAAAGTAAACTGAATGCATGAGACTCAACGTCCTAGTCCCTGCTTGCTCTCGCTTGTGCTTTAGTGTCCTGAGAAAACATGCAAGTATAGTCAACACAAAGGTTGGTGCATACACACGTTTGTATATGTAATCACAAATGTTTGAACAATTGTTTGAAATGTAATGTTTGCAGATAACATAATCACACTATAACATCAGTGCCGGACGCGTGCCGGAACATTGATCGCAACAGTAAACTTGAACAGTAAATCAGGTACACATTTCGTGAAACTATGTTTATGCTATTGATACATTTTGATTAACATGAAACTATTATACGATTGTCTGAATCTGACTGAAACCCTAGGGTTTAACAGTCAGAAACATGCCAGACAACACAGTGTTGAAACACAGAAACTTGATTTGATACTATTTTGTATAAACGTATGTGATGTTAAACAAAACAAAACTATAACGGCTGTTGTTACGTAATGCTAAACCGACGAGTTATTCGTATAGGTGACGATCTGTACGAATGATTCTTAGAGTTTAACGTTCTGAAATAATGACTGAACAGTAGAAAACAAGGATCAGAAAGCTAAACCATCGACGTGTTCGTTCGAATGACGATTCGAACGAATACGCGCGATGGCGACGCGATCTAACGAAACGAAAACGAAAACGAAAACGAACAAAGATCATAAATTTAAGGAAATATAATATTTCCTATTTTACAATTTTGAAACTCATCATAAATAAATAAACTAAACTATTTTATTAAATTGTGAACAAATCAACGAAACGCGTAAAATATCATAATTTGACTTAATAAATTAATAAAATTATATTTAAAATAATTTTAAGAAATAAATAACATTCAAATCGTTAAAATAAACTCATTTTATTTAATTTACAAAAAATGCGCGTAACGATCCGAAAACGCGACGAAACTACGAACCGAGCAACCGAAACGAACCCGAACACCCTCGGAGTATATAAACACCAAATTCAAGCATTTATTTCATTTTATGGTTTCTCTCTCTCTCTAAAAACACTCTCACCGTCACTTTCTCTCTCTAGAAATCAAACTACCATTATCAACCTTTGAAGCTTCATAACTCACTCATTTCTTAACGAAATCGAGTGATTCTTGCGCCTAAACGACCATCTTGAAGTCCTCTACCTGAAAGTATAACTCATCTGAAGTTTTATCTAGCAGGATCAAAGGTATTTGAGCATAAAAATTCTGAGAAATAGGGTTTTTGTGTGCGTATGAAACTAACAGATTATACACACCCCACCTTTACACATTCGAAACACCTTCATAGCGTGACACAACCATGGGGAATGATCGGTAACAGGTTGGATTGGCGAGGATGATGATGAACATGGTTCGTGGGCTTCATGGAACCGAACCTGTTAGGCCAGACTACCGGCCGAACCTTCATACATGCTCGCGAACCTTCCTGAAGCAGCTTAGCCGAACCATTTCAACATCCTGGTGTCCGAACCCTCCCACGACTCCACGAACCATTCCCGAACCTGTAGACCAGCTGCGAACCATTTTCTCAGGGGCGAACCTTCCATGCATGCAGCGAACCTCTATCTGCCAAACCATGGGCCAAACCTTTGATAGGAAGCCGAGCCTTCTATGAGGGACGAACCCTGTAGAGACGAACCTAGCCGGACCTTATGCTACGGCCGAACCCTAGTGATGCTGGTTAGGAACCTACGGCAGACGAACCCTTGGCTTCACCGAACTTTCCATGGTGAACTCTAGTCATACCTTCGGCCAACACAACCACCGAACCTTGCAGGGAAAATCCACAAGCGAACCTGTTAGCCAGGAGTAGCCGAACCTTGGCTCACACGAACCCTATGGTTCACTGGAAATCCTCCTCAACCATTGTTGATAAGCCCAAACATATTTATACAGCCCACTTCTGTTAAGCTGGCCCAACAATAATTTACTTGGCCCATATAGCACTCTGCCCATTCGGTTAGTCCAACAGTAGATTCACACACACATACACGGACCAAACCCTATGATAGCCCAAGGCACGGCCGAGCCCAATGAAAACCCTTGGCCCAATTCTTTGCTCTTGGCCCACACACATGTTAAAGGCCCACGAATGCCTAACCTAAGCCCACAAGACACCAACGGCCCAAGGACTCACTACATTCGGCCCGAGTAACTTTGGCCCACTTGAGTGAAGCTTGAACACTTTGTTTATCACCTTGTTGGTTGGTTATGAATCTATGATGACCCATTATAATAGATAGGCCTGTACACATAATTGACCCACACACATCATTTGTAGGCCCAATAAGTTATTCGGCCTGAGGGATTTTAAATAACTAATAAACGTATGAATGAACGTTAGAAATAATGAAAACAACGAACAAACACCTTTATGGAATAGGCATTTTGTTGGTTATAAAGGAATAACGAATTTCAAACAAACTACATAAAGGTTTAAAAGCTTATTATACAAGTGATAAATTGTGATTAACCATCAAGTATGCAAAGTCGAACCATGATGAAAATCCAACACTTTCATACTCAAAGTAGTGAATACGGGCCGGATAACAAACAAGACTCGCGAGTGTTAGTCAACTTTAAGACTAACACTTACACACGCACTAATCATTACAAACAAATACTCATAAACTACGAACATTATTAAATCAATACATGAGCGTGAACATTACAACAAGTGCAATCTGTCACACCCCCAATTTTCAACTAACGGAATCATACCGTTTGGGAACGTGACAAACCAGGATCTCAGATCATTAGACATAACGAAGACCTCTATATGAATTTCAAAACATACTTTGGTCTAAAAAAAACATAACATCAAAGTTTTCAAAGTTTGCGGAAGCGTTTTAAAACAGTAACAGTTGTAAAATGTAAATTACAATGCAAAGTTTCAAATGTTCAAATTCAAATAACTAAAATGTAAAGACATGCATGCGACTCAATCTCCTAGTCCATGCTTGCTTTCTTGTGCACCTTAGCGTCCTGAGAAAACATGTAAATCAAGTCAACACAAAGGTTGGTGCATAACACAGGTTTAAGCATTCATAATGTTTAAAACAACAATTTGAATATCAAGTTTGCAGATAACATAATCACACATGCATAGTCACGATAGCTAGTCATTTGTACTATTTACATAAGTGGTCGACACCGAAGCTGACGATTGCCATGCTATAGCATGTTTTTGCCTTGCCACTATTGTCTAGCACAAACAATAGTAATGAGTGTTTGGTCAGTCAAACACCTGCGTAGATCCCATCTACCAAGTGAGGTTTGTCAAACCTAATAGATCTATTTCCAACTACCACGCTTTGCGCTACGGCAAACTAAACGGTTCGAAGTGTAAGGACTTGTAAATGCTATGTTGTCACAAAATGTAAACAGCTAACTCATGCAAGTGATATGTATCTAAAATGTTTGTTGCACATGTTTTCTCCCCCAAAACAGTTTAGAATAAGAAAGGGGCCGTGTACGCACCTTTGATTGTTGCAGAATGATCAAATATGTGAACTCGCGTAGATAATCCTCTTACGAAGGATCTGTGTTTAAACAATAACGTTGTGTTATTCGAGATGTTGTTTTGTGCTTGAAATCACATACGTGTCAACACACGTATGTTAGAGTGTTAAGAATATGCATACGTATGTACGCGTACCCTTAAAATCGTTTAAATAAAATCATATGACCGTATATGATTTTATTTAAATAAACGTAATTATACGCGATTACGTTTTCGGTCTAAAATATAAATTTTATTACTCTAAAACATTCGGGACTGAATTCTGGTTCTAACGCAATTTGAATGGGTCAAATCGGAGTTAAAACGAGTGAGATACGATCAAAATACTAAATTAACTTTAAAAGTTCAAAAACTGTTGGGAGCCGGGTTCGAACCCGCGACCTCCAACACTCAACACCTCCCTCCTACCATCTAATCTGATCAGTTTTTATTGATCTATCCTAGGATTTAATTGTTTTAATTAAATCTGATATGGTTCCCTTTTGTTTAATCTAGCCGAAGCCTTCAAACCCAAATTGAGCCCAAATTCGAACATGATCAGTCTTAAACCCATGGGGCTTTTGTCCTCTGCATAAAAACGAGTCTACCCATGGTTCTAATTTGGTCAATACCAACCCACATCCTTTTAATTTGTTTAAACCAATTTTCGAACATATCTATCAAATTTATAATTCAATTTGATCTAATTCGATTATGTTAAACTGAAACATCATCAATTTCTCATTAAGTAAAGCCTTTCGAAACTTTCTGTAACACTTGATTCGAATACGAAACCCATATAGGTCGAAACCCCCGAAACAAATTTTATACAAGAACCCTAATGATCAAACTCTTACAATTCGTTGATGAAACATCAAATTGATATAGGATTATTACTATTCGGAGTTTTCTGAACCTCCTTACACCAATCAATTCAAACTTTACACCCCTCTCGGTCCAATCCCCTAATTCGTTTTGATTAGAAATCCTAGAATCAAAAATCATTCAATTCGCTATCATTTCATGAAATTGGTATATGCATTTCCTTAAACGCATTACTCTGAAACTTTCTATGTGGTTTAATTCGACTATTAAACCGTTTAAATAAGAAACCCCCAAATCCGTTCTTAGTATAAACCCTAGAATTAGGAATCATATGATTCGATGTTATTAATCGAAATTGATTTGGGATTAACCTTAGTCGGCATGTTTAGAAGGTTTAGGAGTGAAAACTTACTTGATTCGATGTTGAATTGATGAAGTTCGATCAATGGGTTGATGTTCGGCCGTTCCCGATTAAAATCTTCTGTTCGAGCTTCTTGAAAACAAATTGCTGGGTGTAATACTCTCTAAAGGAACCGACTAGTGTTTGGGGATGTGCAATTGTGTGCATTTTGTTCGATTTCTAAGAATTTGATGCTAGCTAGTATCGGTTACGACTTTTGGCATCATTTGGCCTTTAATTCGATTGATGATGATGATAATTACACCTGGTAACCGTTACTAATCATTAAGGTACTGATTACAACAGGTTTAATTCGATTATAACGGCCTATTGATGAGAATTTCGAATTCCTTTGATGTTCTAGTCGAAATTTTGACTAGTAAAAGTCAAAATTGACACTTATAAATATTTATAAGTTAAAACCTTATAATATAAGTATTCTAGACTTGATTTTACTTAATTCAAATCTCTCAGATTTGATTTTTTTCGATTACAAAGCATTTCGGTTTACAAAGTTGAACTAAAAATCCCGAATTGTCACTAATCGGAACAATTGAACTATATTTGGCTCGGTTAATCCTTTTGGGCCTCATAACTACAATTGGGCCTACCTTGGGCCTCCTTGGGCCTACCTTGGGCCTACTTTGGCCTTATTGGGCCTACTTGGGCCTCATTGGGCCTTCCTTGGTTTCATTGGGCCTAACTTGGCCTTATTGGGCCTAACTTCTATTCAATTGGGCCTCATAGGATACAATTGGACCTACGAGGTTTAACGAGGTTAATTCGAAAATATTGGATTGTCACATCATCCCCTTGTTGAAAGAATTTTCGTCCCGAAAATTAGCAAATGTTGGGAGTAGTTAGGAAACTACTTACGAGTTTATATCGTATGTGTTAGTGTGGTTTGATCATTCCGTGTGCTTGTGTGTACTCACACACAACATCTAATGCTTGCAACATCACAACTAAATGTGATCGTTCAATGTGACTGTTTGCGTGTACACTAGTTAGTTCACCTAACTGTGACTGTTTGTGTTTGATCATACTGTGCTGTGTAACCTCACACATAGTGAGTGTTTGCAACTGTTGGTACTATGCAACCCCGCACATAGCAAATTGTGTGTAACCAATCATGCATGTACTACCATAACATGTAACCTATGAAATGTAGCACATCAAATATAAAAAAAAATGTAATGTAGCACAAATGTTTGTAACAAAATCAATTGAATAAAGTGTTTGTGCTTACAGTTTGAAATTTGCAGTGTTGATGTGTGAAGCATCACGTCATCCCCTTGTTGAAGGAAATTTCGTCCCGAAATTTAACGTGCGCTCTCAGTGTTTGTAGTTGTTATTTTGAACAGATGAGGATACTTCTTCATCATTTGGTCTTCCCGTTCCCATGTGAATTTAGGACCACGTCTTGAATTCCACCGAACTTTGACTATCGGAATCTTGCTTTGCTTAAGTTGTTTGACCTCTCGGTCCATGATTTCTGCTGGTTCTTTAATGAATCGTAACTGTTCATCTACTTGTATTTCTTCCAACGGTACAATCAATGTCTCATCAGAAAGACATTTCTTTAAGTTCGATACGTGAAATACATCATGAACTCCACTGAGTTCATCCGGTAATTTGAGTTGATACGCAACCGGACCAATCCTTTTCAGGATCTCAAAAGGTCCTACGTAACGTGGACTAAGCTTTCCGCGCTTGCCGAATCGTATCACACCTTTCCAAGGTGATACCTTTAGAAGAACTCGGTCTCCTACCTGAAATTCCAATGGCTTACGACGTTTATCTGCATAACTCTTCTGTCGATCCCGAGCCGCTGCCATACGGTTCCGGATTTGAACTATCTTCTCTGTCGTTTCGTGCACTAGTTCAGGACCTGTAATCTGACTGTCACCAATTTCAGCCAAACAAACTGGTGAACGACATTTGCGACCATACAAAGCTTCAAACGGTGCTGCTTGAATACTTGTATGATAACTATTGTTGTAAGAGAATTCCACTAACGGTAAGTGGTTTTCCCAGCTATCACCAAAGTCAATTACACAAGCTCGTAACATATCCTCGAGTGTTTGGATCGTACGTTCACTTTGACCGTCGGTCTGTGGATGATAGGCGGTACTCATATCCAAACGAGTTCCCAATGACTTATGAAGTGATTTCCAAAAGTTGGAAGTAAATCGGGCATCCCGATCTGATATGATAGAGATTGGCACGCCATGCTGTGCTACCACTTCCTTGATGTAAATGCGAGTCAGTTTCTCCATCTTGTCGGTTTCCTTGATTGCTAAGAAGTGTGCAGATTTCGTTAATCGATCAACAATTACCCATATCATATCACAACCACTCGGTGTACGGGGTAACTTAGTAATGAAGTCCATCGAAATCTGTTCCCATTTCCACATCGGTATCTCTGGTTGTTGTAATAAACCAGATGGCTTCTGATATTCAACCTTGACTTTCGAACAAGTCAAACATTTGCTAACGTACCTAGCAATGTCAGCTTTCATGTGAGGCCACCAATACAGTGCCCTCAAATCATGATACATCTTGTCTGACCCCGGATGGACTGAATATCTGACTTGTGTGCTTCATCCATCACGAGTTCCCTTAAACCTCCGTACAAAGGTATCCACATTCGATTAATGAAATAACGAATTCCATCAGGTTTAACATCCAGTTGTTCTTCCATTCCTCGTAAAGATTCCTGTACCAAGTTTTCCTTTTTCAAGGCCTCGAGCTGAGCACTGCGTACCTTGTCAGGTAAGTCAGTCTGTATCGTCATCATAAGTGCACGAACCCGTCTTATTGAAGTGTCTTTTCTGCTTAAAGCATCAGCTACTACATTAGCTTTTCCCGGGTGATACTTAATCGCGCATTCGTAATCGTTCAACAACTTAACCCATCGTCGTTGTCTCATATTAAGCTCCTTCTGATCAAAGATATGTTGCAAACTCTTATGATCAGTGTAAATGGTACACTTAGTTCCATACAGGTAATGCCTCCAAATTTTCAAAGCAAAAACCACTGCTCCTAACTCCAAGTCATGAGTAGTGTAATTCTTTTCATGTGGTCGTAGCTGCCTTGAAGCATAAGCAATCACTTTATCACGTTGCATCAATACACATCCCAAACCCTGTGCAGATGCATCACAATACACCACAAAGTCTTCCGTCCCTTCCGGTAATGACAGAATCGGTGCACTACAGAGTTTCTGTTTCAATAACTGGAATGCAGCTTCCTGTTTATCCGTCCAGTTATACTTCGTTCCCTTGTGCGTAAGAGCTGTAAGTGGTTGAGCGATCTTTGAGAATCCCTCAATGAATCGTCGGTAATAACCCGCCAAACCAAAGAATTGTCGTACCTCGGTAGGGGTCTTTGGTGCTTCCCAATTCTTAATCGCTTCAATCTTTGCTGGATCAACATGTATGCCCTTTTCGTTGACTATATGACCCAGGAATTGTACTTCTCGCATCCAGAAATCACATTTTGAGAACTGAGCGTACAATTGTTCTTGTTTCAGTAATTCCAACAGTAATCGAAGATGTTCAGCGTGCTCCTCCTCGGTCTGAGAATAGATGAGAATGTCATCTATGAAAACAATGACAAACTTATCAAGATAAGGTTTACAAACACGATTCATGAGATCCATGAATACTGCTAGAGCGTTTGTCAACCCAAATGGCATGACCAAGAACTCATAATGGCCATAGCGCGTCCTGAATGCTGTCTTCGGAATATCTTCTTCTTGAACTCATAGTTGATGATAACCCGATCTGAGATCAATCTTCGAGTAGTAACTCGAACCTTGTAATTGATTGAACAGATCGTCAATTCTGGGTAACGGATACCGGTTTTTGATAGTAACCTTGTTAAGTTCCCGGTAATCGATACACATACGGAAAGTCCCATCCTTCTTCTTAACAAATAAGACTGGAGCTCCCCACGGTGAAAAACTAGGTCGTATGAAACCCTTATCCAACAATTCTTGCAGTTGTGTAGATAATTCTTGCATCTCTGACGGTGCAAGTCGATAAGGCGCCCTAGCTATCGGTGCTGCATCTGGTGTAAGGTCAATTCGGAATTCCACCTGTCTGATAGGCGGTAATCCCGGTAAGTCTTCTGGAAATACTTCCAGAAATTCACAAACTACCGGAATATCTTCAACCTTTTTCTCAGCTACCGGCTTTTCAGTTATAAGTGCTATAACTGCCGTATGACCTTTACGCAGACATTTATGTGCTTTCATACAAGATATGAGACGCAGTGGCGTACTGCTCTTCTCACCTTGTACATACAATGTCTCTCCATTTGTAAGAGGTATACGAACGATCTTTTCATGGCATACTATTTCAGCCTGATGTTTGGACAACCAGTCCATGCCAATGACCACGTCAAAACTACCTAAAGTGATAGGCATAAGATCAATTTCCAATGTTTGACCCATCAAATCAAGTATACATCCCTTTAGGATTTGTTCAACTACTATTAACTTACCATCAGCTAATTCTACAGTGTATGGACTATCTAAGGCAGTGGGACTAACATTTAGCAACTTAGCAAGTGAACTAGATACAAAACTCCGATCGGCACCAGTGTCAAATAACATAGAGGCATAGTGATTATTTAAGAGGAACGTACCCGTAACAATGTTGGGATCCTCCCGTGCCTGACGTCCTCCAATTACAAACGCCCTGCCCCTAGCACCATTGTTATTGTTGTTGTTGTTATTGGTGCCATTGCCGTTACCGTTGCCGTTGCCGTTGCCGTTGCCATTAGCATTGTTATCCCCGCCTTTCTTGAGTTGTGGGCAATCCTTTTTATAGTGCCCCATCTTACCACACTCAAAACAACCCTTCTGTGCGTTGTTCTGGTTGTTTTTCTGATTGTTGTGATTGTTTTGCAGCTCTCCGCAACAATCCTTAGCTGCATGCCCAAACTTACCACACCATTGGCACTTAACTTTATCACACTGGTTTCCCGTATGATGAAATCCACATCTGTTGCACTTCGGATGTTTACCAATATAACCCCCTGATGATGACGATTGCTGACCACTATTCGAATTGTGGTAAGACTTGTTTGAGTCTTGCTTCCGGTTCTGCTGAAATGGCTGTTGGTTGAAATTCTTGGTGTTGCTGCTCTCCCACTTCCTTTTATGATCACCTACCTTAGTAGCTGCTGTTCGTTTAGGCAGAGTCCCCTGTAACACTGCCTGATCAGTCAATTGATGCGCCAGTCGAACAGCTTGTTGAATTGTGGTGGGATTTGCAGAAGTGACCAATCCCTGGATCTGAGGCACCAATCCCCCAATGTACCTCTCTATCCACTTACTTGCTGGAGTAGCCATGTGAGGTAGAAGTCTGGCTAATTCATGAGATCGAGTCGTGTACTCCTCGATGTTGGACCCCTCCATCTTGAGATGCCAGTACTCCTCCTCTAGTTTCTGCATCTCACTGCGAGGACAGTACTCCTCCTGCAGTAAAGTTTTGAATCCATTCCAGGTTAAGGCGTTGGCCTCACCCAATCCCAAAGTCTGAACATTCGAGTTCCACCAAGTCAATGCTGGACCCTCCAATGTTCCTGTAGCATACTTCACTTTGCTCTCATCCGGACAATTGCACATCTCAAACACAGATTCAGCCTTCTCAATCCATCATAGGAGTCCAATGGCTCCTTCCGATCCTTTGAAATTGTGTGGCTTACAGTCCAAGAACATCTTGAACATGCATGTCTGTGGGTTAACCAGTCCCCCAGCTAGACCATGTGGCCCTGTATTGTGTGTCTGAGCGTAGTTCGCGATTGCCTCCGCGACTCTGTTATTGATTAGCTCGTTGAGCTCAGCAACTGTCATGTGAACGTTCTCGTTGGCCATTATCTTCCTAGTTAAAATAAATGTTAGAGCGTTATCAAGATCCAATGTGACATGTGTAAACAAAACAACAAACACAACATGTAATGTATAAATCAATACAACTGTTGGCAATAAGTAGAAATTTTCAATAGATAATAATCTGGTTTGAATACAATACTTTTGAAATCAAACATAAGTTATCAAACTTCTAATGTAGGGACACAACCCGCCCCTAATAAGTTTAAACAAAACTAAGAAAATCAATCATCCTCAACAGTGGATTCAGGATCAGAATCAACAGCTGGTGCTGGTTCCTCCCCTTCCTCCTCTTCATCGTCTTCCTCATTCTCCGAGGCCACCAAGTCTTCCAAGGCTTCAAGTCTGCCTTCCAGAATCTCAGCTCGGTTCTCAGAATCTTCAAGACGACCAATCAAATGGATGATCTCATCCCGCATGTCATTAACCAGATGGGCAAGATTATCCTGTCTTTCGTTTGCATCCCAGAGTTCCCGCACATCATACTCGATCCTATCATTTGCCCAGTACAAGTCCTCACGCAGTTTGGCAATCTCCTCAGCATCAGTCCTGTGCCTCTTAGGCTCAGGAACATCCAATACAGGTGGTGAATGGGTAGAAGGTCCCTCAGCAGGGATTTCCTGAGTACCCTCCACTGGCTCCTCCTCCGGATCCTCATCCGGGTCCTCATCCGGATCCTCTTCCGGATCCTCCTCCGGGTCCTCATCCGGATCCTCCTCTGGATCCTCCTCCGGGTCTGAATCATCCCTCTCAGATGGTGGAGGAGATGAAATAGGTGGTGCTGGTGATGATGGTGGTGCAGGAACTATCGGCTCCTCATCCTCGGAATCATCAATGTATATATACGGTGCTGATGATGAAGATGCCATGCCTGTTACATAATACCATATGTAAGTGCAGTGCCATGGAATGTGTAAGCAAGTCAATTACATAATGCCATATGTAATTTCTAAGTAATATGTGTAAGCATATGTGTCTAATGTCTAACAGTCATAGTCTAAGTCTACAAATGCAAACCTAGTTCGCTATAACCAATGGCTCTGATACCAATCTGTCACACCCCCAATTTTCAACTAACGGAATCATACCGTTTGGGAACGTGACAAACCAGGATCTCAGATCATTAGACATAATGAAGACCTCTATATGAATTTCAAAACATACTTTGGTCTAAAAAAAACATAACATCAAAGTTTTCAAAGTTTGCGGAAGCGTTTTAAAACAGTAACAGTTGTAAAATGTAAATTACAATGCAAAGTTTCAAATGTTCAAATTCAAATAACTAAAATGTAAAGACATGCATGCGACTCAATCTCCTAGTCCATGCTTGCTTTCTTGTGCACCTTAGCGTCCTGAGAAAACATGTAAATCAAGTCAACACAAAGGTTGGTGCATAACACAGGTTTAAGCATTCATAATGTTTAAAACAACAATTTGAATATCAAGTTTGCAGATAACATAATCACACATGCATAGTCACGATAGCTAGTCATTTGTACTATTTACATAAGTGGTCGACACCGAAGCTGACGATTGCCATGCTATAGCATGTTTTTGCCTTGCCACTATTGTCTAGCACAAACAATAGTAATGAGTGTTTGGTCAGTCAAACACCTGCGTAGATCCCATCTACCAAGTGAGGTTTGTCAAACCTAATAGATCTATTTCCAACTACCACGCTTTGCGCTACGGCAAACTAAACGGTTCGAAGTGTAAGGACTTGTAAATGCTATGTTGTCACAAAATGTAAACAGCTAACTCATGCAAGTGATATGTATCTAAAATGTTTGTTGCACATGTTTTCTCCCCCAAAACAGTTTAGAATAAGAAAGGGGCCGTGTACGCACCTTTGATTGTTGCAGAATGATCAAATATGTGAACTCGCGTAGATAATCCTCTTACGAAGGATCTGTGTTTAAACAATAACGTTGTGTTATTCGAGATGTTGTTTTGTGCTTGAAATCACATACGTGTCAACACACGTATGTTAGAGTGTTAAGAATATGCATACGTATGTACGCGTACCCTTAAAATCGTTTAAATAAAATCATATGACCGTATATGATTTTATTTAAATAAACGTAATTATACGCGATTACGTTTTCGGTCTAAAATATAAATTTTATTACTCTAAAACATTCGGGACTGAATTCTGGTTCTAACGCAATTTGAATGGGTCAAATTGGAGTTAAAACGAGTGAGATACGATCAAAATACTAAATTAACTTTAAAAGTTCAAAAACTGTTGGGAGCCGGGTTCAAACCCGCGACCTCCAACACTCAACACGTCCCTCCTACCATCTAATCTGATCAGTTTTTATTGATCTATCCTAGGATTTAGTTGTTTTAATTAAATCTGATCTGGTTCCCTTTTGTTTAATCTAGCCGAAGCCTTCAAACCCAAATTGAGCCCAAATTCGAACATGATCAGTCTTAAACCCATGGGGCTTTTGTCCTCTGCATAAAAACGAGTCTACCCATGGTTCTAATTTGGTCAATACCAACCCACATCCTTTTAATTTGTTTAAACCAATTTTCGAACATATCTATCAAATTTATAATTCAATTTGATCTAATTCGATTATGTTAAACTGAAACATCATCAATTTCTCATTAAGTAAAGCCTTTCGAAACTTTCTGTAACACTTGATTCGAATACGAAACCCATATAGGTCGAAACCCCCAAAACAATTTTTATACAAGAACCCTAATGATAAAACTCTTACAATTCGTTGATGAAACATCAAATTGATATAGGATTATTACTATTCGGAGTTTTCTGAACCTCCTTACACCAATCAATTCAAACTTTACACCCCTCTCGGTCCAATCCCCTAATTCGTTTTGATTAGAAATCCTAGAATCAAAAATCATTAAATTCGCTATCATTTCATGAAATTGGTATATGCATTTCCTTAAACGCATTACTCTGAAACTTTCTATGTGGTTTAATTCGACTATTAAACCGTTTAAATAAGAAACCCCCAAATCCGTTCTTAGTATAAACCCTAGAATTAGGAATCATATGATTCGATGTTATTAATCGAAATTGATTTGGGATTAACCTTAGTCGGCATGTTTAGAAGGTTTAGGAGTGAAAACTTACTTGATTCGATGTTGAATTGATGAAGTTCGATCAATGGGTTGATGTTCGGCCGTTCCCGATTAAAATCTTCTGTTCGAGCTTCTTGAAAACAAATTGCTGGGTGTAATACTCTCTAAAGGAACCGACTAGTGTTTGGGGATGTGCAATTGTGTGCATTTTGTTCGATTTCTAAGAATTTGATGCTAGCTAGTATCGGTTACGACTTTTGGC
Source organism: Mikania micrantha (assembly GCA_009363875.1). Taxonomy (NCBI): domain Eukaryota; kingdom Viridiplantae; phylum Streptophyta; class Magnoliopsida; order Asterales; family Asteraceae; genus Mikania; species Mikania micrantha. The sequence goes on from CM018681.1 coordinate 112,411, forward strand.
ATCATTTGGCCTTTAATTCGATTGATGATGATGATAATTACACCTGGTAACCGTTACTAATCATTAAGGTACTGATTACAACAGGTTTAATTCGATTATAACGGCCTATTGATGAGAATTTCGAATTCCTTTGATGTTCTAGTCGAAATTTTGACTAGTAAAAGTCAAAATTGACACTTATAAATATTTATAAGTTAAAACCTTATAATATAAGTATTCTAGACTTGATTTTACTTAATTCAAATCTCTCAGATTTGATTTTTTTCGATTACAAAGCATTTCGGTTTACAAAGTTGAGCTAAAAATCCCGAATTGTCACTAATCGGAACAATTGAACTATATTTGGCTCGGTTAATCCTTTTGGGCCTCATAACTACAATTGGGCCTACCTTGGGCCTACCTTGGCCTCATTGGGCCTACCTTGGGCCTACTTTGGCCTTATTGGGCCTACTTGGGCCTCATTGGGCCTTCCTTGGTTTCATTGGGCCTAACTTGGCCTTATTGGGCCTAACTTCTATTCAATTGGGCCTCATAGGATACAATTGGACCTACGAGGTTTAACGAGGTTAATTCGAAAATATCGGATTGTCACACAATCAAAGAGTGCGTGCATTCTTATTCTACATAGTCAAACACTACGGACATAAGGTGAGTTCATTTGTCCCTTTTCAAATTTATTTGTTTTACTTCGAGACTGAGAAGCATGTTAAACATTTTCAAAAACTATTGAAATGTTATTTAATGCTTTTAAACATAAACATGACGCTTATATTGATGCTTATGATTGGAACCTAGTATACTTTGGAAAAGTAATAGACTTGAAACTTATACTTTCAAATTGAGGCTTGAAACCATTCGTTGAATGCTTATGAGACTTGATGCTTAAACTTGTGATTAGATGTTTGTGAAACGATATGCTTAAACAAGATACTTTATGCTTGGGAAAAACTATATGCTTAAACATGAGACTTGATGCTTATGAAACTATATGCTTGAACGTGAGACTTTATGCTTGTGAAAACTATATGCTTAAACATGAGACTTGATGCAAACCTATGGAATTCATGATGAAACTATGTGTGGACACTTGAAACTATATGCTTGAAACTACTGCTTGCGCATGAAACATTGTGCATGTATCTAATCATAGGCTACGTAATTGCTAAACGACTGCTAGAGCAGAGCTTGTACCTATGGATTGAGATGCATGTAAAACTTAACCATAACGAGGCTAAGCTATTACCTATATAAGATACATGTAATTGCTAAACGACTGCTAGTGCAGAGCTTTTGTCTGCTTATATGAGGTATGTAATTGCTAAACTTGAACATAACGATGCTAAGCTATTATCTATATAAGAGACATGTAATTGCTAAACGACTGCTAGTGCAGAGCTTTTGTCTGCTTATATGAGATATGTAATTGCTGGATTACTTGTGTATGCATGGCTTGTGTCTATGTATAAGATACTAATTGCTAAACGACTGCTAGAGCAGAGCTTGTATCTTGTATAGGAGACACGTAATTGCTAGACTAAGCTTACCTAATTCATGAGATACGTAATTGCTAAACGACTGCTAGTGCAGAGCTTGTATCTATCCGTGAACTACGTAATTGCTAAACGACTGCTAGTGCAGAGCTTGTACTCACGCATGAGATTAGGGACAGCTAAACTATGTGCGTGTGAAACTATGATACTTGATAAACATACTTTGAAACTAACACTTGTGAACATTATATATTTGTAAACTTTGAAACAGAAAACAAAAGCTTTGATGAGGAATGGGTTGATTGGTAGGTAAAATGCTTAATTATTATTAACAACAGTGTCATATCCGGATTAGTATGTGGTGGGATGGCGTCTGGGCGGGTTGTAGGCTCGACCCAGGGGTATGCCCTATATATAAGCATACCGATCTGGATATTACATGTGGAGTTAATGAGATTAAGGTTTTACCGAAAGAGGTTTGTTAAAACTATTTTAAACTTATAAACTTTATGAACTCACCAACCATTGTGTTGACTTTGTTTTCTTACATGCATTCTCAGGTGAAGAACAGGTATAAGCTAAGGCTTCAGGATTTGCGTACTAGGCTGCCCAGATAGAGGACCTAGTAGACTTTTGGGAAGCACATTTTTGTTGATGATACACATTCCTTTTGATATCTTGTACATATACAAGATATAAACATTTGATTCTTTTGTTAGGTTTACTTAGTAAAATTGCAGAACATTGATATTGTAATTTAACTTTGTAATCCTAGTTTAATATTTGATTTTGCTTTAGTTACTCTTGACATTGATGCTATGCAAACAATCTGATCATCTTGATTATCATTCACGATATCACACCCCGGGAACCTTCCGCCCAACGGGGACTTCGATCCAACCCCGCCGGCTCGGGGTGTGACACACACATTGCATAGTCATGATAGCTAGTCATTGTACTATTTACATAAGCGGTCGACACCGAAGCTGACTGTTTGTCATTTCGTTGCCTTTCCACTATTGTCTAACACAAACAATAGTAATGTTTGAATTGGCTAGTTAAACACCTGCGTAGATCCCATCTACCAAGTGAGGTTTGTCAAACCCAATAGATCTATCTTCAACTACCACGCTTTGCACTACGGCAAACTAATCGGTTCGAAATGTAAGGACTTTTAGTGTTATGTTCGCACTTATAGTAAACACCTAACTCATGCAAGTGATATGTATCTAAAAGCGTTTGTTTGCACATGTTTTCTCCCCCAAAACAGTAAAAGTAAAAAGGGGCCGTGTACGCACCTTAGATAGCAACAGAATGATCACGTGTTCGCGAAATCCCGTAGATAGGCTTCTACGAAGAATCTGTGTTTCAGCAATAACGTTGTGTTATTCGTAATATCCATATAGTTTTCGTGGTTACATACGTGTCAACACACGTACATTAGGTTGTTTGAAACGTACATACAAAATCGTGTACGAATTTAAGTTTGTTTGGTTGAATCGTATAAACATATACAATTTCATTTTACGACACGTAATTATACGCGATTAGACTTTTCGTTCAAAATATAAATTGTATCATTTCATCATGTTCGGGATTCCATTTCGGTTCCAATGCATTTTGAACGGGTTAAATCGGAGTTAGAACGAAGAAGTTATGTTTCAAAAACCAAAAATGATTTTAATTTCAAAAACAAGTGGAGCCTGGGTTCGAACCCGTGACCTCCAACTCCAAACACACACATGCTACCACTCAGGCACACTAGGATATCACGATAGCTTTCAAGAATTAATTCTTTTAACCAGAAGTTGACCTGTTCCCTTTGTTTCCTAAACCGAACCCAATGACATTAAATTGACCCAAAATTCGATCACCTTCGAACCTGTAAACATAGGAGTTTTGTTTTTGACATCTAAGCACATCTAAGAGTGGTTTTAATTTGATTATTAAACCACAGAAAGTCCCAATTCGAAACACCCATAGTTTCGAACATAACCATCCCAATCCATGATTCAATTTGATAAAATTGATTAACAAAAGATCTTGGTTTCATAGGGTTTTCATTAGAAGAAGATTTCGAACCATTCTGTAGTGTTTAATTTGAATATCCAATTAATTCGAATCGAAACCCCCAAAACGATTTGGATGATGAACCCTAGAATTTGAACTCGTGAAATTCGATGTGTTTAGGTGTAATTAACATAGGGTTTTTCATATATACATCAAACCGAATCTGTCTGTGTAAATTAATTTAATTTTTAAACTCATTTGAATCAAAACCCCCAAATGGTTTTAGATGATAAACCCTAGAAATCGAAATCCTTCAATTTTTTGTTGTTTGATCAAACTAACTTAGGGATTTCGTTAGGTATACTATTTCGAATCTATAGATAAGTTTAATTGGATTTTTGAATTCGTTTGAATTGAAAATCCCAAATCGTTATGAATGATGAACCCTAACTTAGGATTCATAAAATTCGATGTTTATACACAAACTAAGCATGGGGCTTTGCTTAGTCGGCTAGATTAGGTTGCGTAGAAGTAAATTTTTACCTTGTTTGATCTCAATTCGATGGAGTTCGACTATTAGCTTTGGGGTTCGGCCCCTCTCTATCCAATTCTTCTGTTCAAGACTTCAAGGATCAAATTGATGTGTTCTTAACCCTCTAAAGATGCCGACTAGATGATTAGAGAGTCCAATTTGATGAATTATGGTCAAGTAATACGGATTTGATATGCTTTTGTAACGGTTTCGACTTTATAGTTGTTAATTAGCTTCAATTCGCATGTTAATGGCACCATAACTGTTTATAACTGATAATCATCATCAATATGATGATTAATGATGTTTAATTCGATTAAAATCACTGAATAAATGTTAATTTCGAATTTTCCTATAATGTATAAACCGAATTTTGACTTTGGAAGTCAAAATTGAGCATTTTCAGTAATTTCAAGTCTAATTCTTGTAATTATAGTGTTTCTAAGTTTGTTTTATTCAATTTCAGTCCTTCCGGTTTGATTTTGTATGATTTCATATCGTTTCTGTTAACTTTTGGTTAACGGGGTTAGTCCGGAAATGCCGGATTGTCACATCATCCCCTTGTTGAAGGAATTTTAGTCCCGAAAATTGTTAAATGTTACAAGTAGTTAGTGCACTACTTGTGAGTTCAGAGTGTGTGTGTTAGTGCGATACTTGATCATTCTGTGCACTTGTGTGTGCTCACACACCAAGTTCAATGTTTGCAACACCACACCTAAGTGTGATCGTTCTATGTTTAATGTTTGGCAACATCACCCCTACGTGTGATCGTTCCATGTTACTGTTCGTATGCACACCAGTTAGTGCACGTAACTGTGATTGTTCATGTTCAATCATATTGTACTATGTAACCTCGCACATAGTGAACGTTTGCAACTAATCATGTTTGTATTACTATGCACTGTAGCACATAAAATGCAGCACATAGAAATGTAAGTGTTTGAAATGTAGTACATCAATTGTACACATAAAATGTAAATGTTTGAAATGTAGTACATCAATTGTACCTAATCATGCTTGTACTACCATGAAATGTAGCACATCAATTGTAAGTGTTTGAAATCTACAATGTTTGTGTTCTTGTAAGTGTTTGAAATCTACAATGTTTGTGTTCATCACAAGTGTTTGTAATAATACAAACTGTATAAGATGTTTGTGCTTACAGTTTGAAATGTGTAAGTGTTGGAGTGTGAAGTATCACACCTGTGAAACCATCGGTGGACTGCTGATGAACGATACGACGGTTTGCCATATGAGGAACAAAAGGCAAACGTGGGCTAGAATGAGTAGAAGAAGTCGAAGAGGACGATGGTGTGCACTCAGAAAAATCAGCAGAGATGGGAGTAGAAGCACTTACCTCGCTCGTATAACCTTCAGAAAAGTCCCGCGAATCACTCCCTGATGGCAATGAAAGCTCAGGTGGCGGTCCGTGTGAGCGTAAGTGTGGCATACACTACCAAACCTGCAAACAAAGAAAAATTAATTAGAAATAAATAAAACAAAATAAAATAAAACTGAAAATAAACTAAACACAAATATGCACAGATAAGAAAATAGAACTAGTAAGCACGATCGACTAAGAAGTCCCCGGCAACGGCGCCAAAAACTTGATGTGTGCAAAGTAGTTCAATTAAAAGTAACAAAACTCATAACTAACCTAAGAACTAAGCAATACTCTAGAATCTCTAAACTAAACTACTAACAGGCAAGTGAACCTATCGAAAATAATAAAGAAAAAGTAAGTCCGTATATCGAACCCACATACTTCAATAGAAAATGCTCACTAGACTCTACGACTTATCTATACAAGTTTATTTAATTAAAAGAATTGTTTTAAGGGGGGGTTTTCTGAATAAATTGATTTAACTAAAATAATTAATTGACCTAAATACCGATTTGAAACTAAGTATCAGAGATGAAGCAAGAAGTAACAATTGATGAAATGACTACCTAGGGATTAACTCTATACATGTTCAACGCTTTATAGATTGATTATGGAACTATTTTGAAACATGGATCTTGGATTATTAACTAACAAACAACTTAGAGTATCTTCAACCTTTCTCAAAGATATCAACTAAGATGTCTACAAGTTGCTTAATTACAGGTTTTAGTGAGTTACTTTCACAAGTTACCCAAACCATGAATGACATATCCTAAAGACTATCTACCTCACGGAAACGAGAGTCTCAATACATGAAAACATGCACGGGATAATAAAGAATCTCAACTTGGATTCGGTAGGCAAAGTAATGTATATAATTGACTAGTCTTAGTCTTTTCACAAAGACTTTGACTAAAAATCAAACACCCAAGACAAACCAACAAATTCTCACCTCACGGCTTTTGAGTTTGGTTAAACGTTTAGATTATTTATAACCTAATCAACATTCCTATGAACCACTACGTCTAGCAATTCTTTTACTAATCAAAAACACCAAGTAATTGATCTAACATGCCCCTATGTTATGAAAGACATTCATCAAAGCACATGAGGAATAAGTTGATTAAATCAATAAACAAAGCTAAATATTCATACACATCCAAGAATTAAAACTAAATCGTTATGTCATTTCATAATCACAACCATTGTTCCACAATCAATCGAATCAAACGTTAAACATGCATATTCTTTAAAACCCTAGGTAGTTCTAATGGTTTTGCAAATAACCATACTGAACAAACAGAAAGATCTAGTACAAAAACCAATGCTAAACATCATTCGAATGAAATAAACAAGAAAAGAATGGAAACCGATCGTAGTACACCCTTCGAATCTCAATCCTAGGGCTTCTTGATGATGGATCTTGGCCTTACTTGCTTTTCCCCACCTCTTGGTCGCCTCCAATACTCGTCAAAAACCGTCTGTAACCCTATAATTGAAGCCTCCAGCCTTTTTTCTCAAACAAACCCAAAATTCTGATTTTTCAAGCCTGTCGCATATCGTGACAACATTCCTATACCCCTTCGCTCTACGCGAGGGTGCCAAATACTGACAAATTAGTCGGGTCAAACCGCAATGATTAAGTTAGGGCATTTTCGTCTTTTCCACCTATCGCGTAGCGCGACAGGGTTCCTTGTGTGCGTCGCGATACGCGAAGGGTTCAGAAATCCAGATTTTTGCTTCCTTTGTTTCCAGGTCCTTCCTCGCCCTACCGGGAGCTCGTTTCTTTGTACTTTCGTGCCAAATATGTATGTTTATGACCTGCAAGCATTCATTTATAAAATTGTGAAGCACAAGCTAAAATCAATTCCAAAACTAACTAAAACTGTACAGAAACTAACAAAAACTATCGGATAAACAGATGTGTTTTGCAACACATCACTTGCTCCACGATAAGAATGTCCCTGGCAGGTTTTGGGCTGAGGCTATATGAAGGGCAGCTCATGTTATCAATCGGATACCTGAACAAGGACTTGAAAATGTCTCTCCTTTTGAAAAGCTAGACAAGATGAAACAAAATGTAAGTCATTTTCGAATGTTTGGTTGTGTATGCTATGTATTTGTTCCAGGTCAACTTCGACATAAGCAGGAGAAAAAGTCGATTCAATGTATCTTCATGGGTTATGATCAAGAGAGAAAGGGTTGGAGGTGTTGTGATCCTACAACCGGAAAATGCTATATCTTTAGGAATGTTGTCTTTGATGAAACATCTTCATGGTGGTCATCAAGTAAAGAACTTTACCTGACTCATATTCACTAAAGACTGACCTTGAGTCTTCACAGGTAAAGTTCAATATTGATGAACTAGATTTGGAGATTGAAGGTGAAGAGAATGAAGATGTTGGTCACCAATAAAAAGTCTTGGGTGAACCTAAACTAAACAATAACCGAGTAGTAGGTTTAATGCGATCAAACCGGTTGAAGAAGCTAAATCCACGTTATGCAAACTATGTTGTAATTGAAGATGAGATCAAAGAACATGAATCCTTTGAAGAAGAAACATGTTAAAAGAATGGAGGTTTGCTATGCAGGTAGAGATGGATGTCTTGATCAAGAACCAGACTTGGGAACTTGTTCCCAGTCCTAATCATGTGAAACCCATCTCATTTAAGTGGGTTTACAAGGTGAAGCGACTTGCAGAAGAGCCTGTTGAACGACTCAAAGCAAGGTTGGTAGCTCGTGGTTTCTCTCAAGAATACGGGATTGACTATGTAGACACATTCAATCCAATTGCAAAGTTGACCACGGTACGTGTACTTCTAGCTTTGGGTTCAGGTAAAGTTTGGGATTTGCAACAGATGGATGTGAATAATGCTTTCCTATATGGAGAGTTGCATCATGTTAGAAGTTGAATATATGACGGGTAGCATCATTCTACATCAACAGAAGTACTGTATATAGCTACTCAAGAAGTTTGGCATGTTTTAGTCCAAACCCGCAGTAACACCAATGGATGCTAATGTGGAGCTCTATCCGGATGAAGCCTTTGTTACGGGCGTTTTGAGCAGGTATATGCAAACTCTGAGGAGGCCACATCTTTTTGCAATCAAAAGTGTGTTGGGGTACATAAAGGGTAGTGTTGGCTATGGTATGGAGTTCAAGGAAGATCCGATGATCAAGCTTAATGGGTATTGTGAAGCTGATTATGCAGATGACCCAAGCAGCCGGTGATCAACAACCAGTAATGTGTTTATGTTGGGGTAAAGTGTTGTGTTTTGGAGCAGCAAGCGTCAATGCGCTGTGTCTTTGTCCACAACCGAAGTTGAGTACAGAGCAGCTTCTATGGTTGCACAGGAGGTGATATGGCTTGTGCAACTTTTGAATGATGTGAAGCAACAGGCGAATTACAAAGTTCCACTTTTGTGTGACAATATTCCAATAATCCAACTTGCTGAGAACCCGACGTTTCATGCTCAAACCAAAAATATTGAGGTTCATTATCACTTTATCAGAGAGAAGGTTCTTAAAGAAGAAATAGATCTTTTTTATGTTGACACTCATAATTAGGTGGCATATTTGCTTACTAAAGGTTTATCATGTCCGAAGTTGCATTTCTTTTGTACAAGAATGTGTATGAAGAGACTTGGTGTTGATGGGGAGTATTGGAAGTCAACACCAGTCGCTCCTGAAATCACCTCCAGCCGCGGCCAGTCCCAGTCACAGCCTATGTTAGTTTCAGTCGCGGCATATGCTACTTCCAGCCACAGCTTAGGCCAAGTTAGTCCCGACTGAAGCCAAAACTAGTCCGAGTTGAAGCCAGTTTCAGCCGAAGCCATGACCAGCCGTGGCACAGACAATCACACCTGCAGCTCATTGAAGCATCTCAATGTTCGAGTTATGTTATGAGTTAAGTTAAGTTCCGAAGCTCAAGTGAAGTCCGGGGTTAGAGTTTATCCTACGAAGACAAGTTTATTTTTAGTCACGTGTTTAATGTTTTTAGCCCACGTCTTGTAACCATTGTTAGTGACTAGTTGCAAAGTAGTGGGTAATTTTTGAATTCATAGTTAATGTATTAGTCGGTAGTTTACATTTCAGTTTACTATATATATGTACACAGTAGAAGGAGTCTGTATTTCTGCCGAGCGGTTCACAAAGTTCGCTGAAAGTTCGATTCGTTTACAACCCTAAGTTTAATGGCTATATCAGGTCATTTGTTATCTTTGGAAGCTTTTTCATAACCACATGCATCCTCAATATACATATAGAAATCCAATATTTCAATAACACAACCATTAGGAAGTTTAGATGGGTATTCTTTATTTTTTGTTTAAAATGTTCTTTATAGAACCATTTTACAATTTTTTTGCAAACTCTTCTCTCAAATAAGCTTTAGATTATCCAACATAGTTAGTGATAAAGTACCTAAAGAATTAGCCACACATCCAATTGTGCAGATGTTTGCGACTTGGCAATCGAATCAACATCTCTATTTTCTTCTTGATTCACTAAGGAGTGATGATCAAAATATCCTTCAAAATAGGCCCCAAGTTATTTTTATTTGTAGTATCTTGTGGAGTTCCTTGAACCTTCATCACTTTTTCTATATATATATATTTTTTAATTTTAAAGTTATATTTGAAGTATTGATGGCAGCATTTTATTGAAGCAAATCAACGAGACGACTTCCTAGCAGATGCGGAGGTGATCAACGGCTTTGTCTTAGTTTGGCAAGTGTACATTACGATGATTGGCTATGATAACAAAATTGACAAATCAATGGCGTTTAGTGGGTTAAAAAACATATAAAAAGAAGATGAGTTATGAAAACTTTGAAATAAATAAAATCTAATAACTGAATAGGGTTAACAAACCATTCAACGGATTGAAATTATTTTAGTCTATAAATAATCCTGTCCTTGTCGATCTTTCCAACCTACCGGCCATCCAGTTTTGAACATCATACACCAAATGGAGCAATATATATGCAGAAGGTACCAGTCTCAAAAGGCAGACGCACGAATACAAATTCGCTTTTATATGTTGTGACAGGGATTGATATGTCAGCCATATAATTTTGACTACTTCTCTGTCTTTTCTCATATCCTATTAAGGGAGTTTGATTAGGTCTCCTTCTGACCCTCTTATATTTTAAAGTATAAACTATTGAACATATATGTATGTATGTATGTATGTATGTATGTATGTATGTATGTATGTATGTATGTATGTATGTATGTATGTATGTATGCATGCATGCATGTATATATGTATTGCATGGTTATTGTGTTGCGACTTTGACTAACCAGCTAAATAAATTGACTATAGTTGAATTTACTTTTACAAGGCAGTACACGCAAATGTGTAGAAATAGATGAATGGTTTTATTGAAAGGAGCAAGTTACAGAGTTTTAAGAAACGAAAACTAAAGACACAACGTTGTGATTAGCTAGCTGGGGTATATATCGTTTTGAACCACCGGCTAGAATACATGGAACAACAATATAGTGTATTTTAGAATCCATCAGTTCGATCAGATTGAACAACAATATAGTGTATTTTACAATCCATCCAATTAATCTGAACTTGTCTAATCCAAAAAGAATGTACAAAAACATAAAAACTGAATAGCTAGCTGGCTAATTAAAGTTTTCTTGTATTAATTTCCAGTTACTACTTATGTGCTGGAGTCGTACGTTATAGGATCTTGGAAAACTTGCTGGATTTTAGAGAAGCAGAAACAGTCAGCTGCTTCTTGGCTTTTATCTTCTTTCTTCTCTTCTTCAGAGAAGAAGCAGATATTTGAGGGTGGTTTTTCATTTTTCTCTTCATACGATTGATGGACGCAGAGAGTAACATTTTAACCTTCCTCTTGGCTTTAGGAGGTGTCTCTTTGATGATCTCAAGCTTTGGTTTCCATCCCCTCCGTGATCCAACCACCAGCTGCTTATACTCTCTGTGCAGCTGGGGAGTCGTGCACAATAAATGATCAGCCGAAGCTTTTAGATCTATCAACTCACTACTACTAGCAGCAGCAGCAGCTTGATCCGTCATCAGCTGTGATATGAATAGCTCTGATACCCTAATCCTGAGAGTCCCTGATGGAGTCTTTTGGATATCAAAGGGAGAGCATGAGCTTGCTGCTGCTTTCTTCAGAAATGCAGCCTTCATCTTCATGTTGGCATCGGCAGCATTTATGCCCATGTCTTGATTTTCTTTAAAAGAAGAAGAAGCCGCAGTAAAGGAGGCAATGGTGACAAAGGAGAGAACAGAGTGGAAGAGATGAGCCGGGAGGAGAAAGTAGGTGTGGCCGGGCTGGAGGCGGTCGTTCTGAGCGAGGGGCGGAATCTTCTGTCCTATGTAAAATGAATCTGATCTGCACACCATGTACTCCTCCGTCATCACCTCTGACACCTTCACGGGCTTATGGTACAGATTAATCTCCCCGTCTGGTTTGAACACCTTGATTACTTTACGATCCTTCTTTTTCTTTGTCTTCTTCTTCTTCTTGGTCACGTTCCTTTTATGATCATCATTATCTGCAGGGGATAATTGGCTTACGTGCGAGGAGGAGTCTTGGAATTGCACCACGTTCCCCCCCATCAAGCACTGGAGGCTACTCATGAACTTCATCTTAATCAATTAGCTTCTGATAAGCGATTGATCGTTTATAATTTTAGGCTGTTACGAATATATATGTAGGAATAGGATGGCTGGTAGGATCAACACATATTACTATTAGCCAGCCGATTTGGAATAGAATCAACGTACTCGTGGCATTATTATATTTTCCACATGTACACTACAAAAGTTTGAATTTTAGACGATTCTCTTTGACCACAGACAATATATATTTACATCTTAAATATAAATCTTATTGTTATATGACAAAAATTAATAATTAAAATACTTGTCAAGTTGGGTGGATCGCTGTCTACCTTCTCAATTTAACTTCTTATTACAATTTTGAATGTTCGCAAATTCTTGTAGATGAACATTGCAATGGATTTATTCATCCGGTTCTCCTATTTTCAACTATTCAATTACTTCTAATAAACTATTTTTTTTTAGTATTGATAGATAAATCTATCAATTCCTTAAATATGTGATGGTTTGCGTATTTTCTTGTTTTTAATGCATTTAATTATGCATTGTATGAATACAATTACGTATAACACAATTGCTATGCATAGCTTTCGTTTTCAGGTTTTATAGTGAGGATTATATATTTTGGAATGCTAGAGATTGTAAAAATATTGGAAAAAGTATCAAACATATGATAATGTGTGAGATGAAAACGAAAATCTTATTAACTTAATATATCACACTCTTTTTACGTGTATGCATTATGCACCTACGAACTATTTAACGATGATATTTTTTTAATTATTGACTTAATATATTGCACTCTTTTTACATGATCAATTGCATAAGCTAGATTATGTTGTGTCCTTGTTCTTTCTTTCATATGAAAAATCATCTAAGACATGTTGTACCATGTCAAAAAAACTAATTTCAATTTGTTATTGACAGGTATCACCATTTAATTTATTTTAATTAATCTAATTTTTTTATTTAAAGTTTACCTCCTTTTTATACATATACAACTTTTTATATCATATTATTTTTAAAAAAATTACACCATTAAGATCGTCTTAGTTTTCTCTTTAATCTTGTTAAAGTCTGGACTAGGTTTTTTAATTTTCCTCTACATCCTCGTATTTACATCAATGTAACAAGCTTTAAAAATAGATACTTTACATCATATAAAAGAACGTTTACATTAAAATAACGACTCATAACAAATCAAAATCAACTAAACATTATGTTGTCTTAAATTTGTAAAAAGTTGCAACGAATTTAAGTTTACGTTGTTGTAAAGTAAAATGTAGGTTAAGGTGTAAACGCAACTTAAGTAGTTGACCTTTGTTCTAAACATGTTTAAGGTGTAAACGCAACTTAAGTAGTTGACCTTTGTTTTAAACATATTTCAGGTGTAAACGCAACTTAAGAGATGATATGAGCATAGAACTGGACAGACATATATTTAATTTGTTTAGATTTGGTTTTAAGACTTTTTTCATTTATTATGTAATTGATTAATGGTTTGAATGTTATGTTTATCTTTCATTTAACGTAACGTTTGAATTAATTGCATTTTAATGTTCTGTGTTTTTAAACAATATACACTTCATGGCGTCCTGATGGTTCCGCTAATGGTCGGGGTGTTACACATATGCATTTCGCAACATTTAGAAAAGTGCAAAACTTTTACACCGATGCAAATTCGATTTGCCTTGCGAATTAGCCAAAACACAAAAAAGAAACCCCCCCTAAATATGTACAATAAAGACCATGAAAAAAAAATCAAAAATTCGACCACTTTTTGTAGGGTTATTTGGGTTATCACAATTAAGCAGGGTTATCACAATTCAACAATTTTTGTAGGGTTATTTGGGTTACCAAATTCGACCATTTTCCTAAGAAGGCTAAAAAGAGTTTTTAAAATCTCTAAAACCAACCCAAACGAACTCCGATTGAACTCATTTTGATGACATTGAAACCGTCTCATCGAACCCTACAATATTTGCTTTTTGGTTTTAGCTTTAACAACTAGTTTTAAAGTTTGGATTTTAGGGCATGTTTTTTTAGCTTTTAGGTTTTGTCTTTAGGTTTAGGGTTTGCTTTTATAATTTTGGTTTTATTATTAGGGTTTATTGTTTATCATTTAAGGTTTAAGTTTTAAGGAATTACAAGCTGGTTCCAATGATGTAAAAATAAATTCAATCGGAGTTTGTTTGGTTCGGTTTTCGTGTTTTTAAAAATCCTTCTTAGCCTTCTTAGGCAAAAAAAAACTTTTTAGGAGCAAAGTGAGTGAACTATACAAACATTAGAAGACATGCTCTGCGCATGTGTTATTGATTTTGGCAATAGCTGGGAGACCCATCTACCGTTAGTTGAGTTCTCATACAACAACAGTTACCACACAAGCATACAAGCTGCACCATTCGAAGCTCTTTACGGTCGTAAGTGCCGATCACCCATCTGTTGGGCGGAAGTTGGAGAAAGCCAACTGACCGGCCCTGAGCTTGTGCACGAAATGACCGAGAATATCGTGTAGATACGCAAACGAATGGCAGCAGCTCGGAACAGACAGAAAAGCTATGCTAACAGACGACGCAAACCATTGGAATTCCAGGTAGGAGACAGAGTGTTGCTCAAGGTCTCGCCCTGGAAGGGAGTTATCCGATTCGGCAAACGAGGGAAGCTGAATCCTCGTTATATTGGACCTTTCGAAATTACTAAACGGATAGGTCCTGTGGCTTATGAACTGAATCTGCCTAACGAGCTGAGTAGTGTACACAACGTGTTTCACGTATCAAACCTCAAGAAGTGCCCATCTAACGAAACATTTGCCATTCCTCTTGAGGAGATTCAAATCGACGAACAATTGAACTTCGTTGAGGAACCGGTGGAGATTATGGACCGGGAAATCAAGAAGCTTAAACTCAGCAAGATACCTATAGTGAAAGTGCGATGGAATTCGCGACGCGGACCGGAATTCACGTGGGAGCGTGATGATCAGATGAAAAAGAAATACCCGCACCTGTTCGCGGAACAGACAAACACTGGCAACGCAAGCTGAATTTCGAGACGAAATTCTTTCTAACAAGGGGATGATGTGACACCCCGTAAAATCCAGGTCAGCATCTTATTTAATTAAATGTTTATTTAATTGATGATTGTATACGTGGCACTAGAATTACTTTAATTTAGTGTGACACGTGACACGACAGTACAAACACAAACACACAACAGGATAATTCGAAGAATTATCGAGAAACCACACACACGTGTCAAAAATCACGAACTTTGGTGAACGTCACAACCTTTAGGCACAAAAACACTTCACGGGTCAATTATGACTAATAATTGACAATTAGGTTCAAACGATGCTCAAACGACGCGTTACAGTCGAGAAACGATCGGAAACGAGCCCAAAACATGAAAATAGGCTAATTGGACGTGTCCGGTGGGTCAGGCGGTACGCCAGAGCCCAATCCTTGACCCTTGGCGATACGCGCGAGAAACACAAGAGCACCTCTTGGCTGTCTCACCCGCACGCTACGTCCGGTGCCAAGCACGCCCGCCAGGCGATGCGCCTGAGAGCTCTGACAGCTTAAAAATCTTCTTGAGCAACCAAAATGCATAATTACTCTACTCTAATCATTTTGGGCGAAATCAGACGCCATTAGCACGAGATTACCCTCCCTAGAACCTCTGCCATCATCTTCTACACTCTCTAATCACCATTGGAAGCCATTGTTGAGAGCTTTGAAGCTTTGGAAGCTTGAGAGAGGAGTTGGAGCTTGAAAACTACCACCATCTCTTTGATTCTGCAAAACCTCATGATCCAGGAAGCTTAGAAGCTGCTTTGGTGCATCATCTCAGTATATTTGAGGCATTAGAAGGTAGTTCTACAACTCTAGTAGCTTAGAATCACCTTTAAGCACACATGCAAGCACTAAATAATACATGCAAGTGCTATCACTACACATGCACGAATTTTCAGTGATTTAGATCTGGGTTTAATGATTTTACAACTGATTTTGACTATATATGATGACTGGATGATGTCTTTTAATGTCTTACGATGATCTATGATGTTATGGGTATGTATGGTGCTTAGTTTGATCATGAATGGGTGAAATACCTACATGCATGTATGATCTAAGGTTGTTAGATGAATTTTTGATGATTATTGATGATGTTGGTAATGTGTTACATGATTTGATATTGTTAAAATGGTTAAAAATGGGTTATTTGATGAACTTACTATTATTAGTAACTTTTACGATGCAACATGATGATATGGATAGAAATATGAGCATGCATGTGTATAGATTTGTCATTTGGATGATAATATGATGATATTATGCTAAGGAATTAGATTTGGGATTGATTTGTGGTCATTTTAGACCAAGTTACTATTTTTAGTAACTTTTGTAACCCGATTGTTGCTATTTGATGATTTGGTCGGAATGGATATGTTTAAATGATGACTCATGATATTGTATGATGTTATTTAGTGTAAAAATGGAGTAGAAATGTTAGAATAATCATGTGATGAGGAATTGTCATAGTTACTATTTTTAGTAACTTTATTTTGAGAAATTGGGATCTAAGGGTAATAGACATGTTGCGAGCATGATAAATGGATTCACATGACTTGATATGAGCATTGTATGTTAAGATAGGTGGTTTCTGATGATAATCATGCTAGATTTAGAAACTTTCCTTTTTAGGAAACTTTAACGTGAAAATGACTTGTATGTTTATTTGACCACTTATGATAATGTGCTGTGTTAACATGATCACGTAGGACTAACGAGCATGCTAGAACCATTAAAACGATATGTGATATAAAACTTGCTGAAAATGGAAACTTACGATAAATAGTAAGTTTTCCATTAACGCGAATTGCGCGTTTTGCACACCACGAGCACAATCACGAATGTTACACGAATCGCAACCGACACACGGTTCACCAACGGGGCGTTGACTTGACACGGTCAGACACGAGCAAGCACGGTCAATGTGGACCGACACGGACAAACATAACAACTGAGGGTTGTTGAGCACAAACACGAGCACGAACACGAAAACGGTCACTTACACGAACTCACGTAAGTTAAAAAATATTGGTAGCCGGTGACCGAAATCTCTACGACGTAGGAGCTTACGCTATCTATCTGATTATCACTAAGTTGAGTTTACTGCCCCTCTTTAACACTTTTACAAACTTTTCAAATAGGGGGAGAATACTTGTTGAATCGAGTCAAACATTATTACTGTACAAACATATTTGTGTATGCTGGTTTATTAGACAAATATAAGTGTTGTAATCGTAACAAGCCCTCACAAAGTCTTACCGTTAATGTACAAACAACGAGGTGAGTTTGAATAGATCTGTTTGGGTGTGATGAACCGCACATGGTACAATACTGACTAGAGGTCTGGACACGTGAAATTTCGACCTGTCTTGCTATGTTATTATGAGACATAGCAGAGGCAAGGACTAACAAGTCTAGTTCGGTAGTGACGCACTGACACTTGGAGCCTAGGGCTCGGGACTAACATTTTGATAAACAGCATGACACATTTTTCTTATTACTATGTATATCAAAACCTGTGAACTCACCAACCTATGTGTTGACACTTTTTCTTAAATTTGTATTCTTAGGTAACTAGCTGCCTCTGGATAAGGATGCATGTAAGGGTCAAGCATAGGAGCATGCGCATTCATATTATGTGCTTTTGAAAAGATACAATTTATTTTATGTATTCAACTATGTAGTGTCAGACATCTTATTTTTTCGCTGCATTATCAAACGTATTTCATTCCGCTGCATAACTTGTACTTTTCCGCTGCTTTATTATATAAACTGTTTGGTTGTATTTACGTCAAACAATGTATTTTGAAACGCATATAGAGTTGTTCTATATGACCATGAGCTGTGATTCAGGCCACGTCACACCCATGTGGGCTGACACCACACGTGGGAATTTAGGGGTGTGACAGACTGGTATCAGAGCCTTGTTATAGAGAACTAGGTTTGCATGTAGTAAACTTAGACTATAGCCATTGTTCAACACTAGACACTACACTTAGACATTGCACAATAATATGTTATTATTGTTATCTGTTACTTACTGATTTAAGATAACAGGATGGCCAACAATGATGATGGGAGGAACCCGGGGAAACGCCCTGCAGGATACGAGCTGACTGAGGAGGACCGTCAGAGGGTACGGGACATCGTGTCCCGGGTAGATGCGGAAGAGGCAAAGAGGGTACGACTAGCGAAACACGCTAGATCATGGGGTTGGTACCCTGCGACAGTGTGGGATTGGATTCAGGAGGAGCGAGTACCTCTTCCTCGACTGCCGATTGATGAGCTGAGCTCACATCGACTTCCGGCACTCGGTGTGCCATTGGAGCGGGCTTTCGCATCCCATGTCGCCCGGTCAACCCGAGAGGCACGCAGGATGCACGAGCTGGTGGAGGAGGTTAGAGTTCTCTGCGAGGAGAACCACCATCTCCGAGGACAGGTGAACTACCTGCAGGAGCAGATGGTGGACGAGATCGCAGGCCTTCGGAATAGGGCGGCGCAATTAGAGGAACAGCAAGGGGAGATCGCCGCAGTGGTTCAGGAACACGGTGGACGACTAGCTGCGGCAGAGGTCACAAACGAGGAGAACCAGGAGATAATCCAGTACGCCTGGGCAGGACAGCTCATCATAGAGCCCGAGCAGGAGGAGGAGCCTTAGTTTCAGGCAGAGGACCTCGAGGAAGGAGACTTCGACGAGGATCCAGACGAGGACCCTGAGGAGGACGAGGACGACAGGCCTGAGGACAGTGGAAATTCACACTCCACGATCGCCACAAACTAGTTAGACTATTTTATTTCAGTACTTTACTTTCTTGTACGCCTATATGAGCGGGATGTGCTCATACGAACCGTAATAGTGGTGTTTCATTTTGAAAATCATTGTACTTCAACCTAATATTAATGAAATGATGTTTTGTCTTATTTACTGTATATCTTGATCATGATTGCCACTAACATGACATCTGACATAACACCTGACTAACACCCTAACCAATGATGACTAACACTTTATCCCTTCCGTATAGAAACCTACTATGACGGGAAGAGGAACACATGCACGACAACACAAACGACAAATTGGCGCGACAACTATCAAGATGATGGTTGATCACCGAGTCAACAAGGCGATTGCTGAATATGAAGCAAGTCATCTGCACAGCGAGACTAGTGGAACCAACGAAGGTACTAACACTTGCCTAATCCGACTAACATAGTGCAGCTAACTCCATCACTAACACGCAACATTGGTTACTGACAACAGGATCACATGGCAGCACCAACAAGGGATGCTCATTCAAGACTTTTCTGAGTTGTCATCCCCATACCTTCAAAGGAACAGAAGGGGTAGTCGGAATGCTCCGTTGGATAGAGAAGGTCGAATCCGCCTTCTCGATGTGCGAATGTGTAGATGAAAACCGGGTAAAGTACGCGATCGGTACTCTTGAGGGACCAGCCCTCACATGGTGGAATACCCATGTCCAAACGCTGGGTTTGGACGGTGCAAACTCGATGACCTGGGAAGATTTCACCAGGATGTTATAGGAAGAGTACTGCTCAAGAAACGAGATCAAGAAGCTGGAGGAGGAATTATGGGCCCATAAGATGGTGGGCTCGGAGATAGAACAATACTGCACGCGGTTCCATGAGCTGTGCAATCTGTGTCCGGGGATGGTGACCCCCGAATACAAAAAGATCGAGCAGTTCATTAGTGGACTGCCCGAGCAAATTCAAAGCATGGTCACAGCCTCCGACCCGACCCAGATCCAACCGAAATCAGACTGGCCCATAAACTGACCAATCGAGCGGTGGCTCAAGGAAAGCTACCCAAACGAGGTGAACATCTGAAACCTCAGGAAAGCCACAAGCGTAAGTGGGAACCCAGCCACCACCAGTCCCACCCATCACACCAGCAACAATCCAGATCAGCACATGCAAGAGCTTTTACTGCTAACCAACCCGACAACAAGGGGAAGGGTGTGTACGAGGGAAAATACCCTCTATGTAACAGGTGTTCTTATCATCACTTCAGGCAATGTGAACGGTATCGTTGCCTGAAGTGCTGACGACATGGTCACGTGGCCAAAGATTGCAGAACCAAGCTACCAGACAACAACAACCCCAACCACAACCAGAACGACAACCAGAACACTCTCAAAGGGTGTTTATGACACCTCGCAATTTCCAGGTGAGCATTACTTTATTTAAATTAATAATGTGTATTATTATTACATACGTGGCACTAGAATTTTGAATATTTAGTGTGACACGTGGCACAACAGTCCAAACACACAAATAATTCGAGGAATTATCGAAAACCGCACGTACGTGTCTTGAATAACGATCGTTGGTGAACAAATCGAAACACGGTACACTTTCACTGCATTTAGGTTCTCGGGAACCTCAATTAGTTAGAACAATGCTTATGTGTCGAGAAACGATGATCGTAAATGTGAAAAACACGAAAATTGTTTCGAAACATCAAGATTGGGCTTATTGGGCTCATTAGAGATCCATCGCGGTACGAGATGGACTCCTGGTTGGGCCTTGGCGGTACGCGAAGCCCAGGCGGGAGAATTTAAATTCTCCGAAAGTCGTCGCGGTATGCGACGACCGATCATCTTCCTCTTTCGCGATACGAGGCGTGTTTCGGGAACAGAATGATTATTTTAATCATCGCGGTACGCAGAGGGGCACTTTTGCCAGACTCGGCGGTACGCGACGGCCCTATACAGGCAAAATATTTATTTAACCAATGTTAATCATTCTGCTACACCCTTACTCGATATCTCTCGACTGAAACACTTCATCTCGACCAATATCAACCTGCTACCACTATTTTCATCAGTAGGAATCATCAAGAACAACACTTGGAGCTTCATTGACGATTGAAGATCGAGTTTGGAAGAAGAGATCGAAGAAATCGACTAAAGCCCTAGATTAGCTAGCTGTATTCTCGACTCCAGCCCCCTAGAGCTGCTCTAGACCTGCTCAAGCTCAATCTCGAAGATCTAAGGCCTTGTGTGGTAGTTTTTATGTTCAATCTAGCTTAGAATCACCACTACACACACATGCAAGCCATGGATGCCACATGCAACACTAGCACCACCCTCACCACGAAATTTGGATAATATAAATCTCTTATTTTTCATGAATGCTACTGATTTGGTGATTAGAAGATGATCTATGGTGATATCGAGTTGATTTTGTGGATTATTTGACAATTTTATTAAGAAATGGTTACTTGTGGTCACATGCATGTAAGATCTAGATGGGTTTAAATGATTTTGAGTATGAACACATGAATCTTGTGATATGGGGAGTCATAGATATTGTTTATGGTGATTATTGTGGTCAAAATGACGATTTGAAGCATTATTTCCATATTTAGAAACTTTAATGGTATGAAATGGTGATTTTTGATGAAATGGTCAAAAGCATGTGTTTAGGTCCATAATTTATGTCAAAAATGATGTTAGGAAACTAATAGGATGATTATTGATGCCTTTAAATTGTTAAAATTGGTAAAAACTACGATTACATACTATTTCTAAAAATAGTAACTTTTTAGCTACAACTTAGTTAAAAATGATGAGACTTACGATGGCAATGTGTTGAGAAAGTCAAACATGATTAAATGGTTATCTAAATCTAGAATGTTGATATTTAGATAAGCTTGGCTATTAAACTTTGTAAAATATGTCTATTTTCACAACTTTCCATATTTAGTAACTTTTACACGTGAAACATGCTTAATCGATTAAGTATGACTATGTGCTATGTGATAACATGCTCAATTAGCATAAATATGCATATTAGAATAATCGGAATATGATTACTTGCATGACTTGCCTAATTTGGAAACTTCCCCGAAATAGAAACTTACTATAAATAGTAAGTTTCCTAACGAATATGACTTTGGTATCCGCACACGTCACACGGCACTAAACTGCACATTACACGATCGCTTGAACTAAAACCGTCACCAACGGGTCGTTAGGTCAAACACGGTCAACTAGACCCACATAACAACTTGGAGTTGTTAAACACGAACACGGTCCTGCGAGACCCACATGTATGTGAACACAAACTTATAACACCTATGTGATATAGGTAACTGCTAGCCGGCGAGCTACACTGTTATTGTAAGAACGCGCTACTCAAACTCAGGTGAGTTTACAGCCCCACTTTTACTCTTTAACTGTTTTACTAAAATTTTGGGGTGAGAATACTATGCAACTGTTTTAGATATATGACTGGTATGTTGTAAAACCACTTTTGAGTGTAACAATTATCGCATTAAGCCCTCATTTATCCTTACCGTTAGTTGTGTAAACAAACAAGTCGTTATTACGTAGTACTACTGGGTTTGACTAGCCCCACTCGGCACCAATGTTGACTGGAGGTCATAACGAGTGTAATATCGATGTTGATGTCGGGTTCAACGATGACCCGAGGAGGCAAACGGAAACAATTGAGTTCTGGTAAGATGAACTGACACACTCATGGATGGTAGATGCAACAACTAAACTTAACATACCCAGTATATGTCTGTGTACTATTTTATGTCTTTCTAAACCTGTGAACTCACCAACTTTATAGTTGACACTTTTCGCATGTGTTCTCAGGTAACTAATGGATCTCAAGCTAGGATGCGCACAAGGAAGCACTAAGGAGTCTGGCTTGCATATAGACTCATGTCCTAGGCTTGTGATTGAATTATGTATTTTAAAACAATAGTGATTTTGTAGTGTCTATTAACAATTTATCTTTCCGCTGTAGTATTTCACATTTCCGCTGCTTTAGTTATCAAACATTTCCGCTGCTTAATTATGAAAACATGTTTATTTTACAAAACTGTATGTTTGTGTAACTCATATAGGGTCGTTCTATATGACCGAGAGTTGTGATCCTGGCCACGTCACACCCGCGCGGTCTGACACCGCACGTGGGAATTTGGGGGTGTGACAGACTGGTATCAGAGCCTTGGTTACAGGGAACTAGGTTTGCATGTAGTAAACTTAGACTATAGCCATTGCTCAACATTAGACACTACACTTAGAATTGCACACTGATGTGATATTATTGTTACTATCCTTTGTTACTTTCTGATTTGAGACTAACAGGATGGCCGACAATAACGATGACACAGGAAGGAACCCGAGAAGGCTTCCGGTGAATTATGAGCTGACAGAGGAGGGCCGTCAGAGAGTCCGGGAAATCGTAGCCCAAGTTGATGAGGAGATCGACAGCCAAGCCCAACAGGCTAGGCACGACAGGTTCTGGGGATG
This sequence comes from Mikania micrantha, assembly GCA_009363875.1. Classification (NCBI taxonomy): domain Eukaryota; kingdom Viridiplantae; phylum Streptophyta; class Magnoliopsida; order Asterales; family Asteraceae; genus Mikania; species Mikania micrantha. The sequence continues at coordinate 135,786 of CM018681.1, forward strand.
GTATCCCATGACCATTAGAGAGTGGATCGAGGGGGAGAGGGTACCTCCACCCCGATATCCAGGTGACGCACCTAGCGACCATCGGCTACCACACCTCGGAGTGCCGATGGAGCGGGCATTCGCAGCCCACGTAGCCTACACCAGAGGGGAGGCGAGAAGGAACCATGACTTGTCAGACAAGGTTCGGGTTCTGCGCAAGAAGAACCAACGCCTTGAAGGACGGGTTAACAGTCTGCAGGAGCAGATGGAAACCCTGCGGACCCAGATGGCGCAGCTGGCAGGCCAGCAGGGGTAGATAGTAGATATCGTCCAGGAGCATGACGGGCGTATATGTAACATTTGTACATTTAGTCATGGTAGTCGTAAACAGTGTTAGAACAGTGTGTGTCAATGTTCAGTTAATCAATGTGATTCATATGTTCATAATGTGTGCTTGTGTGTTACAGGATCTTATTTATTTAGGAACAAGTATGTATTATTTATTTACAGTCGAGTGCACTAGGCAAGAACAGTATTGTGTTATATCGAAACAGTGGTGGGCAGCGAGAGTGAGCCCTATATATATACTGCGTTCGGTGTAATAGGATAGTGTTGGTGCGTAGTGTTAAGACGAATATTATGACAATTAATTAATTCAACAAGAATCGTAATACGTAAGCGAGACTGAGTATAGTTATGGGTGACGATCCATAATGATACGAATGTTGAACTTATAATTATGATTAAACGCCTTTAAATAATTAATACGATCGAAAAACGTACGCGATTTCGGGTATACACGTAATCGTGAATGTTTAACGATCTGTCAACGCACGAAGAGTAAAAATAATTAATTAATTATTTTATATTTTTACAATTTTGAAACTCATCATTTTAATGAGTTTAACAACTCTTTTATTTTAATTCGTGTAAAATACGCGTTACGTTCCGGAAACGCGAACCGAGCGACCGAAACGGACCCGGATACCACACGGGCTATAAAAGCCTTGAACAAGGCTTATTTCCTCATTTACTACCTCACCAACCACTTCTCTCTCTACAATTTCGTTCAACCCTCTCTCTCTCTAGAAAACCAACTTTAAACGCTCGTATCTCGCTCGTTTCTCAACGGAATTCGGTGTTTTTGGTGCCCACGCGTAGCTCTTGACATCCTCTACACAGAAGTACAAGGGATCGGGAGTATTAACCACGGAATCTTGAGGTATGTGATCTTGAAAAATCTGGAAATTAGGGTTTTCTATGTGTACGTGTGTAAATCCAAGAACTAGTCGGTTTCTTTCTTTTCATTTCGAACCTCATGTACACGATTGTGGTTCTGTATTATCTGTGAAGTGTAAACCGAATTGGAACAGTTGCTTTCGATGATGATGATGATACAGGTAACAGGTTCGTCTAGGAGTATTCGCGGCCGAACCCTAGAAGCAACGGCCGAACCTTTTGAGCTATGGCGAGCCTTTGCTGAACCACGATCTCACGAACCTATGACACACCGACGAGCCTTCATGCAATAGCTAACCCAGACGAACCCTACATGGTTCGTTGCTCAACTTGCCGAACCATGACCAGCCTCACGAACCTTCAGCCCAAGGGTGATGAACCCTTCTCATGCATCTTGTCCGAACCTCTTGTCCACGAACCATGTTAGGGGAGGGACGAACCCTATTGTTGCATGGACGAACCCTAGCATCCACGAACCAGTTGGCAACGAACCCTCATGTGTATGATTGATTCCCGAACCCTCTTGCTTGACTTGCGAACCCTAGTTGTCGAATCTATGGCCGAATCTATGTCTTATCATTGGGAGCAGAACCTTGTTAGTCACGAACCAACTTCCATCTCATGCGAACCTTTAGCCATGCAACGAACCATTGGACCTTGAACTACTTCAGCCGAACCTTAGGAGGAAGAGGAACAAGGTTCGCTGCCTAAGATGGCAGCCCATAGCTCCTCGGCCCAATCCAAAACCCATTCGGCCCAACTCAATGCTACAAAGCCCAATTCCATTAACAACATGGCCGTAGGTTTAAACCAAGCACAATAGAGTTAGATTGGCCCATTATGGTTTTAATTGGCCCATTATTGCCTTGGAAACTTGTGTGGCTTACATACACATTAGTGGGCCCAATTAAATTCTTTAGACCTAATTCAAGCCCATTAGGCCCACTATTATCCTAATTGGCCCAACACCACACTCAATTGGCCCATCGTTAACTTAAGTGGCCCATGGACTTGGTTGAAGGACCATCATGGTTACATAGGCCCAAGGGCCAATGTTGGATCATAAATTCGATAATTGTGAATTGATCAATTTTGGTTTAAGTTGCAACTTAACCTAATCATGGGATCAAGTCACAATTACAAGGATTAAACAATTGAAAATTTATTCTCAATGCATGGTAATCGATGGCTATCAATTTCACAAACAATTATCATTTTATGCATAAGATTTATGCACAAAAGGTCATCACATGTTCTTTTCATGGACCCATGATCAATCAAGTGACTCAAATCATAACTTTCAAGTTTGCACAACAATCTTAATCATGAGAACAAGTAATCATGTGTTAATCAATTTCAAGAGAACACGAGTCAATCAATGAATCAAAGTCTATATAACTATAAAACTTATATCTTATGTATGATTACAATGATATAGGAACCAATTAGAAGTCCTGTTTGCTACTTGCTATCTGTTTTAGTTCAGAGTCTACTGCAGACAGGTGAGAACTTTAGCCCCTCTTTTACTGTTTTATAACTGTTTTGGGGTGGAACACGTGATCAAAACCGCTATTTACAATCGGATTTCATTACACCGGATGCGTGTATTCTTATAAACATTACAGGTTCATTTTACGAATCCAAGGGATTCATCAACTGTTTTAAAGAAATTGTCAACTGTTTTAAAGGAATTATTAACTATTAAACTCTTTCCACTAAAAAGGTTTTATAAAGGATCTTTGAACTGTTTTATAACAGATTTACTCAAATGTTTTTTATACAGGATAAACACTTTTAAATAATGAATTTTATAAACTCTTTTGTTATAAACCTTGTTATTATACAAGGCCACTATTTCATTGTATTCAAATCAAGAGGTTCATTTCATGGTATTCAAATCAAGAGGTTCATTTGATGGTATTCAAATCAAGAGGTTCATTTCATGGTATTCAAATCAAGGTTTTCAATTCATGTTATCAAATAAGGCATTAACACGTTCGGTTAAAGTAAGGTTCAGAAACATGGTGTCTATTGTTGTAAACAAACTTCTAAAAGCATCAAGTATCATATTCATTAGCGTTAGTACTGGGTGATCACAACAAGGGAAAGCGGACACATTGGTTCTTATCCAGGATGGAGTTAGCTTTTAAATTTGTTTTAAAAGCTAACTGCAGGTCTGGTGTCATTATGGTTTTCAAAATTGCTGATACATTATCTAACTCCAAACGTGGTTTGGGACTTGATATTATATGTTGGCTTTCGTGCGAACAGTGATTGGACTGTTTACACTCATTTTCTTACTTGATGTTAGTTTGGGTTGCAGCTCATCCATGTGAATCATTTATTACTTTAACATACCTATGCCTTATATCACATATTCATGATTTCATATGTTAAACCTATTGTTCTCACCAACTACGTCTGTAGTTGACAGTTACTTTTCACGTGTTTCAGGTAATCAGGTTTAAGATTTTCTCAGAGACAACTAAGGAGACCATTCTAAGATAGAACAAGATGAAGAAACATGCTAGGATGGAATAGAAACACACAAAATCCTAATTGTTTATTTGTCTTGTTTGAAGTCTTATTTTGTAACTATATTTTGGGTCTGTATTTGTCATTATTTTGGTAGATAGTTTGTCTGTAACTAAACAACTGTCTAAACATTATGAAACATAGTAATCCATTGTGGTTGTTCTTATTCAATACTTGTGCATGATTCAACTGTTCATACGTCACCGCGCCGTGGATTCCGCACGCGGCGCAGGGGTGTGACAGTATAGCTGCGACGGAAGTCGCCAATGAGGAAAACCAGGCCATGATACAGTCCAGTGATGCTATGCTCAATGCATGGGTCGAACAGTTTATTGTGGAGCCACCTCCTAAGGAGGGACCACAGTTCGAGGCTGAGGACCTCGAAGAAGGTGACTTTGACAAGGATCGTGAGGAGGATTAAAATGACGGACCAGCCAAGAGTGGGGACTCACACTCCACGATAGCTTCAGATTAGCTAGTTTATTTTGTTTCTGTATTTTATTTTGTATTGCCTAGACGAGCAGGATGTGCTCGTATGAACTTAGTAGTATTGCTATCTTTTGAAAAATCATTGTACTCAAAAGTTGTTATCGTTAATGAAATGATGTTTTACTTTCATTTGTTATGTATCATGATTATGACTATTGCTAACATGACATCTAACATAACTCCTGACTAACACTCTATCCCTTCCGTATAGAATCCGACCATGTCTGGAAAGGGAACAAACGTCCGCCACCCTATGCGAAAGATCGGAGCGGCAACTATCAAGATGATGGTTGACCGTCGGGTCAACAAAGCAATTGTCTAGTATGAGGAAAACCGGCAAAACAGTGAGACTAGCAGAACTAATAACGGAACTCAAGGAAGTGCTGCCAAGGGATGCTCGTTTAAAGCTTTTCTAAGATGTCATCCCCATAAATTTCAGGGAACTGAGGAAGCAGTGGGACTGCTTCGCTGGATTGAGAAACTCGAGTCAGTCTTCTCTATGGCTGAGTGCTCGGAGGAAAACCGAGTCAAGTTTGCCACTGGGACTCTAGAGGGACCAGCCCTCACCTGGTGGAACGCACACGTCCAGACACTAGGACTAGAAGCTGCCAACTCGATCTCTTGGGAAGAATTTACCAGAATGCTCCACAAGGAGTATTGTCCTCGAGATGAGATCCGAAAGTTGGAGGCTGAATTTTGGGTCCACAAGATGGTGGGATCCTAAATCGAGCAATATTGCACTCGATTTCATGAGTTGTGTAAACTATGCCCGGCGATGGTGACGCCGGAATACAAGAAGATCGAGCAGTTCATTAGTGGATTGCCCGAACAAATACAAAGCATGGTGACTGCTTCTAATCTCACTACCATTCAACCACTGATCCGACTGGCCCACAAGCTAACTGACCAGGCAGTAGCTCAGGGTAAACTGCCTAAGAGGGGTGAACACCTGAAACCCCAAGAACCCAAACGGAAGTGGGAGCCAAGCAACAACTGTACCTTTTCACCTCAACAACTAACCCAGCACCGCCCAGCACCTGCCAAAGTCTTCACTGCCACACAACCCAACAACCAGGGCAAAGGGGGATATCAGGGCAACATCCCAAAATGCAACAACGGCAACTACCATCACTTCGGCTAGTGCAAAAGGGTCAAGTGTACCAACTGTGGAAGAAACGGGCACCTGGCCAAAGAATGTCGATCAAACCCTAACCCCAACCTCAACAAGAACGATACCTTGAAGGGGTGTTTCACTTGCGGGAAGCCGGGGCATATGCGCCGAGATTGCCAGCAGAACAAGAACGCTGGCGGCAATCCAGCAAGGGGCAGGGTGTTTGTGATCAGATCAGGTGAAGCTAAAAATGATCCCAATGTCGTTACCGGTACGTTTCTTTTAAATAATGTCTATGCTAGCATATTATTTGATACCTGTGCCGATAGGAGTTTCATCTCTAGTGACTTTAGTAGACTGCTTAATATGACCGCAACACAACTAGACTATAAGTACACCGTTGAGTTTGCTGACGGCAAGCTAATCGAGACGCAACACATCATCAAAGGGTGTGTCTTGACGCTAGCAGACCATGAATTGGAGATCGATCTGACGCCGGTAACTCTCAGAAGCTTTGATGTGGTGATTGGAATGGATTGGTTATCTGCTAACCATGCCGAGATCGTATGCAACGATAAGATTGTACGAGTTACGTTGCCAAGTGGAGAGCAGATCTCAATTCAAGGAGAACGGCGTGGAATACCGTTAAACATCATGTCCTGCATGAAGGCTAGCAAATACCTGAAGAAGGGACACACGGCTATCTTGGCCCTTATTACTGAACAACCAAAGAAGGAAAGGAAGATCGAGGACATCGCTGTTGTCCGCGATTTTCCAGAAGTCTTTCCGGACGATCTATCGAGACTACCACCGAAGCGACAAGTGGAGTTCCAGATAGATCTAACAGCAGCAGCTGTACCGATAGCTAAGGCGCCATACCGATTAGCTCCTACTGAAATGCAAGAACTATCTAATCAACTACAAGAATTGTTAGATAGAGGATTTATCCGACCGAGCTTCTCACCTTGGGGAGCACCGGTCTTGTTTGTGAAGAAAAAGGACGGATCATTCCGTATGTGCATCGACTACCCGGAACTTGTAACACCCCGCCTTGTTTTTACCAGCAATATTGTCCGCTTTTCCAAATTATAGCTCACGGCTTTGCTTTTAGTTGCCCGGGTGAAAACTTCCCAGGGGGTCACCCATCCTGGATTGCTGTCACCCGAGCACGCTTAACTGTGGAGTTCTCCTCTCTTCCACTACCATTAAGCCCCAAAACGCGTTGTTGGTATAAGAGGCGGCTTATTACATATGAACCAAGATCTCCCCAGTCCACTGACCGATGTGGGATTAGCCCGAGTATCCCGGGAGAGGAATTCCACCCCCTTTAGGGCCTCAGCGTCCCCGCAGAGCACACTCGGATCGAGTGCGACCAGGGTGGCTCTGATACCATTCTGTAACACCCCGCCTTGTTTTTAACAGCAATATTGTCCGCTTTGCCAAATTATAGCTCACGGCTTTGCTTTTGTTTGCCCGGGTGAAAACTTCCCAGGGGGTCACCCATCCTGGATTGCTGTCACCTAAGCACGCTAAACTGTGGAGTTCTCCTCTCTTCCACTACCATTAAGCCCCAAAACGCGTTGTAGGTATAAGAGGCAGGTGATTACATATGAACCAAGATCTCCCCAGTCCACTGACCGATGTGGGATTAGCCCGAGTATCCCGGGAGAGGAATTAAATCTGTCACACCCGAGCCGGCGGGGTTGGATCGAAGTCCCTGTCGGCGGAAGGTTCTCGGGGCGCGATATCGTGAATGATAATCGTGATGATCAGATTTTTTACATAGCATCAATGTTAAGAATAATTAAGCACAATAAAACATTAACTAGGATTACAAAGTTAAATTACAAATGTCAATGTTTGGTAATTTAACTAAGTAAACATATCCAAAAGAATCAAATATATCTATCTTGTATCTATACAAGATATCAAAAGAGATTCGTATTGATCTCAAAAGATGTGCTTCTTCAAAAGTCAACTATGATCTATATCTGGGCATCCTAGCATGCATTAAGTCCAAGAATTAATCAAGTTCTTTTGTTTCAACACTAATTATGTAAATCGTTATAATTAATTTATTAAATGAACTTGGGCCAAATGTAAGGCCTTAGGCCATTGGATAGGCGCGTGGGCCGAATGTGTGTCGAGTCTTGGGCCGGATGTAACTTGGACCAATTTATAATTTCTTGGGCCAATTAAGCCTGTTGGGCTTTATTTATCAACATGGGTTGGCCTACCCAACTTATTGGGCCGAGATTAAGTGGGATTCGGGCCAAAACGATGGGCTTGTGATGATGTTGGGCTGCAATGAATGGAATGGGTCGATGATTGGACCGGTCGCATGTCTTTTGGGCCAATGAATTTATTTAGGCCGAATTAGTTAATAATGGGCCGAATAGAATAGCTTGCTCGACCAAGGTAGTGGGCTAGTTTCATTAATATGGGCCCAATATAGGTGGTTAAGCAGGCTGAAGGTGTTGGTTCACCCTTCCAGCGAACCTTTTGGGTTTATGTGTCCAAGGTTCGGCTCGTGGATTTCCATGGGGGAAGGTTCGTGGCATGAAATGTTCGGCTCACAGGGTTCGTGATCAAAAGGGTTCGGTCAACTAGAGAGCATAGGTTCGTGATCCTATGGTTCGCTGTGCATGAGGGTTCGGCAACCATGCATAGATTCGGCTGACATGCATGGTTCGGCTGATTCATGGAGGGTTCGTTGGTCACTAGGTTCGGTACCAATTAAGGTTTGGCAGTGAAGGGTTCGTTGGAGGCATGCAAGGGTTCAGCCAAGGCTGTATAAACACAGGTTCGTTCGTGGTTTTGAAACAGCAAGGTTCAGCCGTCGAACCCACGAGCCTGTATCGAGTTAGTCACCATCAAGCCACTTCGAACCATTGGTTTGGTCATCCTCATGGTGCTGCTGCATGGAAACAAGTTCTCGAAAGGGTGGCGGTTCGAACATGAGCTAATTACCCGGTTGTGTGTGTGTATAAACCAAAACCAATGAAAACCCTAGTTTTTCAAGCTTTAGGAACTTCATACCTCGAAATCAGATGGATATCTTTATAGATCTGTTGTACTTCCTTGTAGGGGATGACGAGAGCTTCGCGTGAACACCAAGAACACGTGATTCCGCCAAGAAACGAGTGAGTTATGATCGTTTGAAGATCGGTTATTCTAGAGAGAGAGAACCGTTTGAGAGCTTTTGAGAGAGAAAGAGATGATAAAAATGAAAATAAAAGCCTCATTTAGGCTTTAAATACCCCGAGGGTATTCGGGTTCGTTTCGGTTGTTCGGTTCTTGTTTTCGTCGTGTTTCCGGATCGTAACGCGCGCGTTTTTGTATTGTAAATAAAAAGACTTTGTTTTAAATATTTGGAAGATGGTTATTTATAGTAAATATTTTAAATATCATTTTCTTGAGTTACTTCACGTAATTTATTATTTTTACGCTTTTCATTAATCGTTCGTATATTCTACGTATTTTGAATTAAATAGTTTCTTTTAAATTTATTTCTGATGAGTTTCAAAATTGTAAAACAGGAAATATTTTATCTCCTTAAATTTATTATCGTTCGTATCGTTTTCGTTTTCGTTTCGTCAGAAAACGTCACTTACGCGCGTTTTCGTACAGAGCGCTAAGTGTACGATCACGATCGTACGTTTTAATTTCTGATTTTTGTTTTCTACTGTTCAGTCATTATTTCATATCGTTAAACTTTCAGATCTATTCGTACAGATCGTCACCTGTACGAATAGTTCGTCGGTTTAGCATTCTGTAACATCAATTGTTATGGTTTTATTCTGTTTATTCTCACATACGTTTGCACATAATAGCATCAAATTAAGCATGTGTATATCTGTTCATCGTTGTCTGGTGTGTTTCTGACTGTTTAAACCATAAGGTTTAAATCAGATTTCAGAAACACAGTATAATAGTTTAGTGTCTAGTATCCAATGTTAATAGCTTCTAAGTAATTCTCCTAGTTTGTACCTGAGTTACTGTACGTATTACTGTTCCGGTAACGATTCCGGCACAGATGTTACAGATCTAAACAAGGTAACGATCAAGAATCGATACCCTTTACCTCGAACAGACGATCTGTTTGACCAGCTGCAAGGGTCAAGCTACTATTTGAAGATCGATTTAAGATCTGGTTACCATCAACTAAGAATACAAGAAGAGGATATACCGAAGACAGCCTTCAGGACACGATACGGACCTTACGAATTTTTGGTCATGCCCTTCGGACTGACCAACGCACCAGCTGTATTCATGGATCTCATGAATAGGGTGTGCAAACCATACCTGGACAAATTTGTAATCGTATTCATAGATGACATCATGATCTACTCTAAGACTCAGGAAGAACATGCTGAACACCTGAGACTTGTTTTGGAACTGCTGAAGATGGAACAGTTGTACGAAAAATTTTCCAAATGCGATTTTTGGATTCGCGAAGTCCAGTTCCTTGGACACGTGGTGAACGAAAAAGGGATACATGTAGACCCAGCCAAGATCGAGGCTAATAAGAACTGGGAAGCGCCTAAGACTCCAACTGAGGTGCGACAATTCCTAGGATTGGCGGAATACTACAGGCGATTTATCGATGGATTCTCGAATATTGCACAATCATTGACATCTCTCACGCACAAAGACAAAAGGTTCGAATGGGGAGAAAAACAAGAAGCTGCTTTCAGCTTATTGAAACAGAAACTGTGCAGTGCACCAATCCTATCCCTGCCAGAGGGATGTGAAGACTTTGTAGTATATTGCGACGCATCGAAGCAAGGACTCAGTTGCGTGCTAATGCAACGCAAGAAAGTCATAGCTTATGCGTCATGACAACTGAAGGTGCATGAGAAAAACTACACAACTCACGATTTGGAGTTAGGAGTAGTGGTGTTCGCCCTAAAGATTTGGCGACACTACCTGTACAGCACCAAGTTTACCATATTCACGGATCATAAAAGTCTACAACACATCTTCGACCAAAAAGAGCTAAACATGAGACAACGAAGATGGGTCGAGCTGATAGGCGATTATGACTGTGCTATCAAGTACCATCCCGGGAAGGCTAACGTAGTGGCTGACGCGTTAAGCAGAAAAGAAACCATGAAACGCGTACGTGCACTACAGCTCACAATCCACTCAGAACTACCTAATCAAATCCGAATCGCCCAACAAGAAGCTCTGAAAACGGAAAACCTTATGTGGGGTATGGATAAACAACTAAAGGAAAAGGATGATGGAGCTTACTACCTGATGGATCGGATTTGGATTCCATGCTACAGAGGATTGAGGGAAGTAGTGATGGATGAAGCTCACAAGAGCCAGTACTCCGACAAGATGTACCACGATCTAAAGACTACTTACTGGTGGCCTAACATGAAGTCGGAAATCGCGACTTATGTGAGTAAGTTTCTGACTTGCTCTAAATTAAAGGTCAAATATCAGAAACCGTCAGGGTTACTTCAACAACCAGAAATTCCGGTATGGAAATGGGAGCAGATTTCCATGGATTTTATCACCAAACTGCCAAAGACGTCAAGCGGTTGCAATACCATTTGGGTTATTGTAGACCGACTTACAAAATCTGTGCACTTCCTACCGATCAAGGAGACTGACAAATTGGATAAGCTAACTCGAATCTACTTGAGGGAAGTCGTTTCCAGACATGGAGTTCCAATCTCCATCATATCCGATCGAGACAGCAGATTCACGGCACATTTCTGGAAATCCTTACATAAGGCCCTTGGAACAAGGTTGGATATGACTACTGCCTCTCACCCACAGACGGATGGTCAGAGTGAACGAACCATCCAAACCTTAGAGGACATGCTTCGAGCATGCGTGATAGACTTTGGTAGCAACTGGGAGACTCATCTACCCTTGGTTGAGTTCTCATATAATAACAGCTATCACACCAACATTGGAGCTGCTCCTTTTGAAGCACTTTATGGACGTAAGTGCAGATCACCACTCTGTTGGGCGGAAGTTGGTGAAAGCCAACTGACTGAACCCAAGCTTGCGCACGAGACGACTGAGAAGATCGTACAGATACGTAACAGAATGGCAGCAACGCGGGATCGACAGAAAAGCTATGCCGACAAAAGGCGCAAGCCTTTGAAATTCTAGGTAGGAGACCGTGTACTTCTTAAAGTCTCGCCTTGGAAGGGGGTGATTCGATTTGGGAAATGAGGAAAGTTAAACCCTTGTTACATCGGACCATTCGAAATCACTAAATGTATAGGCCCTGTGGCCTATGAGCTACAACTACCACAAGAATTGAATAGCGTGCATAACGTATTCCACGTATCAAACCTCAAGAAGTGCTTATCGAACGAAACGCTCGCAATTCCTTTAGAGGAAATTCAAATTGATGAACAACTTCACTTCGTTGAGGAACCGGTGGAAATAATGGACCGGGAAGTCAAGAAACTAAAACTTGGTCGCATACCGATAGTTAAGGTGCGATGGAACTCAAGACGTGGACCGGAATACACCTGGGAATGAGATAAACTGAATTTCGGGACGAAATTCCTATTAACCGGGGGATGATGTGACACCTCGCAATTTCCAGGTCAGCATTATTTTATTTTAAATAATAATGTGTATTATTATTACATACATGGCACTAGAATTTTGAATATTTAGTGTGACACGTGGCACAACAGTCCAAACACACAGATAATTCGAGGAATTATCGAAAAACGCATGCACGTGTCTTGAATAACGATCGTCGGTGAACAAATCGAAACACGGTACACTTTAACTGAACTTAGGTTCTCGGGAACCTAAATTAGTTAGAACAATGCTTATGTGTCGAGAAACGATGATCGTAAACGTGAAAAACGCGAAAATCGGTTCGAAACATCAAGATTGGGCTTATTGGGCTCATCAGAGATCCATCGCGGTACGCGATGGACTCCTGGTTGGGCCTTGGCGGTACGCGAAGCCCAAGCGGGAGAATTTGAATTCTCTAAAAGTCGTCGAGGTACGCGTCGACCAATCATCTTCCTCTTTCGCGATACGCGGGGTGTTTCGGGAACAGAATGATTATTTTAATCATCGCGGTACGCAGAGGGGCACTTTTGCCAGACTCGGCGGTACGTGACGGCCCTATACACGCAAAAAATTTATTTAACCAATGTTAATCATTCTGTTACACCCCTACTCGATATCTCTTGACTGAAACACTTCATCTCGACCAATATCAACCTGCTACCACTATTTTCATCAGTAGGAATCATCAAGAACAACACTTGGAGCTTCATTGACGAATGAAGATCGAGTTTGGAAGAAGAGATCGAAGAAATCGACTACAGCCCTAGATTAGCTGCTGTATTCTCGACTCCAGCCCCCCTAGAGCTGCTCCAGACCTGCTCAAGCTCTATTTTGACGATCTAAGGCCTTGTGAGGTAGTTTTTCTGTTCAATCTAGCTTAGAATCACCACTACACACACATGCAAGACTAGCACCACCCTCACCATGAAATTTTGATAATATAAATCTCTTATTTTTCATGAATGCTACTGATTTGGTGATTAGAAGATGATCTATGGTGATATCGAGTTGATTTTGTGGATTATTTGACAATTTTATTAAGAAATGGTTACTTGTGGTCACATGCATGTAAGATCTAGATGGGTTTAAATGATTTTGAGTGTGAACACATGAATCTTGTGATATGGGGAGTCATAGATATTGTTTATGGTGATTATTGTGGTCAAAATGACGATTTGAAGCATTATTTCCATATTTAGAAACTTTAATGGTATGAAATGGTGATTTTTGATGAAATGGTCAAAAGCATGTGTTTAGGTCCATAATTTATGTCTAAAATGATGTTAGGAAACTAATAGGATGATTATTGATGCCTTTGAATTGTTAAAATTGCTAAAAACTACGATTACATACTATTTCTAAAAATAGTAACTTTTTAGCTACAACTTAGTTAAAAATGATGAGACTTACGATGGCAATGTGTTGAGAAAGTCAATCATGATTAAATAGTTATCTAAATCTAGAATGTTGATATTTAGATAAGCTTGGCTATTAAACTTTGTAAAATATGTCTATTTTTACAACTTTCCATATTTAGTAACTTTTACACACGAAACATGCTTAATCGATTAAGTATGACTGTGTGCTATGTGATAACATGCTCACTTAGGATAAATATGCATATTAGAATAATTGGAATATGATTACTTGCATGACTTGCCTAATTTGGAAACTTTCCCGAAATAGAAACTCACTGTAAATAGTAAGTTTCCTAACGGACGTGACTTCGGTATCTGATGGTTTGGGTAATTTCATGTGATTTAGGTGTGTAATGATGCATTTTTATGATTTAAATCCATGGAATATGGTGATTGTTTGTGTGTTTTGATGATTTGCAGGTTTTCGGGTGAAGAGAATGAGTGTTTGATGTCCAAGAATCAAAGGGTGGCTAAGGAATGGTGCTTGGGAGGCCAAAATATCCAAAAATGAAGGTTTTCATGAAGTGGCGTATCAAAATGGCGTATTGGGGGCGTATTACAGAGCCAAACCACCCAAGAGTGCAGGGGGGCGTATGATACGCCAGTATGGGCGTATCATACGCCGGGTGCATCAAGAACCTTGGAGGTTCTAGGGGGTTTCTAAGGCTTAGGAATTCATCAATTAACCATTCTAAACACCACGGAGATTCCCGAATTGATGATAGCACACAACCGATTGAAGATGCAAGGCTAATTCCGTTGAAATCACGCCCGGGTGAATGGTTAGTTAGGTTTAGGGATTTCTATGATTTCAATTGTAATTGACTACAAACAATAGTCGGTTTCTATCTTGTTAATTGTTTGTATGTTGCTTTTCGTATTGAATTGAACGATTTGACTTTTCTGATTCGATTGCATGTTCATCACTTTTCAGTTTACAATTGTGAAACATTGAATGTCAATTGGATTATCACTTTCAAATTGATATTGGTAATTGGTATCCTAGGATTAAACTTAGTTGGTTTTCATCAATTAATTGCTAAAATTAGGTTTTCCACTTATGAAAGTCCATTCACATGAAAAGTAACAAATCATGTCCATGTGATTGTCTTGAGCAATTAAGTCATAAAGGTTCCTACTTTCCTTCTAATTCAAATCCCGGGTGTGATTCGTTTTCATAATTAAGTTAAAATACATTTGCTTTCATTGTTAAATTGCTACAAGATTGTTTTCTTACTAAATTTCAAACACTCATTAATCAATTTTACAATTTCTTGTCTAGTTAAATTAGGTTAAATCAGATAATGATACACCATCCACCTAAACTCTCTGTGGTTCGACATCCTACTTACCCTACTAGTTAAGGTAGCTAGGAACACACTCATTAACTCTTATTTGATCGGTACTTCGACGTCGGTCAAATTCCGCACACGTCACACAGCACTAAACTGCACGTTACACGATTGCTTGAACTAAAACTGTCACCAACGGGTCGTCAGGTCAAACACGGTCAACACGGTCAAACACGGTCAACTAGACCCACATAACAACTTGGAGTTGTTAAACACGAACACGGTCCTGTGAGACCCACATGTATGTGAGAATACTATGCTACTGTTTTAGATATATGACTGGTATGTTGTAAAACCATTTTTGAGTGTAACTATTATCACATTAAGCCCTCACTTATCCTTACCGTTAGTTTTGTAAAAAAACGAGTCGTTATTACGTAGTACTACTGGGTTTGACTAGCCCCACTCGGCACCAATGTTGACTGGAGGTCATAACGAGTGTAATATCGATGTTGATGTCGGGTTCAGCGATGACCCGAGGAGGCAAACGGAAACAGTCGAGTTTCGGTAAGATGAACTGACACACTCACGGATCGTAGATTCAACAACTACACTTAACATACCCAGTATATGTCTGTGTACTATTTTATGTCTGTCTAAACCTGTGAACTCACCAACTTTATAGTTGACACTTTTCGCATGTGTTCTCAGGTAACTAATGGATCTCAAGCTAGGATGCGCACAAGGAAGCACTAAGGAGTCTGTCATGCATATAGACTCATGTCCTAGGCTTGTGATTGAATTATGTCTTTTAAAACAATACTGATTTGTAGTGTCTATTAACAATTTATCTTTCCGCTGTAATATTTCACATTTCCGCTGCTTTAGTTATCAAACATTTCCGCTGCTTTATTTTGAAAACATGTTTATTTTACAAAACTGTATGTTTGTGTAACTCATATAGAGTCGTTCTATATGACCGAGAACTGTGATCTTGGCCACGTCACACCCGGACGGTCCGACACCGCACGTGGGAATTTGGGGGTGTGACAGTGTTATGAATGCGGTAAACCGGGTCACATGCGGAGGGATTGCCCGTAGATAAAGAAGGCTGGAGGAGGTGCAGCCAAGGGTCGAGCATTTGTGATTGGCTCAGGGGAAGCCAAGGATGACCCAAACATCGTAACCGGTACATTCCTTTTAAATAATGTCTATGCAAGTATATTATTTGATACCGGTGCTGATAGGACCTTTATATCTAGTGAATTTAGCAAACTGCTTGATATTACCCCAACACCACTAGATTATAAGTATACCGTAGAGTTAGCCGAAGGCAAACTGATTGAAACGCAACACGTCTTTCGAGGATGCGTCATGGTTCTGGCGGATCACGAGCTCGAAATCGATTAGATGTCGGTAACTCTCGGGAGCTTCGATGTGGTCGTTGGAATGAACTGGCTATCCACAAACCAAGATGAGATCGTGTGCAACGAGAAGATCGTACGAGTGACGTTGCCGAGCGGAGAACCGATCTCGATTCAGGGAGAATGACGGGGGATACCTTTGAACATCATGTCTTGCATGATGGCGAGCAAGTACTTGCAGAAAGGATACACTGCTATACTAGCCCTAATCACCGAACATCCTAAGCAGGAGAAGAAGATCGAGGACATCGCTGTAGTCCACGATTTTCCGGAAGTATTTCCCGAGGATTTACCTGGACTCCCACCGAAGCGACAGGTCGAGTTCCAGATAGACCTCACACCAGGAGCTGCACCAATTGCTAAAGCTCCATACTGACTAGCACCAACCGAAATGCAAAAACTGTCTAACCAGTTGCAGGAGATGTTAGACAAAGGATTCATCAGACCGAGCTTCTCACCTTGGGGAGCACCGGTCTTGTTCGTGAAGAAGAAGGATGGATCATTTCGTATGTGAATCGACGAATGGGAGCTGAACAAGGTGACGATCAAGAATCGATACCCGTTACCCCGAATAGATGACATGTTTGACCAATTGAAAGGGTCAAGCTACTATTCGAAGATCGATTTGAGATCGGGCTACCATCAACTAAGGATACAGGAAAACGATATTCCTAAGACTGCCTTTAGAACCCGATACGGACAATACGAATTTTTGGTCATGCCCTTCGGACTGACGAACGCACTAGCTGTATTCATGGACCTCATGAATCGAATGTGCAAACCCTATCTCGATAAGTTTGTAATAGTGTTCATTGAAGATATCTTGATCTACTCTAAGAATCAGGAGGAACATGCTGAACATCTAAGGCTTGTCTTGGAATTACTGAAGAACGAGCAACTGTACGCGAAGTTTTCCAAATGTGATTTTTGGATTCACGAAGTCCAATTTATTGAACATGTGGTTAATGAGAAGGGAATACACGTAGACCCAGCCAAGATCGAAGCCATCAAGAACTGGGAAGCACCAAAGACTCCAACCAAGGTGCGACAATTCTTAGGATTGGCAGGGTGTACTGCGACTCCTCGAAACAAGGGCTCGGTTGAGTGCTGATGCAACGCGAGAAGGTTATAGCATACGCATCACGACAACTGAAGGTGCATGATAAGAACTACACAACTCATGATCTAGAGTTGGGAGCCATGGTGTTTGCCCTGAAGATTTGGCGACACTACTTATACGGCACGAAATGTACCATCTTTGCCGATCATAAGAGCCACAACACATCTTCGACCAAAAGGAGCTGAACATGAGACAACAACGATGGGTTGAACTCATTGGCGACTATGATTGCGCTATCAAGTAACACCCTGGCAAGAAAAACGTAGTGGCCGACGCGTTAAGCCGGAAAGAGACAACCAAACACGTATGTGCACTACAACTCACGATCCATTCTGAGTTGCCACAACAGATCAAGAACGCTCAACAGGAAGCTCTGAAAGTCGAAAACCTCACTCAAGAATCCTTGCGTGGCATGGACAAACAATTCAAGGTAAAGACTGACGGAGCGTACTACTTCATGGATCGGATCTGGATTCCACACTACGGAGGATTAAGAGAAGTAGTGATGGATGAAGCTCACAAGAGCTGGTATTCGATACATCCGGGCTCTGACAAAATGTACCATGATCTGAAGACGACTTACTAGTGGCTAAACATGAAAGCCGAAATAGCAACTGACGTAAGTAAGTGTTTAACGTGCTCAAAGGTAAAGGTTGAGTACCAGAAGCCATCAGGTCTACTTCAGCAACCCGAGATACCAATGTGGAAATGGGAGCAAATTTCCATGGACTTCATAACTAAACTACCTAAGACGGATAGCGGTTGCGATACCATATGGGTTATCGTAGACCGATTAACGAAGTCTGCACACTTTTTACCCATCAAGGAGACCGACAAACTGGATAAATTGACTCAGATTTATCTGAAGGAAGTGGTCGCTCGGCATAGAGTGCCAATCTCGATCATCTTTGACCACGACAGTCGATTTACGTCGCATTTATGGAAGTCCTTGCATAAGGCATTGGGTACGAGATTGGATATGAGTACCGCTTACCACCCGTAGACTGATGGGCAAAGTGAGCCAACTACACAAACATTAGAAGACATGCTCCGCACATGTGTTATTGATTTTGGCAATAGCTGGGAGACCCATCTACCGTTAGTTGAGTTCTCATACAACAACAGTTACCACACAAGCATACAAGCTGCACCATTCGAAGCTCTTTACGGACGTAAGTGCCGATCACCCATCTGTTGGGTGGAAGTTGGAGAAAGCCAACGGACCAGCCCTGAGCTTGTGCACGAAACGACCAAGAAGATCGTGTAGATACGCAAAAGAATGGCAGCAGCTCGGGACATACAGAAAAACTATGCTGACAGACGACGCAAACCATTAGAATTCCAGGTAGGAGACAGAGAGTTGCTCAAGGTCTCGCCCTGGAAGGGAGTTATCCGATTCGGCAAACGAGGGAAGCTGAATCCTCGTTATATCGGACCTTTCAAAATTACTAAACGGATAGGTCCTGTGGCTTATGAACTGAATCTGCCTAACGAGCTGAGCAGTGTACACAATGTGTTTCATGTATCAAACCTCAAGAAGTGCCTATCTGACGAAACACTTGCCATTCCTCTTGAGGAGATTCATATCGACGAACAATTTAACTTCGTTGAGGAACCGATGGAGATTATGGACCGGGAAATCAAGAAGCTTAAACTCAGCAAGATACCGATAATGAAAGTGCGATGGAATTCGCGACGCGGACTGGAATTCACGTGGGAGCGTGAAGATCAGGGGAAAAAGAAATACCCGCACCTGTTCGCGGAACAAACAAACACTGGCAACGCAAGCTCAATTTCAGGACGAAATTCTTTCTAACAAGGGGATGATGTGACACCCCGTAAAATCCAGGTTAGCATCTTATTTAATTAAATGTTTGTTTAATTGATGATTGTATACGTGGCACTAGAATTACTTTAATTTAGTGTGACACGACAGTACAAACACAAACACACAACAGGATAATTCGAAAAATTATCGAGAAACCACACACACGTGTCAGAAATCACGAACGTTGGTGAACGTCACAACATTTAGGCACAAAAACACTTCACGGGTCAATTATGACTAATAATTGACAATTAGAGTTCAAACGATGCTCAAACGACGCGTTACAGTCGAGGAACGAGCAGAAACAAGCCCAAAACATGAAAATAAGCTAATTGGACTTGTCCGGTGGGTCAGGCGGTACGACAGAGCCCAATCCTTGACCCTTGGCGATACGCGCGAGAAACCTGTAACATCTGTGCATTTAGTTATGGTAGTCATAAACATTGTTAGAACAATGTGTATTTACATTCAGTATGTCAATGTGATTCATGAGTTCATGTTTGTGTTTGTGTGATAGAATCTTATTTAAATAGGAACAAGTATGTATTATTTATTTACAGTCAAATACGATAGGCAATAACAGTATCGTATTATATCGAAACAGTGGTGGGATGGCGTCAGATAAGGCAGGTAGCCGGACTCTGAGGTATGCCCTATATATATACTGCGTTCGGTGTATTGGGATAGTGTTAGTGCGTAGTGTTCTGACGAATAGTACGACAAACAAACTAATAAAACAAAATCGTAATGCGCAAGCGAGACTGAGTATAGTTATGGGTGACGATTCATAATGATACGAATGTTGAACTTATAATTACGAGTAAATGTCAATAAATGAATAATACGATCGAAAAACGTACGCGATTGCGGGTATACGCGTAATTGTGTTAGTTTAACGGTCTGGCAACGAACGAAACATAAAAATAAGTAAAATAAATTATTTTACATTTTTACAATTTTGAAACTCATCAAAATGATGAGAATAATAACTATTTTGTTTAAAACGCGTAAAATGCGCGTTACGTTTCAAAAACGCGAACCGAGCAACCGAAACGAACCCAAATACCACTCGTAGTATAAAAGCCTTGAAGAAGGCTTTTCCCCTCATTTATGGCAGCCAAACCCTCTCTCTCTCTCTAAGATTTTCGGTTTCCACTTTCTCACACTAGAAAACATCACTAAAATCTTCATATCTCCTTCGTTTCTTGATGAAAATGGATGATTCTTGAACCAACGCGAAGCTCTTGACATTCTCTACAAGGGAGTACCACATATCTGAAGTTTTACCCACGGAATCTCGAGGTATTTGAGCTTGAAAAACTCGAAAAATAGGGTTTTTGGTTATGTTGTTCGAACTTGATGTTTAGCCGGTTCCCAACCCATTTCAGTCGAGCCTCAACCTTCACGAGGACTTGTACACATGCAACAACACCATGGGAAACTTCAAACTGAAGGTTCGAGCGGTTGAGGATGACGAGCACACACAGGTTCGTGTGTTGCAAGCTGGAGCCGAACCCTCATCCTCACTTAGCCGAACCTGCATGGGTTGTTGATCATCAGCCGAACCTTAGTTGAGCTCCACGAACCCACGATCTCGCGAATATATGTCATGCCAACGAACCCTTGGCCTGTTAGCCTCATTAGGCGAACCTACACCATGGCCGCGAACCATGAACAGGGACGAACCCAAAGGTGGCGAATCCCTCGGCCGAACCTTTCCATGCAACGAACCTTCCCTTTTGTGGCGAACCCTTCGAGATCGAGCGAACCTTTCAGCCCACCGAACCTCAGCCGAAGCTTCCATATGAACGAACTATTCCAGTAGCCAGCGAACCTTCATGCAACCGACGAACCATCATGAGCTTGCTGAACCCTTAGGATGTAACCGAACCTTGCATGGCTCGTTGATCAATTTGCCGAACCCATGCAATATAGCCGCACCTGTAGCATCACACTTTGACCGAACCTTAATCAACTAAACCACTTAGGTTCGCTGGATGGGAGCCGAACCCATCGGGTTTCTTTCAGCCGCAACAGTTTCCGGCCCAACTCCTCTTACTTAGCCCATTACATGTTATTTCGGCCCAATAGTGACCCAACATTGAGCCTCGTTTGGACTTTTGGCCTACATATACATGTTTGGCCCAATGACAAGTGTTTTGGTCCAACAAACCAATAAACCGGCCCAGGGCCAATCATCTTTCGGCCCAAGTCTAACCTAAGAGGCCCATGGTCTTTGTTTAAACCCACCATGGTTTCATGGGCTCAAGGCCCAATGTTTGGCTCACAACTTAAAGAAATTGTGACTTGATCTTATTCGGTTTAAGTGTATAACTTAACATAATTAAGAGATCAAGTCATAATCCCAAAGACTTAAAACAATTCGAACATATTTCCAAACTACATGTTTAACAAGGTTTATCAAATTCACAAATACATGTTATTTTATGCATAACAAGTTTGTGCATAAAAGAACATGACACATTCTTTTTCATGAATCAAGTATCAATCAAGTGACTCAAATCATGATATTCAAATTCATACAACATTCTTAAACATGAGAACAAGTATTCAAAAGTTAATCAAGTTCAAGATAACGCAAGTCAATCAATGAATCAAAGTCTATATAATCATAAATCTTATATTCTATGTATGATTACAATGATATAGGAACCAGTTAGAAGTCTTGTTTGCTACTTGCTACTTGTTATAGTTCAGAGTCTACTGCAGACAGGTGAGAACATTAGCCCCTCTTTTACTGTTTTTCAACTGTTTTGGGGTGGAACACGTGATCAAACTCTCTTTATGCTATTGTTCAACTGTTACAAGTTCACTTTAGAAATCCTAGGGATTTCTCAACTATTTTCAAAGGATTTATCAACTGTTTAAAATGTTTTATCAATGGTTAAAATTGTTGCTATTAAAAAGGTTTTATAAAGGTTCTTTAAACTGTTTTATATCAGCTTTACACTAATGGTTTTACAAATGCTAAACATTTTAAACTAATGGGATATTATAAACTCTTTTGCTATAAACTTGTGTTTTTGATAGAAAAAAATGATATGTTATAAACCTTGTTATTACACAAGGACACTATCTTTGGTATTTAATCAAGGGTTTCAATACAAGGATTTCAACCAATGGTTTCATAGTGGTATTCAAACAAAGGATTTCAATTCATGGTATCCAAACAAGTTATTTCAATCATTGGTATTCATGGTACTCATGGGAAGTTTTCAAATCATGGAAATCAAATAAGGCATTCAATCAAAGGGTTTCAATTCAAGTTTTCAAAAGCATGGTGTTCATCGTTGTGAACAAACTTATACACACATCAAGTTATATATTCATTTAGCGTTAGTACTGGGTGATCACAACAAGGGAAAGCGGACACAATTGGGCAGACCTAATTCTGGAGTTAGCTTTTAAATTTGTTTTAAAAGCTAACTGCAGGATTTGGTTACGAATGGTTATATCAATGTTGCTGACAAATTTTCTAACTCCAAACGTAGTTTGGGACTTGATTATATGTTGGTTTTTCTAGCAAACAGTCTGTTGACTGTTTGGACACGTTTTACAGACTTGATGTTAGTTTGGGTTGCAACCATCCATGTATTTTCATTCATTATTTTATACATATGCCTTACAATGCAGATTCAAATTTACAAATGTTAAACCTTTTGTTCTCACCAACTACTTCTGTAGTAGACAGTTACTTTTCACGTGTTTCAGGTAATCAGGTTTAAGACATTCTAAGGGACAACTAAGGAGACCATTTAAGATAGAACAAGATGAAGAAACAAGCTAGGATGGATTAGAAACACACTAAATCCTGATTGTTTAATTGTCTTGTTTGAAGTCTTATTTTGTAAACTATATTTTGGGTCTGTAGTTGTTATTCTTTTGATAGATAGATAGAATGTCTGTAACTAAACAATGGTGTAAACATTTTGAAACCTAGTAATGCATTGTGGTTGTTCTTATTCAATACTTGTGCATGATTCAACTCTCGATCGTCACCGCGCCGTGGATTCCGCACGCGGCGCAGGGGGTGTGACAGGTTGGTATCAGAGCCAAGGTTGTAGAGAACTAGGAAAAACCCAATATTTAATGACCTAGACTATAACCTAAGCTTCCCCATAGGACTAAGTGCTATAGGCTTGAGGATACTTAGGATTTAAGTAAACTTGAGTAAGCATTAAGTCTACATCAAGCTTGAAAGATCTTAGGGATACACTTCTAAGATTAAGTATCGAGTCAAGAAATTTGAATCAGGATTCTATAATTTTAGAAACCGAATTAAATTTCTCAACACATAGTCATTAAAGGATTTCAGAGGCAAGGATCTGTATTCTTAGTATCCTTGATCTGAAATTCTCAATCAGAGTTCATTAAAGGATTTCAGAGGCAAGGATCTATATTCTTAGTATTCTTGATCTGAAATTCTCAATCAGAGTTCATTGCAAAATTTTAGAGGCAAAGATCTGTATTCTTAGTATCTTTGATCTGAAATTCTAATCATGATATTATCATCATGAATTCATTTCATTAGGACTTCATAACTTAGAATCTGTGTAACAGTATTCTTTAGTTGAAGTTCACACAAGGAGATCATTATACTCGGTACTGTAAGTATTGAGAACCTAGGTTAATTAACCTAGGACACATATATTAAAACCTAAGGTCCTGATTTTTAGTAAATCAAGAATCTCGGTTTTGACAATCATAATCATATTCATAGTTCAGGAAACAATCATGAATCAATCATAATCAATCAAGAGTTGGAATCCTAGCTTCAAATACAAATGGCGGCCAAGCTCTGGCATACTGAAGTGGTGGTGGGATGTCGGCTGGGCAGGCAGTTTGCTTTACCCTACGTCAGCCCTATATATATGCTATCTTCAGTATGACAGGGGGAATTCGGCATTCGTATTTGAAGTGAAGATTCGGGAGCAATTGGAATCATTGAACATTAGTCAAACATGCGAGATACAATCATTTGAGAAACAACCATTGTGTGAAACAATCATTGTGTTAATCAATCATAGATGAGACAACCATTGGATGTAAATCAATCAAGTTGTGAACATTCTTTAAATGTAAACCTTAAGTGAAATTCTTAAGTGATTACATGTTTAGTACTTACTAACATAGGTTAACAAGAAAAATGTAGAGCACACAGAGGATGTAGTTCTACATGTTAACAATTGTTAGTAGGTGCACACATAATTCAATCATAATTCAATCATAGATTCAATCATAGTTCAGTTATCAAAGAACATGGGATTCTTAATCAATGAAACATACATGGATATCAATACAATCGTATTGCCAAATGCTAGCAAGGGCATGATCGTGGTATATCGAAGCGGTGGTGGGCTGGCGACTGGGCTGGCAGTTTGCTTAACCCTTTTGTATGCCCTATATATAAGCTATCTTCGGAATACTGGGAAAGTGTCAGTGTGTAGGTTTGGTGGAGTGATATCATGAGACATCATAAACAATCACATGAGAAGTATGCCAATAAGTTGATTGCTTATACGTGTATTTGCTCATATTACAATTGAATGATAATATTAGTAGTATGGATATATTACTAACTTTATCATGTAAATTCAATTGTATCCTTTCTCATTACTGAACCACTTGTGGCTTGTATTCGTAGAATGCCTCCTCGACGTGACCCTAACGGAGGGGGTTCAACAAGTGGCAACAATGATGAGATTAACAAAATTGCCCGGGCCATCGCTATACACATGAGGGATGTCATTCCGGGTATGGTCACTGATATCACCCAAAATCTTCGGGGAAGTACCAGTGATTCAGCACACAACTCAAATGCCACCAACACCGGAACTGCTAACTTCACTTTCAACAGTTCAATGATGCTAAGCCCCCTAAGTATGTTGGTACTGAGGGAGCTACCAGTTTACTGCAATGGCTGGAGAGCATTGAGGATATCCTTGACTTCACTGGATGTCCTGAAAATCTGAAGGTCAAGATGGCCTCAAGCGCTTTTCAAAAAGGCGCACTCACCTGTTGGAATTCTGAGAAGAACACTAGAGGACGAGAGGTTGCTTTGGCCTTATCATGGGAGGATTTCAAGAAGTTACTTGTGGAACAGTTCTGTCCACGCCATGAACTGAAGAAACTCGAAGTGGAGATGTGGAATTTAGTTCAGGACAGTTGCGAGAATGCGAAGTATACAACTCGTTTCCATGAGTTGTGCATTCTGGTGCCACATCTGGTTACTCCTCTATCCCGTAGGATAGAGAAGTACATTGAAGGATTACCCCTAGTCATCAGGGGAACTGTTATGGGGAGTAGCCCCACTACTCTAGAGGCGGCAATTCATCTTGGTGCCACCCTTACTGAGGAATATGTCAAAGCGGGTGTGCTCACTCGAAAAGGGTATAAGAGAGCACAGGTTGAAGAAGGCAAGAAGCCTGAACAGCTCCAACCCAAAAAGAAAAAGCAGAAACAAAAGACAATCAAAAATTTTGCAGCTATAACTGCAGCTACACCTACTCAAGCTACTCCTATTACTGCTATTCCACAGCCTACAACGGCCAGAAAACCCTATACTGGTCCGTTTCCACTTTGCACCAAATGTCAATACCATCACCTACCCACTATTCCATGCAGAAAATGTCTCAAGTGTGGACGGATGGGACACTTGGCTGCAACATGTCGATCTGCTCATCTATCTGCTGCTACAACTACCACCGCTAATCCTGCAACTACTGGTGGAAGGGCTTGTTACAACTGTGGAGTAGAAGGACACTTCAGAAACCAGTGCCCGAAACTCAACAATGCTGCTACAAACGCTACTGCCCGTGCCTTTGTTATCGGAACTTCCGAAGCACGCGAGGACCCGGCAGTCATCACGGGTACATTTCTCATTAATGATCATTACGTTTCTATCATATTTGACACTGGTGCTGATAAAAGTTTTGTCTCTGCTAATACTGCTCCCCTGTTTAATAAACAACCATCTATACTTGATGCTCCTTACACCGTAGAAGTAGCGAATGGTAAGACAATATTAGTGAATTCAATAATTCGCGAATGTGAATTGAGATTTAACAATCATCTTTTCCTTATCGATCTTATTCCTATGACACTCGGAAGCTTCGAAGTTGTAGTAGGAATGGATTGGTTATCCAAAAACCACGCCGAGATGGTATGCTCGAAGAAACTTATTCGAATTCCCCTACCGACCGGCGAAATGATGTAAGTTTACGGCGAGAAACCCTGCCGCGAATTGAAGATTGTGTCTTGCATTAAGGCTAGGAAGTATCTGAAGAAGAAATACTATGCGTTCCTGGCTCGATCACGTGGTAGAAAGGAAACCGGAGAAGAAAGCAATTGGAGACGTTCCGGTAATCAAAGATTATCCGGACGTATTTCCAGAAGACTTGCCTGGATTACCACCTATCAGGCAAGTGGAGTTTAGAATTGATCTCGTCCCTGGAGCAAACCCAGTGGCGAAGTCACCATATCGATTAGCACCGTCTGAGATGCAGGAACTGTCTAGTTAACTTCAAGAACTTCTAGACAAATGTTTCATAAGACCGAGTTCCTCTCCTTGGGGAGCTCCGGTTCTCTTTGTCAAGAAGAAAGATGGTTCATTTCGTATGTGCATTGATTATCGTGAGTTAAATAAGTTGACAATCAAGAACAGATATCCTCTACCTAGGATCGATGATTTGTTTGATCAATTACAGGGAGCGACTTGCTTTTCTAAAATTGATCTACGATCCGGGTATCATCAGTTACGAGTAAATGATGAGGATATACCAAAGACTGCGTTTAGGACTCGATATGGACACTACGAGTTCGTTGTTATGCCATTTGGACTGACCAATGCACCGGCAGTGTTCATGGACTTGATGAATCGAGTCTGCAGGCCATACTTAGATCAGTTTGTTATTGTCTTCATTGATGATATACTGATTTATTCAAGGACGGAGCAAGAACATGAGGATCATTTGAAAAAAGTCTTAGAGCTACTAAGAGCTGAACAACTTTATGCTAAATTCTCAAAGTGTGAATTTTGGCTAAAAGAAGTTCACTTCTTAGGGCATGTCATAAACAAGGATGGGATTCATGTAGATCCAGCAAAGATTGAGGCAATTAAGAACTGGACTACCCCATCTACTCCAACAGAGATTTGTTCATTTCTGGTTCTGGCAGGCTATTACCGGAGATTCATCGCGAATTTTTAAAAGATCGCCTTGCCACTTTCCACACTGACTCAGAAAAGTCAAGCTTTTATATGGGGGCAGAAACAAGAAGATGCATTCCAACTTCTTAAACAGAAGTTATGCAACTCCCCTATCCTTAGTCTTCCAGAAGGCAGTGATGATTTCATTGTCTACTGCGATGCTTCAAACCTTAGTCTTGGTTGTGTACTTATGCAACGGGAAAAGGTAATTGCATATGCTTCAAGACAGCTTAAGGTTCATGAGAAGAATTATACCACTCATGACCTTGAACTAGGGGATGTGGTCTTTGCATTGAAGATTTGGAGACACTACCTTTATGGTACAAAATGTGTCATCTACACGGACCATAAGAGCCTGCAACACATACTCAATCAAAAAGAACTCAACATGAGACAACGGCGTTGGGTTGAGCTTCTAACTGATTATGACTGTGAGATTTGTTACCAGCCGGGTAAAGCCAATGTGGTGGCGGATGCTCTTAGTCGTAAGGAACCTGTCAAACCAATTCGTGTAAGAGCCATGGAGATCAACACGCAACCAAGTTTGAAAGAGCTGATTCGTATTGCACAACAACAAGTAGTGATCGACAATCAACTGAAGACAGATTTAGACTGCGGGGTTGAGGGTAAACTAGAACCTCGAGCTGATGGGGTTTTATACTTCAATGGTCGTATGTGGATTCCAAAGTCAGAAGAATTGCGCACACTCATCTGTGATGAGGCTCATAAGTTGCGATACTCAGTTCATCCAGGAGCCGATAAGATGTATCAAGACTTGAAAACATCGTACTGGTGGCCGGGAATGAAGAAAGACATAGCACTGTATGTGGGGAAATGTCTAACATGTTCGAAAGTCAAAGCAGAACATCAAAAGCCTTCGGGACTTCTGCAGCAACCTGAAATTCCTCAATGGAAATAGGAGCAAATTTCCATGGATTTCGTAACGAAGTTGCCGAGAACTCCGCGAGGTTACGATTCGATTTGGGTGATAGTTGATCGACTCACCAAATCTGCTCATTTTCTCCTGATCCGAGAGGATTACAAAATGGAGAAGTTAGCTACCTTATACATCAACGAAATCATCGCTCGTCATGGTACTCCAACATCAATCATTTCTGATCGTGATAGTCATTTCACTTCTCGCTTTTGGCAAACACTGCAAAAGGCTTTGGGAACCCGTGTTAATCTTAGCACTGCGTATCATCCCCAAACCGGTGGTCAAAGCGAAAGGACTATCCAAACACTCGAGGACATGCTTTGTTCTTGTGTGATTGACTTTGGTGGGAGTTGGGATACTCATCTTCCACTCATCGAGTTTTCGTACAACAACAGCTACCATACAAGCATTCAATGTGCACCATTCGAAGCTTTATATGGTAGAAAGTGCCGATCACCGGTCTGTTGGAACGAGGTTGGTGACTCACAGGTCGTAGGACCTGAACTCATTCAAGAAACAACAGACAAGATCAAAATCATTCAATCAAGGCTTAAGGTCGCAGAAGTGATGCAACTCCCCTATCCTTAGTCTTCCAGAAGGCAGTGATGATTTCATTATCTACTGCGATGCTTCAAACCTTGGTCTTGGTTGTGTACTTATGCAACGGGAAAAGGTAATTGCTTATGCTTCAAGACAGCTTAAGGTTCATGAGAAGAATTATACCACTCATGACCTTGAACTAGGGGATGTGGTCTTTGCATTGAAGATTTGGAGACACTACTGTAACATTTGTACATTTGGTCATGGTAGTCGTAAACAGTGTTAGCACAGGGTGTATCTATGTTCAGCCAGTCAATGTGATTCATGTGTTTGTTATGTGCTTGTATGTTAGAATCTTTATTATTCGAGAACAAGTATGTATTATTTAATTACATTCGAGTCGCTAAGCAAGAACAGTATCGTATTATATCGAAACAGTGGTGGGACGGCGTCAGGTACGGCAGGTAGCTGGAATCTGGGGTATGCCCTATATATATACTGCGTTCGGTGTAATGGGATAGTGTTAGTGCGTAGTGTTGAGACGAATATTATGACAATTAAATAAAACAAGAATCGTAATACGTAAGCGAGACTGAGTACAGTTATGGGTGACGATCCATAATGATACGAATGTTGAACTTATAATTATGATTAAACGACTTTAAATAATTAATACGATCGAAAAACGTACGCGATTGCGGGTATACACGTAATTGTATCTGTTTAACGATCTGACAACGAACGAAGAGCAAAAATAAATAAAATATATTATTTTTCATTTTTTTACAATTTTGAAACTCATCAAAATGATGAGAATAATAATCCTTTATTTAAAATCGCGTAAAATACGCGTTACGCGACAAAAAACGCGAACCGAGCGACCGAAACGGACCCGAATACCACGCGGACTATATAAACCATGAAGATGACCATTTTCTTCATTTATTCCACCAACAACCACTTCTCTCTCTACAAAATTCGTCCAAGCCACTCTCTCTCTAAAAACCGAACTTCAAACGCGCGTATCTCCTTCGTTTCTCAACGGATTTTGATGTTCTTGGCGCCCACGCGAAGCTCTCAACATTCCCTACACGAAAGTACAAGTGATCTAAAGATTTGTCCGGCCAAAAACGAGGTATGCTCGAATGAAAAATCTGGAAAATAGGGTTTCTTGTGTGTTTTGTTCAAACCCGACCCATAGCCGACTCTTGCACCATTATTTTGAGTTCCGCACTTACAGCAACCATCCTTGATGTTGGATTAACTTGGATCGAGGGCTGGAACTAGAAATTAGAAGATGATGATGGTGCAGGTAGACAGGTTCGTGGGTCACAGCTAGCCGAACCTTCGACTGCTTGATGCCGAACCATACGGAACTCCACGAACCCTGCATGGTTCGTTAACGTATCAGCCGAACCATTTGGATACCCAGGCGAACCCTAGTTCCCCTCAGCCGAACCCAGCCTGGTCACCGAACCATGTGCATGCCGATGAACCCTTCTGTAGCAGCGAACCTCCACGATTTGGCCGAACCCCATGCAGATTCACGAATCCTATTGAGGGTGACGAACCTTAGAGCTCATGGCGAACCCATGCAAGCAGAACCATAGACGAACCATGTTGAAACCATGCAGTGAACCTCTCCTACGCGAACCCAGACGAACTTTGTTGGGCACTTTGGCCGAACCTTGGTGGCTTGTGCATGACCGGCGAACCTAGACCCTTGAACTCCAAAGGTTCGCTGCCCAAGTTAGCAGCCATGACCCCTTCCGGCCCAATTCAATTTTATTCGGCCCAACTTCATTAGCAATTGGCCCATAGACTTAAACCAAGCCCAATTGAGTTATATCGGCCCATTATGATCTTTAATTGGCCCAATATTGCTTTGGAACCTTACATGGCCCACATACACCATGGTTGGCCCAACTCAATTATTTTAGGCCCAATCCAATCTCATTCGGTCCATCATGATCCTAATTGGTCCAATATTATCTATGGCTTTTACATGGCCTATATATATATTATTGGCCCAATACCCCAATTCACTTGGCCCATTATTAACCTAAATGGCCCATGGTGAGGCCTACAATGCAAAGTGTCTATGAACTGATCTTAGTTGGGCTAAGTTTAACTTAAACTAATAATGAGATCAATTCATAATCACAAGGGGTCTAAAACACTTGAACATATCTATACATTTTCATGTTAATCAATGGTTTATCAAACTCTTAAACACATGTGATGTTGTGCAAACAAGTTTGTGCACAAAAGAACATTTCACATTCTTTTCATGGATCCATGATCAAACAAGTGATTCAATCATAACTTTCAAGTTTCACAACGATCATAATCAAGAGATCAAGTAATCATGAGTTAATCAAGTTCAAGTTAACACAAGTCAATCAATGAATCAAGATCTATACAATTATAATCTTATATCTTATGTATGATTACAATGATATAGGAACCAGTTAGAAGACCTGTTTGCTACTTGCTATTTGTTATAGTTCAGAGTCTACTGCAGACAGGTGAGAACATTAACCCCTCTTTTTACTGTTTTTACAACTGTTTTGGGGTGGAACACGTGATCAATTGCTCTTAAATCAATCATATTTCATGATACATGTTTCTATTACTTGGCAAACACTACAGGTTCACTTTAGAAATCCAAGCGATTTCTCAATGGTTTTCAAAGGAATTATCAACCGTTTATGATGGTTTCATCATCTATTTAACAGTTTCTACTAAAAAGGTTTTAGAAAAGTCCTTTAAACTGTTTATATCAGTTTCTGCTCAAATGGTTTTTATAAAGGATAAACACTTTTAAATAATGGAATTTATAAACTCTTTTACTCTAAACTCGTGTTTTCGAAATTTATCTTTTATAAACCTTGTTGTTATACAAGGACACTATCTTACGTACCACATCAAGGGTTTACAAAACAGAGGATTCATTTCATGGCACTCAATCAAGGGTTTTCAAAACAGAGGATTCATTTCATCGCACTCAATCAAGGTTTTCAAATCAGGTTACCAAATAAGGCATTAATCTTTGGTTTTAAAGCAAGGTTCAAAAGCATGGTGTCCATCGTTGTAAACAAACTTATAAACACATCAAGTTTCATATTCATTAGCGTTAGTACTGGGTGATCACAACAAGGGAAAGCGGACACATGTTGGGCAGACCGATTTCTGGAGTTAGCTTTTAAATTTGTTTTATCAGCTAACTGCAGATTTCGGTTACGTATGGTTATTCACTGTTGCTGACTAATTTTCTGACTGCAAACGTAGTTTGGGACTTGATTATATGTTGGTGTTCGTGCAAACAGTCTTTGGACTGTTTACACTCGTTAGACATACTTGATGTTAGTTTGGGTTGCAACTTATCCATGTAATTCATTTATTGCTTTAAACATATGCCTTACATTACAGATTCATATTTCAAATGTTAAACCTATTGTTCTCACCAACTACTTCTGTAGTTGACAGTTACTTTTCATGTGTTTCAGGAAATCAGGTTTAAGGCATTTCTAAGGGACAACTAAGGAGACCATTCTAAGATAGAACAAGATGAAGAAACATGCTAGGATGGATTAGAAACACACTAAATCCTAAATGTTTAATTGTCTTGTTTGAAGTCTTATTTTGTAAACAATATTTTTGGGTCGGTAGTTGTCTTTCTTTTGGTAGATAGATTGTCTGTAACTAAACAACTGTCTAAACATTTTGAAACATAGTAACCCATTGTGGTTGTTCTTATTCAATACTTGTGCATGATTCAACTCTTCATACGTCACCGCGCCGTGGATTCCGCACGCGGCGCAGGGGGTGTGACAGGTTGGTATCAGAGCCAAGGTTGTAGAGAACTAGGAAAAACCCAATGTTTAATGACCTAGACTATAACCTAAGCTACCCAATAGGACTAAGTGCTATAGGCTTGAGGATACTTAGGATCTAAGTGACTTGAGTAAGCATTTAGTCCATACTAAGCTTGAAAGATCTTAGGGATACTTTTCTAAGATTAGATATCGATTCAAGGAATTTGAATCGGAATTCTATAATTTTAGAAACCGAATTATATTTCTCACATATATTCATTAAAGGATTTTAGAGGCAAGGATCTGTATTCTTAGTATCCTTGATCTGAAATTCTCACACAGAGTTCAATAAAGGATTCCAGAGGCAAGGATCTGTATTCTTAGTATCCTTGATCCGGAATTCTCAATCAGAGTTCATTATAGGAATTTAGAGGCAAAGATATGTATTCTTAGTATCTTTGATCTACAATCCTTGTCATGTTCATCATAGGAATTCAGAAGTCAAGATCCATAATTTTAGAATCTTGGATCTGAAATCCTTGTCATGTTATCATTATCAGGTATTCATTATCATAGGAACTTTATAACTTAGAATCTATGTAACAGTATTCTTTAGTTGAAGTTCTCACAGGAGATCATTATACTCAATACTGTAAGTATTGAGAACCTAGGTTAATTAACCTAGGACACACATACTAAAACCTAAGGTCTTAATTTCAAGTAAATTAAGAACCATGGTTTACACATTCATAATCATAATCAATCAGGAGTTGGAATCTTAGCTTCAATTACAAACGGCGGATTAACGCTGACGTGTTGAGGTAAGTGGTGGGCGGTGAGAGCTAGCCCTATATATAAGCTTATTTCGGTATGTCAGGGGGAATCCGGCGTTCGTATTTGAAGTAAAGATTCGGGAGCAACTGGAATCATTGAACATTAGTCAAACGCATGAGATACAATCATTTGGGATACAATCATTGGTGAATCAAATCATTGTGCTAGTCAAACTTGGATGAATCAAACATTGCGAGCGAATCAACCAAGTTGTGAACATTTTGTTTATGTAAACCTTAAGTGATTACATCATTAGTACTTACTAACATAGTTTAACAAGAAAAAAAAAAGTAGAGCACACATATGACCTAGTTCTACATGTTAACAACTGTTGGTAGGTGCACGCATAACATAATCATAATTCAATCATGGATTCAATCATAGTTCAAATTGATTAAAGATCATGGGATTCTTAATCAGTGGAACATACATGGAAATCAGCACAAACGTGTTGCCAAATAACTAGCAAGGACATGATCGTGGTATATCGAAGCGGTGGTGGGATGGCGTCTGGGCTGGCAGTTTGCTTGACCCTTTCGTATGCCCTATATATAAGCTATCTTCGGTATATCGGGAAAGTGTCAGTGTGTAGGTTTGGTGGAGTGAGATCATGGAACATTATACACATTCACGTGAGAAGTATGCTAATGAGCTGATGGCTTATACGTGTACATGCTCATATTACAATTGAGTGATAATACTAGTAGTATGAATATATTACTAATTTTATCATGCAAATTCAATTGTATCCTTTCTCATTACTGACCCACTTGTGGCTTCTATTCGTAGAATGCCTCCCCGACGTGATCCTAACGGAGGGGGTTCGACAAGTGGCAACGACGATAAGATCAACAAGATTGCCCGAGCCATCGCTATACACATGAGAGATCTCATTCCGGGCATGGTCACTGATATTACCCAGAATCTTCGTGGAAGTACTAGTGATTCAGCACATAACTCAAATGCTACCAACACTGGAACTGCTAACTTCACTTTCAAGCAGTTCAATGATGCTAAGCCTCCTAAGTACGCTGGTACCGAAGGAGCTACTGGCCTACTGCAGTGGCTGGAGAGCATCGAGGATATTCTTGATTTCACGGGATGTCCTGAAAATCTGAAGGTCAAAATGGCCTCGAGCGCTATTCACAAAGGCGCACTCACCTGGTGGAATTCTGAGAAGAACACCAGAGGATGGGAAGTCGCATTAGCTTTACCATGGGAGGAGTTCAAGAAGGTATTGGTGGAACAGTTTTGTCCACGCCACGAGCTGAAGAAACTAGAGGTGGTGACCGATGTCGAAGGGTCAGTCAAAAATAAGGGTTAATACCCCAATCCCAATTACCTAGTTAGCTAGGGTAAGTCGCGTGTCGAACCACGAAGAGTCTTGTGGAAAGTGATTGCTTAAACGGTCACAGTGCAAATAAAGTAAATAACAGAAAAGTAAATTCAAGAGTTTGATTGTTTGATTAGAAAACAGTTTAAAAGACAATTAATTAATAAAACGGTTTGTAAACAATTAATAGAAAAAGGTGGCTCTCCCGAGACTCAGGTTAGATAAATTATGTTCAATGGATTAACCTAGACTTAGTCACATAGACATGACTATAGATTTAATTCTAAAAAGTGATAATTGAGACAAAGTACTCTGATTGTATAACAATGAGAGGTTATCGATCAAATACCAGCTATGATTCCCAATCAAAAATTAACTAATTACGATCCCGATTATCAATTTCTCAGGAATTGAAAATCAATTAACCAAATCATTCAAAATCATACTATTTACAATTCAAAATTGAAATCCAAAGAGCAACAATCATCGAATGATTAGATTGCAAGTCTAGAATTGTTAACCAACATTCAAGAACATAAAAATATCTAACCCTAACCCAGGAGAACTCACGAAGAAACTAGCCACTCATGACAGGGATGAAAGCAATGATCTTGGTTGAAGGATTCATGAGGAATTGACCTTGATCTTGATCCGAATGATAGAGAACGATGATGATCAATATTTTTCGCTCAAAATCGCCCAAGAATAAGCCTTTTTCCGTCTGGAAGTTATCCCCCTCGAACCCTAATCTTATTTTAAATATTACCAATTTTTTGTTTACCATAGGCCTACTCCTCTGCCGTAGGCCTACTGTACCATCGAAGTCAACTGGACCAAGACTTCACCATAGGCCTACTCCTCTGCCGTAGGCTTATGGTGATAATGTTCTGTTAAGGAACCGTAAAGCTATGGTGGAGCCGTAGGCTTATGGTGATAATGTTCTGTTAAGGAACCGTAAAGCTATGGTGGAGCCGTAGGCTTATGGTGATAATGTTCTGTTAAGGAACCGTAAAGCTATGGTGGAGCCGTAGGTTTATGGTGATAATGTTCTGTTAAGGAACCGTAAAGCTATGGTGGAGCCGTAGGCTTATGGTGATAACCCATTTTTCGCAATACACTGTTTTGGCTCTAAATTTCTCATCCGAACTCCGTTTCGCCTCCGGTTTGGGCCAAAACCTTCGTAATTTGATCCTCTATCATCCTAGAATCTTCCAATCACCATTCCTTGCCTTCATTTTTCTTCAATTGCTTCGGTTCTTCATTTTTAACCTGAAATTCAACCGAATCACATAGTTACCTATCGCAAGGCAATTAAACACATATAACACCTCAATATCAACCAATTAAAACATATTAAGCTTATTACATTCACCTCCCATCACATCCCCACACTTACCTTTGTTTGTCCTCAAGCAAACCTCTGAACTATCAAACGTTAGTTCCCAAAACATATCCCAAATCCCCGTAAGCTTTCAATTTAGATTCCCAACCACACTAAGGTCTTAAGACTTACACATTGCATAGTTTTACACTTAGCTAAGCAAAACATGAATCCAGATTTTAAAAACTAGGAATGATATACAGATAAACCTGAAATGCTTCAAGTATTTCACGCGTTGACTGTGCACCCCTCACAATAAGCATTCCACTCGGCTGTTTCTGATCTAGCACAGATGAGCTAGTATATATGTGAAACTCTCAAAACCAAAAGTGAAATACGACTGTCATAAGCCTGTAATGTGATCTTAAATCTACCGATACGAACACAACTGACACGAATCACGAGGACTTTAAACGGGTTGTAACATTAGGCTCAGGCTCAGGGTAGGAATATGATATTGAAAAGTGGCTAAAAACTGGTAATGTGTCCAAGTCTTATTCACAAACAATGAGATGACACCACAACTAAACACATAACCATAACTCTTTTTGTGCTTCAAACACGGATCACATAGATCCGATAATCTACTATTTTTCTCATTTTCTATTTTTTTTTCTCATAACTATTAAAGGATTATAGTTGAGTTACTAACACACTTGGACTACATTACCAGAAATGGGTTAAAAACACAAAGGCTTCAAAGGCTCACAAGGCTCATATATAGTTGGGTGAAACAACAAAACAGATTGGCTCAAAGAATGTGTCTAATGGTAATCATGGGGTTGGATCTACAAAAATGAAAAGGTCTAAACAAAGCTCCTACGGTGTAAATCCTAATGCCTCGATCACATCCATGCAAGCTATGACTTACAGTTTCAACAAGAATCACATCGCAAGTTCTAACTCGGTAAACACTTTGGTCACTCTCCTAAACAATAAAACAATTTAGGCTCACACTCATGGAAACGGTGGATTCGGGTTACCGATGCACACAACACGCTACTTACCATCTAGAATTTCAACCTTAACCATATATCATTCCGTTTTCCCAACACTTGCTAGGTTACTATCATGAAACTTAAAGACATATGCATGACCAAGAATCTAAACCGGTTGCCAAACGGTTTAACAGTCTATGAATTTGAAAAACATTCGGCTTTAAGAACATTGGCTTGCAGAAAGAACAAAAATTCTCAAAATTTGAAAAATAGGCATTTTTCTCAAAACCTTAACCAAATTCCCCGCATCCCCACACTTGGGATACATTGTCCCCAATGTATGGGTTTTGAGGGCCAACCAAAGGTTTTTACCATTAAAATTCTTACCTGTGTGAAAGTTGCAACCAATCCCTGATATCCTCCCGGATTAAAGTCAACCAAAAACAAACATCATTCCCAACACATAACATAGATTATACCCCCAAATTGTTCATAACTAAAAGACAAATAGGCAAAGAAACAACTAAGGTACCAGTCAAACATTAAGCCATCCGCCCCTCCCTTATACAAATATAGCAAATAAAGAGTAAGGAAGGAGCACGTGGACCTGATCTGTGATCAGAGAGTGCTAGTAATGGTGGTTATCAGGCTGTCCAAAGATATCCTTTAAGGTGTTTATCCAACCA
This sequence comes from Mikania micrantha, assembly GCA_009363875.1. Taxonomy (NCBI): domain Eukaryota; kingdom Viridiplantae; phylum Streptophyta; class Magnoliopsida; order Asterales; family Asteraceae; genus Mikania; species Mikania micrantha. The sequence continues at coordinate 173,479 of CM018681.1, forward strand.
CCCATTTCAAAAGCCCCTGAAGAGCTACTAGAACCCTGCTGAGGTGGTTGTTGCTGCTGGCGATGCTCTTGAAATTGGGCCTCCTGCTGATAGGGATCTATTCACTCAGAGTGATGATGTTCTGGGGCAGGGTAAAACATTCCTGTTTGGTTCCGGGGCATAGCAGTGAAATCCACCCTTGGTGGGTGCAACAGAACTTCTTCACCTGCATTATATTGATTACTCATTCTGTCTTGCTGGTGATCCAAATACTGCCTGTTGATTTCAGTCTGGAAACTATATTCATGTGTCCGGTTCCAATGCTCCATCCGATCATAAATGCTCCGCATATCTCTCCGGGCTTTCTCAGCAATGGCATTATCCCTATCCCATTTCATCTGGATATGTTGTTCCCACCCGGCATATTCACCGGGTTGCTGTTGTGCCAAAAACCCTTGCATATCAAAATACTCACCTCCAAATGGATTGGCGTGATGACCCTCGTATGATGCATATGGATTGTAAGACGGGGCTTGGTAGATGCTGCCAGTGGGCCCTGTGCCCGGCCCCATAGTGTAACCAACCTCACCTTCACTAGACATATCATCATCCTCATCCGGCTCTTCATCCTCCATGCCGGGTTTAACCACTTTCCACTGTCTTCCCGATTCTCCATGTACAAACTTTAGGTGTCGGCGGGTGGTAGAGTAATGGAGGCCATTCTGTCCTAAGGAGCTGCATTCATACTCGTCAAGCTCCTTATGTGTCTTTTGATAACTAGCCACATTCACACCCTGACTTTTTAAAAGAGCGGTGATCAAACGAACATGAGGGATATACATTTTCTCCCTCGACTCCCTCGCGTCCCAGATATTACTCATAATCAAATATCAGATATTACGGCTATGAAGGACGAAGTTGCTGGGTCTTTACCCTTTCTACTTGTTCCTGCAGCAGCCTTGCTTTTGCCCATCTGTGCATACACAAACACAACCCAAGCAAATAGGACAAGTTAGATCAACACAATCAAAAACTGTAAACAAGTGTGAATCAACATCCTCCCCACACTTGTTTACTGCCATGGCTACTAGGTTTGTAGCATTTTACTTACAAAACTTATGTTCAAATGGTTAAGTCAAGTTTAAACTTCGCATTTTGCAAAACAGATTTTCAGTCACTAGGTAGTAGCATGACACTTCAATGCATTCAACAAACCAACACAAGCACCAAATTCATAGCCTTAACATGCTTGAATCCACGCTCACTCAACTTTTTCAACATGTATTATCAAAATCATGAATTCACAGCTAAACAAACAATCATTATAACAAACCCCTACTCATGAAGTCAAAATTCCAGGTTTCACCATTCCAAGTTCAACACCCATTTATGGTGCTCAACAATCTTCAAAATCCAAGCAAGAAAACTAGTAAAAATCATACCTGTGTAGTTTAGAATGAAGGAAACAACTGGTCTTGGTTGATCCTTGCTTCGAAATCCAAAAACCCCAACTTTTGAAATCTAGGGCTCGAACCCCCTCTCTCTAAATATCACTAAAACGAATGAATTTCAGTGAAATTTGACACTAAATTCGTGTTCCATTCGAGAAATCGTGCAAGATACACTATGGGTTTGTAAGTTGTGGTGAAGGATTGAATATTGTAGAAGAAAAAGAAGGGTTTGGTGGGTCATGGCGGTTGAGAGAATGAAGGTGGTAATAGGAGCTGAAGAATTTGTGAAAATTCAGGGGTATGGCTGGAATTCACGTTTTAGAGTAACTTTATTTAAGTTTTGGTCAAATCTCCGGTCAACAGCTCGAACCAGATGAATTTCGATGGTACTTTTTTTTTTTTTTTTTTAGAAAACTCTTTTTTTTTAAGCCATAAAAACCAAACCAATAAAATCAACCAATAAAACACTACCAATAAATAAAAAGAAACAAAAACCCGGTTCACCCCCCGTTAAAAGACGGATCGTCCACGATCCACTTAGTTGAAGGCACGTACCTGTGAATCCTCACACTTACGGGTGACTGCGGGTGTCGTTTAAGAGTTAAGCAAAGGACAACGAACCTGAAAAGAGCGAACTAAAAACAAAACAAACGAAACAAACAAACAAAAAAAAACATCGGGTTGCCTCCCGCAAGCGCTAACTTTAGAGTCGTCAGCCGGACTTCACTGATTCTCAGACGATTGTAGCATCGGATGAAACTTGAAGCAAGTTCACCCGTTCTATAACGCGCGTATTCAAATCAAAACCATCCAGATATGGCTTCAAACGGTATCCATTCACCACTTGTCGTGTCTGATCTTTCAAGTTCTCAATCTCAAACTCACCGGAGTTACCAACTCGCACAATAACAAATGGGCCAAGCCATTTACTCTTCAACTTTCCTGGAAAAAGTTTCAAACGTGAGTTAAATAACCATACCTTTTGACCTTCTTCAAAATCCTTGCGTCTGAGCTTTGCATCATGGACTTGCTTCATTTTGTCCTTGTAAGCGGAGGCACAGTCATACGCTTCATTCCGTAGTTCTTCAAGCTCTGTCAACTTCAGCTTTCTTAAAACACCTGCCTTAGCATAATCAATGTTAACTTGTTTGATAGCCCATAATGCACGGTGTGCTAATTCCATTGGCAAGTGGCACTCTTTGCCATATACCAGACGATAGGGTGTTGTGCCAATAGGTGTTTTGTAAGCTGTACGGTACGCCCATAAAGCATCATCCAACTTGGATGACCAATCCTTACGGTCGGCTCGCACAGTTTTCTGCAGAATTTCTTTGATTTGTCTATTGGACACTTCCACCTGTCTGCGGATGGTATGGTGTAGCAATTCGGTGGTCAACGCCAAACCGTTTAAGTAGTTTGCCAAAATGAAAGTTTTTAAAATGGGATCCCCCATCACTTATGATCACGCGAGGGATTCCAAACCTTGAAAAGATGTTTTTGTTGACAAACTTACACACCACCGAATGGTCATTGGTTTTGGCTACTGCTTCCACCCATTTGGAAACATAATCCACAGCCACCAAAATATACAAATAACCGGACGAGTTTGGAAATGGGCCCATGAAATCAATTCCCCAAACATCGAATATGTCAACTACGAGAATCGGTTTCAAGGGCATCTCATTTCTCTTAGAAATCCCACCCACTTTTTGACAATTAACACAGTTTTTGACAAACTCATTTGCATCTTTAAACAAAGTGGGCCAATAAAAACCAGCGTTCAGAACTCTATAACCCGTCTTTTGACCACTGAAGTGACCACCGTATGCATATGTATGTGCATGTTTCAGCACATCCTGAAACTCTTCTTCCGGCACACATCTCCTGATCAGCTGATCAGCACCTATCTTAAACAGATCTAGTTCATCCCAAATGTAGTGCTTGACCTGTGAATAGAACTGTTGTTTCCTTTTTCTGCTCCATTCTTCAGGGAGTGTACATGCAGCCAAATAATTTGCAAAATTAGCATACCAAGGACTAGAGGAAATAGACAGAAGATATTCATCAGGAAATTGCTCATTGATAGCCGGTGACACATCCTCCTCGGTTAACATGATCCGAGACAAATGATCCGCGACCACATTCTCGCATCCTTTCTTATCCCGGATTTCCAAGTCAAATTCCTACAACAACAGGATCCATCTAATCAATCTTGGTTTGGCATCCTTTTTCTCCATGATATAGCGCACTGCAGAATGATCAGTATAAACAATCACATGACTACCCCATATGTATGATCGAAACTTGTCTAATGCATAGACAACAGCAAGCAACTCCTTCTCAGTTGTTGTATAATTCAATTGTGCATCCGAGAGGGTCTTGCTTGCATAATAAATAACAACCGGTTTCTTTTCTACCTTCTGCCCGAGTACAGCCCCAATGGCAAAGTCACTTGCATCACACATAATTTCAAAAGGTTTTGTCCAATCCGGTGATTGCAAGATTGGAGCTTGTACCAATTGTTCTTTTAAAACCTTAAAAGCTTTTAAACATTCGTTATCAAACTCAAATGGCACATCTTTTAAAAGTAGGTTACATAAAGGTTTTGTTATGACACTAAATCCTTTTATGAACCTACGGTAGAATCCGGCATGTCCCAAAAATGACCTAACACCCTTAACATTTGTCGGGGGAGGTAAAGTAGATATGACACTGATTTTTGCTTTGTCCACCTCAATTCCCCGACTTGAAACCACGTGCCCCAGCACGATACCCTCTTCAACCATAAAATGGCTCTTCTCCCAACTTAACACTAAATTGGTTTCAACACATCTTTTTAAAACATTTGACAGTTCATTTAAACATGATTCAAAAGATGACCCAAAGACAGAAAAGTCATCCATGAAGATTTCAAGAGAATCCCCGACCATATCTGAAAAGATACTCATCATGCACCTTTGAAAGGTGGCCGGGGCATTACACAAGCCAAATGGCATTCGCCTAAATGCAAAAGTACCATATGGACAGGTGAAGGTAGTTTTCTCCTGATCCTCAGGATGAATAGCAATTTGATTATAACCAGAGTACCCATCAAGAAAACAATAAAACTTCTGACCTGATAGTTTCTCAACAATTTGGTCCACAAAAGGCAAAGGAAAGTGATCCTTTGAGGTAGCAGCATTCAATTTTCTATAATCAATGCAAACACGCCACCCGGTTACAGGCCGGGTGGCAATCTGCTCACCTGTTGCACTTCGTACGATCTGAATACCTGCTTTTTTGGGCACGGTCTGTGTCGGGCTCACCCATGTGCTATCTGATATGGGATAGATGATCCCAGCATCGAGCCACTTTAGTACCTCCTTCTTCACCACTTCCCGCATATTAGGATTCAATCTCCTTTGTGTGTCTCGCGCGGGCTTTGCACCTGCATCAGTAATAATCTTATGCATAACAATGGAGGGACTAATACCTTTTAAATCGGCAATGGTCCATCCGATAGCAGCTTTATGATCCGCAAGCACCCTAAGTAGTGCTTGCTCTTGCTCATGTTCCAACTCTGATGCAATAATGACCGGGAGAGTTTGATTTTCCCCCAGAAAAGCATACTTCAAATGCTTTGGCAACTCCTTTAGTTCAACTTGTGGTGGACTTACCAAAGATGGTTGTAACCCTGATGAGATTTTATCGGGGAGGCTCTCTACCTGACGAGACCATATCGGTTTGCCATCCTGTTTGGAAACTTGCTCCAATGCATTCACCTCCTCTGACAAATCCTGTTCCAGTTCCTGCTCAATCCTGTCACATACAAAACAAACCTCTGGGCTATCATCCTCAAGATGAGGATGACATCCATCAATAACATCTGCCATAAAACAATCATTAGTATCTTCAGATTCAGATAAATTGGCAAATACATTTAAACGAGCCTTTCGATTTCCAAAAGTCATATCAACTGTTCCTGAATGACAGTCAATTAAGGCATGTGCTGTAGCAAGGAAAGGCCTACCCAGTATCACATTTGGCCTTTTGAATTTGTCAAAAGTGACACTATCCAAGACTAGAAAATCCACTGGGTAATAGAAATCTGCAACTTTGACTATTACATCTTTAACTATCCCTCGGGGAAGCTTGAGAGTCATATCAGCCAACACCACTGTGGTGTCAGCATGATGCAATGGACCAAAGTCATATTGATCATACAAACCTCCCGGAAGGATACTCACACTCGCACCAAGATCCAGGAGAGCATTGGACATCTGAAACTCTCCTACTTGAATACGAATCAAAGGTGTTCCTGGGTCTTGGAGTTTAGGTGGAAGCGATCCAGTTAAGACAGCATTGACACTTTTAGTTATATCAACTTGTTTTGGAATTTTATGCTGTCTTTTCTGGGTACACATGTCTTTTAAGTACTTAGCATAAGCCGGAACCTGCTTAATAGCATCAATCAAAGGTAAATTAATTTTAACTTGTTTAAACACCTCCCAAATCTCCTCTTGTTGAGGACCCTGTTTATTCACAGTTTTAGGATTATGATTCAGTAAAGCCTTGGGGAATGGTACTTGAGTTGGTGTTGCTTCTTGTTGCTTTTGCAAAATAGTTTCAGACTTGGAATCAGATTCAGTTGATTCTTTAAAGGTGACATGTTTTGTTTGTTTAGCAGGTTTAGGTTCCGACTCATTGTCACTCAACTCATCCTCATCTACATCCTCCACCACACCATCAACAAACTGTGGAGGTGTAACTTTATTATCATAAATCTTACCGGAACGAAGAATACTTACCTGGTTAACCGGATGATTTCTGTTTCCTGCGTTCTGATGAGACGGGTTCACCTTAGTATCACTTGGCAACCTCCCATTGCCTTTCTTCATCTCAGAAACATCAAAAGCTAATTGGGCTACTTGGGTAGCCAATGACTTCATGGTCTTTTCATTAACCTCTTCCTTCTAATTCCTTGCAGTAGACTCAGCTTCCATCTTTTGTTGCATCATCTTTAGCATTTCCAACACCTCATTATTACCTGTACTTGAGGATCCAGATGATCCTGCTTGATTGTTCTGCTGATAAGATCTTTGGTAACTCCCTTGATTGTTATTGTTGTACCTGAAATTATTAGCAGATTGGTTAGTGACATTTCTTTGATAATTAGAATTACCTTGACCTCCTGGGTTGAGTTGATTACTGGTGTTGCTGTATCTAAAGTTTGGATGATTCCTCAATCCCGGATGATAGGTATTGGAGCTCATATCACCATATCTACCACTGCCCTGCACCTGATTCACATCTTGAAACTCACCATGAATCACTGGACATTCATCAGCAACATGTCCTAATTCCCCACAATGACCACATAATTCATAATGTTGGTCACTTCTAACCGGTGCCTTAGTCTCAGCTGGAGCCTCAGCTACTGCTCTAACAGTCGCATGGCGACCTCTTCTTTGAGATTGAGCTTTTCGTTTAGAAGTAATTGCCATACGCTCCAAGAAATCCCAATCTTCTAGTTCAGGATTCGCCCCAAATGTTCCATTTGAAATGGAGTTCAAATCCCTCTCATCCTCAATAGTTAATCCTTCATAAAAAGAATTAAGTAACTCCCACACTGATATACCATGATGTGGGCAGTTCTTGATAAGCATCTTAAACCTAGTAAATGCTTCATGAAACAATTCACCTGGTTGTTGAGTAAAGTTCCGGATGCCTTTCCTAACATCATTAGTTCTCTGTGTGGTATAAAATTCATCCAAGAACTGTTGTTGCATGTCATTCCATGTGAAGATAGAAGCAGATGGTAAGGAATGAAACCACTGCTGAGCTTTGTCTTCCAGTGTAAACTGAAAAAGAACTAGCTTCACATCTTCAGGTGAAAACCCTTGCCCTCCTATTGTATTGCAACGGGCATCATAAGCAGCAAGATGCAAGTAAGGTTCTTCAGTTGCCAGTCCATGATATTTAGGCAGATTCTGAATGGACTGTGACCTCACTTCGAAAGACCGACCCTGATTCTGTGGAATGACCACAGGTGAAGGATTATTAGCAATAGCGGGTCTAAAATGGCTTTCAATTCCTTGAATAGGGCCCCTCTCAAGTCTTCTTGGTAATCCTTCTGTATTTACTCTAGCTCTAGGGCGTGGGGGAGGCCTCTGATTTCTATTAACTGGTTGTTGTTGTGGGTATGGGATATCTGGTCTTGGAAACTCTTGTGCGGTTTGATATCTTTGCAATGGCACATATGGTTCGGTAGTAGCATATGTAGGTCCTCCACCAAAAATCTTTGTACCAAAAATTGGACTTCCGAAATCCTCTTCTTCATGCTCAAAATCTCCTTCTTCTTCATGTGCCCCAGAATAGTCTCCCTGATCCGGGAAGTTAGTAGGTGAAGTTCTGTTGAATGTTGCTTTCTGAAGATTCTGGGTGTATTGATGATAAGTAGGCAATTCATCAGACGCAACATGCACATATGGTGAACTGGATTGAGTTTGTGCATGGTATGGATGTGGTGAAGATTGTGGGTGTGAAGGCTTCGGAAGTGGAGCAGTAGATAGGGGTGGAAATGAGTAACTAGTCATTGGTGGCTGAGTAATTGTTGAAGTAGTGGAATTGATGGATTGTGGGAGTGGTTGAGTGACTGGGGGTTCACCCGTAGGTACTGGGTCAATTGGTCTCTTAGATGAATCAGATTTCGACTCCATTGCTTTATCAGTTTTTGTAGGTGTAAAGAGTCGATCAGTTCGATGTAGTGCCCGATTTTGTCTAGCCGATTTCTCTACTTCTGGGTCAAATAGCATTTCCCAGAATATCTAGTATGCATGCAACCTGTGAATTACCTGCACACACGAACAAGAAAAACCCGTGTAAATCCGAGCAATACAAAGTAAAATTAAGCAATTCTTTGCGCACGACTCCCCGGAAACGGCGCCAAAATTTGACCGATGTCGAAGGTTCAGTCAAAAATAAGGGTTAATACCCCAATCCCAATTACCTAGTTAGCTAGGGTAAGTCGCGTGTCGAACCACGAAGAGTCTTGTGGAAAGTGATTGCTTAAACGGTCACAGTGCAAATAAAGTAAATAACAGAAAAGTAAATTCAAGAGTTTGATTGTTTGATTAGAAAACAGTTTAAAAGACAATTAATTAATAAAACGGTTTGTAAACAATTAATAGAAAAAGGTGGCTCTCCCGAGACTCAGGTTAGATAAATTATGTTCAATGGATTAACCTAGACTTAGTCACATAGACATGACTATAGATTTAATTCTAAAAAGTGATAATTGAGACAAAGTACTCTGATTGTATAACAATGAGAGGTTATCGATCAAATACCAGCTATGATTCCCAATCAAAAATTAACTAATTACGATCCCGATTATCAATTTCTCAGGAATTGAAAATCAATTAACCAAATCATTCAAAATCATACTATTTACAATTCAAAATTGAAATCCAAAGAGCAACAATCATCGAATGATTAGATTGCAAGTCTAGAATTGTTAACCAACATTCAAGAACATAAAAATATCTAACCCTAACCCAGGAGAACTCACGAAGAAACTAGCCACTCATGACGGGGATGAAAGCAATGATATTGGTTGAAGGATTCATGAGGAATTGACCTTGATCTTGATCCGAATGATAGAGAACGATGATGATCAATATTTTTCGCTCAAAATCGCCCAAGAATAAGCCTTTTTCCGTCTGGAAGTTATCCCCCTCGAACCCTAATCTTATTTTAAATATTACCAATTTTTTGTTTACCGTAGGCCTACTCCTCTGCCGTAGGCCTACTGTACCATCGAAGTCAACTGGACCAAGACTTCACCATAGGCCTACTCCTCTGCCGTAGGCTTATGGTGATAATGTTCTGTTAAGGAACCGTAAAGCTATGGTGGAGCCGTAGGCTTATGGTGATAATGTTCTGTTAAGGAACCGTAAAGCTATGGTGGAGCCGTAGGCTTATGGTGATAATGTTCTGTTAAGGAACCGTAAAGCTATGGTGGAGCCGTAGGTTTATGGTGATAATGTTCTGTTAAGGAACCGTAAAGCTATGGTGGAGCCGTAGGCTTATGGTGATAACCCATTTTTCGCAATACACTGTTTTGGCTCTAACTTTCTCATCCGAACTCCGTTTCGCCTCCGGTTTGGGCCAAAACCTTCGTAATTTGATCCTCTATCATCCTAGAATCTTCCAATCACCATTCCTTGCCTTCATTTTTCTTCAATTGCTTCGGTTCTTCATTTTTAACCTGAAATTCAACCGAATCACATAGTTACCTATCGCAAGGCAATTAAACACATATAACACCTCAATATCAACCAATTAAAACATATTAAGCTTATTACATTCACCTCCCATCAGGTGGAAATGTGGAACTTGGTCCAAGACAGCGGCGAGAACGCGAAATATACAACTCGTTTCCATGAGTTGTGCATCTTGGTGCCATACCTGGTTACTCCTCTATCCCGCAGGATAGAGAAGTACATCGAAGGCTTACCTCTAGTTGTCAGAGGAACTGTGATAGGGAATAACCCCACTACTCTAGAGGCAGCGATTCATCTTGGAGATAGCCTTACAGAAGAATATGTTAAGTCTGGGGTGCTCACCCGAAAGGGGTACAAGAGAGCACAGATTGATGAAGGCAAGAAGCCTGAACAACAACATCACAAGAAGAAGAAGCAAAAGACAATCAAGAACTTTGCAGCCCTGACCCACTCATGCCACACCCATTACTGCTATGCCACAATCTGCAACAGTCAGAAAGTCTTATACTGGCACGTACCCACTTTGCACCAAGTGCCAATATCATCACCTACCCAACACTCCATGCAAAAAGTGTCTCAAGTGTGGACGGATGGGACACTTGGCAGCTACATGCCGATCTGCTCATCTTGCTGCTGCCACAACTGCTACCACTACCACTGCTGCTACAGGTGGAAGGGCCTGTTATAATTGTGGAGCAGAGGGACACTTCAGAAACCAGTGTCCAAAACTCAACAACAACACTGCTACTGCTCGTGCTTTTATTATCGGAGCTACCGAAGCACGCGAGGAGCCAGCAGTTGTCACGGGTACATTTCTCCTTAATGGTCATTACGTTTCTATCATATTTGATACTGGTGCTGATAAAAGCTTTATCTCTGCTCATACTGCTTCTTTGTTTAATATACAACCATCTATGCTTACTGCTCCCTATACCATAGAAGTAGCTGATGGTAAGACCATACTTGTAGATTCCATAATAAATGGTTGTGAATTAAGATTAAACGACCATCTTTTCCTCATCGATCTTATTCCTATGACACTCAGAAGCTTCGAAGTTGTGATAGGAATGGATTGGTTATCCAAAAACAATGCCGAAATTGTATGTTCGGAGAAATTTATACGGATTCCTTTACAGTCCGGCGAAACGATGAGAATCTATGGCGAGAAACCCTGCCGCGGATTGAAGATTGTGTCGTGCATCAAGGCTAGGAAGTACCTGAGAAAGAAATATTATGACCCGAAAAGAAAACAGTTGGAGACGTTCCAGTTATCAGAGATTATCCTGACGTGTTTCCAGAAGACTTGCCTGGATTACCACCGATCCGGCAAGTGGAGTTTAGAATCGATCTCGTCCCTGGAGCAAATCCAGGGGCGAAGTCACCGTATCGATTAGCACCGTCTGAGATGCAAGAACTGTCTAGTCAGCTTCAAGAACTCTTAGACAAAGGTTTCATTAAACCGAGTTTCTCTCCATGGGGAGCTCCGGTTCTCTTTGTCAAGAAGAAAGACGGTTCATTTCGTATGTGCATTGATTATCGTGAGCTAAACAAGTTGACGATCAAGAACAGATATCCTCTACCTAGGATCGATGATCTGTTTGATCAATTACAGGGAGCAACTTGCTTCTCTAAGATTGATTTACGATCCGGGTATCATCAGTTACGAGTAAATGATGAGGATATACCAAAGACTGCGTTTAGGACTCGATATGGACACTATGAGTTTGTGGTTATTCCATTTGGGCTGACCAATGCACCGGCAGTGTTCATGGACTTGATGAATCGAGTCTGCAGACCATATTTAGATCAGTTTGTTATTGTCTTTATTGATGATATACTGATCTATTCCAAGACAGAGCAAGAGCATGAAGATCATTTGAAGAAAGTCTTAGAATTACTAAGAGCTGAACAACTTTATGCTAAATTCTCAAAATGTGAATTTTGGCTAAAAGAAGTTCACTTCTTAGGACATGTCATTAACAAGGATGGGATACATGTAGATCCAGCAAAGACTGAGGCGATTAAGAACTGGACTACCCCATCTACTCCAATAGAGATTCGTTCATTTCTAGGTTTAGCAGGCTATTACAGAAGGTTCATTGCGACCTTTTCAAAGATCGCCTTGCCACTTACCACACTAACCCAGAAAAGTCAAGCGTTCATATGGGGACAGAAACAAGAAGATGCATTTCAACTTCTTAAACAGAAGTTATGCAACTCCCCTATCCTTAGTCTCCCAGAAGGCAGTGATGATTTCATTGTCTACTGTGATGCTTCAAACCTTGATCTCGGTTGTGTACTTATGCAACGGGATAAGGTCATTGCATATGCTTCAAGACAACTCAAGGTTCACGAGAAGAATTATACTACTCATGACCTTGAGTTAGGGGCTGTGGTCTTTGCATTGAAGATTTGGAGACATTACCTGTATGGTACTAAATGTGTCATCTATACAGACCATAAGAGCCTGCAACACATCCTTAATCCGAAAGAACTCAACATGAGACAACGGCGTTGGGTTGAGCTTCTAACTGATTACGACTGTGTGATTCGTTACCATCCGGGTAAAGCCAATGTGGTGGCGGATGCTCTTAGTCGTAAGGAACCAGTCAAACCAATTCGTGTCAGAGCCATGGAGATCAACACACAGCCAAACCTGAAAGATCTGATTCGTATTGCACAGCAACAAGTGGTGACAGACAATCAGCTGAAAACAGACTTAGATTGCAGGATTGAGAAGAAACTAGAACCTCGATCTGACGGGGTGCTATGTCTCAACGGCCGCATCTGGATTCCAAAGTCAGAAGAATTGCGCACACTCATCTGCAATGAGGCTCATAAGTCGCGATACTCAGTTCATCCTGGAGCAGATAAGATGTACCAAGACTTGCGGACATCTTACTGGTGGCCAGGAATGAAGAAAGACATAGCACTGTACGTGGGAAAATGTCTTACATGTTCAAAGGTCAAAGCAGAACATCAAAAGCCTTCAGGACTTCTGCAGCAACCTGAAACTCCTCAATGGAAATGGGAACAAATTTCCATGGATTTCATAACCAAGTTGCCAAGAACTCCGCGAGGTTACGATTCGATTTGGGTGATCGTTGATCGACTCACCAAATCTGCTCACTTTCTTCCGATCCGAGAGGATTACAAAATGGAGAAGTTAGCTACATTGTACATCAACGAAATCATTGCGCGTCATGGTACTCCAACATCAATCATATCTGATAGTGATAGTCTTTTCACTTCTCGTTTTTGGCAATCATTGCAAAAGGCTTTGGGAACTCGTGTTAATCTTAGCACGGCGTATCATCCCCAAACCGACGGTCAAAGCGAAAGGACTATCCAAACACTCGAGGACATGCTTCGTTCTTGTGTGATTGACTTTGGTGGGAGTTGGGACACTCATCTTCCACTCATAGAGTTTTCGTACAACAACAGCTACCATACAAGTATTCAATGTGCACCATTCGAAGCATTGTATGGTAGAAAGTGCCGATCACCGGTCTGTTGGACCGAGGTTGGTGACTCACAGGTCGTAGGACCAGAACTCATTCAGGAAACATCAGACAAAATCACAATCATTCAATCAAGGCTTAAGGCCGCACGAGATCGGCAGAAGAGTTATGCTGATCAACGTCGGAAACCGCTTGAGTTTCAAGTCGGTGACCGAGTCTTACTCAAAGTTTCTCCCTGGAAAGGCGTTGTCCGATTTGGGAAGAAAGGGAAACTTGCACCAAGGTACGTTGGACCTTTTGAGATCCTGGAAAGGATTGGTCTCGTAGCCTACAAACTCAAACTTCCAGTGGAGCTAAGCAATGTTCACGATACTTTTCATGTATCGAATCTTAAGAAATGCTTAGCGGATCATGATGTTCAGATTCCACTGGAAGACATTCAGATTCAAAACAACATGCAGTTCATAGAACGTCCGGTTGAAAACATGGATCATGGGGTCAAGAAACTTAAACGCAGCTGTATCCCGATCGTAAAGGTAAGATGGGAGGGCAAACACGGTGCTGAGTTCACCTGGGAACGTGAAGACCAGATGAAGCTTAAGTACCCTCATCTTTTTACAGTACCTTCGGCTAGTTAATTTCGGGACGAAATTCCCTTAACTAGGGGAGACTGTAACATTTGTACATTTGGTCATGGTAGTCGTAAACAGTGTTAGCACAGGGTGTATCTATGTTCAGCCAGTCAATGTGATTCATGTGTTTGTTATGTGCTTGTATGTTAGAATCTTTATTATCCGAGAACAAGTATGTATTATTTAATTACATTCGAGTCGCTAAGCAAGAACAGTATCGTATTATATCGAAACAGTGGTGGGACGGCGTCAGGTACGGCAGGTAGCTGGAATCTGGGGTATGCCCTATATATATACTGCGTTCGGTGTAATGGGATAGTGTTAGTGCGTAGTGTTGAGACGAATATTATGAAAATTAAATAAAACAAGAATCGTAATACGTAAGCGAGACTGAGTACAGTTATGGGTGACGATCCATAATGATACGAATGTTGAACTTATAATTATGATTAAACGACTTTAAATAATTAATACGATCGAAAAACGTACGCGATTGCGGGTATACATGTAATTGTATCTGTTTAACGATCTGACAACGAACGAAGAGCAAAAATAAATAAAATATATTATTTTTCATTTTTTTACAATTTTGAAACTCATCAAAATGAAGAGAATAATAATCCTTTATTTAAAATCGCGTAAAATACGCGTTACGCGACAAAAAACGCAAACCGAGCGACCGAAACGGACCCGAATACCACGCGGACTATATAAACCATGAAGATGACCATTTTCTTCATTTATTCCACCAACAAACACTTCTCTCTCTACAAAATTCGTCCAAGCCACTCTCTCTCTAAAAACCGAACTTCAAACGCGCGTATCTGCTTCGTTTCTCAACGGATTTTGGTGTTCTTGGCGCCCACGCGAAGCTCTCGACATTCCCTACACGAAAGTACAAGTGATCTGAAGATTTGTCCGGCCAAAAACGAGGTATGCTCGAATGAAAAATCTGGAAAATAGGGTTTCTTGTGTGTTTTGTTCAAACCCGACCCATAGCCGACTCTTGCACCATTATTTTGAGTTCCGCACTTACAGCAACCATCCTTGATGTTGGATTAACTTGGATCGAGGGCTAGAACTAGAAATTAGAAGATGATGATGGTGCAGGTCGACAGGTTCGTGGGTCACAGCTAGCCGAACCTTCTACTGCTTGATGCCGAACCATATGGAACTCCACGAACCCTGCATGGTTCGTTAACGTATCAGCCAAACCATTTGGATACCCAAGCGAACCCTAGTTCCCCTCAGCCGAACCCAGCCTGGTCACCGAACCATGTGCATGCCGATGAACCCTTCTGTAGCAGCGAACCTCCACGATTTGGCCGAACCCCATGCAGATTCACGAACCCTGTTGAGGGTGACGAACCTTAGAGCTCATGGCGAACCCATGCAAGCTGAACCATAGACGAACCATGTTGAAACCATGCAGCGAACCTCTCCTACGCGAACCCAGACGAACTTTGTTGGGCACTCTGGCCGAACCTTGGTGGCTTGTGCATGACCGGCAAACCTAGACCCTTGAACTCCGAAGGTTCGCTGCCCAAGTTAGCAGCCATGACCCCTTCCGGCCCAATTCAATTTTATTCGGCCCAACTTCATTAGCAATTGGCCCATAGACTTAAACCAAGCCCAATTGAGTTATATCGGCCCATTATGATCTTTAATTGGCCCAATATTGCTTTGGAACCTTACATGGCCCACATACACCATGGTTGGCCCAACTCAATTCTTTTAGGCCCAATCCAATCTCATTCGGTCCATCATGATCCTAATTGGTCCAATATTATCTATGGCTTTTACATGGCCTATATATATATTATTGGCCCAATACCCCAATTCACTTGGCCCATTATTAACCTAAATGGCCCATGGTGAGGCCTACAATGCAAAGTGTCTATGAATTGATCTTAGTTGGGCTAAGTTTAAATTAAACTAATAATGAGATCAATTCATAATCACAAGGGGTCTAAAACACTTGAACATATCTATACATTTTCATGTTAATCAATGGTTTATCAAACTCTTAAACACATGTGATGTTGTGCAAACAAGTTTGTGCACAAAAGAACATTTCACATTCTTTTCATGGATCCATGATCAAACAAGTGATTCAATCATAACTTTCAAGTTTCACAACGATCATAATCAAGAGATCAAGTAATCATGAGTTAATCAAGTTCAAGTTAACACAAGTCAATCAATGAATCAAGATCTATACAATTATAATCTTATATCTTATGTTTGATTACAATGATATAGGAACCAGTTAGAAGTCCTGTTTGCTACTTGCTATTTGTTATAGTTCAGAGACTACTGCAGACAGGTGAGAACATTAGCCCCTCTTTTTAGTGTTTTTACAACTGTTTTGGGGTGGAACACGTGATCAATTGCTCTTAAATCAATCATATTTCATGATACATGTTTCTATTACTTGGCAAACACTACAGGTTCACTTTAGAAATCCAAGGGATTTCTCAATGGTTTTCAATGGAATTATCAACCGTTTATGATGGTTTCATCATCTATTTAACGGTTTCTACTAAAAAGGTTTTAGAAAAGTCCTTTAAACTGTTTATATTAGTTTCTGCTCAAATGGTTTTTATAAAGGATAAACACTTTTAAATAATGGAATTTATAAACTCTTTTACTCTAAACTCGTGTTTTCAAAATTTATCTTTTATAAACCTTGTTGTTATACAAGGACACTATCTTACGTACCACATCAAGGGTTTTCAAAACAGAGGATTCATTTCATGGCACTCAATCAAGGGTTTTCAAAACAGAGGATTCATTTCATGGCACTCAATCAAGGTTTTCATATCAGGTTACCAAATAAGGCATTAATCTTTGGTTTTAAAGCAAGGTTCAAAAGCATGGTGTTCATCGTTGTAAACAAACTTATAAACACATCAAGTTTCATATTCATTAGCGTTAGTACTGGGTGATCACAACAAGGGAAAGCGGACACATGTTTGGCAGACCGATTTCTAGAGTTAGCTTTTAAATTTGTTTTATAAGCTAACTGCAGATTTCGGTTACGTATGGTTATTCACTGTTGCTGACTAATTTTCTGACTCCAAACGTAGTTTGGGACTTGATTATATGTTGGTGTTCGTGCAAACAGTGTTTGGACTGTTTACACTCGTTAGACATACTTGATGTTAGTTTGGGTTGCAACTTATCCATGTAATTCATTTATTGCTTTAAACATATGCCTTACATTACAGATTCATATTTCAAATGTTAAACCTATTGTTCTCACCAACTACTTCTGTAGTTGACAGTTACTTTTCACGTGTTTCAGGTAATCAGGTTTAAGGCATTTCTAAGGGACAACTAAGGAGACCATTCTAAGATAGAACAAGATGAAGAAACATGCTAGGATGGATTAGAAACACACTAAATCCTAAATGTTTAATTGTCTTATTTGAAGTCTTATTTTGTAAACAATATTTTTGGGTTGGTAGTTGTCTTTCTTTTGGTAGATAAATTGTCTGTAACTAAACAACTGTCTAAACATTTTGAAACATACTAATCCATTGTGGTTGTTCTTATTCAATACTTGTGCATGATTCAACTCTTCATACGTCACCGCGCCTTGGATTCCGCACGCGGCGCAAGGGGTGTGACAACTACCTTTATGGTACAAAATGTGTCATCTACACGGACCATAAGAGCCTGCAACACATACTCAATCAGAAAGAACTCAACATGAGACAACGGCGTTGGGTTGAGCTTCTAACTGATTATGACTGTGAGATTCGTTACCACCCGGGTAAAGCCAATGTGGTGGCGGATGCTCTTAGTCGTAAGGAACCCGTCAAACCAATTCGTGTAAGAGCCATGGAGATCAACATGCAACCAAGTTTGAAAGAGCTGATTCGTATTGCACAACAAAAAGTAGTGATCGACAATCAACTGAAGACAGATTTAGACTACGGGGTTGAGGGTAAACTAGAACCTCGAGCTGATGGGGTTTTATACTTCAACGGTCGTATGTGGATTCCAAAGTCAGAAGAATTGCGCACACTCATCTGTGATGAGGCTCATAAGTTGCGATACTCAGTTCATCCAGGAGCCGATAAGATGTATCAAGACTTGAAAACATCTTACTGGTGGCCGGGAATGAAGAAAGACATAGCACTGTATGTGGGGAAATGTCTAACATGTTCCAAAGTCAAAGCAGAACATCAAAAGCCTTCGAGACTTCTGCAGCAACCTGAAATTCCTCAATGGAAATGGGAGCAAATTTCCATGGATTTCGTAACGAAGTTGCCGAGAACTCCGCGAGGTTACGATTCGATTTGGGTGATAGTTGATCGAATCACCAAATCTGCTCATTTTCTCCTGATCCGAGAGGATTACAAAATGGAGAAGTTAGCTACCTTATACATCAACGAAATCATCGCTCGTCATGGTACTCCAACATCAATCATTTCTGATCGTGATAGTCGTTTCACTTCTCGCTTTTGGCAAACACTGCAAAAGGCTTTGGGAACCCGTGTTAATCTTAGCATGGCGTATCATCCCCAAACCGATGGTCAAAGCGAAAGGACTATCCAAACACTCGAGGACATGCTTCGTTCTTGTGTGATTGACTTCGGTGGGAGTTGGGATACTCATCTTCCACTCATCGAGTTTTCGTACAACAACAGCTACCATACAAGCATTCAATGTGCACCATTCGAAGCTTTATATGGTAGAAAGTGCCGATCACCGGTCTGTTGGACCGAGGTTGGTGACTCACAGGTCGTAGGACCTGAACTCATTCAAGAAACAACAGACAAGATCAAAATCATTCAATCAAGGCTTAAGGCCGCACGAGATCGGCAAAAGAGTTATGCCGATCGACGTCGGAAACCACTTGAGTTTCAAGTTGGTGACCGGGTCTTACTTGAGGTTTCTCCCTGGAAAGGCGTTGTCCGATTTGGGAAGAAAGGGAAACTTGCACCAAGGTACGTTGGACCTTTTGAGATCCTGGAAAGGATTGGTCCCGTAGCCTACAAACTCAAACTTCCGGTGGAGCTAAGCAATGTTCACGATACATTTCATGTATCGAATCTTAAGAAATGCTTGGCAGATCATGATGTTCAAATTCCACTGGAAGACATTCAGATTCAAAACAACATGCAGTTCATAGAAAGTCCGGTCGAAATCATGGATCATGGAGTCAAGAAACTCAAACGTAGCCGTATTCCGATCGTAAAGGTACGATGGGAGGGCAAACGTGGTGCTGAGTTCACTTGGGAACGTGAAGACCAGATGAAGCTTAAGTACCCTCATCTTTTTAGAGTACCTTCGGCTAGTTAATTTCGGGACAAAATTCCCTTAACTAGGGGAGACTGTAACATCTGTGCATTTAGTCATGGTAGTCATAAACAGTGTTAGAACAATGTGTATTTACATTCCGTATGTCAATGTGATTCATGAGTTCATGTTTGTGTTTGTGTGATAGGATCTTATTTAAATAGGAACAAGTATGTATTATTTATTTACAGTCAAATACGCTAGGCAATAACAGTATCGTATTATATCGAAACAGTGGTGGGATGGCGTCAGATAAGGCAGGTAGCTGGATTCTGAGGTATGCCCTATATATATAATGCGTTCGGTGTATTGGGATAGTGTTAGTGCGTAGTGTTCTGACGAATAGTACGACAAACAAACTAATAAAACAAAATCGTAATGCGTAAGCGAGACTGAGTATAGTTATGGGTAACGATCCATAATGATACGAATGTTGAACTTATAATTACGAGTAAACGTCAATAAATAAATAATACGATCGAAAAACGTACGCGATTGCGGGTATACACGTAATTGTGTTAGTCTAACGGTCTGGCAACGAACGAAACATAAAAATAAGTAAAATAAATTATTTTACATTTTTACAATTTTGAAACTCATCAAAATGATGAGAATAATAACTATTTTGTTTAAAACGCGTAAAATGCGCGTTACGTTTCGAAAACGCGAACCGAGCAACCGAAACGAACCCAAATACCACTCGTAGTATAAAAGCCTTGAAAAAGGCTTTTCCCCTCATTTATGGCAGCCAAACCCTCTCTCTCTATAAGATTTTCGGTTTCCACTTTCTCACACTAGAAAACATCACTAAAATCTACATATCTCCTTCGTTTCTTGATGAAAATGGATGATTCTTGAACCTACGCGAAGCTCTCGACATTCTCTACAAGGGAGTACCACAGATCTGAAGTTTTACCCACGGAATCTCGAGGTATTTGAGCTTGAAAAACTCAAAAATAGGGTTTTTGGTTATGTTGTTCGAACTTGATGTTTAGCCGGTTCCCAACCCATTTCAGTCGAGCCTCAACCTTCACGAGGACTTGTACACATGCAACAACACCATGGGAAACTTCAAACCGAAGGTTCAAGCGGTTGAGGATGACGAGCACACACAGGTTCGTGTGTTGCAAGCTGGAGCCGAACCCTCATCCTCACTTAGCCGAACCTGCATGGGTTGTTGATCATCAGCCGAACCTTAGTTGAGCTCCACAAACCCACGATCTCGCGAATCTATGTCATGCCAACGAACCCTTGGCCTGTTAGCCTCATTAGGCGAACCTACACCATGGCCGCGAACCATGAACAGGGACGAACCCAAAGGTGGCGAATCCCTCGGCCGAACCTTTCCATGCAACGAACCTTCCCTTTTGTGGCGAACCCTTTGTGATCGAGCGAACCTTTCAGCCCACCGAACCTCAGCCGAAGCTTCCATATGAACGAACTATTCCAGTAGCCAGCGAACCTTCATGCAACCGACGAACCATCATGAGCTTGCTGAACCCTTAGGATGTAACCGAACCTTGCATGGCTCGTTGATCAATTTGCCGAACCCATGCAATATAGCCGCACCTGTAGCATCACACTTTGACCGAACCTTAATCAACTAAACCACTTAGGTTCGCTGGATGGGATCCGAACCCATCGGGTTTCTTTCAGCCGCAACAGTTTCCGGCCCAACTCCTCTTACTTAGCCCATTACATGTTATTTCGGCCCAATAGTGACCCAACATTGAGCCTCGTTTGGACTTTTGGCCTACATATACATGTTTGGCCCAATGACAAGTGTTTTGGTCCAACAAACCAATAAACCGGCCCAGGGCCAATCATCTTTCGGCCCAAGTCTAACCTAAGAGGCCCATGGTCTTTGTTTAAACCCACCATGGTTTCATGGGCTCAAGGCCCAATGTTTGGCTCACAACTTAAAGAAATTGTGACTTGATCTTATTCGGTTTAAGTGTATAACTTAACATAATTAAGAGATCAAGTCATAATCCCAAAGACTTAAAACAATTCGAACATATTTCCAAACTACATGTTTAAAAAGGTTTATCAAATTCACAAATACATGTTATTTTATGCATAACAAGTTTGTGCATAAAAGAACATGACACATTCTTTTTCATGAATCAAGTATCAATCAAGTGACTCAAATCATGATATTCAAATTCACACAACATTCTTAAACATGAGAACAAGTATTCAAAAGTTAATCAAGTTCAAGATAACGCAAGTCAATCAATGAATCAAAGTCTATATAATCATAAATCTTATATTCTATGTATGATTACAATGATATAGGAACCAGTTAGAAGTCTTGTTTGCTACTTGCTACTTGTTATAGTTCAGAGTCTACTGCAGACAGGTGAGAACATTAGCCCCTCTTTTACTGTTTTTCAACTGTTTGGGGTGGAACACGTGATCAAACTCTCTTTATGCTATTGTTCAACTGTTACAAGTTCACTTTAGAAATCCTAGGGATTTCTCAACTATTTTCAAAGGATTTATCAACTGTTTAAAATGTTTTATCAATGGTTAAAATTGTTGCTATTAAAAAGGTTTTATAAAGGTTCTTTAAACTGTTTTATATCAGCTTTACACTAATGGTTTTACAAATGCTAAACATTTTAAACTAATGGGATATTATACTATTTGCTATAAACTTGTGTTTTTGATAGAAAAAAATGATATGTTATAAACCTTGTTATTACACAAGGACACTATCTTTGGTATTTAATCAAGGGTTTCAATACAAGGATTTCAACCAATGGTTTCATAGTGGTATTCAAACAAAGGATTTCAATTCATGGTATCCAAACAAGTTATTTCAATCATTGGTATTCATGGTACTCATGGGAAGTTTTCAAATCATGGAAATCAAATAAGGCATTCAATCAAAGGGTTTCAATTCAAGTTTTCAAAAGCATGGTGTTCATCGTTGTGAACAAACTTATACACACATCAAGTTATATATTCATTTAGCGTTAGTACTGGGTGATCACAACAAGGGAAAGCGGACACAATTGGGCAGACCTAATTCTGGAGTTAGCTTTTAAATTTGTTTTAAAAGCTAACTGCAGGATTTGGTTACGAATGGTTATATCAATGTTGCTGACAAATTTTCTAACTCCAAACGTAGTTTGGGACTTGATTATATGTTGGTTTTTCTAGCAAACAGTCTGTTGACTGTTTGGACACGTTTTACAGACTTGATGTTAGTTTGGGTTGCAACCATCCATGTATTTTCATTCATTATTTTATACATATGCCTTACAATGCAGATTCAAATTTACAAATGTTAAACCTTTTGTTCTCACCAACTACTTCTGTAGTAGACAGTTACTTTTCACGTGTTTCAGGTAATCAGGTTTAAGACATTCTAAGGGACAACTAAGGAGACCATTTAAGATAGAACAAGATGAAGAAACAAGCTAGGATGGATTAGAAACACACTAAATCCTGATTGTTTAATTGTCTTGTTTGAAGTCTTATTTTCTAAACTATATTTTGGGTCTGTAGTTGTTATTCTTTTGATAGATAGATAGAATGTCTGTAACTAAACAATGGTCTAAACATTTTGAAACCTAGTAATGCATTGTGGTTGTTCTTATTCAATACTTGTGCATGATTCAACTCTCGATCGTCACCGCGCCGTGAATTCCGCATGCGGCGCAAGGGGTGTGACAAAACCCAAGAGCGCTTCTTGGCCGTCTCACCCGCGCGCTACGTCCGGTGCCAAGCACCCCCGCCAGGCGATGCACTTGGGAGCTCTGACAACTTAAAAATCTTCTTGAGCAACCAAAAAGCATAATTACTCTACTCTAATCATTTTGGGCGAAATCAGACTCCATTAGCACGAGATTAACCTCCCTAGAACCTCTGCCATCGTCTTCTACACTCTCTAATCACCATTGGAAGCCATTGTTGAGAGCTTTGAAGCTTTGGAAGCTTGAGAGAGGAGTTGGAGCTTGAACACCACCACCATCTCTTTGATCTTGCAAAACCTCACGATCCAGGAAGCTTAGAAGCTGCTTTGGTGCATCATCTCAGTATATTTGAGGCATTAGAAGGTAGTTCTACAACTCTAGTAGCTTAGAATCACCTTTAAGCACACATGCAAGCACTAAATAATACATGCAAGCACTATCACTACACATGCATGAATTTTCAGTGATTTAGATCAAGGTTTAATGTTTTTACAACTGATTTTGACTATCTATGATGACTGGATGATGTCTTTTGATGTTTTACGATGATCTATGATGTTATGGGTATGTATGGTGCTTAGTTTGATCATGAATGGGTGAAATACCTACATGCATGTATGATCTAAGGTTGTTAAATGAATTTTTTATGATTATTGATGATGTTGGTAATGTGTTACATGATTTGATATTGTTAAAATGGTTAAAAATGGGTTATTTGATAAACTTACTATTATTAGTAACTTTTACGATGCAACATGATGATATGGATAGAAATATGAGCATGCATGTGTATAGATTTGTCATTTGGATGATAATATGATGATATTATGCTAAGGAATTAGATTTGGGATTGATTTGTGGTCATTTTAGACCAAGCTACTATTTTTAGTAACTTTTGTAACCCGATTGTTGCTATTTGATGATTTGGTCGGAATGGATATGTTTAAATGATGACTCATGATATTGTATGATGTTATTTAGTGTAAAAATGGAGTAGGAATGTTAGAATAATCATGTGATGAGGAATTGTCATAGTTACTATTTTTAGTAACTTTATTTTGAGAAATTGGGATCTAAGGGTAATAGACATGTTGCGAGCATGATAAATGGCTTCACATGACTTGATATGAGCATTGTATGTTAAGATAGGTGGTTTCCGATGATAATCATGCTAGATTTAGAAACTTTCCTTTTTAGGAAACTTTAACGTGAAAATGACTTGTATGTTTATTTGACCACTTATGATAATGTGCTATGTGTTAACATGATCACGTAGGACTAACGAGCATGCTAGAACCATTAAAACGATATGTGATATAGAACTTGCTAAAAATGGAAACTTACGATAAATATTAAGTTGTCCATGAATGCGAATTGCGCGTTTTGCACACCACGAGCACAATCACGAATGTTACACGAATCACAACCGACACACGGTTCACCAACGGGTCGTTGACTTGACACGGTCAAACATGGTCAAACACGAGCAAGTACGGTCAATGTGGACCGACACGAACAAACATAACAACCGAGGGTTGTTGAGCACAAACACGAGCACGAACACGAACACGGTCACTTACACGAACTCACGTAAGTTATACGATATAGGTAGCCGGTGACCGAAATCTCTACGACGCAGGAGCTTATGTTAGCTATCTGATTATCACTAAGGTGAGTTTACGGCCCCTCTTTAACTCTTTTACAAGCTTTTCAAATAGGGAGAGAATACTTGTTGAATCGAGTCAAACATTATTACTGTACAAACATATTTGTGTATGCTGGTTTATTAGACAAATATAAGTGTTGTAATCGTAACAAGCCCTCACAAAGTCTTACCGTTAATGTACAAACAGCGAGGTGAGTTTGAATAGATCTGTTTGGGTGTGACGAACCCCACGTGACACAATACTGACTGGAGGTCGGGACACGTGAAATTTCGACCTATCTTGCTATGTTATTACGAGACATAGCGGAGGCAAGGACTAACAAGTCTAGTTCGGTAGTGACGCACTGACACTTGGAGCATAGGGCTCGGGACTAACATTTTGATAAACAGCATGACACATGTTTTCTTATTTCTATGTATATCAAAACTTGTGAACTCACCAACCTATGTGTTGACACTTTTTCTTAAACTTGTGTTCTCAAGTAACTAGCTGCCTCTGGATAAGGATGCACGTAAGGGTCGAGCATAGGAGCATGTGCATTCATATTATGTGCTTTTGAAAACAAACAATTTATTTTATGTATTCAACTATGTAGTGTCAGACATCTTATTTTCCGCTGCATTATCAAACGTATTTCATTCCGCTGCATAACTTGTACTTTTCCGCTGCTTTATTATATAAACTGTTTGGTTTTATTTACGTCAAACAATGTATTTTGAAATGCATATAGAGTTGTTGTATATGACAATGAGCTGTGATTCTTGCCACATCACACCTATGTGGACTAACACCACATGTGGGAATTTGGGGGTGTGACAATAATGGTTCTTATTTGAACATCTCTCTATATGTATGTGTGTGGGTGTGTACATTGAGTTCGTGATTTACGCGTCATTTAAAAAAAAATACATTTGGACTTGGTGTAATTAGTTCGCCTTGAACTATAAAAGGTTTGTTTTGATTCGTTTTTATTTTTAACGGGATAAATAGCCCAAACCGGAAACCAAAACCGTAGCAAACCATTGATAAAGGTTTGGTTTTAGTTTTCATTATTCAATAACCGTTGGTAATGACAAATTGAGATATATAGAGGCAGACTGACATGTTGAAAATGTTTTTGAAGTATTGAGCAAAATATAGACACATTTTCGAAGATTGAATTACTTTAGTTAGGTTTTCAATTCTGAAGCATGTCGTTAACATTATAAAAAAATAATAAATAAATAAATAAGCCACATAATCATAATATACAAATATTTATGTGTCACGGATCTACTAACAACTTAAAGATTCAACTAAACTCTATGATTAATCAAGAATAAAATACAAAATATCTAACTTACAAATGACCCTAATCTATTACAATTTTGTCTAAGAATAATGACACAAACCTTAAAATATTGACTTAATTAGATAGATAAGAAAATTAATACAATAAACTCTAAGAGTCCTGTGAATTCAGCCTACTAGTTGGGGTTTCACCTTATGACTGAGAGGTCATGGGTCGAGACCTGTCAGGGGCAATCTAAAGGACATCCAGGTGAGGGAAGGAATATTGAGCTTAATCTTGGGTTATGGACCAATTGGGGGGGGACGAGGTTTACCCATTCCAGGAGTTCTCACGCATCTGGTGTGGCCACGTCTTACCTCTGCCTGTTGCCCTGTTAAGACAACATATATGGTATGTGCAAATAGTCATCATTCAAAAAAATAAAAATAATAATAAATAAACTCTAAGACTAGTAACACAATACAACACAAACATTGATCATGAATAAGACTTAGGGGATATTTGTTTACATACACGTTACTTAAGGATCTAAAACCCCTTATTGGTGTATGATCAAATGGTCCTGCTAATATATTATAAGTAGAATTATGGTGAGCAACCTACATTGAATTTGGCTCAAATGTGTAAGTTGGTGGAGTGAATGGTACCAACTTTTAAGTTGATCTTATAAAGTCTATTTATTGATCTCTTAACTTTCATAAGTAAAGTTTGATTTTGATCATATAGATACAACATATCATTTTCAATAATGGGTTTACATCCATTCTTAGTTAGTTGTCTTAACCAGAGTATATTGTTTTTCAAACTACGAATGTAATAAATTTGAGAAATAATTATGTGTTCTTGGTTTTTACATTCTAGTAATATTGAACCTTTGCCTTTGATTTTCACATGAACCCAGTCATATGGTTACTTGCACTAGGAGTGTTCACTTTTCTGTTCCAAAGTGCGAAACAGCCAAAACCTATCATCGGTTTGGTTTCACGACTGTTTTTTCCCAAGCATTTTTTCGGTCAGTTTCAAAAGTTCAAAACCGTAACAAACGGTTTAGTTTACGATGTTCATTAAAAACCATCGTAAAGAACCGGACCGGACCTTATGTATGTGTGTATAAATATAGATACATGTATATACAGATAGATATTTCTATAGGGATGCATTCAATTGAGAACTAACAAGCTCTAAAGAACTATTTTCTAGCCACATGTATAAGTAAAAGTAATTTTCCGTTAAAATAAATGAAGTTACTTTTATGTCATTTTAACTTGTTGCTAGAAATGGTCATTTTAGTTCACAAGTAATAATGGTTCTTATTTGAGCATCTCTCTATGTGTGTGTCTGTATATGTCTATATATATGCATATATTCATATATAAACATGCATATATGTTGTGTGTATATTGAGTTCGTGATTCATGCGTCATTTAAAAAAATTACATTAGGACTTGGTGTAATTAGTTCTCCTTGAACTATAAAACGTTTGCTTTGATTAGTTTTTATTTTTAACGGGATAAATAGCCCAAACCGTAAACCAAACCGGAATTAAACCGTTGATATATTGTTCCGTTTTAGTTTTCATTATTCACTAACCGTTGTTAACGACAAATTGACATATAAATATATATATATATATATATATATATATATATATAGAAGCAGACTGACATGTTGAGAATATCCTGAAGTATTGAGCAAAATATACACATTTTCGATGATTGAATTTCTTTAGTTAGGTTTTGAGTTCCGAAGCATGCCGTTAACATTATAAAAAAATTAATAAATGAATAAGTTACGTAATCTTAATATACAAATATTTATGTGTCACATATCTAGCAACAACTTACAGATTCAACTAAATCTATGGTTAATCAGGAATAAAATGCAAAAGATCCGACTTACAAATAACCCTAATCTATTACAATTTTGTCTAAGAACAATGACACAAACCTTAAATATTGACTCGATTAAACATATAAGAAGATTAATACAATAAACTCTAAGACTAGTAACACAAAACAACACTAATCATGAATAAGACTTAGGGGATGTTTGTTTATATTCGAATGGAGCCATTAAGAGGTAAATGGTTGAATCGGTTTGATTAAGAGTGATTGGTTAAAAAATACACATATGAATGGAGATAAATGTTGAAAATCTTAATGGATCATACGTGTTTTTAACGTTAAATGAAACCCAGGTCATCTGAATTGAGGTAACAGCAAAAGACATTTTCTTGTACCCCTTTTCTCCTACCCCTTTTCTTCTATTTCAGGCATCAAGATCAACAACAAAACACCCATCATCGACAGCTCAGGTGGATCTCTGCGAAGACAAGGTGCTGCTCGGTGGTGGTGTGGTGTTGTTTTGGCGGCACACACAGACACGGCCTCCTCCCTTCCGTTGTCGGCCTAAACCCGGCAACTCTCAAGAAGATTGAGCCACTGCCATGGCCTAAAGTATGTGTTTGATGATTGAAGTGGGTTTGATGACTGTCACAGACATCTCGTCTAGAGGTTCAACCAAACAGTCCTTACTGGTTCAATGTCTTTTAAATATTCAGAAATTTTAATGATTAAACACTAAAAACATTATTAAATAGGAAATATAACAAATATGTGTTGAATATTGAATTAACCTTTATATTTTAACATTACACCCTTTCTAAGAATCACACAACTTTATTCCGAAAACTAAACATCTCTAGAAGTTAAAAAGTGTTTAATTAACAGTTTTAAACATAAATCTTGCATTGTTTATTTAACGTTTGCATAAATCACGCATTAAATGAGGCTTTATCGGGAAAATATAACACCAATAAACAATTAGTATTATCTTGTGCATTTGACACTTGCTATTATAATAATTTCTTGCATCAAGTATTATAATACACATTTACACGTATACAATACATCAATTTGTATTGCATTGTTAATTTTGATATCATCGTATATCTAAACTAGATATATCTACTAAAATTTGGATAATTTTAGCTATCAAACAAACATTGTTAGATTGGACCAAACTATTCAACAGATGATAATTTTTGTCATAAATACAACTACAAAGCTTTATATAAGGGACATACATAGGAAAATTAAAGAGCCATGATCTCGAAATTTATTCTCGTGTTGGATCAAAATCCATGGCATGATATAATAAATTAAATACAAATTGATTTGTGTATTTCTGGACTGGACATATATATATGTTAATTAGTTGCTAGCTAGCTACTTAAATGTGTCGTGGGATGTCTATAGCTGTACCTGCGTGCAGCAAATACAAAGACACAGAAATTGATGATGCTGAGAATCGTAAGAAGCCAATAGAAGTAATCAAATCTCCCTGTGTTTATGTTCTGGGACAGCCAAGAATTTTGTCGTTTCTCTTCATTCCCTGTTAGAGAGTTGATAATGTTGTTCAAGATCGTGGCAACAAAGCATCCCAAACCACCAGCTACAGCAGCATAAGCTGAACCTATACTTTTCATAGCATCTGGTGCCTCCTCATATAGAAATTCCAATAAGCCTACAATGCAAAACACCTCAGCCAACCCTATGAGACAATACTGGATCAACAACCAGTATGCGCTCAGACCCGGCATTGGACTCAGAAAGCTCACCTCATACCCTTGCCTTATCGCATAATTCCTTCTGTATCTCTCAAAAACCCCAGCCCAACCCACAGACACAATTGAAATGGCTAGCCCGAGGCCAACCCTCTGAAGCTGAGAGGCCCCACGTGGATGACGTGTGATGCTTCTGGATAAAGGAACAAAGATTGTGTAGTAAAAAGACAACAGAAGGAATATGCTGAGGCCTGGGAAAACAGGCATGCATGTTACTGGAAGTTTGAGACGCC
Source organism: Mikania micrantha (assembly GCA_009363875.1). NCBI lineage: Eukaryota > Viridiplantae > Streptophyta > Magnoliopsida > Asterales > Asteraceae > Mikania > Mikania micrantha. The sequence continues at coordinate 203,096 of CM018681.1, forward strand.
CAATATGAGTGTTGAGTGTGTACGCCTGTTGTACTGAAAGTGTCAGAAACTCTGTTAAGATAACACTTAGCATTATGGTACACGTTGGAATTGGAATCAACTTTAACAAGATTTTAACTTCTTCCACTTGAGTTACGGTGCAAAGGTGCCAGGGACTCATATTCGTCTCGTCATCTTTCAGTCTCAGAGCCGCTTTGTCCAAAAATCTACAAGTAACAATTATTCAATGGACTGTGATACGTAACATGTTAAATGATTTAGATTCGATGGGTCATTACCTAAAATCATCTGTATGAGGTATTTTAGCACTGCCTTTTATAGCACATCTTTTACCCTGAAGCTCATACAGGCCAACATAGTCACTACTATCGAAGGACGCATTACGTTTTCTAAAAGCAGCAATGAGGACCTGAGCAACACGAGTGAGGGGGCTTCCTCCAGGCAACCTGTGTCTGTATAAAGGGGTGCCAAGAAAGAAGACGAGGTTGGAGATTCCCATGGCTACAGCCAAAGCACCAAAGGCAAAACCCCACCCAAGCTTCATCTGAATGTAGACTACAGCAGTAAATGCGAGAATTGCGCCTACAGTTACAGACAGGTAGAAAAAGTTGAAAAACCTATCCAGGTTGCTATTGTAATCTCTACTCCTCTCATCAAACTGATCCGCTCCGAAAGAAGACACACAAGGCCTGATACCAGCTGCTCCAAACCCAGTCACATAAAGGACAGCATATAGAAACGACATCTGCCATGGTTTTGCAGGCTCACAGTTACCTAATAACAGGGAAAGCTGGTTGCACTCGTCTTGATTTGGCACCAGCACAGTCAAAGTGGCGCATAATGTTATTCCTGTTAAACCCTTTACAAGATTCTAATTAATTAATTAATTAATATTTTGATTGAAGCTAAGATAGAGGCTAGGAGGAATTAATTAATTAATTAATTAATAATATCTCACCACAAGATAAATGGTAGTGAAGATAGCAATAGTCCAATATCGACCAAGATAAGCATCAGCTAGAAAACCACCAAGGACGGAGGAAGCCTGTGATATGCCCAAAAAGTTGTTGATGGCGTTTGCTGAAGTAGTGAAAGGCCGATGCATGACATAGAACATAAAGGCTACCATGTTCACCGACAGCCCAAAATAAGCCATTCTTTCTGCCATTTCATTCCCTGCATATATTGGATTCAAGAAACATTACTAGCTAGCTAGCTAGCTAGCTTTAATTTGGTGGAGTTTACGTAAGCTTAATTAATTAGTTACCGAAAATGAAAAAGGCAGCTAGCCAGCCTCCGGTTCGAGAGAGATCAGCGATAGGCTTGCCATGGATATTGACTGGCGTAGTACCAAGGGTGGTATACCCACCGGCGAAAGGGGAACGCCTGTTGTCAGATTCGATAAAAAACATACCAAGCTTCTTACTTTCTTCCCTTTTTAGTGGCGGGTCAGCCACAAGTTCAGGCGACTTGATTTCCATAACCACGACAACATCAACAAGTGAGTGTTATAAATAAATAAATAAGCTCCATTATGCGAAGTGAATGAGGATCAGGAACGGTTGGTGAGTAGATAAGTTATAAGCAGTCGTCATCACTTGACTAATTAATTAATGTGTGGAATGTGTTTACTAAGGATCGAAGAAGGAAAGAGACATGCAACCAACTAGAAAATATATGTATGTATAGCTAGCTAGGTGGGAGGATAATTATTGTAATTTAATGACACATGTCGTATATTGGAAATAAATAGATGGAATGGGGACAGATGAAGGCCTATTAATTAATTTGGCTTCTTCTTCTTCTTCTTCTGTCCACTTCTCACCTGTCCTCCTCCTCCTCTTCAATTTACATCAGTTGACACAGTACGCTTAACTTCCTGAATGTTGTCATTTCTTAACCCTCCCGTAAATGAATCAAGGAGGCAATCAAGATATAAGGATACTACACATAAATATAAAGATCGATAGTATCATACTTGGTATATATGGAAGAAGAATTTTTTGCATTATGTTTATGTAATGAAGATGTCAACGGTTTGATTCTAGTTTGGTTTTAAGGTTTAGGTCTTTTGGGTTTGTGTTTTTTAAGTCTATCAAAAATCCAAACCATGCCGTTTTAATGTTAGAAACGATTTAATTGCACCACAACCAAAGGTTTTTTTTGTTGAATGACGCTCAAGCCATCAAATCAATCTATATGTGTTTTTGTGTGTGTATGTATGTATACACACATACGGTTTGGGCAGGTTTTTTATGATCAATTATTGATGAAAACTGTAAACCGAACCATTCACTATGTTTACAAGGTTTTTAAACCAACCACATGTTTGGGAAAAGATCAACCTCCAAACCAAACTGAAAACCAGTTTGGACGTTTCGTGTTTTAAAAATCAAACCATAAACACCCCTAGTTGTATGCATATTCATTTTTAGGGAAGACGCCATATGGTTTGGGCTTCGTTGGGTGGGTGAAAAAACAAAAAGGATGGGATTTAGAGACATAAAGTGTGAGGGAAAAGTATTTTTGGAGAAATGAAGGGAGTGTAAGAGAATATTTTTTAAATAAAGATTATTTCTGAATATTATAACCTTACTATAGGCATCCAAAAAACTAAAAGATGTCATAGTGATGACAAGATGCTAAGGGGATAATAAGTTTCATGTAGGGATTTTTTTTTCCTAATAAGGAGATGGTAGTTGGGCTTGGAAAAGTAAGGTGTGTGTTGGAAACTAGAGATAAATGAATAGTTAAATTTAATTTTTTTTCTTAAATTTGAGGGCCAATGTGGACAAATCTTGATAATATGAATTGTAATAACACACAAATAAGTAACGAGTTTAAGGAAAATAGATGGCAAATTCGACTAAAAAAGTTCAAGTAAATGTTCATTTTCCATTCTACGTCATCTTTCTCATTTGTCCAACTCGGAGTTTGTTGTCTACATAAAATAATATGGATCACCGATACACAAGTATCTCATTCTTCAAATGATTTTGCCTTTTCAACATCCTCATAGCCTCCAATAGAATCAAAGCGTTTTTTAAATTCTCGCTTTCGGTCCTTATAGGTTCTTTGACGCTCGTCATGGATTCCAAGTATTATTCTTTCCCACTAGTTTGTGTTTCTCGAACTTTAGAGATCAAAATACCCCCGCAAAAAAAAATGATTGTAAAACATCTAATAGTAATGAAATAAAATACAAATAAAACATTACATTATATTCTTACAAAAAGTGTGGAGAATATAGCTATTTTAAACTCATTAGGAACATTTTGTCAACTAGTATAATGAAATGGAACAACCTTTCCAACCTCGTTGGAGATCAATTTTAAAAAAAACTGAGCAGTTTTTTCCTACAAACTTGTATTGTTCACCCTCGTTGTTTATCATGTGCAGCTAAAATATAATGTAGATTATCATCCATTATTTACCATCATACCATTCACAACTAATGTCAAAAATAATAGTATTGTTTTTTTTAATTAATCTTTTACGCATAGTGTTGAACCATTTTAACGTTACAATTTAGTTGATAGGATACAATTTTAAAGTTACAACCTAGTTGGAAACATACAATTTTAAAGTTACAATTTAGTTGCAAGCATACAATTTAGAAGATACAATCTAGTTGAAAGCGTACAATTTTAATATTACAATTTAGTTGCAAAAATAATTTTAATGTTATAATCTAGTTGCAAATATACAGTTTTTAAGTTGCGATGTAGTTGCAAGCATACAAGTTTAAAGTTACAATCTAGTTGCAAAAATACAATTTTAAAGTTACAATCTCATTACAATCATCCAATTTTATAGTTACAATCTAGTTGCAAGCATCCAATAAGTTACAATCTAGTTGCAACTATACAATTTTAAAGTTACAATGTAATTGTAACACCCCGACCGACGGCGGAATCATCGGGATGCCACGAGGGATGTGTAGATTGTTCACAAGCTCATGGGCATCTAAATCATATCATCATATATCATTTAATCAACCACAATAATTACACAAAAATCATGTTTATCATGAATCAAGTACATTAGTTACACAAAAGAATTAGTTAAACTAACTAAACTCTAGTCGCCAGAATTTTAGTTAATTAACTAAGTCCAAGATCCTATATGATGATGTCCAAAACAGAAGAGATCCTCTCTTCATTCCTACTTGTCTCCATCACCTGAAACATGTAAGAAAACAAGTGTCAACTACAAAAGTAGTTGGTGAGTAATCATAAGTTTTTATATTTAAAAATGTTTTAGTAAAAATGAGTTTGAAAGTTTATGCTTAAAAAGGTTTTATAAAATGCTTTGTTTAAAGCGAGTATAAAACTTATGATCTTCTTGAGAAAATCCATATGAATACCTGTATGAGATAATCCAACACACATCCATCAATTCAACAGCCAAACACATACACAATCACATAACCATATAACCAAATCAATCTTAGCCAATCACAAATAATCCTAATTAAATATAGGCAATCAATCCACAACAAATCAACCAAACTCAATCAATCATATTCTCAATCAATGTTCGTGACTATACATGATTCCTTATGTATTTAACATAAGTTAGATACATGAATCATGGAGTGGTCGCTAACCACGTGACAATACATGAAGCCAAAGCAAATAACCGAAGTCCAAGGCAATGCTTCACAGATGTGGAAACCATCCACGTGACAATACACAATATCAAAGCAATTAACCGAAGTTAAGAGCGATGATTCTCGGGATTTGTGACAATACTTGTAGTCTTTGTTATTGACCTAGATCAATAACAATGTTTACACGGATATAAGATAATAAAAGATAATCCCATAATAATGATAATTTCAAGTGTGAATATCATATTGATAAACAGGTATTAACCTTGAGTTATCAAAACAATATTTGAATTTGGTATACATGCTTCACCTCCGAGTTTTAAAACAAAAACAGTTTAACGAAAAGGAGGTTATGAGAACTCACCTGAAGTCCTTAGAATCAGTGTTCTCCTATAATGCGCGCTCGCGTATGTAACTCAAAGCAACTCAAGGATCTGAAATTTTCGGGTGTTTTATACTCATAAGTATACGTATCTTAATACGGTTAAGTGATCTTAAGTGTTTACATAACCTAACCCCTTTAAGAATTTTAACAACATTTGTTAGTTAAACCAATACATTTTCAAATACCTTAGTGAATTGTAAGGTCATGTGTGTACTCAAAGGTTGAAACTTTGATTTCAATGTGCCTCTATCCCCTACGTTGCATGCATGTACATTTAATTCACCCATTTCCAATAATCTATGTCACAAAACTACAAATTTACATTTAGAAAATGTTACTTAGATTATTTCATGCTAAGTATCCCATAATCATCCTTAAATGTATACTATTATAATAAAATAAAATATTCTTCTTGATTATGCATGCATGGTTAGGTTTATGGATAGATACACACACATATATATGTAATTCATGCCCCCTTTACTTCTCTTAACCCTTGATTAAGTGAAACTAGGTCAAATCCCCCTTGTGGGCAGCGAACCTTCTAACATGTTTGACTTAGGTTCGGCCAAAAATGAAGGGTTCGTGGCCCCTTAGTTCTAGGGTTCGGCTAACATGAGATATCATGGCCTATGGTTCGTTGAGCCCCGACTTGCATGATCAAGGTTCGTAGATGAAAAGGGTTCGGCTCATCTCGAAGGTACAGCCAGCATGGTCCTAGGGTTCGTTCCCTCTGGGTTCGTGGCTTCAACAGGTGGGTTCGTGAATAGAGAAGGGTTCGGTCACCATAAGAAGAGGGTTCGGGACATGTGGGTTCGGCAGCCAAGAGCAAGGTTCGTACACAGTGGGTCCAGGGTTCGCTGGAAAGAGGGTTCGGTCCCCAGCACCATCTCACGAACCCTGCAACTCGTGGCTTCCATCATCATCCTCGTCGATTCCTACCTGCTGCAAATCAATCTATGGCTTCTTCTCACTTAGGTTTGTTCGATTCAATGTTTCCACGCTATAAAACTCGTTCACACAACAGAATACAATCCCGGTTCTAGATCTAAGTTAAAACCGAAAATAAAGTGGATCATTTACCTTCCAATCGTGAGCAACAGCAGGATTTCTTGGTATCCTCTTGTAGCTCTCGTTCTTGTGGTCGTGTAGGCGCCGAGATCTCGTAAATACGTCGGGTAACGATCGAGATATCGTAGAGAGAAGGTGGAGGATTATATGTGTGTGTTTTTAGAGAGAGAGAGTGGGAGTTGGAAAAGTGAAAGAAATGGTGGAGTCTTCCACCATTTATGACTATCCCGTCCCCGCGTGTCTGGTCTCGTTTTTATCGCGATAAGACAAAATAAAACTCGGTTTTTCTCGTTAAACATATTTAAATAAAAAGTGTTAAAATAATAATATGGTTTCATTAATTATCATGATTTCTAAATACCCTTTGTCTCGTAACATGTCTCGTTTAATACGCGTGAAATGTAACAACATGCCCGGTTTTCTAACGTAACATATTTAAAACAATAACTCGTTTTAAATAAATTAGTTTTATTTAATTAAAATAGGTTTAAATAATTTGTTTCGTAAAATAAATTCCGTTTCGTTTCCGTTAAATAATTATTTAAATAAATTAATTTATTCGAAAACATTTTAGGTTGTGATTCCTAATAAACGTTTTAAGATTTTATTTACCAATTTAATATCGTGAGATATTATTTAATTATCTCGTCGAAACACGTTACTCGCGTACGTATTCGTAAAGATCGTCACCTTTGCGAATCCGACGCTCGTATCGTATTTCGAGTTGATTTAATGATTTATGGAATATCGTTTTAGAACATTATTCTTAATAATTAAATTCGTGTGAATCGTCATTCACGCGAATATATTATTAAGTAAATATTTCTAAATCAACATTCGCGTTTTAAGTAATGACCGTAACCTCACATCGCGTATTTATTATTCTCATTATTTATTAACTTAAATATTATATTCCCAAACCAAAACCCACTAAACCAAGTCACTGACACATCCATGATAGACCGAAATATGCATATGTATAGGGCATATGCAGAGGTAGATCGCAACCTCCCCTACACCGTCCCACCGCTATTTCGATAAACCATGACCATGTGTCCTTAACTATGTTTAGTAACCAGACCATAACAAACTCCCAGTTCCATCCCAAAACCACTCTCAAACCAATAATCCATAATCATCAGTAATAACACTGCGATAAACTCTATGGGTCTGTTCAGTTAAATTTCAACTAAACTTCCCAAGGTTTACGCGTATAATATATTATAAGATCATGCATACCAGTAACAGTGACAATATCAGCAAAGTCAAACAATAATATCATAATCAATAATATTCATAAATCTCCGGTCGTACAGTACAATCGTACGGATGTACGGATGTACGGACAACCGAAAGTACAGTGATGTTACAGTCTCCCCTAGTTAAAGGAATTTCGTCCCGAAATTCAACTTGGAGTGACCGTAGTAAATAAATGTGGGTACTTAAGCTTCATCTGATCTTCCCGCTCCCATGTGAATTCTGGACCCCGCTTCGATTCCCAACGTACTTTGACAATTGGAATTCTACTGCGTTTGAGTTGTTTAATCTCCCGATCCATTACCTCCACTGGTTTTTCAACAAAGTGCATGGTATCATCGATGCGGATGTCATCGAGTGGTACCTGAAGATCCTGATCAGCTAAGCACTTTCTTAGATTGGACACGTGAAACGTCGGATGCACATTACTAAGTTCTGGAGGAAGTTCCAATTTGTAAGCAACCTTCCCGATCCGTTCAAGGATCTTAAAAGGGCCAACATAACGTGGAGTAAGCTTCCCCTTCTTTCCAAATCGAACAACGCCCTTCCAAGGCGATACTTTGAGTAATACCATATCTCCCACTTCAAACTCTAGAGGTTTTCTTCGTTTATCCGCGTAACTCTTCTGCCGACTGCGAGCAGCTAACAGATTGTCGCGGATCTGGCGGATCTTGTCAGTCGTTTCCTGAATAATCTCGGGACCAGTGATCTGCGAATCGCCGACCTCAGTCCAACAGATAGGTGACCGACATTTCCTGCCATAAAGAGCTTCAAACGGCGCCATACCAATGCTCGCGTGATAACTATTGTTATACGAAAACTCAACCAATGGTAAATGGCTATTCCAGTTGCCACCGAAATCGATGACACAAGCTCTCAACATATCTTCCAATGTTTGAATCGTTCGCTCCGTCTGACCATCCGTTTGAGGATGATAAGCCGTGCTAAGATCCAGTCTTGTTCCAAAGGCTTCATGAAGTGATTCCCAAAATCGTGCCGTGAAGCGAGCATCACGGTCCGATATTATGCTTAGGGGAATACCATGTCGGCTAATGATCTCATCAATGTAAATACGAGCTAACTTCCGCACCGGGTAAGTTTCGCGTATCGGTAAGAAATGAGCCGACTTGGTTAATCTTTCAACAATTACCCATATGCTATCTTTACCGTTCGCGGTTCGTGGAAGTTTAGTAATGAAATCCATAGAGATATTCTCCCACTTCCACAACGGTATTTCGGGTTGTAATAACAACCCTGAAGGTCGCTGATGTTCTGCCTTGACTTTGGCACAGTTAAGGCACTTAGATACATACTCAGCAATATCCTTCTTCATTCCAGGCCACCAGTACAAGCCCCGAAGGTCTTGATACATCTTGTCAGCACCTGGATGGATTGAATAACGAGACTTATGAGCTTCATCCATAATCAGCATCCTAAGATCACCCCTGTTCGGTATCCACAACCGATTCAAATAATACATCAAACCGTCATCCTTAGTTTCCAATAAAATTTCAGCCCCGCAAGACATCTCATTTTTCAAGTTATCCTGAGCTAATGAGAGTTGCTGGGCCGTGAGAATATCATTACGGAGATTAGTGTGCACTCGGACACTATGGATCTGAACTTGACTTTTGCGGCTAAGCGCATCTGCTACTACATTCGCTTTGCCAGGATGGTAGCGAATTTCACAGTCATAATCATTCAACAGTTCAACCCACCTCCGTTGTCTCATATTGAGCTCTTTCTGATTCAGAATATGTTGCAAACTTTTATGATCAGTAAAGACCACACACTTCGTGCCATAAAGATAATGTCTCCATATCTTCAAAGCAAACACGACTGCACCAAGTTCCAAGTCGTGTGTAGTGTAGTTCTTCTCGTGAATCTTCAATTGTCTTGATGCATAAGCCACGACCTTTCCCCGTTGCATGAGAACACAACCGAGACCTAGGTTGGATGCATCACAATAAACTACAAAATCATCATCTCCATCAGGCAATGTCAAGACAGGGGCATCACAAAGTTTCTGCTTCAAAGTCTGAAATGCCTCTTCTTGCTTTGGTCCCCACTCGTATGGCCTATTCTTCTGAGTCAAAGCAGTGAGAGGGACAGCAATTCTGGAGAAGTTCGATATGAACCGCCGATAATAACCGGCAAGTCCAAGAAACGATCGGATCTCCGTTGGTGTCTTCGGTGTACTCCAATTCTTCACAGCATCAATCTTTGCAGGATCCACGTGAACACCGTATTCGTTGACTATGTGCCCCAAGAATTGAACTTCTTTAAGCCAAAATTCACATTTAGAGAATTTGGCATACAGTCGCTCCTCTCTTAGGATCTCCAAAACCAACTTAAGGTGTTTCTCGTGTTCTTCCTTTGTCTTTGAGTAAATCAGGATATCATCAATGAATACGATCACAAATTTATCTAAGTACGGCCTGCAAACACGGTTCATGAGGTCCATGAAAACCGCAGGTGCATTGGTAAGGCCGAAGGGCATTACCAGGAATTCATAGTGGCCATATCTTGTTCTGAAGGCTGTCTTGGGAATATCATCATCATGTACGCGAAGTTGATGATACCCAGACCTCAGATCGATCTTTGAAAACCATGCCGAGCCTTGAAGCTGATCGAAGAGATCATCGATGCGCGGCAGTGGATATCGATTCTTGATAGTCAACTTGTTCAATTCGCGATAGTCGATGCACATCCGGAATGACCCGTCCTTTTTCTTGACAAATAGGACCGGTGCACCCCATGGCGAATGGCTCGGGCGAATGAATCCTTTGTCAGTCAGCTCCTGTAGCTGGCTCGCCAATTCTTGCAACTCCGAAGGCGCAAGTCTGTAGGGAGCTTTGGCGACTGGGTTCGCACCAGGTACTAAGTCGATTCGAAACTCAACTTGACGTTCTGGTGGAAGACCCGGTAAATCGTCTGGAAAAACTTCTGGAAAATCTCGTATCACTGGAACATCTTCAATCTTCTTTTCTTTCTCTTTCTTCTCCACAATGTGTGCTAAGAAGGCTATACATTTCTTTCTAAGGTACTTATGTGCTTTTGTGCAAGACATCAGCTTAAGACCTCTACTAGCAGTTTCTCCAAATATTCTCAAAGTTTCACCCGAAGCTAAAGGAATACGAATATATTTCTCATGACATACAATCTCCGCTTTGTGAGTGGCTAACCAATCCATGCCTATGATAACATCAAAGCTACCAAGATGCATAGGTATAAGATCAATTGGGAAAACGTGATCATTTAAGTTCACAGTACATCCAATGATAATAGTGTCAATATCAATAGTGTTTCCGTCAGCCACTTCCACATTAAACGGTTTATCTAAATATGTACGTGTCCTACCAAGTAAGCATTCAAAATCATATGAAACGAAACTCCTATCGGCACCAGAATCAAATAAGACAGATGCATAAGAGTTGTTGATCAGAAATGTACCGTTGACAACGTCCTGGTTGGCTTGAGCAGCTGGAGCATTCAACTGAAAAGCCCGTCCTCTTGCCACCCTTTGATTATTTCCAGTCAACTTTGGGCATTGATTTCTGAAGTGACCCACTTCACCACATTCATAACAGGCTCTTGCCTGTGCTTGAGGTACCTGGCGAATGGGTACAGCAGGAATAGGTTGTGCATGAGGAGCTGGCAGTGCAAGCGGTGCATGTTGCATCCTTTGTGCTTGCGGTGCACTCCGACAAACATTAGCATAGTGCCCAAACTTGCCACAGTTGTTGCAGACGCGACATGGCAAGTTAGGTGCATGATGATATCTACAAGTATTACATTGGGGAGTGTTCCCAGTGTAATTTCTTGCAGTAGTGTTGGATGACTGCTGCGCAGACTTAGCAGCAGGTACAGTGACCATAAAGTTTCTATTCTTCCTTTGCAGTAGTCTTGGTGTCAGTCTTCTTGTGTCCCTTCCGAGTAAGTGTTCCATTCTTCACGTGATTCTCAGTGAGAGTTGCAGATAAACGGATCGCAGCCTCCAGTGTTTTGGGATTGCTCCCATAGACTGTGTCCTGAATCTGTACCGGCAATCCGCCGATATACTTCTCGATCGCCCTATCCAAGGGTGTCACCATATGAGGCACCAGTAGACTATACTCATGGAACTGAGTATTATAGATGACGTTCTCCCCGCTATCCTGCTTGAGCTCCCAGAACTCAGTCTCCAGTTTCCTCATTTCGCTTCGAGGACAGAATTCAGTGGTCATCAAGTTCTTGACCTCAGTCCACGTCAATGCGAGTGCAGCATCCACTCCCCTAGTTCGCTTTTCCCCGTTCCACCAAGTCAGTGCTCTCTTTTGGAAAACACTAGTGGCATAGCGAACTTTCAGATTTTCGGGACATTCGCTGTTGATGAAGGTGTTCTCCATGCTCTCGAACCACTGCAGCAGACCAGTGGCCGATTCAGCACCCGTGAATTTCAGGGGGTTGCAAGAATTGAAGTGTTTGAATGTGCAAGTTGTCTGGTTTGCACCACCTCGATTCTGGTTGATGTTTTGGTTGGCCTGAGTCAACTGATTCACCAACCCAGTGATGAGGTTAGCTAACTCTTGCATGCCAGGGTTGGCATTACCGTTAGCATCCTCAGCGTTCGTATCATCTCCGTTGTGACGGCGAGGCGGCATGTTTCTGAAGGAAATAGAAACATGTTACTACCGTTTACAACGTAAGTTATACAAACAATGGTTAAATGAGTTCATTTAAGCAGTTAGGATTTAATATAGGAACTATATTTATCTCCTATCTGTCATTAAACTCAAAATGTGTATAATTTCCTATTATTATTCTAAGTGTCCTAGTTGGTCATAACTAGTGTTAACTAACTATTTCCTAGGTCCTATACATTCCTCACTCTATACTAACACTGACAACCTCCCAATGCAATGCAACAAGCTTATATATAGGGCATATGCAGAGGTAGATCGCAATCTCCCCTACACCGTCCCACCACTGTTCCATTGCACCACGATTATGCCCTTGTTAGCGTGTAGAGTGTGTCATGCATTTCACCATAATTCTCACTTCACAAACCTTATCCTTAGTAGGATAATTTTGAGCGAAGTGATCTCTAGTTCCCTTGGACAATTAGGTTTACCTAATGTCTAAGTTCACCTGACATGTAGGCTTGCCTATTTCTAAGTTTACCTAATGTCTAAGTTCACCTGACATTAAGTTTCCCCCAACTGTCTAAGTTCACTAAAATCCATATCAATTCCAATGTCAATAATCATCATTAAGGGTTCATATCATCACGAAGTGCTCTTATTGTCACTAAGTGTTCATATCTTCCTTATAGCTTATTTTCATCAAGTGTCCATACCACCACTAAGTGTTAGTATCATCACTATGCGTTTATATTATCATCAAGTGTCTATATCATCATCCAAATCCTCAATTTATCACTAAGTATTCGTATTGTTCGTTGGTCCTATGCACCCTACGTGTCCAATCTGTGTGTTTCATAAGTGAGTTTATAATTATTTATCAAGTATAATCATCCATGAGTCAATCCCAGTCAATCCATCAAACATATCATCAACAGTCCACAATCATATCCTCTCAAACCCTCCTAGTAGGGTCCTAATAGTATCCTAAGTTCCTGACACTGACAGACCCCCGATATACTTCAAATGGTATATGTATAGGGCATATGCAAGAGTAGGTCGCAACCTCCCTTACACCGTCCCACCACCTTTGTAGTATACCACGAGTGTGTCCTTGTCTGGTGATCGCAAGATCTAACAGATAATTCCTAAAGCAATTAAATTTCTAAGCAGTTAAGTTCCTGAGCAGATAAGTGTCCCAAACGGGTAGTTCCCTTATTCCTCAATACTGACATCCACCCGATGTACTGTAAATGGTATATGTATAGGGCATATGATAAGGGTAGGTCGCAACCGCCCAAACCACCGTCCCACCACCTTTACAATACACCACGAGTATGTCCTTATCGAGTCATTAGGGCACACGTAAGCAAGAAATTAGTAGCAGCATATATATTCAAATGTATAACAGGAGTTCAGTTAACATGTAATAAACACATAAGCATGAAATCCTGAATATACTAACTAGTGTATGAAATTAATTCATACTAGGGTATCCTACGGTTATAGACTAGGTCAACCATTTCTAGTAACCTAATTCCCTATAACCCAGGCTCTGATACCAATCTGTAACACCCCGACCGACGGCGGAATCATCGGGATGCCACGAGGGATGTGTAGATTGTTCACAAGCTCATGGGCATCTAAATCATATCATCATATATTATTTAATCAACCACAATAATTACACAAAAATCATGTTTATCATGAATCAAGTACATTAGTTACACAAAAGAATTAGTTAAACTAACTAAACTCTAGTCGCCAGAATTTTAGTTAATTAACTAAGTCCAAGATCCTATATGATGATGTCCAAAACAGAAGAGATCCTCTCTTCATTCCTACTTGTCTCCATCACCTGAAACATGTAAGAAAACAAGTGTCAACTACAAAAGTAGTTGGTGAGTAATCATAAGTTTTTATATTTAAAAATGTTTTAGTAAAAATGAGTTTGAAAGTTTATGCTTAAAAAGGTTTTATAAAATGCTTTGTTTAAAGCGAGTATAAAACTTATGATCTTCTTGAGAAAATCCATATGAATACCTGTATGAGATAATCCAACACACATCCATCAATTCAACAGCCAAACACATACACAATCACATAACCATATAACCAAATCAATCTTAGCCAATCACAAATAATCCTAATTAAATATAGGCAATCAATCCACAACAAATCAACCAAACTCAATCAATCATATTCTCAATCAATGTTCGTGACTATACATGATTCCTTATGTATTTAACATAAGTTAGATACATGAATCATGGAGTGGTCGCTAACCACGTGACAATACATGAAGCCAAAGCAAATAACCGAAGTCCAAGGCAATGCTTCACAGATGTGGAAACCATCCACGTGACAATACACAATATCAAAGCAATTAACCGAAGTTAAGAGCGATGATTCTCGGGATTTGTGACAATACTTGTAGTCTTTGTTATTGACCTAGATCAATAACAATGTTTACACGGATATAAGATAATAAAAGATAATCCCATAATAATGATAATTTCAAGTGTGAATATCATATTGATAAACAGGTATTAACCTTGAGTTATCAAAACAATATTTGAATTTGGTATACATGCTTCACCTCCGAGTTTTAAAACAAAAACAGTTTAACGAAAAGGAGGTTATGAGAACTCACCTGAAGTCCTTAGAATCAGTGTTCTCCTATAATGCGCGCTCGCGTATGTAACTCAAAGCAACTCAAGGATCTGAAATTTTCGGGTGTTTTATACTCATAAGTATACGTATCTTAATACGGTTAAGTGATCTTAAGTGTTTACATAACCTAACCCCTTTAAGAATTTTAACAACATTTGTTAGTTAAACCAATACATTTTCAAATACCTTAGTGAATTGTAAGGTCATGTGTGTACTCAAAGGTTGAAACTTTGATTTCAATGTGCCTCTATCCCCTACGTTGCATGCATGTACATTTAATTCACCCATTTCCAATAATCTATGTCACAAAACTACAAATTTACATTTAGAAAATGTTACTTAGATTATTTCATGCTAAGTATCCCATAATCATCCTTAAATGTATACTATTATAATAAAATAAAATATTCTTCTTGATTATGCATGCATGGTTAGGTTTATGGATAGATACACACACATATATATGTAATTCATGCCCCCTTTACTTCTCTTAACCCTTGATTAAGTGAAACTAGGTCAAATCCCCCTTGTGGGCAGCGAACCTTCTAACATGTTTGACTTAGGTTCGGCCAAAAATGAAGGGTTCGTGGCCCCTTAGTTCTAGGGTTCGGCTAACATGAGATATCATGGCCTATGGTTCGTTGAGCCCCGACTTGCATGATCAAGGTTCGTAGATGAAAAGGGTTCAGCTTATCTCGAAGGTACAGCCAGCATGGTCCTAGGGTTCGTTCCCTCTGGGTTCGTGGCTTCAACAGGTGGGTTCGTGAATAGAGAAAGGTTCGGTCACCATAAGAAGAGGGTTCGGGACATGTGGGTTCGGCAGCCAAGAGCAAGGTTCGTACACAGTGGGTCCAGGGTTCGCTGGAAAGAGGGTTCGGTCCCCAGCACCATCTCACGAACCCTGCAACTCGTGGCTTCCATCATCATCCTCGTCGATTCCTACCTGCTGCAAATCAATCTATGGCTTCTTCTCACTTAGGTTTGTTCGATTCAATGTTTCCACGCTATAAAACTCGTTCACACAACAGAATACAATCCCGGTTCTAGATCTAAGTTAAAACCGAAAATAAAGTGGATCATTTACCTTCCAATCGTGAGCAACAGCAGGATTTCTTGGTATCCTCTTGTAGCTCTCGTTCTTGTGGTCGTGTAGGCGCCGAGATCTCGTAAATACGTCGGGTAACGATCGAGATATCGTAGAGAGAAGGTGGAGGATTATATGTGTGTGTTTTTAGAGAGAGAGAGTGGGAGTTGGAAAAGTGAAAGAAATGGTGGAGTCTTCCACCATTTATGACTATCCCGTCCCCGCGTGTCTGGTCTCGTTTTTATCGCGATAAGACAAAATAAAACTCGGTTTTTCTCGTTAAACATATTTAAATAAAAAGTGTTAAAATAATAATATGGTTTCATTAATTATCATGATTTCTAAATACCCTTTGTCTCGTAACATGTCTCGTTTAATACGCGTGAAATGTAACAACATGCCCGGTTTTCTAACGTAACATATTTAAAACAATAACTCGTTTTAAATAAATTAGTTTTATTTAATTAAAATAGGTTTAAATAATTTGTTTCGTAAAATAAATTCCGTTTCGTTTCCGTTAAATAATTATTTAAATAAATTAATTTATTCGAAAACATTTTAGGTTGTGATTCCTAATAAACGTTTTAAGATTTTATTTACCAATTTAATATCGTGAGATATTATTTAATTATCTCGTCGAAACACGTTACTCGCGTACGTATTCGTAAAGATCGTCACCTTTGCGAATCCGACGCTCGTATCGTATTTCGAGTTGATTTAATGATTTATGGAATATCGTTTTAGAACATTATTCTTAATAATTAAATTCGTGTGAATCGTCATTCACGCGAATATATTATTAAGTAAATATTTCTAAATCAACATTCGCGTTTTAAGTAATGACCGTAACCTCACATCGCGTATTTATTATTCTCATTATTTATTAACTTAAATATTATATTCCCAAACCAAAACCCACTAAACCAAGTCACTGACACATCCATGATAGACCGAAATATGCATATGTATAGGGCATATGCAGAGGTAGATCGCAACCTCCCCTACACCGTCCCACCGCTATTTCGATAAACCATGACCATGTGTCCTTAACTATGTTTAGTAACCAGACCATAACAAACTCCCAGTTCCATCCCAAAACCACTCTCAAACCAATAATCCATAATCATCAGTAATAACACTGCGATAAACTCTATGGGTCTGTTCAGTTAAATTTCAACTAAACTTCCCAAGGTTTACGCGTATAATATATTATAAGATCATGCATACCAGTAACAGTGACAATATCAGCAAAGTCAAACAATAATATCATAATCAATAATATTCATAAATCTCCGGTCGTACAGTACAATCGTACGGATGTACGGATGTACGGACAACCGAAAGTACAGTGATGTTACAGTAATTGCAAACATACAATTTTAAAGTTACAATCTAGTTTCAAACATACAATTTGAAAGTTACAATCTAGTTGCAAACATACAATTTTAAAGTTACAATCTAGTTGCAAACATACAATTAAAAGTTGTAAGTACTAAGCATATATCTAGTTGCTATTGGAAAATCACGTATATAATGGCCTCTACCATTTAATTAACTTTGCCATAATGACATTATTAGTCCCTACACTTACATAAATATTATTTGATGGAACTAATGGTAAGTATAAATAGGGTTTTGATGTTTCCCTTACATGTTAATAACGTTACAGAGAATAGAACACCAAGAACGATTTCTCTCAAAGATCATCCATCGATCTCTCTGACATCATAAAGGAACAAATTCACAATCATCATGGCATCACCTTCCAAATCATTGATTCCTACAAGTAAGTTTTAGTAATTTGATGTTCTTGTTTATATTGTGATTGATTGGATTATGATTAGGGTTCTTAGATTAACCCTTAATTGAAGATATAATCAATAGTTGCAACACAAAATACAAACCTAAAAAATTACATATACAACCGCAATTATCATATTACATATACATACATAATTTCACAATTACATGTAACCCAAAGTCATCCTTCTCTTGTTTGCCCTCTTGTAATCATAAAAACATACATTATATGTATGTAAATATGCATGCATATATACAAATACTGCATGCATGAATATACATCTAGTTGAAACATATATACAAATATGAACATACTTGTTACACTCCAATCGACGGCAGAATACGTCGAGGTGTGATTGTGATTGTCCAAAAGCTCGTGGTGATATGTTAAAGTTTCAATATTTAAAACAACCATATTAGTGATTTAAACCAATAATTCATAAACCTCCAAACAATTACAATAGTTCAAATCAAATAACAAAAGAGATACTAAACATTTTTTTAATTAATCTAGGTCCTTTAAACCTAATTTATGTCTTCACCATATGTCTTGTAACATCTAGCCTCATCTACCACCAATATTGTACGATTTACCCACTCGGAGCTCACGGATTTTGTGACAATCCGACTTTTCACACTAACCTTGTTAACGGGAGTTGGTGCTATCACAGGCCCAACAAGGCCAATCAAGGCCCAATAAGACCAATGAAGGTCCAACAGGCCCAACAAGGCCAATCAAGGCCCAATAATACCAATAAAGGCCCAACAAAAATTAAAGAAGGCCCGGTAAGGCCCAATGGAGTCTATGAAGGCCCAACAAAGTCTAGTAGGCCTAATAAGATTAATTTAGGCCCAAGGAAAACAAGGAAGGCCCAATTAGATCAAACAAGGTTAAAGTAGGCCCATTAAGGCCCAAGGTAAACAAAGTAGGCCCATGGAAGGCCAAGGCAGGCCCAGAAAGGCCCAGTGAGGCCCAATTGTATTTAAGAGGCCCAATTGGATAAATCAAGCTTGAAACTAGTTCAATTGTGCCGTTTAGTGACAATTAGGAATTTTGAGTTCAATTTGGTAAACCGAAATATTAGGTTTTGTTAGAAATCAAATCCAAAGGTTTAGAAATTATTGAAATCAGTTTCAATACATTTTAAATTGTTAAGTTTAGGTTGGAAATTGATTTAAAGTTTCAATTTTGACCTTAGAGGTCAAAATTCGAATGGGATCATCAATTAAATCCGAAATTTGTTGTCATTATAGTGAAATTGATTGAAGAAAACTGTCAATCATCATTTATTAATGAATAGTAACAGCAATCACACGTTATTGGAGCATTAAGTCGGGGAATTAAACTTAAATGACACCCAAGAGTTGTAACCGTAGATACCCATGATCAAATTCGTTAAATTTGATTATAATATTCACAATTGAGGTTTCTTAACACCTAGTCGGCACATTCAGAAAATACTACAACCAGCAATTTGATTTCAAGAGACTCGAACAGAAGATTTGATCGCGAGGGAGACCGAACTAGGGCTCGAAGTTGTTCGACTACAATTCAACATCAAAACAGGTTGGTAAATCATCCTACACCTTCTAAAAGAGCCGAATAAGGATTATTACAGATCAATTTCAACTGATATCATCGTTTTCATAGAATTCAAGTAAGTAGGGTTCATAAAGAAAACGTTTTGGGGATTTTGTATGAAATGGACTTGATATTCAAATCAAATGGCATGGGTAGTTCCAGAAAGTTCCGATTAAAGTTAATGTTATGTCAATTTCATTTTAGAACTAAGAATTGATAGATTTTAGTTCTAGGGTTCATACTTCAAAAACGAATTGGGGGATTTGGTTAAAATGGATTTAGGAATTGAATTAAATGTTATCAGTAGTTCAGACAACCTCGATTAAGCATAATATAGTTTCAATTTGTAGTTTCAATAATGAATTGGATGAATTCGATGTTAGGGTTCTTAAGATGAATAGATTTTTGGGTTTTTGATGCAAATTGATATGATAGTCGAAATTGATTAATCATAAAGGTTCGGAATTTGTTGTTCAATGAAAACCCTATGGTTTTAGTTTGGATCAGAATCGAATTCATGGTCAATTGGAGTATGATTGCTTCGGCTATATTAAGGAATAGGATTTGGGTTGGAAGAGGAATTAAAACAATTAACTTTCTGATATATAACGCGATACCCTAGCGGGCGAGATGGTTAGAGGCTTGTGTGTTAGTGTTGAGGGTCGCGGGTTCGAGTCCCGGCCCAACCAAATTTTTGGATTTTATTAGTTATTTAGTATTTTAATCATATTTTATTCATTTTAACTCCGTTTTCATCCGTTCAAGTTGCGTTGGAACCGTAACGAGAATACGAACGTGTTGAAATGATAAAATTCATATTTTAGTCCGAACACGAAATCGCGTATAATTACGTTTAATTAAATAAAATCAAATGTGATTTTTATTTAAACGATTTCAAAAGCACGCGTACTTCCGTATGCCTAATTATCACACTTTAACATACGTATGTTGATACGTATGTGATTTCAAGCACAAAACGACAATTCGAATAACTTTAGGTTATTGTTTAAATCACAGATTCTTCGTAGAGGATTTCTACGCAAGTTCACACATATTTGATCATTCTACTACTATCAAAGGTGCGTACACGGCCCCTTTCTTATTTTAAACTGTTTTGGGGGAGAAAACATGTGCAACAAACTATTTTAGATACATATCACTTGCATGAGTTATCTGTTTACATTATGTGCCAACATATCAACTTGAAAGTCCTTACACACCTCGAACCGTTTAGTTTGCCGTAGTGCAAAGCGTGGTAGTTGGAAATAGATCTGTTAGGTTTGACAAACCTCACCTGGTAGATGGGATCTACGCAGGTGTTTGACTGACCAAACACATTTTACTATTGTTGTGATAAGACAATAGTGGCAAGGCGAAAACATGCTATAGCATGGCAACTAGTCAGCTTCGGTGTCGAACACGTATGTAAATAGTTTATATGACTAGCTATCATGACTGTGCAATTGTGATTATGTTATCTACAAACTTGTTATTCAAACTGATGTTTTGAACACTATGATTACTTAAAACCTGTGTTATGCACCAACCTTTGTGTTGACTTGATTTGCATGTTTTTCTCAGGACGCTAAGGCGCGCGTAACAGCTGGCATGGACTAGGAAGATAGAGTCTCATGCATTATAAACTTTGAACATTTGAATTTGAATATTTCAGTACTTTGATTTGTAATGTTTTACTTATCAACAGTTTATTGGTTTTGATTTGAAACGCTTCCGCAACTTTTTGTAAACTCTGAATATTATGTTTTTAAAGACCAACGTATGTTTTGAAATTCATATAGAGGTCTTCGCTATGTCTAATGATCTGAGATCCTGGTTTGTCACGTTCCCAAACGGTATGATTCCGTTAGTTGAAATTGGGGGGTGTGACAGATTGGTATCAGAGCCATTGGTTATAGCGAACTAGGTTTGCATTTGTAGGCCTAGACTATGACTGTTAGACATTAGACACACATGTTTACACATACTGCTTAGAAATTACATATGACATTATGTAATTGACTTGCTTACGTATTCCATGGCACTGCACTTACATATGATATTATGTAACAGACATGGCTTCATCATCAGTTCCTTATGTTATCATTGATGATTCCGAGGACGAGGAGCCGATAGTTCCGGCACCACCATCATCACCACCACCACCTATTCCATCACCTCCACCGCATGGGATGGATGACTCAGATCCAGACGAGGATCCAGAGGAGGATCCAGATGAGGATCCAGTTGAGGACCCGGATGAGGATCCGGAGGAGGCACCATGGGTGAATACTCAGGGACTCTATGCTGCAGGACCATCTACACATCCACCACCCGCACTAGATGCTCCTGAGCCTAAGAGGCGAAGGACGGACGCGGAGGAGATCGCCAAGTTGCGCGAGGACTTGGATGAGACAGAAGACAAGCTTATACAGAGATCTCAGGAGTTATGGGATGCCATTGAGAGGCAGGATGAACTTGCCCATCTAGTTCATGATATGCGGGATGAGATGGTGAACATGATTGGTCGTCTAGAGGAGTCAGAGAACCGAGCCGAGATCTTGGAGGGCAGGATTGAAGCTTTGGAGGATTTAGTGGTAGTTGAGAATGAGGAACAGGATGAGGATGAGGATGAGGAGGAGGAACCAGCACCAGTTGCTGAGTCCGATCCTGAATCCACCGTTGAGGACGATTGATTGTTTTCTTTTATTTCTTGTTTTATTTAAACTTATTAGGAACGGGTTGTGTTCCTACATTGGTAGTTTGAAATTTTGTATTTCATTTCAAAAAGTATTGTACTCAAAGAAAGTTTCTATTTATGGAAGAATTATTGTTTGTTTCCAACAACTGTGTTGATTATATTACATGTTGTGTTTGTTGTTTTACTTACACATGTTACATTGGATTTTGACTTCGTGCTAACACTTCTTATAAATAGGAAGGAAATGGCTGAGGGAAATGTTCATATGACTGTTGCTGAGCTCAACGAGTTAATCAACAGCAGGGTTGCAGAAGCAATAGCACAATACGCACAGGCACACAACACGGGGCCACATGGTCCAGCTGGGGGATTGCTAAATCCACAGGCGTGCACGTTCAAGATGTTCTTGGACTGCAAGCCACACAACTTCAAAGGGTCGGAGGGAGCCATAGGACTTCTCCGATGGATTGAAAAAGCAGAGTCTGTGTTCGAGATGTGCAACTGCCCTGATGACAGCAAGGTGAAATTTGCTACTGGAACGTTGGAGGGTCCAGCACTGACTTGGTGGAACTCCAATGTTCAGACCCTGGGGTTGGGAGAAGCAAATGCGTTGACCTGGAACAACTTCAAAACCTTACTACAAGAGGAGTATTGTCCTCGTAGTGAAATGCAGAAGTTGGAGGAGGAGTATTGGCACCTCAAGATGGAGGGGTCAAATATTGAGGAATACACGACCAGATCGCATGAACTGGCCAGACTGCTACCACACATGGCTACTCCAGCCAGTAAGTGGATTGAAAGGTACATTGGAGGACTAGTGCCTCAGATTCAAGGGTTGGTGACTTCAGCAAATCCCACCACCATCCAACAAGCTGTTCGTCTAGCACATCAGCTTACTGATCAGGCAGTGTTGCAGGGGACTCTGCCTAAGCGAACATCTGCTACCAAGGTGGGAGACCATAAGAGAAAGTGGGAGAGTAACAACTTCAAGGGTAACAACCAACAGCAGAACAGGAAACAGGACTCAAACAAGTCCTATCATAATTCCAACAGTGGTCAGCAATCATCATCATCGGGGGGCTATATTGGTAAACACCCCAAGTGCAACAAGTGTGGTTACCATCATGCGGGTAACCAGTGTGACAGAGCTAAGTGCCAGAGGTGTGGCAAGATTGGGCATGCGGCTAAGGATTGTCGCGGAGAGCTGCAGAACAACAATAACAACCATAATAACAATCAAAACAACGCACAGAAGGGTTGTTTCGAGTGCGGCAAGATGGGGCATTTCAAGAAAGATTGCCCACAACTTAAGAAGGGCGGGGACAACAATGGTAATGGTAATGGAGGTGGCAACGGTAATGGAAATGGCACCAACAATAACAACAACAATAACAACAACAACAACGGTGCTAGAGGCAGGGCGTTTGTGATCGGAGGACGTCAAGCGCGGGAGGATCCCAACATTGTTACGGGTACGTTCCTCTTAAATAATCACTATGCCTCTATGTTATTTGACACTGGTGCCGACCGGAGTTTTATATCTAGTTCACTTGCTAAGTCACTAGATGTTAGTCCCACTGCCTTAGATAGTCCCTACACTGTGGAATTAGCTGATGGTAAGTTGATTGTAGTAGAAAACATTTATAAGGGATGTATTCTTGATTTGATGGGTCAGACATTAGAGATTGATCTGATGCCTATTGCCTTAGGCAGTTTTGATGTAGTCATTGGCATGGACTGGTTGTCCAAGAACCAGGCTGAAATTGTATGCCATGAAAAGATTGTTCGCATACCTCTTCCGCAGGGAGAGACATTATATGTACAAGGCGAGAAGAGCAGTACGCCACTGCGTCTCATATCTTGTATGAAGGCACACAAATGTCTGCGGAAAGGTCATACGGCAGTTATAGCACTTATAACTGAAAAGCCAGTAGCTGAGAAGAAGCTTGAAGATATACCTATAGTTTGTGAGTTTCCGGAGGTATTTCCAGAAGACTTGCCGGGATTACCGCCTGTGAGACAGGTGGAATTCCGAATCGATCTTACACCAGATGCAGCACCGATAGCTAGGGCGCCTTATCGACTTGCACCGTCAGAGATGCAAGAGTTATCCACACAATTGCAAGAATTGTTGGATAAGGGTTTCATACGACCTAGTTTTTCACCGTGGGGAGCTCCAGTATTGTTTGTAAAGAAGAAGGACGGAACTTTCCGTATGTGTATCGATTACCGGGAATTGAATAAAGTTACTATCAAGAACCGGTATCCGTTACCCAGGATTGATGATCTGTTTGATCAATTGCAAGGTTCGAGTTACTACTCGAAGATTGATCTCAGGTCGGGTTATCATCAACTAAGAGTTCAGGAGGAGGATATTCCGAAGACAGCATTCAGAACACGATATGGCCATTATGAGTTCTTGGTCATGCCATTTGGGTTGACAAACGCTCCAGCTGTATTCATGGATCTCATGAATCGTGTTTGTAAACCTTATCTGGATAAGTTTGTCATTGTTTTCATCGATGACATTCTCATCTATTCAAAGTCTGAGGAGGAACATGCTGAACATCTTCGATTACTACTAGAGCTATTGAAACAAGAACAACTGTATGCTAAGTTCTCGAAATGTGATTTCTGGATGCGAGAAGTACAGTTCTTGGGTCATATAGTTAATGAAAAGGGTATACATGTTGACCCAGCAAAGATTGAAGCGATTAAGAATTGGGAAGCGCCAAAGACCCCTACTGAGGTACGACAATTCCTTGGTTTGGCGGGTTATTATCGACGATTCATTGAAGGTTTCTCAAAGATCGCTCAACCACTTACAGCTCTGACGCACAAGGGAACAAAGTATAACTGGACGGATAAACAGGAAGCTGCATTCCAGTTATTGAAACAGAAGCTCTGCAGTGCACCGATTCTGTCCTTACCGGAAGGAACGGAAGACTTTGCGGTGTATTGTGACGCATCTGGACAGGGTTTGGGATGTGTGTTGATGCAACGGGATAAAGTGATCGCTTATGCTTCCAGACAACTAAGAACACACGAGAAGAATTACACTACTCATGACTTGGAGTTAGGAGCAGTGGTTTTTGCTTTAAAGATTTGGAGGCATTATTTGTATGGAACTAAGTGTACCATTTACACTGATCATAAGAGTTTGCAGCATATCTTTGATCAGAAGGAGCTTAATATGAGACAACGACGATGGGTTGAGTTGTTGAACGATTATGAGTGTGCGATTAAGTATCACCCGGGAAAGGCTAATGTGGTAGCCGATGCTTTGAGCAGAAAAGATACAACGGGAACAAGACGGGTTCGCGCACTTATGATGACAATACATACTGATTTACCTGACAAGGTACATAGTGCTCAGATTGAGGCTCTGAAAAAGGAAAACTTAGTACCGGAATCCTTACGAGGAATGGAAGAACAATTGGATGTTAAACCTGATGGAATTCGTTATTTCATTAATCGAATGTGGATACCTTTGTATGGAGGTTTAAGGGAACTTGTGATGGATGAAGCACACAAGTCCAGGTATTCAGTCCATCCGGGATCAGACAAGATGTACCATGACTTGAAGGCACTGTATTGGTGGCCTCACATGAAAGCTGATATTGCTAAGTACGTTAGCAAATGTTTGACTTGTTCGAAAGTCAAAGTTGAATATCAGAAGCCATCTGGTTTACTGCAACAACCAGAGATACCAATGTGGAAGTGGGAACAGATTTCGATGGATTTCATCACTAAGTTACCCCGTACACCGACTGGTTGTGATACGATATGGGTAATTGTCGATCGATTAACGAAATCTGCACACTTCTTAGCAATCAAGGAAACTGATAAGATGGAGAAACTGACTCGCATTTACATCAAGGAAGTAGTAGCACGGCATGGTGTGCCAATCTCTATCATATCAGATCGGGATGCCCGGTTTACTTCCAACTTTTGGAAATCTCTTCATAAGTCATTGGGGACTCGTTTAGATATGAGTACCGCTTATCATCCACAGACCGACGGTCAAAGTGAACGAACGATTCAAACGCTCGAGGATATGTTACGAGCTTGTGTAATTGATTTTGGTGATAGTTGGGAGAATCATTTACCGTTGGTGGAATTCTCTTACAATAATAGTTATCATACAAGCATTCAAGCAGCACCGTTTGAAGCTTTGTATGGTCGCAAATGTCGTTCACCAGTTTGCTGGGCTGAAATTGGTGACAGTCAATTAACAGGTCCTGAACTGGTGCACGAGACGACAGAGAAAATAGTTCAAATCCGGAACCGTATGGCAGCGGCTCGGGATCGACAGAAGAGTTATGCAGACAAACGTCGCAAGCCGTTGGAATTTCAAGTAGGAGACCGAGTTCTTCTAAAGGTATCACCTTGGAAAGGTGTGATACGATTCGGCAAGCGCGGGAAGCTTAGTCCACGTTACGTAGGACCTTTTGAGATTCTGAAAAGGATTGGTCCGGTTGCGTACCAACTCAAACTACCGGATGAACTCAGTGGAGTTCATGATGTGTTTCATGTGTCGAACTTAAAGAAATGTCTTTCTGACGAGAAATTGATTGTACCGTTGGAAGAGATACAAGTAGATGAACAGCTGCGATTCATTGAAGAACCAGCAGAAATCATGGACCGAGAGGTCAAACAACTGAAACAAAGCAAGATTCCGATAGTCAAAGTCCGATGGAATTCAAGACGGGGTCCTGAATTCACATGGGAACGGGAAGACCAAATGATGAAGAAATATCCTCATCTATTCAAGACAGTTACTGCTAACACTGAGAGCGCACGTTAAATTTCGGGACGAAATTTCCTTCAACAAGGGGATGACGTGATGCTTTCACACATCAACACTGCAAATTTCAAATTGTAAGCACAAACGTTTTATTTATTCAATTGATTTTGTTATAAATATTTGTGCTACATTACATTTTATATGTTTTATGTGCTACATTTCATATGTTACATGTTATGGTAGTACATACACGATTGGTTACATACATTTTGCTATGTGCGGGGTTGCATAGTACATACATTTTGCTATGTGCGGGGTTACATAGTACAAACAGTTTCAGACACTCACTATGTGTGAGGCTACACAACACAGTATGATCAAACACAAACAGTCACAGTTAGGTGAACTAACTAGTGTACACGCAAACAGTCACATTGAACGATCACAATTGAGTTGTGATGTTGCAAGCATTAGACTTTGTGTGTGAGTACACACAAGCGCACAGAATGATCAAATCACACTAACACGTACGATTTAAACTCGTAAGTAGTTTCCTAACTACTCTTAACACTTGCTAATTTTCGGGACGAAAATTCCTTCAACAAGGGGATGATGTGACAATCCGACTTTTCACACTAACCTTGTTAACGGGAGTTGGTGCTATCACAGGCCCAACAAGGCCAATCAAGGCCCAATAAGACCAATGAAGGTCCAACAGGCCCAACAAGGCCAATCAAGGCCCAATAATACCAATAAAGGCCCAACAAAAATTAAAGAAGGCCCGGTAAGGCCCAATGGAGTCTATGAAGGCCCAACAAAGTCTAGTAGGCCTAATAAGATTAATTTAGGCCCAAGGAAAACAAGGAAGGCCCAATTAGATCAAACAAGGTTAAAGTAGGCCCATTAAGGCCCAAGGTAAACAAAGTAGGCCCATGGAAGGCCAAGGCAGGCCCAGAAAGGCCCAGTGAGGCCCAATTGTATTTAAGAGGCCCAATTGGATAAATCAAGCTTGAAACTAGTTCAATTGTGCCGTTTAGTGACAATTAGGAATTTTGAGTTCAATTTGGTAAACCGAAATATTAGGTTTTGTTAGAAATCAAATCCAAAGGTTTAGAAATTATTGAAATCAGTTTCAATACATTTTAAATTGTTAAGTTTAGGTTGGAAATTGATTTAAAGTTTCAATTTTGACCTTAGAGGTCAAAATTCGAATGGGATCATCAATTAAATCCGAAATTTGTTGTCATTATAGTGAAATTGATTGAAGAAAACTGTCAATCATCATTTATTAATGAATAGTAACAGCAATCACACGTTATTGGAGCATTAAGTCGGGGAATTAAACTCAAATGACACCCAAGAGTTGTAACCGTAGATACCCATGATCAAATTCGTTAAATTTGATTATAATATTCACAATTGAGGTTTCTTAACACCTAGTCGGCACATTCAGAAAATACTACAACCAGCAATTTGATTTCAAGAGACTCGAACAGAAGATTTGATCGCGAGGGAGACCGAACTAGGGCTCGAAGTTGTTCGACTACAATTCAACATCAAAACAGGTTGGTAAATCATCCTACACCTTCTAAAAGAGCCGAATAAGGATTATTACAGATCAATTTCAACTGATATCATCGTTTTCATAGAATTCAAGTAAGTAGGGTTCATAAAGAAAACGTTTTGGGGATTTTGTATTAAATGGACTTGATATTCAAATCAAATGGCATGGGTAGTTCCAGAAAGTTCCGATTAAAGTTAATGTTATGTCAATTTCATTTTAGAACTAAGAATTGATAGATTTTAGTTCTAGGGTTCATACTTCAAAAACGAATTGGGGGATTTGGTTAAAATGGATTTAGGAATTGAATTAAATGTTATCAGTAGTTCAGACAACCTCGATTAAGCATAATATAGTTTCAATTTGTAGTTTCAATAATGAATTGGATGAATTCGATGTTAGGGTTCTTAAGATGAATAGATTTTTGGGTTTTTGATGCAAATTGATATGATAGTCGAAATTGATTAATCATAAAGGTTCGGAATTTGTTGTTCAATGAAAACCCTATGGTTTTAGTTTGGATCAGAATCGAATTCATGGTCAATTGGAGTATGATTGCTTCGGCTATATTAAGGAATAGGATTTGGGTTGGAAGAGGAATTAAAACAATTAACTTTCTGATATATAACGCGATACCCTAGCGGGCGAGATGGTTAGAGGCTTGTGTGTTAGTGTTGAGGGTCGCGGGTTCGAGTCCCGGCCCAACCAAATTTTTGGATTTTATTAGTTATTTAGTATTTTAATCATATTTTATTCATTTTAACTCCGTTTTCATCCGTTCAAGTTGCGTTGGAACCGTAACGAGAATACGAACGTGTTGAAATGATAAAATTCATATTTTAGTCCGAACACGAAATCGCGTATAATTACGTTTAATTAAATAAAATCAAATGTGATTTTTATTTAAACGATTTCAAAAGCACGCGTACTTCCGTATGCCTAATTATCACACTTTAACATACGTATGTTGATACGTATGTGATTTCAAGCACAAAACGACAATTCGAATAACTTTAGGTTATTGTTTAAATCACAGATTCTTCGTAGAGGATTTCTACGCAAGTTCACACATATTTGATCATTCTACTACTATCAAAGGTGCGTACACGGCCCCTTTCTTATTTTAAACTGTTTTGGGGGAGAAAACATGTGCAACAAACTATTTTAGATACATATCACTTGCATGAGTTATCTGTTTACATTATGTGCCAACATATCAACTTGAAAGTCCTTACACACCTCGAACCGTTTAGTTTGCCGTAGTGCAAAGCGTGGTAGTTGGAAATAGATCTGTTAGGTTTGACAAACCTCACCTGGTAGATGGGATCTACGCAGGTGTTTGACTGACCAAACACATTTTACTATTGTTGTGATAAGACAATAGTGGCAAGGCGAAAACATGCTATAGCATGGCAACTAGTCAGCTTCGGTGTCGAACACGTATGTAAATAGTTTATATGACTAGCTATCATGACTGTGCAATTGTGATTATGTTATCTACAAACTTGTTATTCAAACTGATGTTTTGAACACTATGATTACTTAAAACCTGTGTTATGCACCAACCTTTGTGTTGACTTGATTTGCATGTTTTTCTCAGGACGCTAAGGCGCGCGTAACAGCTGGCATGGACTAGGAAGATAGAGTCTCATGCATTATAAACTTTGAACATTTGAATTTGAATATTTCAGTACTTTGATTTGTAATGTTTTACTTATCAACAGTTTATTGGTTTTGATTTGAAACGCTTCCGCAACTTTTTGTAAACTCTGAATATTATGTTTTTAAAGACCAACGTATGTTTTGAAATTCATATAGAGGTCTTCGCTATGTCTAATGATCTGAGATCCTGGTTTGTCACGTTCCCAAACGGTATGATTCCGTTAGTTGAAATTGGGGGGTGTGACAGATTTACCTTTGGTTTCCCAATTGAAAACTCCCTAGGGAGATCACCCATTCTTGGATTGTTGCGACCCGAGCACGCTTAACTGTGGAGTTTTCATGTGCTCCACAGCCAACTAAGCCCAAAATGTGTTGATGATATATGAGGCGGATCGTTACTTGTGATTCAGTGATCTCTCATGTTGACGACCGATGTGGGATTTGCCAAGGATGTTACATGTCTTCATCTTAGCCTTTTACATATATAAAATAAAAGGTCAACTATTTGCATAATTTGCGAGCAATTCAAATAGTTTGATACAATACGTATTAAAAGATGAAAAAACAATAAAATATGCAGAACTAGATTTAAAGGCATATGTAATTTCACGTATCGTGATTAAGCATAAACTAAGAATCCAAACCAGTGTTGTTACAAAGCCTAAATCTAGACTAGCTATGTCGTTGACTTAAGCAATGTTTATCAATATGTTTATGTTTGTGTACATTTCACCTTTTGAACACAAAACCTAAGTCATTGCTAAGAACATTACCACATTCTTAGGCTACTATGTACTTGTATATGTTTGATATATGAAACAACCTCTATCCTAAATCCCAAATAGAAAATAAACACATAGTTTCACATAGCACTTAATCAAGTCTACTAAGTCTAGAAGTTTGCATCATGTATATGTTTTGACTCTACGAATAAACATGTATTTGTATGTTGACATATGTAATATCCCAAAAATTAAAGTTATGGTTTCGAAACAATACCCCTCAATCCTTCATGATCCGAATTAAATGATTATAACTAAGTAGAGTTTGTTATAGCTTAAAGAGTTGTGGGTTTTGCTATGAGATTGTAAAATTATAGTTTTGATTGTATCATAATCTATCTTGTTCGAAAGTGAATTGTAAAAGTGATTTGTTATATATATATATATATATATATATATATATATATATATATATATATATATATATATATATATATATATATATATATATATATATATATATATATATAACGTTTAATAAATGTGTTATTTTAAATAGGAACTAAAAATCCTTTAATCTTAAATCGTAAATGAATAATTTATTCATTTAATATTTAAAATATAAAGTTTAATGTTTTAAACTTTGAAAAGAATTTTTGAAATATTTAAATCCTAAATAATTAAATTATTTATTTAATCATTAAAATGTATAAGTTAAATGGTTTTAGATTTATTAGAAGTTTTTTTCTTTAAAACCTTTTAATCTTATAAAATACCAAGTTTAAATGATTTAAAATGTAGATCTTTAAATTCTGATTTATTTGACATTATCTAGATATTTATTAAAAATTTATTACATTTTAAATAGTTTAAAAAAATGATTTCAATTATAAATATAATTTCTAATGATTTTTTATCATAGTTGTATACAAAAAAATGAAATTTTAAATAAAACAACTATGGTTTGTCATTTATTTATTATACACATTTTACTAAAATAATATATATGTGTATATATATTGTTTTAAAAAAAATATTCGGCAAAAAAGAATCTGAAAAAATTGAGTAAAATGGGAAAACAGGCAAAACTAGCCAAAGACTGGGTTCGAACCCTCACCGCCCAAAGGCAACACCTTTTCGCTCACCTAGTTAACCACTGGGCTTGGCCCTCTAATCGGACGAAGGACTGTCCGAGACAGTATTGGGTCTTCAAGTAGGGCTGACCTCCTCAACGCATCTGTTGTTCAATCATCTACTGTTGATGGTCTTGTTGTCGCATACAATCTTCTGTTGGCAATTGAATCAACTCTGATTGCTCGAGTAGACGATATTCTTGGTGAGTGAACTATAACATTGTTGCACAGGGTATTCCCAAATCTATTTTAATAGCCTGCTCGCCCTAGTTCCCATTCCTTGTTCAATTCGATCGACGAGGCTACAGATTGTTCAAACAATCATGGGGCTTTTTCTTGTAGTTGAAAAATGTTTCCAATGATATACAAATTACTTACAGTTGATTAGATTTTCATGGTTCGAAGCAAGGATTGAGATGATGAACAAAAGGGTTTGCTATCTTTGATTTGTGATAAAGAACGTTTGTGAGTTGTCTTTATTTGCACAAAGAGTTTTGAAATGTCTAAAGGAATAGATTGGTGATATTTGTTTCAGTTTTATACCAATGTATGTCAAATTTAATCTCGTTCTATTTCTTCTATTTCGGGATCTCAATTTGCGTTAAACGTGGGTATTTCCTTAAATTGATGATTGATTATGATTCACATACTCAAAACATACAATCGAGATAATGAGCTGCAAAATGCTTTGTATCATGTTGGATTGGAAACGGGTTGAAATTTGACGATGGGTTGGTTCAGGAGACCATGTTGAAGAGATGGGCAGAATTGGAGTTTGGCAGTTTGGATTCCTCCACTCTTAAATTCTTTACAATTCTTATTGTACTTTCTTAAGACACACAATAAGTTTAGATATTTATAATTGTAACTCCTCTAGTTTACATTTTCATCATTTTATGTAAAATTTCCTTATAAAAGTCTTCATAAAACTTATTATTGTGTTTTATAAATTTATTATTTACAGTGTGTTTTATTTGAGTGCCATTTTATAAAAGTTTATAACATATTTATTGTTTTTATAAAACTTTAACTAACTTATTTTATGTAGTATATTACATTAAAGCTTTAAAATCTTTAAACATCCTATTATAAAAATCTTTAAACATCCTATCATAAAAAAATAAAATAATAAAACCTTTAGTTTTGTTTTCAGAATAATCAATGTTACATCTTCCTAACGTGGCTTCTTCGTCATGAGTCCATGGTTTCAGTGCCATTGGACCGCTACTCGATCCGGTCACGTCGGTCTCTTTCACTCGCTTTCCTTTTTTCTTCTTCTTTTTTTTTGAGATTCTTGTGTGTTGAGCACGTCATCAGTAGACACGAAATCCGGTTCATGACGGGATTGAGAAAAGGCTTGTTGAAAACCCGGTTGCGTGAATGACGAAAACCTGGGTTGAAAGCCTGGTTGCGTGAAGGATGAAAACTCGGTTTGAGGGTTTGGTTGTGGCCATTTAGGGCTCGGGTTTTGTTACATTTGAAACAAAAACCTTCCGATGGTTTCTGGATCGTTCAACAAGTTGAAATCGGGGTTGTTTGATTTTGGATTCATCTTTGCAATGAGAGAATTTAGAGAGTAAAAATGTGTTATTTTTAAAATGTGATTTTTTATAAAATGTGAAAGAGTTTAAATTAGGGATGATCATTTGAAAACTGTCTTCATTTCAAACGCACCAATCACGTACGAGGGGAGGAATGGGAAGCGGGGGTCGTTCGATGCGAGGAAGGGGCCGCCGAGGAGGCGGCAGTGAGCCCGTTGAACCTTGTCGAAGGGTCGCATCTTGCTGGGGGCACTGGGCACCCACTACACACGGTCTAACATCCATTTGTTCAACATTTGACACTGTTACATTTGAAATCGATTGGAAAAACCATAGGGATTATAATACAAACCTACACAATTATAATTACTACTTACATTTGCATACACAATTATATACTTGTATGTTACCTAAATTGATCATCCTCTTGTAATCATACATCTTACTATCTTAATAAACAAAAATAATTTTTGCCACTTGTCACAATTTTAAGCCATTAGTACCACTTGGCTACTTCATATCACATTTTTAATTCTCAATCTTATTAAGTAAAAATATTAACTCTCATATTCAATAGTTATAATATTAATAATATTATTGATCTTTTTAATGCTAAAAAGTTTTATAATCAATTAAAAATAATATTTTAATAATAAACACTTTAAAAAAAATTCTAAGATATTTATTTTTTCTAAAAATCAATATTTTCTAGAAATAAAAAAATTTTAAATTAGTATTTATTACAATTTTTTTTTCTCTAAAAATTATGTATTCTAAATTTTTTTTTTAAAATATAAAATAGACTATAATACATAGATCTTAAAGAATAGTTTTTTATAAACAAATGAAATTTTGTAGTATTAAAATTTTAAAAATTAATTTCTTCTAAAACTAAAGTTTTTGATCATTGTTTTATTACTTAAGTACTTAGTAATATGCATTTTAAACATTTTATATTAAACTATTATTTTATAATTTATAAATTTTTATTGCTAAGTATTTAATATTTTATATTAAATCCGTGTAACACACGGGGTATACTCTAGTAAATAATAAATACATATAAAACAAAAACTATTTATTACCTTCATAAAACACAACTTGAATAACTTGTTGAAATCTTTAAAAACCCCAAATCAACTTTAAAGTTTCTTCCTTTATTTATTGTAAACACACATATATACATACTAATCATCTATAAACACTAATAATATGTATGTATGTATGTGTATGTATGTATGTATGTATGTATGTAAGGGATGGAAGTAAGAATAACCCTCTTTATTGCGTTAACCCGAAATAACCCTTCAATATCAAGCCAAATCTTTGATTTGTTTAACATCATTGTAAACACATTTAAAACAATTTCTTATTTAATATTAGATGCATAACGAAAAGTTACAAAAAAATACATCTAATGTTATATAACAAACAAACATACTAGTATAATCCAACTAATCAATAGGGCCAGAAGGAGGAAGGAGTAGGACTAATGTTGTATACGAGAAAAAATATATATATATTTGTGATTTATTTACAAGTTTTGAATTATAGTTGTAATTTAATGTTGTGATTATTTAATGTAAAATGCAATTTTTTTCCGTCATGGCTTAATTTATAAATTTATGAATTATGTGAGCTATAATTTTAAACTAGTATATTTTACCTCTACCTAGGGGTGTCAATTGTGTCAGGTTGGTGGGTTAGCGGGTTAACAGGTTACGGGTTGGCGGGTTGGCGGGTTGAATTTTGCAACCCTAACCTGACCCATATATTTATTCGTGTCAAAGTTTTCAACCCTAACGCGGATTGATATAAATTCGGGTCAACCCGAACCTGACCCGTTTAACCCGTTTATATAAATAAATCAAACTAATTTACATATTGTAAGTTGGTTATTGCTTGAAAACACATAAATAATAACGTGATTAGTAGTTGTGTATGAGTAACAAATAGTTAATATAGTATTTTAACAAAAAAATTAATATTATTATAACTAAAAATACAATTATGTAATCATAGTTATAAAGTATGAGGGGCAAAAGTAAAATTGCACTAATTTTAACGTTATTTTACTTATTCAGTGAAAATAACGTTAAAATCGTTTCGGACGGTTGATCAAGCATCATGAGCCGAGGGTCTCACTGGAAGCAGCCTCTCTACCCCTACGGGGTAGGGGTAAGGCTGTCTACATCTCACCCTCCTCAAACCCTGCCTTAGCATGCTAATGGCGGGATATACTGAGTACGTTGATTGATTGATAGTTATAAAGTATGAAATTAATAAAATCATTTTTTAGATGAAAAAATATAAATTTTGTTACTTAATCACTTAAAGTATGGTAAATAATCAAAAGAAAAACAACTAAATATATGTTATAGGAAAGAAAAAAATAAAAAATTAATAATTTTGAAACCTTAAACAGGTTAACAGGTCAACCCGTTTATAAATGGGTCAACCCGAACCCAACCTGTTTTATAAACGGGTCAACCCGAACATGACCCGTTTTTTTAAACGGGTTATACTTGCCAACCCAAAACTTGATTATTTTCATGTCGTGTTCGGGTCGTGTTCAGGTCGTGTCAGGAATTGTCACCCCTACATCTACCTAACCTAGTTTTTAAATAAATATAGATGCATAAAAATAGTGGATTTGTCATGTATGTATGTATGTATGAATATATTAATAGGAATGTTCGATATATAAATGGATCTTTCACAAAAAACTTTTGTAATA
The DNA here is from genome assembly GCA_009363875.1 of Mikania micrantha. Classification (NCBI taxonomy): domain Eukaryota; kingdom Viridiplantae; phylum Streptophyta; class Magnoliopsida; order Asterales; family Asteraceae; genus Mikania; species Mikania micrantha. The sequence goes on from CM018681.1 coordinate 238,983, forward strand.
CCAAAATTTCTAACAGTAAAATTTAAATATATTTAACTAACTAGAAGACATTGATGACTTAAATAAACATGACACATAGAATACAAACATAACTAAACATAATTTAAATAACTTAAGCTAGAATAAACTTTGACCATAACCACCGTCATAAGTCAACGGTGTCTAAATCCACTTCTTTACATGATTTCTTTTTCATATAGATAGATATAGGATCTATGGGGCAATTACTTAAAAGTACATTTTGTGCTACATCCCTTCCTATCTGATAGAAAAGGATCCCATGATCCTGGACCGATCTTATAAGGATAATAACTTAAAACTAAGTATGAACTACTTGAAACTCAACAGACTCACCTCATTGTAGGATTTATTTAAACCGATTATTTTCATTCATATACCATGCTTGTGATTTTACAAAGCATATCCGAATTGTAGATTACATATACAAGACATACTACGGTTAAGTCCCCTTGTTCATTCACACAACAATTAACTTAATTCACGGATATGAGCGAGGATAGATATTAAAAATTTCAATTTGGGTTGACACTCGCATTCATATGAGTTGGATCTACTAGCTATGATCAATCCACATAATTGTTTTTGACAGTTTTATGAGTATTTCCATCATACTTAACATGTTGTTTATTCATACTAATTGCAGAAAATGGGTTCACGTTTTTATTATAACACAAAAATAAAATATAAATAATAACGAGGCTCTCGTTATTCATAAAAAATAATCTAGTGCAAAACTGGTTACAAGACTAAAATAAAATAATATAATATAAATTACTAATTTATATACCAAACATGTTTTGATCAATGTCTTCGTTGTGTACTCCAAATAGCCTCCTTGGTTAGTGAATGATTAATGTTGAGTCTTCAATCAAACATCTTGACGAGCCGGTAGCAAATGCTTCAAGAATATCTTTTCTATCTTTCAACCACTTATGTCTTCCACCTATTCTTCATTAACATCGAATAAACATGTTGATGATTGTGGTTGAGGCACGTATTCAATACGCTTCTCTTAAAACAGATTTCGCTCCTCTTCTCAAGACGAATGCGCCTGTCTCGCAGGGTACAACAACCGAAACAGTATGTGTACTGTCGGGATGAACCTAGCACCCGAAAGTGTATATGAAACAAGAGAGAATAGAATAAAAAATGTAGGGAATTGTATGTGTATTGTAAATCATGTAGTATTCTATTTTTCATCCTTTAACAAGACACCATATGTCTTGTATTTATACTACATGAAGGTGATACTAAAAGTCTTGACTTAATGCATATAATCAATATATGTAATTTGAAAAGTCTTGATTTAATTGAGTAATATGAAAAGTCTTTGATTTTAATTCATATTAAATTTGAAACCACTTAAATTTCCAACACTTATATCTTTAGAAAATACACCATTCAAGGGCACATTGTTGATAGGTTTTGGTTATGTACTAATGTAAATTGCATCTCCTACACTTGCGTAAACACATAGCTAGTACGTCGAGTATCATATGGGATGGATTCCTACATACTTTTCATTATATACGATGGACTCCCAAATACTATTTTATCAAATCATAAAGCCAACTCAACATTTGAGTTGACTTTTCTAACATGTTTTCAAGTAACAAAACTGAGGTATGAATAGAACAACTTAGAAGAAGTGCTTTTGAAGATTGCTTATTATTGTTTTAAGTTGAATAGGATATCTTTTGAAATAGTCTTTATGTATTGTAAAAGCATTTTGTCATGGTTGATACATTTTGATACATGCATGCATTCTAGTACTTGTTTTGTAAACCATATGCTTATTTCTGCCTTCGATGAGGGTGTGGCAATTTTCAATAAAATAGAGAAGACATGATTAGTCAACAACTAAAAGATATGAATCATAATCACTTGGTAAGGGCAAGTTTCACATAAAAATTCATGTCTAAATGTTTATACAGAATCTGTTAGAATATTACTCTCAACTTGATTGGTCATTACTCACATATTTGTTAACAAAATTGAGTGATTCTTCTTCTGGAATATTATTTTATGCTCTACTTTCGAATCCAATTTGTCTCACTTGATTTCATATAGGTTTTGATATCCAAACAATTGAACAAAAATTCAGTGGCTAGGTTTCAACAATCTGACATCATACTATGTTTAACTTTGGAAGAACATATCTCACTCATTTTCAACCAAAATCATGTTAAAAGCCACTCACCTCACTTGATTTCATGAAGAAATCACGCACTGAAGAAGATCTCGTGGAGGTTTCGAACATACAGTGCATTCTTGGAAGCTTTAAATTCAAGCAAGTGGAGGAAGATTGGAAATGGTAAAGCAATTCGTGAACAATTGGGTTTCGATCAGTGAAGAATTTTGGATGGATTGAAAGGGTTTTACATAAAGTGAATTGTTTCACATGATGATTACCATAAAGACAAAATCACATTTGCATCTAATCCAATTAATACTGAAGAGTGTTTAACTGGAAGATGTAGGTTGTCTATTTTGCTCATCACATATCGAAACTATGAATTATCTGTTTCTGTTGTATTTTGTGGAGCAACTGGGGGTAAACAAAGAGGGAATATATAAAACAACTCATGGATAATTAGTTGGGTCGAAGCAGCCTTGCATTAGAGAGATATCTACTTCTTCATGAGTTTAATATATAGAAAATTTTGGTTCATATGAATAGCAGCAAGGCCATCATTGTTTTAAAAAGATCTAGACTCCGCAATCTAAGTCGTTGGTGGATATCAAATCTCAGTTAGTCTTTTGAATCAATCTTAGATTAAGGCATACACGTGTTAATTGGTTTACTTGGTATAATTCCTCATCTACTTGATTCACAATTTGCAGTCTGTATAGTTTAGCTTCTTGCTATGTTTAGTTTCTTTGATAAAATGGCTGTTAAACAAAAATTAAATGCAAAAATTACACCAATTTTAAGATATAGATGTTATTAGCTCACATATTAATCACACTCTTCCTAAAATTACAAACAACACTTTTAAATCTGCTAGAAAGTTTTTTCATGATTAAGCTGAAAACACGTACTAAATTACTCAAACTTTTTACGTATTAAGAGGTTGTTTGTCAAGCAACCCTTAAACTTTATTTACCTTTGCCTACATATTTATTTGGCTGTGAAAAGGGTCAACACTTGCTATTGGTTTGAGATATGAAATATAACAAATGACACATGTATCGAGTTTGGAAACGGCTATTATAGAAGGCCAACTTAAATCAAATCAAATGTCGCTAATCAGTTAGTGAATTAAAACAAGGCCTAATGGGTAAAGGCCTCACCGATGATCACTTCACTAACAATCACCAACGCTTGTCGAATAGTTCACTCTTTCACCTAAGCGAATAAATGGGGTTTATGATGTTGAAAAAGATAGGAAACAATAAATAAAAAATAGAAGGAAAAAAGAATTGAATTGAATTGGATGATGAGATTGATTATTGAGAGAGTTATGAAAATGGACCAGGGTGTTTTAATGAGCAAAGGCCCCCTCTCCTGTCTTTGGTATTGTCATCTTCCTTGCTTGAGGGTCCATTTTGATAACTCTAATTCTATCTAATCATAATGCTTACAACTCCACCCTTTTCACCCATTTCCAAATATTTAAATTGTTCTTTTCTCAACTAAATATCTTATTAAAAATACATGCATAATGCAGTGGCTGTAAATAAAAAAATCAAGAAAGGGATGATGAATAAAGGAAAGGAAAAAAAAAGGGAACACTGTAGAAAAAGCAGTGTGACTGACTGTCTTTATTTCTTTTTCTTTTATTTATGCATTTTTAATTGATAATAATCAAATGTCTGTGTCTTTAGTTGCGCACAACACATGGATTGATGAATTCTTGAATTTTATTTCATTCTTTCAATCAAAAGCATCCGAGTGTTTGTGTTTGTATTTTTCACTTCCCTAGGGTTTTGGTTTTTGGTTTTTGGTTTTTGGTTTTTCTTCACTTCACTTCACTCATCTGCTTTTTCCTTCTTCTTAGGGTTGTGTCCTCTTTGTAATCCCTTCTAGATCGCTTTACAATGAAACATCTTTCTTGGGTTTTAAACGGCCTTCAAAGATCAGCCATTCTAGTGTGAATCAAGATTCTATTTTTTCGACTTCTAACCATCAGGATTCCCTCAACCTGTAATCATGCATTTCGCAAAGCTCGATGACTCTCCGATGTTCCGTAAACAGGTCTGCTCTTTCATCTTTAACTCCACATTTTACAAAAAGTTGTTTTCCTAAGCTTATAAGCCTTTTAATTGGTTTGGTAAAAATCCCACATAAAGATGTAACGATGTGTGCATTAGAGAGCTTATGGATTGTCAAATCTTCTCATACCATTGCGAACAAAATATTGTTAGAATTTTTATAAATTTGGCTGAAGTTTAGAATCTTACAGTGAAATATTATGCATATTTTTTAACAACTTCATTTTTAGGTTAACAGTTTATGGATTAAGACTGAACCCTAACCATGTCACATTGTGCAGGACCATTCCTCTCTAGTTTTCACATGAACACCATAGTATTAGGATTTTCAATGTCTATATGTATGTGATTGAAGCCCTTTAGTGATTGTCATTATCACATTTAGATTTGAGTACCCAGCCCAACCCAATCTGCATCAAATGAATTGCCAAAATTTCATGTTTTTGTGTCGCTTCTGTTCTCAATTCTCAAGTTTCTTGGAGGGTTATGTTGCTCAAAAGTCTGTGCATTTCTCTGTGCGTGTATTTATGAAAACAGATGCAGGGTTTAGAGGAAAGTGCTGAACTTTTGAGGGAAAGAAGTTTAAAGTTCTACAAAGGGTGTAGAAAATATACGTGAGTTGAGATTTAGTATTGAACAAGTTTCTCCTTTTTTCCTGATTCATGAACGTTATAATTCCCTGTTCTTATCTTACAATATGCTATGTATATATATACGCAGCGAAGGGCTTGGAGAGGGATATGATGGCGACATTGCTTTTGCCAGTACGCTTGAAACTTTTGGTGGAGGACATAATGATCCAATTAGTGTTGCCTTTGGAGGTATATCTGACAAATACTTGGTTCTGCAACCTATTTTATGAATCTATTAATTGCATTTGTAACATGGTGTGAAAGTTTGCAATTTCTTTTAGTTTTAAGCATCTATTTGGCATTGCCTTAAAACAATTAAGTATAGAATACATATTACATGTGCTTTTACAAATTGTGGAGTGAAGTTTTATCTAGCATTTGTTTATATTAGTCAGATACTAACATATGTAAATTTCTTTAGTATTTTTATTTATCTTCATCCTGTTGCCGATAAATTTGTGATTTTTACTTGTAGGTCCCGTTATGACAAAATTTACAATTGCACTGAGGGAAATTGGAACATATAAGGAAGTTCTTCGATCTCAGGTTCATTTTTATCCTACTAAGCACAATACTTGGTTAATAACAAACAAAATACATACCCAGTAAAGCCACACTAATGACTATTTAATCATTATTTGCTGATGAATGTGTTACGTGCTGTGTATGAACGTTGTACATGTGTTTTATTATTCTTTCAGTAAATTTTTTAACGTCCTTTAATATTTAATCATCGTATTGGAATATCAGGTTGAGCATATATTGAACGACCGATTACTTCAATTTGTCAATATAGACATGCATGATGTGAAGGTAAGACACATCTCTCTTCTGCTTCTATTTAAATTTTTTTTTTTAATAATCATGGATCCTATGTAAGAAGCCACTTGCACACATTACAATTAAGTGCCATAGAGGTTATGCACTATATTTGAACTTCAACTGGTTCCTCGTTGATATTAAGCTACAGTACTGTATACATCTTGAGTTTACGAGTCGCTTATGACTTCGTACATTTTTATTCTCTAGTTATCAGTTGTGGGTTTATGAAAATTAATTTATTGGTACAGGAGGCACGAAAGCGGTTTGACAAGGCCTGCCTTTCATATGACCAGGTCTGTTTCTATGATCCATTTAGTGAGGTGTACCAAAATTAAAGTGGAATGTGAAGTGAAAGAAATGTCACTCTACTATTATGATATATTTGTTTGTTTTTTTTTTCCTATTGAGCTACTGATATCCTATCATTGCATTGTCTAAATGCTACAGTTATTGACAATCACTAAATTTCATGTTTCTATTTAGTTACTAATTTCCCATTCCAATTCCAAATAGGTTACTTATATTCTAGAATTGTGAAGCTACCTGTTTGTGACTGAAAGATCACATGCTTTAGTAATAGAATTAATCTTTTTGCAAAATGCAACTAGTGTGTAAGACTACTTCCATCCCAACATTTGCTATGCAAAAAGCGTTTATGCTGCTGGAATCTCTCTCTATATATGCTGCTAAAATAATATCTGAAATGCATATGTTGTTTCCAGCTGCTTGTGAATTTAAAATGTTAGACATTCCTTCTTTTTTGTACATCTGAATGTTCATGTTTGAATACATTATGAAGAAATAGCGGGCTGAAATCTGATGATAAAACGTTTTCGGCATGGGTTGTTTAATTAGCAAGAATGATGATTATAGAACAAACTTATTGAGAAATCATGCATGCAACTGTAATTGAGCTTTCAAATGAAGACAACATTTCAAAAAGACTGCAAACTTATTGTTGAACAGATAAAAAGTTAAAAACTTGTTTAGTTTGGGATGAAGGGAGTATCATCTAGGAAACCCATGATTGGTTTTTACAGGCTCTTATGTAGATTTTGACATGGGTTATGGATTCAAGATCCATTTGTTAAGGTAGTACTACTTTAGGTGATTAATCTTTATTATTTTCCATAATGGCAATCCATATTACAGGCCCGGGAGAAATTTCTGTCCTTGAAAAAAGGCACCAAAAGTGATATAGCTATAGTTTTGGAGGAGGTATTTGCCATTTTGTTTTGGTTTCTTGTGTGTATCCAACTTTTTATCAGTAAATCTTAACAAATAAATGCAAATATCCAGGACCTTCATAATGCTAGGGCTTCCTTTGAGCAAGCTCGGTTCAATCTGGTTAGAATCTTCAGAGATTTAGGAATCTATTTAAACATAGTTGGCAATATAAGTTTTCTTTTGTTTTTTGTTTTAACAATTGAGACTTATACACACAGGTCACTGCACTTTCCAATGTTGAAGCAAAAAAGAGGTTTGAATTTCTGGAAGCAGTTAGTGGTACAATGGATGCTCATCTTCGCTACTTTAAACAGGTAAGGTTTCTTATTTTCTATTTTTGGTAAAAAAAGATCTCAGTGCCTTATGCTTCATGATATCTGATCTTCCGAAATTCTTGTTTGTCTGTATCCTGTAGGGATATGAGCTTTTGCATCAGATGGAGCCATATATTAATCAGGTTTTTTTTATTTTTTATTTTTTCATTTTACTTGAAAGGATGTTTACTGGACATTTTGGAGATAATACTATGAAACAATGAATGCTACACAGGTGTTAACATATGCTCAGCAATCTCGAGAAAGATCAAATTATGAGCAAGCAGCCCTAAATGAAAGGATGCAAGAGTATAAAAGGCAGATTGACAGAGAAAGCAGATGGTCTTCAAATGGATCACCAAATGGAGATGGGATTCAAGCTATTGGTAGAAGTTCTCATAAAATGATTGAGGCAGTCATGCAATCTGCTTCAAAAGGGAAGGTATCTGTCCTACTTCCATTCATTTCTAGTGTAGTTGGTTTATGCCTTTAATACTCGATAGTATATACGTATCAGGTTCAAACAATTCGTCAAGGATATCTTTCAAAACGCTCCTCAAACTTGAGGGGGGACTGGAAAAGAAGGTTTTTTGTTCTTGATAGCCGAGGAATGTTATACTACTATCGCAAACAAAGCAGCAAACCCTCTGTAAGTCTGTTCATTTCTGGCTTTTATTTTGTGATTATTATTATTATTATTAACATGTCAACTTTATCAGGGTTCTGCCACTCAAATTTCTGCTCAGAGAAATAGTTCTGAACTGGGCCATGGGCTACTGAGTCGTTGGCTTTCTTCTCATCATCATGGTGGAGGTGGAGTGCATGATGAGAAATCTGTTGCTCATCACACTGTTAACCTCTTAACTTCAACAATAAAAGTTGATGCTGACCAATCTGACCTCAGATTTTGCTTCCGAATTATTTCACCAACAAAAAATTACACTTTGCAGGTAAATATTTTCACTGATGTTTATATCTTTTTAACTATCTGATGTGTTTTCTCATTGGTTGGCAGGCGGAAAGCACCTTGGATCAAATGGATTGGATAGAGAAGATAACAGGTGTTATTGCTTCATTGTTAAGCTCTCAGGTTACCGAGAGGGTAAGTAATTCAATCAATTTGAGATGCAAATTGTTTAGTCATTCTTGAAAGTGACATTTGTTTTATGTCAGTGTTTGTCTGGTAGTCCAATGGGGAGTAGCCATCATCGATCTGCAAGTGATAGCAGCTCGTTTGAAAGCTCTGATTTTGATCACAACAACACAGCTGTTGAGGAATTTCACACATCTGAGAGACCTTCCTACCCTAACCCTGGCCGCCTATCAAGGATTTCACATCAACTACAACCTGGTCCAAAACCCATAGAAGTCCTCCGTAGGGTTTGTGGAAACGACAAGTGTGCTGACTGTGGGGCCCCTGACCCAGATTGGGCTTGCTTAAATCTGGGTGTTCTTGTCTGCATTGAATGTTCTGGTGTACACCGTAACCTTGGTGTACACATATCAAAGGTAAACCCCTGCACTTGTGGTCTCATTCAACCGTTGAACTTGCTCAATAATAACCTGATAAGGATTGCAGGTACGGTCATTGACACTTGATGTTAAAGTATGGGAGCCATCTGTAATTACCTTGTTTCAGTGTCTTGGGAATGCCTTTGCAAATTCAGTCTGGGAGGAATCATTGCAGTCCAAAAGTGCCTACAAGACTGAAACAGTGTATATAACTGCTCTCTATCCCCCCCCCAAAAAAAAAAAAAAAAAAAAAACCACCACCACAACAACCCAAATAACTACAAAGATGAAAATGTGGTTTATTGTTTCTCTATTTTTTTGAAGGTTTTACAAGTCTGATAAACCTCAGCTCCTTTACTTATCCAAGCCTAGTCATTCTGATTCCATAGCTGTGAAGGAGAAGTTCATTCATGCAAAGGTATAAACTTGAACAATTGAACTTATGGTGTGTTTAACTAAACAACTAGTCTCAACTGTTTGTAACTATGTGTAGTATGCTCTAAAAGCATTTGTTAGAAAGCCAAAGGATCATAGTTTAGTGGCACAACATATATGGGAAGCTGTTGGTGCAAATGACAAGAAATCAGTATACCGTCTGATTGTAAACTTTGAAGCAGACGTGAATCATGTTTATGAACATAACTCCTCACTAACCCTAGCTAAAGCAATGTTGTTGCAAGAGCAGACGGGTGATGTAGCAGGCACAAGTGAAGCGTGCGGAGATGGATTTGATGGGTACACCCTTCTCCATCTTGCTTGTGAAACGGCAGATCTTGGTATGATTGAGCTGCTTTTACAATACGGGGCCACTATTAATGTGACTAGTTCCAGAGGTGACACACCACTTCATCATTGCATCATGAGAGGCAAAGCCACATGTGCAAAGCTGCTTCTTACAAGGTAAGGTTCAAACTTTTGCTTGATTCTCAACAAAACGCAGTAGTAATTGTTTTGTTTAATTGTATGAAATTAATTGCAGAGGGGCAGACCCGCAAGCTGTAAATGGTGCAGGTAAAACAGCCATGGAGGTTGCAGGCGAATCAAATTTTAGGGATAATGAGGTGTTGAGTCTGATATCAGATCTGAATGGGTAAGAGGCGGTATATATGGAAAGAGTGTAATTAGTGAAGTCAAGAATGAGAAGTTGGGGAGTGGTGAGCATACATACATGCATACATACATATGTATGTGTAATATTATTATGTAAGTAGCATCCGGATGTTAAGGGAAGGGTGGTTGGTTTGGATTTATTTGTTTGTGTTTGAGATGTGTGGGGTGGGGGCTTGTATGTACATTGTTTTGGCTAGTGCCTTGTTGGAATCAAAATCTAGTAAAATTTTGACTTTTATTTCTTTTGCAAACTCAATAAATGGTTGTTTTTTTGGTAACAATTAGTCAATCTATCAAGTTTTAAGGTTAGTTGAGAAAAGTTCAGTTAAGTGTGTGTTTGTAGGTGTTGTGTATAAGAATTGTATAATGTGTAACCCGATTTTAAAGAGAGAACTAATATGTGGTTCAAATGGATGGTTTAGATAGGGTTTAAAATATTTTTTCTTTAATAAAATCCTATGTATATTTTCTTTTAAAAAAATGTAACATTAGCAATTTTACTTGGAAACCAGATAAAATGTATTGTATTAACAATTTACTTGTATATAAGGTGATGTTAACGTACAAAAAGAAAAAGTGTGCGAAGTGTAGGAAGGAACTAATATGTGTTGTGTGTCATTTACGTAAGAGTACTATTTAAAAAGAAAATATATATTAGTAAAAGTTGTGTGAGTATGATATGATTGGTTTGACTTAAGCATAATGTATAAATGATACGAGTGGTGTATGAATATTAGGAGGGAAGAAATATATATACGCATTAAATTACTTTGTAAATCACAAATCTTGTTTTGTATACAATTTTCCCTTTGGATTCAGAAGCAACTTTGATGGTGTATAGAGGAATTATATTATATTGGTTATTTCGAAGTAATAAAAAGTCTCTCTCCATTCCCTTTTTATGTCTTCCTTTTTACTTTTTATCTTTTACATCTTTTTATGCAATTATTTGGTTATTTGGGATTTATTTATTTGTTTGAATTCTTCATTTATGCTTTTTAAAACGTTGATGTTGATTCCATTTGATAAAATGGTAAAGGGAGCAATGGGAAATGTTTGTTTTCATACCATCCACGTTATACCTTACTAATGACTTTTAAAAATAAGATTCTTTGATTGTCATTTATAATTACTACTTACTTACTAGAGGTGTTTCACACACATTTGAGTGTCACGAACTTAACAAGAATATACAAGTATATTTTAAAGGTTATCACGTAGAACCCAAAACATTTGGCAAGAATAAAATATTGTTTAAAAGCTATTCCTCCAATATAGAACCAAAAACATCAAACAAATAGAACGAACGACAAACGTTAGGAAAACAGGTGTTGTGTGAGGCTGACTAATATAAATGTCTTTATAACCAGGAATGCAACATCACAACAATTGCGGAGGATTGATCTACGTGTATCAAAACATAGAGAAAACATAAAAGCAATAAATTTAATTGCAGACGCAACATCATCAAGAATATTAAAAAATAAAAATGTAAAACAATAAAAATAACCCAAAAACACACAAAAAAGGGGAGGGGACATGATCAAACCAGGATCTGAGAATGCAACACACAGACAAATGTAATGTGATGAGATTTAATGATCACCTCACTGAAAAACCTTCCCCATTAAGCCACATCATCATCAATATATTTGAGGTGTGGGCCTTTTTTTTAAAACCAACTAATAGGTGAATGACATCCCAAACGGGGCGCGGGAGCCGCTGGGGCAACACATTTAAGGCCGCCGGGGAGTGGGGGCAGTGTGCCCGCTCACCCCGCCCAAATCTTCTCCCCGCTGAACCAACGGGATGACAATTAAAGATGGCCTTAGATGCTTTACAAAAAGACAAAATCCATCGTAGCATAGCAAAAACATATATATAGTTTGATTCACGTTATTGATGAACACTCGATTCAATTCTCAACATATAAACGGTGATTATGAAAACCCTTTGCTACTATATGTTTGCCTTACGTTGCTACATCGTACAATAATGTCACATTCAAAAATGGATGCTTATAATCTCACACCTAAAAATATATTCTCACACCCTATCATATAGCACCATACGGCACGTTTAACTTTTTTTACGCTCTCTGTACGCAACGTATAAGTCACCACTATAAATATTCAGTGTAATGATTATGCCGTACACTTCGTATAACACTGTACGGGTCGTATATGGTTAATTATATGAGGTGCAGTTCGAGTTTGTCAGAATGAAAAGTGGTAAGTAGCATATAGCACTTTACGTGTCATATAGTGTCAATTATACGTTAAAACAAAACGACATAAGATTCTTTAAAATTTATATAAAACCAAACGAAGCATCAATCGTTATTCACACCACAACAATCTTTATACATAGAATAATTCATCGATTCTTTGCACAACAATCTGTATAATGTCGTCTTAGGACTTCAACTTTGGAAACGACCAGATTAATCAGATATATCTTCTTATCACTTACATGTCTTTTATTAACAAAACAATAATCATATTTTTGTTTAAGGAGGAACATGTCGTTCAATCCTGTTGTGATAACAGCAAATTGCAAGGATTGCTAGATTTAAATGAATATCCTAACGTTCAGTCTTACAACATGAATAGACTCCTAAATTTAAATGAGGAACCTTACGTAAAACTTTACGTTGAACCTTTCTACGTTTACGAAAACAATTAATAGTTTGCATTTGAGAGTCAACATTCATACAGGCAAGAAAGTTGTTATGAACCAACTGGTAAACCTTCTGAACTCAACAAAACGGTCAAGATTATTTTAACGAAGGCCCATTATGCAAAAATGCCATGGTATGTCAATCAGGTTTGATTTTTTCTTGAGTTTTATCTTCTTAGCGTTATATAAGTTTAACCATAGTATTATTTCATGAATTTGCATTATAATGAGATGGTTGCTTGGGTAAAAAAACATAGCACTTGACAATGGTTACATTATAGTCATCGCATGATAAAGAAAAAGAGAGACATACTAAAAAGATATGGCTTGTATGTGATCGTGGTGGCAAACACAAGAGCATAGCCACACTTAGACACTCTGAAACCAATAAAATCAGATATTCTCACTAAAACTAGTGGGCGTATACGACGAAAAGTGTCTTGTTTGGAAGTTACATGTTAGAAATGACGAACATAACTACGATTCTGCTCAACATATACAGGAACATCCATTTGTAAGAAGACTGTCTCAGGATGAACATAAAAAGTTGGGGTAGCTGCCAAAACAACATATGTGTAATCTTTAGGGTTTTTTAATAAAAATTCGACTCGTAATCATGCCAAATTTGTAATAAACGAATGTTCATGGAGAGTTGTTTATTCATAAATTTATATATGTGAATGTATACATATAAATGAATATATATATTGTGACAATCCGGCATTCCGGATTAACCCCGTTAACCGAAAACTAACGGGAATTGTACGAAATTGAACAAATCAAACTAGAAGGATGGGAATTGAACAAAATAAGTCCCAAAACACTTTAATTACAAAGATTAGACTTGTAATTAGTTAAAAAGTTCAATTTTGACTTTAGAAGTCAAAATTCGAGTGGTTTTATCAAATTAAAATCGAAATTCATATCAATAAGCAATTATAATCGAATTAAATCTGTTGTAATCATCACCTTAATGATTAGTAACAGTTAACATGAGTTATTAACACCATTAACAGTCGAATTAAACTCAATTAATGACTTAAAGTTCAAAACCGTCACTTGTATCATTACAACCCACACAAATCAATCAAAACTCTCGCAATCGAACCTTCCTAATCACAAATCGGCACCTTTAGGGTCTAGTTCACACGAAAATTAGAAGCAAGAAGCCACGGGAAGAAGATTTGGATAAAGGGTCGGCCGAACCTCAACCTAATAGTCGATCTATTTCAATTCGACATCAAATCAAGTAAGTATTCACTCCTAAACAACCTAAAATGGCCGACTATGCTAACCCCTATGTTTAATTCATGAACAAACATCGAATTTTATGAAGTCTAATTCTAGGGTTCATTCTAGAAAACGATTTGGGGATTTTTATTCAAACGACTTTAAAAATCAAATCAATTTATATAGTGAGTTTCGGAACAATCTTTAAAACGAAAGACCCATGTTAGTTTCATCAAATTACATGGAATCAATGGATTTCGTGTTCTAGGGTTTCTCATTGGAACGAATTTGGGGTTTTCGAATTAAATGGATGTTGTAATCAAATTAAACCACACAGAAAGCTTCGAAATATCTCGATTAAGAAAAGCCCTATGGTAATGATAGCTAACAATATCGAATTCCATGACTTCAATTTCTAGGGTTCTTCGGTTAAGGCAAATTGGGGGTTTTGATTTAAATGGATTCAAAAATCAAATTCGATGGTACCTTTAGTTTCAGAAAGTTTCGATTAATCTAAATCCTATGTCAATTTGATGTTTCAACAACGAATTAAATGATTTTGATCATTAGGGTTCATGAGAAAAACGTTTTTGGGGTTTTTGATGAAAACGAACACAAAAATCAAATTGATTTATGCAGATAATTTCGAAATCACTAATTAATGAAAATTGTATGATTTTTCCAGATTAACAGTAACGAATCTGATGAATTTGAGTTGTGGGTTTTAGAGTTTAATTTCGAGATTATGTATATCCGAAGACATGGTCTTGAGTCAATCATTTGTTGAATTATAACCATCTATAGACTCGTCTGAATCTATAGAAACATAGCCCTATGGGTTGTGGATCAATCGGGTTTAATTAGAGGTCCAACTGGAACCCAATTGGTTCGGTTAAGATTAACAAAGGGAAAGCATGGAACTTGTTCTTAAAACAAGTTATTTCTGAATACTTATGCAATTGTTTAACCTGGCTGAAGTGGTAGCATCCATGAGTTTGGAGTGGAGGGTCATGGGTTGTAACCTAGGGCTCCACTGGTTTTTGCAATTAAAAATCAATTCTTGATATTTTAATCATAACTCTCTCATTTTAATTCCGATTTGACTCGTTCAAATTGCGTTGAAACCGTAATGGAATCCCGGACAAAATAAAACAATAAAATTTATATTTTGACCAAAAACACGATCGTGCTTAATTACGCGTGTTTAAACGGAATCGTATATACTTATACGGTTTAAACAAACGAACTTAAAACCGTGCATACTTTTGTATGCACGTTTCGAACATTCTAACATACGTATGTGACACGTATAAGACCACAAACATGATTTGACATTACGAATAACGCGACGTTATTGTAATGACACATATTTTTCGTAGAAGGTTGTCTACGCGAATTTTCAAGCACGTGATCATTCTGTTTACTATCAAAGGTGCGTACACGGCCCCTTTTCTTATTTTATTGTTTTGGGGGAGAAAACATGTGCAAACAAACACTTTTAGATACATATCACTTGTATGAGTTAGCTATTTACGATAAGTGCGAACATAGCAATACAAGTCCTTACATATCGAACCGTTTAGTTTGCCGTAGTGCAAAGCGTGGTAGTTGAAGATAGATCTATTGGGTTTGACAAACCTCACTTGGTAGATTGTAGGTCTACTCAAGTGTTTAACTAGCCAATTCAAACATTACTATTGTTTGTGCTAGACAATAGTGGAAAGGCAACCAACATTCAAATAGTCAGCTTCGGTGTCGACCGCTTATGTAAATAGTATAATGACTAGCTATCATGACTATGCAATGTGTGATTATGTGATCTGCAAACATTATATACAAACAGCTTGTTCAAACAATTGATTCAAACATTTTTGATGATTCATACAAACCTGTGTATGCACCAACCTTTGTGTTGACTTGATTTACATGTTTTCTCAGGACACTAAGGCACAAGCAAGGACAAGCAGAGACTAGGACGCTGAGTCTCATGCATACAGTTTATAATGATTGTTGATTTAAAACATTGAACATTGTATTTATGGTTTTGCAACTATTACACCTTGTTGTTGGTTTTCAAACGCTTCCGCAAATGTTAAACTCTGATTTTACAAATTAAGACTGAATTATGTTTAAAAGCATATAGAGGTCTTTCGCTGTGTCTAATGACTGAGATCCTGGTTTGTCACGCCCTAAACGGTATGATTCCGTTAGTTGAAATTTGAGGGGTGTGGCAAATTGGTATCAGAGCCATTGGTTAGCGAACTAGGTTTGCATTTGTAGACTTAGACTATAACTGTTGGACATTAGACACACTTGCTTACACGATAGTTTTGCATAGTATCTACATATGGTATTACGTAGCACACATGGCATAACCATCCACACCTACTCGTGACGAGGAACAACAAGTCGTATCATCATCAGAATCCAAGAAGAGACGACCTGAGCCAGTGGATGACACAATTCACCACGATGAGGAGATACAAATATGACCGAGGGAGAACGGCCAGGATTGGCAGTGATTCCCTGATCTCATTCGCAGTTAGGTGCGTGAGGAGCGAGTACCTTCGCCACCTACTCTTGGAACTGCTACTAGCAGTTGGACATTACCTACTCTGAGATACCCACCAGATCAAGCATTTGCAGCCTTTGTTGCACGTATGACTCGGGAGATTCACAACATGCGAGAGGCAGCTACAAAGATCATTGGATTACTATAGGGATGAAATAGGCACTATGATTCACAAAAACATGTCAAGGGATGAAATAGGCTCTGTGACCTACTAAAACAAGTCAAGGGATGGAATAGGCCCTGTGACTCACTAAAACAAGTCAAGGGGTGAATTAGGCCATATGACTCACTAAAACAAGTCAAGTGATGAAATAGACCCTATGGCTCACTTGAACAAGTCAAGGGATGAAATAGGCCCTGTGGCTCACTCAATGAGTCAGCGGATGAAATAAACCCAATGACTCAAACAAAACCATTCCTTAGTTCGGGACTATATCTACTAGTTCCATTAAATTTCTATTTTTGACAAATGATCCATCATTCTTTACAACACTGACAGTAGTTAATAAGGTTGTGGCTGCAGCCTTGATAAGAAAACATCAATTTTCTTTCTAACCCCTCAACAACATTCTTGTAACTCTTGGTACTTCTACATATACGGTTTGCATGGATCACTTCATGAACTCATTAACTGTATTGTGAGAATTCAAACTCAACTCCTTATCACGCTTGAAGTACCACCAAGCGGACACTAGAGTGATCGTGCGGGAAATATTTACGTTACAGGTGCATACGTGAAGACAAGTTACATTATATGAAAACACTTGGTGATATCTATCGTGAGTCAACTATCAACTTGGGAACTTATGGGAGATACATTGATTGCAAGGTGGTCAACTCCAAACAGCTACATTAACACCCACACAATGAGTGTCTCGAAACTAGGTTACATATGAAAAACACATTCAAGCAAAATATCTATCCTTGTAGGATCTACACTGGACCCTATAGTAGCATTCAACTCGAGTAACTATCCCTAAGTATTTCTTTCGATAGGCTATCCAATCATACATCATGTGATTATTTTCTGAATCTTGATGTCCTGAATGAACCCTGAATCCCGCAAAACCAAATAGCTCAAGGTAAGAGGAACTAGAATTCTTATGTAAGGTAAATTGACGATCATGGTGCGCAACGTAATCGTGAATTTACAAGTATGCATGAATTCTGGCAAATTCTATTGTGAGCCTATTTTTCGAAACGCATACATAAAATATCCGCCTATCCTTCATTATGGGGATTGTAATGAATTCAGTTACAATATCGGGATTCCAACATCACATTCATCAAATTTCCAGCTGTAGTTCTGGTTACTCTGTGTTCATAAAACCCTCATGGGGCGACTTTGCACTTCACCTGGATAACTTCATGTGTATGTCAAAACATTTACTTGTGAGCATCTATATAGATTCCCTATCAAGTAAAGAACAAAGTTTGATTTCATGCGTCTACTGAGTAGAGTTCTCAATGGCCACAACAACAACAAGAGACACCCAAAGGATGCTTCGAATGTAAAAAGTCAGGGCACTTCAATTGAAGTGCGCTAGTAGTAACAACAAAAGGAACGAAAACAATGGTCTGAGGGGGGACAAGCCTTCATGATCATATGAAGCACAGAGAAAATCTCAACCTTGCCACAGTACATATATGCTTAACAAATTTTATTCTCTTGTGTTGTTTGATACTGGAACTGAAAAGAGCTTTAGATCCAATGAACTTAGTGAAATATTTGCCATAACCCCAACATCATTAGACGTTGAATACCCTGTAAAGCTAGCTGATGTTAAATTAATTGTAAATAAGTGTATTCTGAAATGATGCACCCTAAAACTAGCAAGTCACAAGTTTAAAATTGATCTCATGCCATTCACGCTCGACGGTTTTGATGTCGTAGTAGGTATGTATTGGTTGTCTGAGAACCAAATTGAGATAATTTGCCACGAAAAGGTTGTGCGTATACCTCTCCCTAGCGGGGAAACCTTGTCTATTAAAGGCGAAAGAAGTGACACTCCATTGAACATCATCTCCCGTATGAAGGCACACAACTGTCTGCGTAAAGGTCATACAAAAGTTATAGCACTTATAACTGAGAAGCTGGTAGCTGAGACGAAGATCAAAGACATTCCAGTGATGTGTGATTTTTTTTTGAAGTATTTCCAGAATCCCTATCGGGATTACCTCCTACTAGGCAGGTGGAATTTCGAATTGACCTTACACCATACGCAACGCCGATTGGTAGAGCGCCTTATCGACTTGCACCATCTGAGATGCAAGAGTTATCTACACAAGTGAAAGAGTTGTTGGATAAGGGCTTCATACGACCTAGTTTTTCACCGTTGGGAGCTCCAGTCTTATTTGTTAAGAAAAAGGATGGGACTTTCCGTATGTGTATCGATTACCGGGAACTTAGCAAGGTTACCATCAAAAATCAGTATCCGTTACCTCGAATTGATGATCTGTTCGATCAATTGCAAGGTTCGAGTTACTACTCGAAGATTGATCTCAGGTCTGGTTACCATCAACTCAGAGTACAGGAGGAAGATATTCCTAAGACAACATTCGGAACGCGCCATGTCCATTACGAATTCTTGGTCATGCCATTTGAGTTGACAAACACTCCAGCAGTATTCATGGATCTCATGAATCGAGTCTGCAAACCCTATCTTGATAAGTTTGTCATTGTTTTCATTGATGACATTCTCATCTATTCTCAGACTGAGGTGGAGCATGCTGAACATCTTCG
This sequence comes from Mikania micrantha, assembly GCA_009363875.1. Taxonomy (NCBI): domain Eukaryota; kingdom Viridiplantae; phylum Streptophyta; class Magnoliopsida; order Asterales; family Asteraceae; genus Mikania; species Mikania micrantha. The sequence continues at coordinate 258,060 of CM018681.1, forward strand.
ATTGCTGTTAGAATTACTGAAACAAGAACAATTGTATGCTAAGTTCTCGAAATGTGACTTCTGGGTGCGAGAAGTTCAATTCTTGGGTCATATAGTCAATGAAAAGAGCATACATGTAGATCCAGCGAAAATTGAGGCGATTAAAAATTGGGAAGCACCAAAAACCTCTACCGAGGTACGACAATTTCTAGGTTTGGCGGGTTACTATCGACGATTCATTGAGGGTTTCTCAAAGATCGCTCAACCACTTACAGCTCTTACGCACAAAGGGATGAAGTACGATTGGACGGAAAAACAGGAAGCTGTATTTCATTTACTAAAAAAAAAATTCTGCAGTGCACCAATTCTGTTCTTACCGGAAGGAACAGAAGACTTTGTGGTATATTGTGATGCATCTGCCCAGGGTTTGGATGTGTTTTGATGCAACGTGATAAAGTGATTGCTTACGCTTAACGACAACTGCGACCACAAGAAAAGAATTACACTACTCATGATTTGGAGTTAGGAGCAGTGGTATTTGCCTTAAAGATTTGGAGGCATTACTTATTGGAACCAAGTGTACCATTTACACTGATCATAGGAGTTTGCAACATATCTTTGATCAGAAGGAACTCAAAATGCGATAGCGACGGTGGGTCGAGTTGTTGAGTGACTATGAATGCGCGATCAAGTATCATCCGGGAAAAGCTAACGTGGTAGCTGATGCTCTAAGCAGAAAGCATACCACACAAACAAGACGGGTTCACGCGCTTCAGTTAACAATACATACTGATGTACCTTATAAGGTACGTAGTTCTCAACTCGCAGACTTAGATAAGGACAATCTGGAACAAGAATCCTTACGAGGAATGGAAAAACAATTGGAAGTCATGACTGATGGAACTCGTTGTTTTATGAATCGAATTTGGATACCTTTGTATGGTGGTCTGAGGGAACTCGTGATGGATGAAGCGCACAAATATAGATACTCAGTTCATCTGGGGTCACACAAAATGTACCATGACCTGAAGGCACTTTATTGGTGGCCTCACATGAAAGCCGACATTACTAAGTACGTTAGCAAATGTTTGACTTGCTCCAAAGTCAAAGTGAATATTAAAAACCATCTGGTTTATTGCAACAACCAGAAATACATATGTGGAAATGGGAACAGATTTTGATGGATTTCATTACTAAGTTACCCCGTACACCAAGTGGTTGTGATATGATATGGGTAATTGTCGATAGATTAACGAAATCTGCACATTTCTTAGCAATTAAGGAAATTGACAAAATGGAGAAACTAACTCGCATTTACATTAAGGAAGTGGTATCGCGACATGGCGTACCAATATCCATCATATCATATCGGGATGCTCACTTCACTTCAAACTTTTGCAAATCTCTTCATAAGTCTCTGAGAACTCGTTTAGACATGAGTACCTCATATCATCCGCAAACCCAAGGTCAGAGTGAACGTACGATTTAGACACTCGAGGACATGTTACGAGCTTGTCTTATTGATTTTGGTGACAGCTGAGAAACCCACTTACCGTTAGTGGAATTTTCTTACAACAACAGTTATGATACAAGCATTCAAGTGGCACCATTTGAAGCATTATATGGTTGTAAATGCCGTTCACCTGTTTGTTGGGCTGAAATTGGCGACAGTCAAATAACAGGACCTGAACTAGTACACGAAACGACATTGAAGATAGTTCAAATCCTGAACCGTATGGCAGCGGCCCGGAATCGACAAAAGAGTTGCGCTGACAAACGTCGCAAGCCGTTGGAATTTCAAGTTGGAGACCGAGTTCTTCTGAAGGTATCACCTTGGAAAGGTGTGATACGATTCGGCAAGCGTGGGAAGCTTAGCCCACGCTACGTAGGACCTTTTGAGATCCTGAAAAGGATTGGTCCGGTAGCATATCAACTCCAATTACCGGATGAACTCAGTGGAGTTCATGATGTCTTTTATGTTTCGAATTTAAAGAAATGTCTTTCTGATGAAACATTGGTTGTACCACTAGAGGAAATACAAGTGGATGAACAATTACGATTCATCGAAGAACCAATTGAAATCATAGACCGAGAGGTCAAACAACACAAACAAAGCAGGATTCCGATAGTCAAGGTTCGGTGGAATTCAAGACGTGGACCTGAATTCACAGAGGAAAGGGAAGATCAAATGATGAAGAAGTATCCCCATCTGTTCAAAACAACAGCTGCAAACACTGAGAAGGCACGTTAAATTTCGGGACGAAATTTCTTTCAACAAGGGGATGACATGATACTTCACACTTCAACATTTCAGATTTCAAACTGTAAGCACAAACATTTTATACAATTGGTTTTGTTACAAACATTTGTGCTGAACACAAACATTGTAGAATTCAAACACTTTCAACATGATTAAGTTACAATCGATATGCTACATTTTATGTGCTACATTTCATGTGTTACAGTCCATGGTAGTGCAAACATGATTAGTTGCAAACATTCACTATGTGCAAGGTTACATAGTACGGGATGATCAAACATGAACATTCACAATTAGGTGCACTAACTGGTGTGCATGCAAACATTGAACTTAAAACGATCACACTTAGCTGTGATGTTGCAAACATTGGGTTTCGTGTGTGAGTACACACAAGTACACAGAATGATCAAATATCCTACGAACACGTATACATTTAACTCACAAGTAGTGTCCTAACTATTTCTAACATTTCACAATTTTTGGGACGGAAATTCCTTCAACAAGGGGATAATGTGACAATCCGGCATTCCGGATTAACCCCGTTAACCGAAAACTAACGGGAATTGTACGAAATTGAACAAAATCAAACTAGAAGGATGGGAATTGAAAAAAATAAGTCCCAAAACACTTTAATTACAAAGATTAGACTTGTAATTAGTTAAAAAGTTCAATTTTGACTTTAGAAGTCAAAATTCGAGTGGTTTTATCAAATTAAAATCGAAATTCATATCAATAAGCAATTATAATCGAATTAAATCTGTTATAATCATCACCTTAATGATTAGTAACAGTTAACATGAGTTATTAACACCATTAACAGTCGAATTAAACTCAATTAATGACTTAAATTTCAAAACCGTCACTTGTATCATTACAACCCACACAAATCGATCAAAACTCTCGCAATCGAACCTTCCTAATCACAAATCGGCACCTTTAGGGTCTAGTTCACACAACAATTAGAAGCAAGAAGCCACGGGAAGAAGATTTGGATAAAGGGTCGGCCGAACCTCAACCTAATAGTCGATCTATTTCAATTCGACATCAAATCAAGTAAGTATTCACTCCTAAACAACCTAAAATGGCCGACTAAGCTAACCCCTATGTTTAATTCATGAACAAACATCGAATTTTATGAAGTCTAATTCTAGGGTTCATTCTAGAAAACGATTTGGGGATTTTTATTCAAACGGCTTTAAAAATAAAATCAATTTATATAGTGAGTTTCGGAACAATCTTTTAAACGAAAGACCCATGTTAGTTTCATCAAATTACATGGAATCAATGGATTTCGTGTTCTAGGGTTTCTCATTGGAACGAATTTGGGGTTTTCGAATTAAATGGATGTTGTAATCAAATTAAACCACACAGAAAGCTTCGAAATATCTCGATTAAGAAAAGCCCTATGGTAATGATAGCTAACAATATCGAATTCCATGACTTCGATTTCTAGGGTTCTTCGGTTAAGGCAAATTGGGGGTTTTGATTTAAATGGATTCAAAAATCAAATTCGATGGTACCTTTAGTTTCAGAAAGTTTCGATTAATCTAAATCCTATGTCAATTTGATGTTTCAACAACGAATTAAATGATTTTGATCATTAGGGTTCATGAGAAAAACGTTTTTGGGGTTTTCGATGAAAACGAACACAAAAATCAAATTGATTTATGCAGATAATTTTGAAATCACTAATTAATGAAAATTTTATGATTTTTCCAGATTAACAGTAATGAATCTGATGAATTTGAGTTGTGGGTTTTAGAGTTTAATTTCGAGATTATGTATATCCGAACACATGGTCTTGATTTAATCATTTGTTGAATTATAACCATCTATAGACTCGTCTGAATCTATAGAAACATAGCCCTATGGGTTGTGGATCAATCGGGTTTGATTAGAGGTCCAATTGGAACCCAATTGGTTCGGTTAAGATTAACAAAGGGAAAGCAGGGAACTTGTTCTTAAAACAAGTTATTTCTGAATACTTATGCAATTGTTTAACCTGGCTGAAGTGGTAGCATCCATGAGTTTGGAGTGGAGGGTCACGGGTTCTAACATGGGGCTCCAATGGTTTTTGCAATTAAAAATCAATTCTTGATATTTTAATCATAACTCTCTCATTTTAATTCCGATTTGACTCGTTCAAATTGCGTTGAAACCGTAATGGAATCCCGGACAAAATAAAACAATAAAATTTATATTTTGACCAAAAACACGATCGTGCTTAATTACGCGTGTTTAAACGGAATCGTATATACTTATACGTTTTAAACAAACGAACTTAAAACCATGCATACTTTTGTATGCATGTTTCGAACATTCTAACATACGTATGTGACACGTATAAGACCACAAACATGATTTGACATTATGAATAACGCGACGTTATTGTAATGACACAGATTTTTCGTAGAAGGTTGTATACGCGAATTTTCAAGCACGTGATCATTCTGTTTACTACCAAAGGTGCGTACACGGCCCCTTTTCTTATTTTACTGATTTGGGGGAGAAAACATGTGCTAACAAACACTTTTAGATACATATCACTTGCATGAGTTAGCTATTTACGATAAGTGCGAACATAGCATTACAAGTCCTTACATATCGAACCGTTTAGTTTGCCGTAGTGCAAAGCGTGGTAGTTGAAGATAGATCTATTGGGTTTGACAAACCTCACTTGGTAGATTATAGGTCTACGCAAGTGTTTAACTAGCCAATTCAAACATTACTATTGTTTGTGCTAGACAATAGTGGAAAGGCAACCAACATTCAAACAGTCAGCTTCGGTGTCGACCGCTTATGTAAATAGTACAATGACTAGCTATCATGACTATGCAATGTGTGATTATGTGATCTGCAAACATTATATACAAACAGCTTGTTCAAACAATTGATTCAAACATTTTTGATGATTCATACAAACCTGTGTATGCACCAACCTTTGTGTTGACTTGATTTACATGTTTTCTCAGGACACTAAGGCACAAGCAAGGACAAGCAGAGACTAGGACGTTGAGTCTCATGCATACAGTTTATAATGATTGTTGATTTAAAACATTGAACATTGTATTTATGGTTTTGCAACTGTTTCACCTTGTTGTTGGTTTTCAAACGCTTCCGCAAATGTTAAACTCTGATTTTACAAATTAAGACTGAATTATGTTTAAAAGCATATAGAGGTCTTTCGCTGTGTCTAATGACTGAGATCCTGGTTTGTCACGCCTTAAACGGTATGATTCCGTTAGTTGAAATTTGGGGGGTGTGACATATGTTGGATTTATATGTACGGACCCGATAAATTAACGTAACTAACCGAGCTGTGACCCGTAAGAGTTACACCTTGGTCAACGAACATTAAATCCACTTAACTTGATTAACTGGTATTCACGAACGGATTTATAATTTATAAGTGTTATAAATTATATAAGTTTAATTATTAATTTAATTAAACTAATAGTGTTGAGCTTTATAATGTGTTTTGGACCTAAACTAACTAAATTAGTCTTAGGGCCCAAAAGTTTGTATTATAAGATTAAAAGGAGATTAATCTTAATTAAACCAACCCTAATTGTTGGCTGCCGTCACAAAAGAAAAGGGGAGAACAAATATTTTTCCTCTGGATTATTATTGTTGCCGTCGAAATAATCTACAAAAAGAAAAGAGACCTTCTCTTTGGATTTGTGCGGCTGTCAAAACAAAACAAAATGAAGGGAAATTTTTTTTGCTGTTTTCGATCACCAAAGAAAATAAGCCCAACTTGTGGCTTTCGGTCAAGAACCACAAACCACCTCTTGCTTCCACCGTGAACCAGGAACCCGTTCGTGCTCGTGCTCTACAATTAGTTCGTTGAACCTCGGTGTCTCAAACGGTTAATCATAACCGAAAGGGTATAATCTTTTCTCATCGGTAGATAAGATTAGTTAATATTTTATCTGTGTTTGTATGTTTGTAACTATGATCCTGATTGGGAATTTTAATAGTGTTAAAGTTTGAAACCCTAATTCCGCTGCGTTACATTAAATATGATTTAATATAATAATTGGTCAAACTCGTTTTTACCTAAAAGTCAAAACGAATACCACCATGATTCCCAACAGTGGTACCAGAGCCACGCTTACAACATTCAAATGGGATCCGGTCAGTTTAACCGGTTACAAATCACAAACTCTAAATTGTTAAATATTTTGAGTTTCTGATCCAGATATAGATCTGAATAATTATTTGGGTAAAATTATTTATTTGGTCAAAGTTATAATTGACCAAAAGAATTACCCAGTTTTAATTATAAAATTATGATTGAATATGTAAATCAGGCCCAACCTTGTGTTTGTTTGGTTGTTTAATTTTTCAGTTTTGGTTTATTATGGTTTGGCCCATTTTGATGGCTCAAAGTTGTAATAGAGTAGGGTTTGTATTTTCTTGTTATGTATTTCAATTTATTGTAAATATTGTAATGACAAAAGACCTGAAGACAAAAACTGAAGAATCAAGATCAAGAAGCACGGATCTGGAGGTCAGTGGGAGCAGCTCAAGATCACAAGATGCACTGGATTCATCATTGTGGTTGATTGTGTGTAGTGACCCCGTGACCTAGTTTGTTTTGCTACTTGGCTTTAGCAAAATCAAACACAATTTGGCCTTATGATTTACATATTTATTTAATATGATATTGTGGTTGCTTTATCTTATAAATGTTATAACATACCAACCAAATACCAAAAAGGTTTTAAAAGGAGTTTTAAAACATAATCGCAATAAAATGTAACAAGTTCAAAAACTAATCAATTTTGTAACTTGTAAAAGTTTTATAAAACAAACGGTTTGTTTTGAAAAATATAACCAATGAGTTTTTACAATCTAAAATTGTTTTAAAACTCAGAAACTTAATAGATTAACTATTAAGTTTTGAATGGTTATACAAGTCACGACAAACTTAGTTTTAATAGGTTATTTAAAATTAAGTGTCCTGAGAGATGAAAGGGTTCATCACAAAGTCACGACATTAAATATAGTAAAACTGGTTTTTACAACGCACGTATGATTAGATCATTCGTTGTGTTTGACCCTTATTCGGTAAACACTAAAATTGGATCCCATATATATAAAATCAATAGTCTATGCTATCCTATTATAAGGGACACTTGGAGCATAATGCGAAACACCAGTGTTTGGAGCCACAGCACCGCACTTGGTGCGTAGTTTGTCCTCTAATGTGACAATCCGGTATTTTCGAATTAACCTCATTAACTGAAAGTAACGAAATCACAAATATGAGGCCCAAAGTAGGCCCAATTATATTTATGAGGCCCAATTTGGTTAACCTAGCCCAATAACGTTCCAATTGGCCCAATTAGTGTCAATTCGGGAAATTGGTTTAATTTTGTTAACCGAAAGTTAAGGAAATCATAGGAGACCAAACTAGAAGTATTGGAATTAGCCTAAGCATGTTCAAAATATTAGAAATTACAAGCATTAGATTTGTAATCACCTAGAAAGAACAATTTTGACTTTTAAGTCAAAATTCGTCCATATGAATTGGGGAAAAATCGAAATTTAAGTTGTTTAGTGATAATAACCGAATTAATCAATCTTGGGCGTTACATTGATGATCATTATCATCACCCAACCGTTATTAATCGGTTTATTATCAGATTTAACTCCAATGGAAGGCACAAAGTTGTAACCGTTCGAAATGGGTATCAAATCCTCATAAGTCGATCATAATTCATCAGATTAAACTCTAACATTCACTAGTCGGCGGTATTAGAGGTGTTTACAAGCAACAATTCGATCGTAGAAGCATTGGGAGACGAATTTGATCAAGGGGTCGGCCGAAGAAAACTCTATAATCGATTAACATCAATTCGAGATCAATCCAGGTAATTCTCGACACCTACACAACCTAAAAGAGCCGATTAAGGATAACCACGTCTCAATTTAGGCTTTTAACATCGAATAATATGAATTCAATATCTAGGGTTATTCGACTTAGATGATTTGGGGGTTTCAATCGCGACGGATTCTAAAGTGAAATTAGATACAATCATTAGCTTCAGAAACCTCCGATAAAGCTAAACCACATTTCAATTTTATTAAACGTTCACGAATCGATCAAGTTCTATTATTAGGGTTCATAGCATAAACGGTTTTGGGGGTTTCTGCTAAATTAGGATTTACAATGGAATCAATTGACACAGAAAGGTTCGAAATCATTAGTTTAAGGAAACCCATGTGTTAATTTCATCAAACAATAACGGATTGAATGATTTCGATTCTAGGGTCTTTTTAGAACAAAACAGTTTGGGGATTTTTATATAAATGCATTCTAGAATCAAATTAAATAGCATAGATAGTTCCAGAAAGTTTCGACTAAGCTAAGTCCTATGTTAATTGGATGTTAAAACAACAAATTTAATGGTTTTGAGCATTAGGGTTTATAAGAAAAACGTTTTTGGGATTTTTAGTGTAAAGAATCATTATATTCAAACTAAATGGATCAGATGGATTCGTAATCACTAGTTTAATGAAAACCTGATGATTTCAAGACTTAAGGCAAACGAATTCGATGAAATCGAATGATGGGTTTTAGAAATCGAGTTCGAACCTGTGTACTTCCAATTAAATGGGTTATAGTGTTTTGTTTTCGAATTAAAATCATATAGAGACTAGGTTGAATACCCAGAAGCGAAGCCCTATGGTTTTATGGACTATCGAGATCGAATTCATGATCAATTGGAACTCAATTGCTTCGGCTATAAGTTCCAAAGGGAAACCGGTTAGGGGGAAACTTAAAACAATTAATCTGTGAAGTCTGTTGCGAAACCCTAGCGGGCTGGATTGGTAGGATGCGTGTGTCATGTGTGAGAGGTCGCGGGTTCGAGCCTGGACTTCACCAGTTTTTGATTTTAAAACCAATTTTAGTGTTTTAATCGTAACTTCTTCGTTTTAGCTTCGTTTCAATCCGTTCAAGTTGCGTTGGAACCGTAACGGGAATACGAACACTTTGAAATGATAAAATCTATATTTTTATCCGAAGTTATAATCGTGTATAATTTCGCGTATTTCAACAAAATCATATATATGTATATATATGTTTATATGGTTTACTTAAACGATTTCAAAGACACACGTACGTACGTATACACGTTCCTAACAAATCTAACATACGTGTGTTGACACGTATGTGATTTCACACATTAAACGACATTCCGAATAACACTAAGTCATTGTTTAAACACAGATTCTTCGTAGAGGATTTTCTACGCGAGTTCACGTGTGTTTGATCATTCTGCAACAATCAAAGGTGCGTACACGGCCCCTTTCTTATTTTAACTGTTTTGGGGGAGAAAACATGTGCAACAAACAATTTTGGATACATATCACTTGCATGAGTTAGCTGTTTACATTATGTGACAACATAGCATTTACAAGTCCTTACACTTCGAACCGTTTAGTTTGCCGTAGCGCAAAGCGTGGTAGTTGGAAATAGATCTATTAGGTTTGACAAACCTCACTTGGTAGATGGGATCTACGCAGGTGTTTGACTGACCAGACACTCATTACTATTGTTTGTGCTAGACAATAGTGGCAAGGCAAAACATGCGATAGCATGCACTAGTCAGCTTCGGTGTCGACCACGTATGTAAATAGTATAAATGACTAGCTATCATGACTATGCATGTGTGATTATGTTATCTGCAAACATTATATTCAAACTGTTGTTTTAAACATTGTGAATGCTTAAACCAGTGTTATGCACCAACCTTTGTGTTGACTTGATTTACATGTTTTCTCAGGACGCTAAGGTGCACAAGAAAGCAGGCATGGACTAGGAGATTGAGTCGCATGCATGACTTTACATTATAGTTATTTGGATTTGAACATTTGAAAACTTTGCATTGTAATTTACATTTTACAACTGTTATTGTTTTAAAACGCTTCCGCAAACTTTGAAAATTTTGATGTTACAGTTTTAGACCAAAGTATGTTTTGAAATTCATATAGAGGTCTTCGTTATGTCTAATGATCTGAGATCCTGGTTTGTCACGTTCCCAAACGGTATGATTCCGTTAGTTGAAAATTGGGGGTGTGACATCTAAGGTGCAAGAGTTTCTGTTGACACATCCGGCTCTTCCACATGTACCTGTTTTAGGACGACTATTACTTTCATATCTTGTTACGTGCCACAGCTGTCTGGAAATGAAAGTGAGCATAGATGAGGCTAAACGTATCACTAAATAGACAAGTTGTCTTAGTGGCCTCATACTTGAGAGTTGTGCATTTTTCACAATTGACAAACGTTGTCAGTCTACCTAATATTACTTACTAATGTAGTGTGCCACAGCTGTCTTTAGTAACTGATACTGCTAGATTCTCAATCCTTATTCTTATTACTGTTAATGGGTCATTAATTAAATAAGGAATTAGACATCAAAATATTAATTATTTATTTTTTGCTTACATTAACAGATATCTCATGAAAACAACTCCTCCTTCGCTCTCAAGTCCATACTTGAGAAAGATAAGCTGAATAACACCAACTTTCTCGAATGGCACCGCAACTTGAAAATTGTTCTCAAGTTTGCGAAAAAGCACTATGTACTGGAAGGTCCAGTTCCTAACGAGCCTGAGGGTAATACGGCTTCTGCCCGTAAAGCCTGGGAAAAGCATAACGAGGATGCCATTGAGGTAGCCTGCCTTATGCAAGCCACCATGTCTTCCGATCTTCAGAAGAACATGGAAGACATGAGTGCCTTTGACATGATCCAGCAACTTACAGGCATGTTTCAGAAACAAGCCCGTCAAGAACGCTATGACACCATGAAGCAGCTTATCGGCTGCAAAATGCAAAAAGGCTCGTCAGTTAGTGCTCATGTGCTTACGATGAAAGGGTGCATCGACCAACTGAGTAAACTTGGTTACCCCCTGTCAAATGAAATGGCAGCGGATTTCATCTTGAACTCTCTCCCGAAGTCTTACGACCAGTTCGTAATGAATTTCAATATGAATGCTTGGGAGAAGACTGCGCCTGAACTGCTTGGGATGCTAAAGACGGCTGAGATGAATGTACCAAGAAAAGTCAATCAGGTATTGACAGTTCGATCTGCTGGTGTTAGAAAGCCCAATCCCAAGAATCGGGGTTATAACATCAAGGGCAAGAATAAAGCTATTGTTGCTGCCAAGTCTGCCACCAACAAAGCCAAGGCATTTACTAAAGCACCACCCCCTGAGGAGCGTCAATGTTTTGAATGCAACAAGATGGGGCATTGGAGGCGTAACTGCCCTAAATATCTGCCTAAGCTGAGGATGAACAAGGCCAATGGTGCAGGCCCTTCAGGTATCTCTATTTATGTTATTGAACTTTTTACTGTTTCCAGCAACATATGGGTGTTTGACACTGGATGTGGTTACCACATATTAATGTCTTGCAGGAACTTGAAAAGTGGAAGAAGCTGAAACAAGGTGACATGGAGCTCATCGTTGGTGATGGGAAAAGAGTACCAGTTCTTGCAACTGGAACATATCATCTTACATGTCCTTCTGGCCTTGTACTTAATTTGAATAATTGTTTGTTTGCACATGGTTTGACCAGAATCATTATTTCAGTTTCTTTATTGTTTGAAAAAGGATTTCAGTACGTTTTTAATGGTATTGTAATATCTGCCTACTTAAATGATTTCCTTTATTTTGAGGCTAAGCCTCGAAATGGTATTTATGAAATAGATGTTCAACCAAACAATAACATATACAATATTTGTAAACGTATCAAATCTGGCATTAATGTTACATTTCTATGGCATTGTAGACTTGGCCACATAAGCAAATCTCGCATAAAAAGGCTCCAGTCTGAGGGGATTCTTGAATCCACTGGACAGGACTCCTTTGATGACTGTGAATCTTGCTTAGCTGGCAAACTCACTAAACATCCCTTCACCCATGTTGGTGAACGAGAAAAAGATCTGTTAGCACTCATACATACTGATGTGTGTGGTCCTTTCAGAACTATGTCTAGAAACCATGAAAGATACTTCGTCTCATTCATTGATGATTATAGTCGATATGCATATGTTTATCTAATGAAGCATAAGCACGAAACCTTTGAAAAGTTCAAAGAATTTCAAAACGAAGTAGAGAACCAACTCGGTAAAACGATTAAGGCACTTCGATCAGATCGAGGTGGCGAATATCTCAGCTTAGAGTTCATCAATCATCTGAAAGAACGTGGAATTGTTTCACAGCCCACTCCTCCTGGCACACCCCAACTTAATGGCGTAAGCGAGAGGAGAATTCGCACCCTACTTGATATGGTCCGATCGATGATGTGTAGAACAAACTTGCCTCACTCCTTTTGGAGTTTTGCTCTTATGACCGCCGCCCGCATTGTAAATCTGGCACCGACTAAGAAGGTAAACAAAACACCATATGAGATATGGTTTGGCACTAAACCCAATTTGTCTTACCTTAGGGTATGGGGATGCGATGCATATGTCACTAGAGATTCTGATGACAAGCTTGATCCTCGAGGCGAAAAGGTTGTTTTCGTCGGATACCATAACAGAAGCGGATATTATTTCTACCATCCTGATGCAAACTTGATTTCCATCAAGAGGAAGGGCCACTTTCTCGAGAAAGAATTTCTTGATCGAGGAACTGGAAGCAATATTGTGGATCTCGAAGAAATTCGAGAACCGCAAACGACCGCTGACGAAGTCGGAACGTCTCATCAACAAGAAATTGTTGCTAATGAATCAGACATAAACACAAGCATTCGTAGAAGTAGCAGGACTCGCAATGCTCCTGATAGATACCTTTGGCATCTTGATGGTTCTGAAGGCCTGGTAGTAGCTGAGCCTGATGACGAACCTAGTAACTACAAATCTGCTATATCAGATCCAGAATCTGCGAAATGGCTCGATGCCATGAATTCCGAGATGCAATCCATGCGTGACAATCAAGTTTGGGACTTGGTTGAGCTACCCCCGGTTCACGGGCAGTAGGGAGCAAATGGATTTTCAAGAGAAAAACTGACATGCATGGAAATGTTCATACCTACAAAGCATGGCTGGTTGCGAAGGGTTTCACTCAAACTCAAGGTGTTGACTATGATGAAACTTTTTCACCCGTTGCTATGATCAAATTGATCAGGATATTAGTTGCCATAGCTGCATATTATGACTATGAGATATGGCAAATGGATGTTAAAACCGCTTTTCTGAATAGACATCTTTCTGAAGATGTCTATATGGTTCAGCCTGATGGTTTTAGTGATCCAAAATATCCAAGTAAGGTATGTAAACTAAATAAGTCCATTTATGGACTTAAACAGGCATCTCACTGCTGGAATCTTCGTTTTGATCAAAAGATCAAAGAGTTTGGCTTCATCAAAAATGAAGATGAACCTTGTGTTTACAGAAAGGCAAGTGGGAGCACTATATCATTCCTCATCTTGTATGTGGATGATATACTGATTATTGGAAACAACATTCCCATGCTTAACGAAGTCAAGCACTGGTTGGGAACTTGTTTTGCAATGAAAGATCTTGGAGAAGCAGCTTACATTCTTGGAATAAAAATCCACAAAGATAGATCTAAGCGGCTTCTAGGGCTAATTCAAAGTATATACATAGACAAAATGATGACACGCTTCAACATGGAGAACTCCAAGAAAGGGACTATTCCCATGACTAAAGGAACCGTGTTGAACAAATCGCAATCTCCTTCAACGGACATTGAAATTAGGCGAATGCAAGCAATTTCATATGCCTCAGCGATTGGTTCTATTATGTATGCTATATTATGCACTAGACCTGACGTCTCGTATGCTTTGAGCATGACCAGCCGTTTTCAGCAAAATCCTGGCATTGCCCATTGGACTGCAGTCAAGAACATTCTGAAGTACTTAAGAAGAACTATAGAAATGTTCTTGATATTTGGAGGAGTGGAATAAGAGCTCACTGTAAGGTGTTACACTGATGCTAGCTTCCAGACTGACCGAGATGACTCTCGCTCACAATCAGGTTTCGTATTCACTCTCAATGGAGGAGCTGTCTCCTGGAAAAGTTCCAAACAGAGTGTAGTGGTGGATTCAACCACCAAATCTAAATATATTGCTGCATCGGATGCTGCAAAGGAAGCTGCTTGGATAAAGAAGTTCATAGCTGACCTCGATGTGGTTCCAAGTATTCGGAAACCTATCGAAATCTTTTGTGATAACACAGGTGCTATAGCTCAAGCCAAAGAGCCCAGGTCTCATCACAAATCCAGGCACATTTTGAGAAAGTTTCACTACATACGGGAAATAGTGGAACGTGGAGACATCATAATAAGCAAAGTGGACACAGATCAAAACCTAGCAGACCCGTTCACTAAGCCCATGACTCAGGACAAGTATGATCAGCACAGGAATGCGATCGGGCTTAGATTTTCTTGTGATATGTTTTGATTTAGTATTTGGATGTACGAACATATAAACAGTTATACTTTTGAATTCACTTTTGATTTACTAGTTTAAATGCAATTCTGAATTTTAGAACTATGTTCATTTTTAATACGTTTAATCCATGAATATTGTATTCTTAATTATCCGTAGTCGGTCAGACTCGTGGGAACGACTCTGAATTAAGACTATTCTGGATTTGGTCTCAAGTAGTTGACTACCAAATTCACAGACATTATTATGAATGATGTTGGATGTAACTCGCTTCAAATCATCTCCATGGATCTTAGTCATGAGATGTTTTTGAAATTGGTAAACTCATCTTGTATCCTCTGACCTGAGATATATACTAGAACTTTCGTTCACTAAGGGGCATTCTTTGATCATTGTCAACCGCTGTCGCGTAACTGCCAGTCATAAAGGCTTTGACTGGGAATGGTTCTGAGGTTCAGTGGGAGTTGTATATAATCAAGATTGGGATTTTGTACTCTTACATATTTCATGTAACAGTTAGACATTATGGCACCCTCGTTGATTCAAACTGGTGAAGTTTAAGGCCTTACCCAAACTGACTGTGTGTTTGATTGGACCACTCTGAATCTAAATCGAGAACAATAATAATTGAACGTCATATGAGAATGAATAGATCCATGTCTCATTGTTTCAGTTGATGTCTTTTACAGAAAGGATAGATGACAATGATTATCATAAGTCTAGTATCATGCTATAGTAGCACAAAAATTTGGTTAATGACTTTAAAGTGTCATACCTTGTTAGGAGCAGTTATGTGCAGCTAGAGCACCGCTAACTGTCAAGCGTTTATTTTATCGAAATCCGTCCAAGTGGGAGATTGTTGGATTTATATGTACGGACCCGATAAATTAACGTAACTAACCGAGCTATGACCCGTAAGAGTTACACCTTGGTCAACGAACATTAAATCCACTTAACTTGATTAACTGGTATTCACGAACGGATTTATAATTTATAAGTGTTATAAATTATATAAGTTTAATTATTAATTTAATTAAACTAATAGTGTTGGGATTGATAATGTGTATTGGACCTAAACTAACTAAATTAGGCTTAGGGCCCAAAAGTTAGTATTATAAGATTAAAAGGAGATTAATCTTAATTAAACCAACCCTAATTGTTGGCTGCCGTCACAAAAAGAAAAAGGAGAACAAATATTTTTCCTCTGGATTATTATTGTGGCCGTCGAAATAATCTACAAAAAGAAAAGAGACCTCTTTGGATTTGTGCGGCTGTCAAAACAAAACAAAAGGAAGGGAAATTTTTTTGCTGTTTTCGATCACCAAAGAAAATAAGCCCAACTTGTGGCTTCCGGTCAAGAACCACAAACCACCTCTTGCTTCCACAGTGAACCAGGAACCCGTTCGTGCTTGTGTTCTAACATTAGTTCGTTGAACCTCGGTGTCTCAAACGGTTAATCATAACCGAAAGGGTATAATCTTTTCTCATCGGTAGATAAGATTAGTTAATATTTTATCTGTGTTTGTATGTTTGTAACTATGATCCTGATTGAGAATTTTAATAGTGTTAAAGTTTGAAACCCTAATTCTGCTGCGTTACATTAAATATGATTTAATATAATAATTGGTCAAACTCGTTTTTACCTAAAAGTCAAACCGAATACCACTATGATTCCCAACAATATATATATATATATATATATATATATATATATATATATATTTACATATATGTTTTATAGAATTATAAAATTTTAATTAGAATTTAATTTAAATTAATTGAACTTCATAAAAATAAAACATTTTAAGATTTCTATACAATAGACTAAATCTATAAAGTTTTCACAAAAATGTTATGTTACAAACATTTAATAATATCTTATAAACTTATGAAAAAGACTTAAGACATAAAATGATAAAAATATAAATTGGAGGGACTAAATCAGTAATTTTCAAAACTTGATTTTGGTATAAGGAAGTTAGAGCTATAAAGGGGTAAAAAACAGAAAACCTAGGGACCTAAATTGCCAAAATCGCAAACTCTCTTCTTTCTCACCCATTTGCATACCAGACCTGACCCGAGCACCATCTGCGACCCATTTCGATTCCAACTCATTCCTACGTGTTTACAACTCGATTAATCTTGGTTATGGCAACTACAAAGATTTTGTGATTGACTCCAATCACTAATCTAAACAATTAATTGATTAATGTGTAGTAAGCTTCCATAGGTGCGAACCGTGACTAGGATTCAAATTCAATCTAAATCTATATGTTAACTTAATTAAACACACCAATAGATGCTTTTGATCTTCACAAAACTCTTTAAGCAGCCAGTACTCACT
This sequence comes from Mikania micrantha, assembly GCA_009363875.1. Taxonomy (NCBI): domain Eukaryota; kingdom Viridiplantae; phylum Streptophyta; class Magnoliopsida; order Asterales; family Asteraceae; genus Mikania; species Mikania micrantha. The sequence continues at coordinate 275,073 of CM018681.1, forward strand.
CACAAACACTCTAAGAGTGTATCAATACATTCAATACCTGTTCGAATTCTGTCTCAGTTTCTTCTTTAAAACCTACGATTCAAAAACACATTGTAAGCGTCCCATACACCAAACTACTCAGATTTCAAATACAAACGAAAGCCCTCTGATCCTTCTAACAACCAGTGTCAAAATCGATCGAATTTGAAAGAAATAAAACGAAGGTTCTATCGTTTTGATAAACTGATTTTGGAGAAAACATAAAACTTAGTATTAGTGTATTTTGAACAGCTCTTAACTCGATTAGAACGCTAGCCTAGTTGGTTATTGTAACATTTGAGAAATTCCAAAATTGGATTCCGGTACGTAATTCTGACAGATCACAAAATTTGAAGAATTACGTGGAATTTATCTCAATCTATCTTTGTTACAACTTATAAATATATGTATATTACATTATATATTTTCTATTAACATGAAAAATTATGTAATATTTAATTAATTAAGTTTTATACAATGTAATATTATAAATGTTAAAACTAAAGTGTATAAGCTTTTATAAAAGGTTTTAACTTACAATGTTAACCTACAAACTTTAAGGGGTCAATCTTACAGTTTTCAAGACCTAAATCTAAAATGAGAATTTTTGGATTCGAAACGAAAGAAAATCATAACCACAAGGACTAAATCGGCCAATTTTTGTCTTCCTTTCGTACTTTCCATCGGTATAGGATTCAATGCATCTTGAAGCAACTATCCATCTCTTAAAGACTAAGACTTAGGTTAATCAAAAATGTTGGAGACTTCATGAACACCTTAAAACTCATATCCCGTCCTTCTTATCATTCAAACTACATATCCTAATATAGGACGTTGTGTTTTGGAAGGCTTAGATGTAAAGGATAACAAGTAAGAAACTACATGTTAGATTCTTAGTTTTGACATACAATAACTTTCAGATGGCTATCATGCCAACCTTTTCCCATCATCATGTTATCATTTTGTTCCACTCAAATCTCGTATATGTACTAGTATATTAAGTAGCAAGTAGGTTCAAACTGAGCCCAAACAAAGCAAGAATCATAAACAAAAGTCTAAGAACATAGCTCTTGACTCAAAACAAGATCCAAAGTTTAAACCCAATACTCGACACCATGAAGGTTGGGTTACTTTCTTCCATATGATAGAAGTTTGAAAACAACGGACGTGAGCAAAAACCGCTTATGAAACAGAGTTATAATGAAGCAGGAATCGCGAAAATAAGTTTGATGTTTGTTGAAGATTTGCAAGACGCATCCCCTCCTTTAAATCCATACCACATCTGAAGCCAATATTTTGCCCATTTAAACATCTATAAATATCTTTTTTGGTCTCTAATAACTTGCGACTCATATTTGAGTATAAACAAGTGAAATAACCAAATTTTGGTGGTTTTAAAAGTGCAACACCCCTTGGGATGTTGTACGTAGTAGTTTTATCTTATGCTCTCAATTAGGAGGTGTCGTCCTTTAAAATCATCTCTCCTGTAAAGCTTTTATGAGGTAATTTTCTCTTTTTTCTCTTCGTTATTCATTTGTTTATTGCTTTTTTAGTCTAAGTAGTTGAGCTTAGGTTCTTAGTTAAGGAGTGTTAGACTCATTTAGGTAGCTTAACTTAGGCCCACCTTTAGAGTTGGTGTAGCCATGTAGAGGCTTGTTAGGCCAAAAGAGTCTCGCATATGATTCCGTTCATTTAGCTATGCCTAGCATAATGTTTACCCATCCTCTTTGCATTTGTTTGATTAGGTTGAACCATGCTAGCATCTGGATCGTAATCCTTTAAGCTGTATTCTGATCACATACGTTTAAACCTCAAGGCATCCAGTTTGATACAACTAATGATCTTGATTTTTTTTGTTATACTAGTTTACTCGAGCACCATTATGTGAATTTTTTCTTATAATTCCCTTTTTACAATTTTTTTTTTAATTTTTGGGATGTTACACATGTTATATTCAAGCATTTTAATTCTAGAGTCAATTCAAACTATAGATGCAAACTTTTACTTCTAGCAGGTTTGTTTTGAATGCTATGTGTTATTCATGTTTGGAATCTATTTGTAGTGTCCAGTCAAGCAAGCTAGTACATTAGTTGCCCGAGGGATGGTTGATTACCTTTCTCGCATTGCCTTTTTTCATTGTGTAAAAAGGTGATATATGCATGCTTTTAATTCAATTCTATTTAGATTAATGGTTGCATCTTTATTTTATTCTTATACTTATATATATCAAAACTTGTATGAAACTCACCAACTATGTAAATAGTTGACAAACTCTATTTTACATGTGTACCAGGTTAAGTGATGTTTGGTGAAGACTTTGATAAAAAAAAAACTAGGAATCTTGGTCCTAGTTGAATAAGAACATCATTGTAATTGTATTGTGTTATTATGTTATGTAATTTAATGCTATGTGGTTGTTTGTATTAATAAAATTAAACTGGTTGTTAGTATATTTAATCTTTTAAAGTAGCACAATGAGCTTCTAAACACTTGCGCTCACGCCATGACGTATTTTGCATTCTGTTGGGGTGTGACAGTTATTCGGGCGAGCGTTAAGGATCTGGTTTGGGTTGATGAGTGTTCGAGTCCAATGGTGGCTAGTTTGGCGCCTTGTGTGTTTTTGAAGCCTTTTTAATCTTTTAATTTTTTTATTAAAAAAATCTAAAAAGTCTATGAATTCATCTTCTACTAGTATGTTAAAATTTAATTTAAGGATAAATATTTGATTTATTATTTGAAAATAATTTTGTTCATAAAATTTAGTTCATAAAAGATTATCATATAATTTTCCTAAAACAAGAAAGCATTTATTTCTGTAAAAACATATCCTGCCATTATTTTGAAACATTAATAACCTTTTGGAAATATATTAGTTATTAATTTTCTAAATCTTAATAATCAAACAATATGATTGTGAAATTAAAATATTTAAAATCTATAAACAATCATATGGATTTTATAAAAAGAAAATTCTTTTAAATATTCTGAAATAAGAAAACTCAGAAAAATATATTTTATTTAAATAAAATCCCCAATTTTTGGTTTAAATTTAAAATGTTAACATAGAAAACTTTTACATAACTATTCTAAATAAGTATGTAATCTTTTTAGAAAATTATTTATAAATTCTTAAAATGTATATTATGTCTATCTAGACATGTTCTTTACAGCTAATCCGTAGAATGTCATGGATTTAGAACGTGAGACTTGAATGCTAGGAATACTAAGTATACTAAGTTATTCCTATAAGTATAGGGTTGATGTGGGATCCTTGATCAAATACCTTTGGATTAGCCAAAAAATCATGTGAATTCTCATACTTCCTTATTGCATACTTTTGTATATTTTCGGGATGTTACACATGTTTCTGTTCAAACATGTTAAAATTCTAGATATCATTCAAACTATTGATGCAAGCTTTAGATCTAGTTAATCTTTTGGTTAATTGATATGTATGATACATTATTTGAAACTATTTTTTGGTTTCCCGTCAAGCAAGCTAGTATATTAGTAGCCTACAAATGGTTAAATGCCTCCTTTGCATTTTGTTAAAAAGGCGAAAATGTATATACATAAAACTTGTTGAAATACATGTGTTAATGCAAGGTATAGCTATACTTGAATTGACACTATGTATGGACACTAATTTGGACACTATTAGGATATTCATTCATACTTATTAAACTTGTTATTATGCATGCTATTGATGTATTATTGGGTGGACTATTGTTTGCATCATTTTGTATGTATTCGTGTAAAAGTGTGAAGGATATTCACCAACTATGGAAATAATTGATCAAATATATTTTACACGCGTAACATACTATGTGAAGATAGGCGAAAGTCGGATTGATTAGGCTGAGGATATGGTACGATGGTTAGTTAAGCGTGAGATTAATAGGTCGAGGAAGGCCGACATCAAGCCTCCTTCACTGCCACCACCACGACAGTATCATGATAATCCTTAGTTTGCATTTAATATTACGTTTGTACTCTTTTCTTTTGTTACGTATAACACATGTTATGTTTTTATATTTTGTATTTGGTTTGGTTGTTTACATTTATAATGTCTGTTGTATTATTTTTTTTACGATTCTTGTGATTATATTATTCTATTAATAATTAAAATAATATAATAATAAATGACAAAAAAACAGTATTATGCTTATATAAAAATTTGAATTAATTAACAAAATAAAAATAATAATTTTTTTTTTGTAAAAACACTTACAATGTTAATTCAGAATTTTCAAAAATAATAATTTGAATTAATCAAGAAAATAAAATAATAACAATGATCATTTTTTATAAAACAATATTATCATTTTTTATAACAAATAAGATAATTAATATGTTATTCCTTTAGCTATATGCTTCGTATAGTGCTATATTACACGTTTATCTTTTACAAAGAAGATAAATTCAGAAGTGAAATTTAATGGCAAATCTATACGTCTCGTAAATCCATATTAGTAATATTTTATTTAATTAAATTAAATAAAACACATTAGAATTTAGAGGTTTTTATAAATAAATATCTTAGAATAATCATTTAAAGGTATTCATATTTATTTATATGATAATTAGATTATATTAGTATTCTACAAATAATTTATTAGAAATCATTTTAGGAATATAAACTTAGAGAATAGTATATGTTTAAAATGTATTATCCTAAATGGATTACCTGTAGATAAAAGTTTCAAGATAATTGGAAATAAGTTTAAATGTAAATTTGATAGAATTTAAATAATAAGAATCATAATATATATTTAAAATATAATTTTAATATAGGTTATTCTCATTTTATCAAAAACATAATAAGATTTAACTTTACAAAAATATACAAAAATCCCAAAATGAAAAGAATTGATTTATAATTTTTTTACATAATCAAATATAGAAAAAAAATGTCTAAAACATGCTAGATTAGCTAAAAAAAGCGGTTGTTGTTGCCTCCAAAGAGTTTGGAACCCTAGTCCTTTGGCAGCTAGGGCGCCTTACTACCCTGATGCCTTAGGATTTCCCAGAATGAAAAGAATTGATTTATAAATTTTTTACTTAATCAAATATAGGGAAAAAATGTCTAAAACATGCTAGATTAGCCAAAAAAAAAAAGGCGGTTTCTATTGTCTCCAAGGAGTTTGGAACCCTAGTCCTTTGATAGCCAGGGCGCCTTACTGCCTGGATGCCTCGGGATTTCCCAGAAGATTCTTGATGTTAATTATTCTCATACACTTCATCCCCAAATTACAAGAAACCCTAGTATGTTCTCTGAATCCGATTGATGAATAGGGTGTTTGTGAGCCTTTAGCTCCTTAGGGCTTTTGATCTATATTATATAACTAGGTTATAACCCATGTATTACATGGAATTGAGTACAAAAAATAATACAATTAAGATATATTTATAATGAATTACATAATTTACTATATAAGAATACATTATATAATTAAAATGCAATCTATAAATCTATAAAACTTTTTTATATACAACATTGGGCATATAGTTAGTATCATCTTTATTAAAAATTAAAAGTTTTATATCATTTTACTTTTGACTTTGAATAAAATAACGTATAGTTGACCGTGTGAAAAAACTTGTTATTTCATTAAGATCATACAATTTTCATTAATTTACACTTCATATCAGAATTTATCTTTTTCATATTATCCTAATTTAACAAAATCCTTTCATCATTTTTGTCCAGAACTGGTATTGGATTTTTTTATAATATGTATGTACAATGATATAAAATTTTTAAAAAAATTGTTAGGATTAATTTTTAGGTGTCATGAAATAAAATAAAATATATGTTAAAAAAATATGTGTTTGTAATAAAATAAAATTTAAAATATTTGTATTATTGTTTTACAACATATGTATTTTATTTAAAAGAGAATATGAATATGAAGCAAATAATACCTTGAAATTAATTGTATCTTAAAATGTAAAATTAATATATCAAATATTCAAGTTATTTTAGTTAAACATAGAAATAGGAACTATTAGTTATATTATTTTTAATTATAGTGTGCCATGTGTCAATAATTATTTCAAATTAAATGTGAGATTGACATATATGGCAACAATTTAGGAAGAGTTGTTGTGGTGTTGACACATAAGCAAAATTATTTTCTTTTATTATAAAGTATAGATATAGATATAGATGATTTAAATGAACCTTCACATTATCTAGTATATATTCGATTTGTACGAGATTGGATATAAAATTTTTCGAGAATGAGCTAGATCTTGATTCGATAATGAAGAACGTCTGAAAAGTGTTTTCGGTATCCACAGCTTTCAGGATGTTGTCACGGATCATTCCATGTATTCAATTTGATTTGTTTATGTTGTTTAAACCTATTTCATGTAAATTTCCAATGCTTTCGTTCGGTTATGGTTTCACTGGTTAAATGGGTATAATATTATACTACAATTAATGAGTGTTCAAGTTCAATAACATGTTTAGAACATGTAACCGCTTAATTTTGAATTTCAAATACACGTTTTGATCAAACTCAGTCATGAACAGGAGGGGCACCAACTCGAAACGTGAGTTGTTGAGAAGGAAATAGAGGTTTGGGATAATTACAAGTTTAGTCCATGTGGTTGTTGAATGATTTGTTAATGATATAAAGTTTATTATATTGGAATCAAATTACCATAATTCCTCTTTAGATCCCTTAAGTTTTATCATGTGTTATTTTATGTCTAAAACAAACTTTAAACATTACCTTTAATTTCTTTATTTTATAAAACTCTAAAAACTTTTTATTAAAGTTTATTAACATCATTTTTTATTTATTTCTAAAACTTAATAAATTTTATAAAATCTTAATTTACTTTGCTTTTAAAAAGTTGTCAACATCAAACTTCTTAACCTATATAAGTTTTAAAACAATTTTAGATATTCCTATATTTTGTTATTCATTCATATATACATATGTATGTATGTATAACAAGCTTTAACATTTTGACTTAAAATGTTATGCCTTATTTATGTTTTTAAATTGATTAAATCAAAGTAATTTTATGTTGCATAAACTTATATAATGTATGAATATATATTCATATATTATAGTTATGTTAAGGATTATCAAAAAAGTACCATAAACTTTTAGCTATAATGAATTTTGACACATTTAATTTACCAAAAAACCCTAATGTAAAAACAAAAATGCCTACACATCTAAAAACTCTATAAAAACAAAATTGCATTTCATATATTTCACACCTAGGTAAAAATAATGCCTACACATTTAAAAACGTTATTAAAAAAACACACAATTTAGTAGGTCTTGCTTTGAACTTGGGCAATCGGTGAAGACACGAGCTTAAATATGAAAACACAAATAAAAAACATGTCGTTGTAAAAATGAGTATCACATTGAAGAGTTCATGTCACAAAGTGAATATAAACAACCTTATGAGTAATTAAGTTAGATTTTGGCCACAAACTTTATTTATTATTTTGCAACAAATTTGTTTCTCTAACTTTTTTTGTTTAATTTTTGTTTGCTTTTTTGCCTTTTTTTCTTTCTAATTTCATAATCTATATTTTTTCAATGAACCATTGTCATATATTTATCACATAAAACCAGTAAAATACATGATGATGATGATGATGATGATGATGATGATGATGATGATGATGATGATGATGATGATGATGATGATGATGATGATGATGATGATGATGATGATGATGATGATGATGATGATGATGATGATGATGATGATGATGATGATGATGATGATGATGATGATGATGATGATGATGATGATGATGATGATGATGATGATGATGATGATGATGATGATGATGATGATGATGATGATGATGATGATGATGATGATGATGATGATGATGATGATGATGATGATGATGATGATGATGATGATGATGATGATGATGATGATGATGATGATGATGATGATGATGATGATGATGATGATGATGATGATGATGATGATGATGATGATGATGATGATGATGATGATGATGATGATGATGATGATGATGATGATGATGATGATGATGATGATGATGATGATGATGATGATGATGATGATGATGATGATGATGATGATGATGATGATGATGATGATGATGATGATGATGATGATGATGATGATGATGATGATGATGATGATGATGATGATGATGATGATGATGATGATGATGATGATGATGATGATGATGATGATGATGATGATGATGATGATGATGATGATGATGATGATGATGATGATGATGATGATGATGATGATGATGATGATGATGATGATGATGATGATGATGATGATGATGATGATGATGATGATGATGATGATGATGATGATGATGATGATGATGATGATGATGATGATGATGATGATGATGATGATGATGATGATGATGATGATGATGATGATGATGATGATGATGATGATGATGATGATGATGATGATGATGATGATGATGATGATGATGATGATGATGATGATGATGATGATGATGATGATGATGATGATGATGATGATGATGATGATGATGATGATGATGATGATGATGATGATGATGATGATGATGATGATGATGATGATGATGATGATGATGATGATGATGATGATGATGATGATGATGATGATGATGATGATGATGATGATGATGATGATGATGATGATGATGATGATGATGATGATGATGATGATGATGATGATGATGATGATGATGATGATGATGATGATGATGATGATGATGATGATGATGATGATGATGATGATGATGATGATGATGATGATGATGATGATGATGATGATGATGATGATGATGATGATGATGATGATGATGATGATGATGATGATGATGATGATGATGATGATGATGATGATGATGATGATGATGATGATGATGATGATGATGATGATGATGATGATGATGATGATGATGATGATGATGATGATGAGCAAAATCATGCAACAAGAAGTTTTACATTAATCTAGCTAGGTTGGATTTATGTTTTAATATATATAATTACTAGGCTATAAACTCGTGTGTTACACAGTTTGCGTATTAAGATAAATTTCATAATTACATATTCTATTATAAACGGACACATATTATAATTACAAATACAAATTATAATATCTAAAAACTTCTTTGTATGAAACATTGGACAAATGGACATCTTGTTACTAACACAAGTCATCTTTGTAAAAAAGTTATTTGAATACAAAGTATAATTAGCATGTAATATTTTTATATTATACCATTCAAAATTAGGGGTGTTCATCGGTTCGGTTAACGGTTTATTCGGTTTATTCGGTTTTGAAATTTTTTTTACCCTAACCGAACCGAATTCAGGAATTGGTTATCCGAACCGAATTCAACCGAATTCAATTCGGTTCGGTTTCGGTTAAAACCGAACAAACCAAATTCAACCGTTTTCAACCGAATTCAACCAAAGACCTTTTTTTTAGTATCCTGTTTGCATAAATCTTGGTAAAATACCAAAGCTAAAGTAGCAGCATAAATCTGAAACAAACCAACACAAATTACATTCTAACAGTAGCATAAATATTGATAAAATACCCAACAAAAATTACAGGTGCTCTTCAAGGCTCATCCATTTAGTTCCTCACAAATTACAGGTGCTATTTTGCTAAATTACCCTACAGAAATTACAAGTGTTATTTAAGGATCTCACCGGAGGGTAGGATGTCATTTCCGAACGTCGCAGCTGTAGTGTGCGAGTATGTTAGAGGAGAGCTAGAACCATGAGTGCGTGAGAGCGAGAGATGGCATTGCCGGACGTCGCTGCTGTAGAGGTAGGATGTCACCGCCGGGCGCCAATGCTGTAGAGGTAGGATGTCACCACCGGGCGCCGCTGCTGTAGAGGTAGGATGTCACCGCTGGGCGCCGCTGCTGTAGAGGTAGGATGTCACCACGAGGCACTGTTGTTGTTGAAGGTAGGATGTCACCGAGAGACGAGAGATGAAACAGAGAAGGATGAGGCGTGAATGGGAAGCCATAAACGAGATCTAGAATTCTTTTGTTTGAGAATATGAGATCAAGGGTTTTAGTACTAAAGGTTATATAATATATATATATATATATATAATAATAATAATATATTAATTAAATATTAGGTTTAAACGGATAACCGAACAAACCGAATTCAAAAAAAAGGTCTAACCGAAAACCGAATTCGGAATTCGGTTACGGTTAATAACCAAACCGAAAACCGAATTCAGATTTCGGTTCAGTTTTTTTCGGTTACGCATACTGTTCGGATAACGGTTTTAAACGGTTTTCGGTTATTCTGAACACCCCTATTCAAAATCATGAAATATCACATTTGGATTTAATTTAAATTAATATTTTATTTGTTACATGAAAACAAGAAAATTATTGAAATATAGTTACGCATATTTTGAGTAAAATTTGGTAAGTTTCCATTTCAAATTTTTAAAGGTTTGGGACTATATAAGTATTTTTGAAACATAAAAACAAAAGTAAAATACTATCGAATCACAGTAATTATTTCAACAATTTATTATTTATATATTAAATTGCAAATACATTGTACGAGAGAGAAAACAATATTTAATTTTGTATTGTTTTTATTACATGAAGTATAAACATGCAAGGACATCCTCTTTCTTTATTATTACTTATTTTAATTTGAATATCAAGTACTCTTTCTTATTTAAATTCATAAAACATCCACCATTTTTATATAAATCTTTTAAAATTTCATCATAAATCTAGCATTTATTTTACTAATAATTTTAAAAAGAAACTTGTTGTTTCGTATCTTGACGGGACAATTGGTTTACCATAATGTATTAATGTCGAACTCACCTTTTTGTTCTTTTTTAACAAACATGACTTACATTATGCATCTAATATATATATATATATATATATATATATATATATATATATATATATAGGATAATGTTATTTTGGAAACTTGGTTGAGATAAAGAAACTTTGGAAACCATTTTTTAACCATTGATCAAAACCTTGTATGGATGAGATAAAATCTGAAAAAGATGATTAGATTGTTTTAAATTAAAAAAACTAATGAAAGTACAAAAGAATACAATAAGGATAAAAATGTAATGTTATCATGTGTACTCCTTTTCTATTTATAAAACAAAATGTAATAATCGTACACTCTACTTCTTGTCAGGCTGCTAGCATGTTGGCTTCTTCATTTGAACTACAAATTTGAAAAATTCAGCAAAGACCTTCTTTTTTTTCCTACCTTCTTCTTCTTCGATGCTTCTAACAACGTGATGTAACCGATCTGTAACACATGTTTCCAAGAACCACTTCAAACACGTTCCAGCAACCTATTTTATCAAGTTCTCTCGTGAGCTTCAATCGATGACAATAAGCTTTTGATACTTTGGCTGACAGCTTACAAATTTGGCATATCAACGCTATTATATTACATTTTGGTGAGTAGAAGTAAAATTCGAAAAGTATTTCTTTTGGTTAATGACGAGTTGTAGGAAGAACATGCGGAACATATCAACGTTATTCATCAGGTATTTCTTTCTCTTCAATGAAATTACTTAAATGTTGTTATGTATTTAAACATCCCAAGCAAAACTTCATTTAAAATGAAAAATCCGATTTTGGTTTGAAATTTTTTATACTCTGACAAAAAGTATAAAAAATGATTTTTTTTCTATATTTATGCTTAGGAAAAAGTGTAAAAACAAATTGATTATACTTAATTACATTATGTTACATAACAAATCCCATCAGTCTAAAGAAGATTTGGAAAAGATAAGAACAAAAATTGCTTAATTTCTTTAAAATGTAAAGTCGATTTTGATTTAGAAGTTTTTATACTTTGAAAAAAGAATATAAAATATGATTTTTTTTCTATGTCTGTGCTTTGTTAAAAGTGTAGAAACAATTGATTATATGTAATTACATATATTTTATATGATAAAGCACAGTGGTCTAAAATCCTACAAGGTGTTAAATGTATGTTACATTCATTTAATATAGTAATAAAATCATGACAAAGGTATGGGTTTGATGATCGACAATTGTCTTTTTCACTTGTTACATAATTTTTTTTGGATAAATTGTTAATTACTTTGGATAAAATTATATACGTAGTTGTATAATTAGTGATGTGTTGCATTTAACTTAAAAATAAATCAGGAGTATATATTGAAATTTTTGTTCAAATGTATAATGTTACATATGTCAATAATCATATAACTTTGTATTACATGTAAGTTACACTGAATTATGATAAGAATTAAGATAAGACAAACGAATTAAAGCGTTTAAAAACTCCAGATAACATTTAATCTAACATGTTGTTTACATAGTTAGAAGAAGTGGAAGAATAGCAAAACGAAGATGATTTCGCCAGCACACACGCTCCAATTTGTTCTAACTGAAGAATTTTTCAACAATTGAGACAGAAGATGCATTGACGGTGTTTGAAACTACTATTCTTTATACAAATTTAGCCGTTGATAACGGTTTTAGTATGTAATTGAAAAAAATTAGGTCTCTGTTAGCTATTTGGTGCGCGTGTGTTTTTTCTTTCTTCGTGAGGATATATTAGAAGTAAAATAATCCATGTTCTTATTTGTTTTATTTAGTATTTGCTTTAAGTAATTTGATAATTTTTTTATTATGTTTTGAATTTATCTACGGATGTTTTGAAATGTAATTGATGCAAGTGCTTTGATATAATTGAGGTAAAGTTCAATTCTGACAACGTTGTTACATAGATGTTACATATATGTAACTTTGACAATTTTTGAAATATTTTCTTTTACATATATGTAATATTATGTTACATATGTGTTACACTATGTGTAATTAGAGATGCACAAAAAACCAGATAACTAAACCATCATTGGTTCTTAACCAATTAAAAACCAAATTATGTAATTTTGAATGTATAGACACATAGGAAACATGGAATGCGTTTAATGAAATTGTACAAGGTAATCCCTCCAAGAGGCCAAACATATAGTGTACAAATTCAGTGTTTGAATAGGGTCGTCCAAAATGTTCGTCGCTCGACGCTCGCTCGGAAAAATCTCGAAGAAAGCTCGTTCGAATTTCGCTCGGTTTTAAACAAGCCAAGTACGCTCGGTTCAGTTTCAAAACAAGCCAAGCACGAGCCAAGGTAAGCTCGCTTGGATACTAGCTCATTTGGCTCGATTTGGCTCGTTTAAGTATAACTAAGTTATACATATATATAAATTTTTATTAACACTAACATGTTTCAAGTTTTTAAAAATGAATAATGTTGGTGTATTCAAACTAATGTATAATGATGTTTACGAACTATTTATACATTAAATTATTTTATGCATTCGTATTAGGGGTATTTAAGGAACCAGTTTTTATAGTTTTTGGATGGAACCATAAACGTAACTGTTATTAACGGTTTTTGAATAATAATAATCAAAACCGATCCATTAAGAATTAAAAGCAAAACAAACCGATAAACGGTTTGGTTTAGAGCTTGGACATTTTAGGTTTGGGATGTTTGACCCGTTAAAAATAAAAGCAAATCGTTTTATTATTTGAGATTCACTACTTGCATTGTAAGCCTATATATATATGTGTGTGTGTGTGTGTCCATAATGTCTAAATCAATGAACTTATCTATGTATCTATTTAATATGTGTGTATGTATGTGTGTGTATCATAAAGTCCGGTTCGGTTTTTTAACGACTTTTTTTTAGTGAAAAGCAAAAACCAAACCGTTAACTATGACATCAAACTTTTGAAACTGCCGACCAAATATTTTAGAAAAAAACCGGCCGTGAAACTAAATTGATGACCGGTTCGCATTGAATTTTATTTTGAAACTGAGCCAAACTGAACAAAGCCGAGCCGCTCGGTTTTAAACGAGCCGAGCAACGAGCACAACATTTGGCTCGATTTTGCAAATCCGAACCAAGTCGAGTCGCTCGGTTTATAAATGAACCGAGCACGAGCACACCCTCGCTCGGTTCGGTTTAGCTCGTTAACATGTTGTTTACATAGTTAGAAGAAGTGGAAGAATAACAAAATGAAGATGATTTCGCCAGCACACACGCTCCAATTTGTTCAAACTGAAGAATTTCTCAACAATCGAGATGGAAGATGCATTGACGATGTTTGAAACTACTAATATGGATACAAATTTAGTCATTGGTAATCTATCACACCCCGACCGACGGCGGAATACGTCGGGGCGCGATTGTGATTGTTCATAACTCATGGTGCTACTTTATAAGTTTTCAATAATTAATAATCCAATTTAAAGTCAACATAACATTCATTCAAACATCCAAGATAATCCAAACAACCAAACATAATCCAACAATTGCAATTCCAAACAAAACAAAATAAATAACATTGTTTATTTTATTAACTAGGTCCAAATAGCTTAAGTGTGTCTTCATGCAAGCCACTAACCTGTTACACATGTAAAATAGAGTTTTGATCAACTATTTGCATAGTTGGTGAGATTCTCATACAGTTTGATATATGTATAATAGAAATAAGAAGCAACAATAGTCTAATAAAAATTGATCTAAATATGTATATGTTCCACAATGTTTGATAATATGATTTTGGCAATTTCACCTTTCTAATATAATGACAAAAGTCATTAAAGAAAGGTTACTAGTAATACTAATAGTTTTTGGCAATTTCACCTTTAATATTAAACAATGACATAAGTCATGTTAATTAAAGGCTACTAGTACTAATATATTGTATATAATAATCTAATAATAATAACACATAGATATACAAACATATAGGTAACACATAACATTCAAATCTAATTCTAACTTAAACTATAGAATTGCATCATAGTATTTGTTTATGACTCTAGAATACCATTGTTTGATATGACATGTGCAACATCCCAAAGATTACAAAAATGTAAAAATGGAGTATAAGAAAACTCATATGCTTTTGCTTTAGAATTATCCAACTAGTTCTTACTTGTGTTTAGGTAGAAACGAAGCACCAACTCAACCTAAGTTTATATAAAGAATGTAACTTAGATCTTTCTAAGTATGTGCTTATGCTTGACCAACAAGTCCCCTTTTGATTTAAGCTTAGAATAATAGTTTGAAAAGATTTTATAACTTTCGTGATATAGTAATTAGGAGTGTTTAAAATACAATAATAAATAGAATAATCTTGTTATATTGGTTTATGATAAAATAATAATTTATATCTTATTAATATATTAGATTTATGCATAAAAATGAGTTGTAAATAGTTATTTGTTTAAAATGATTTAAAAAAAACATTTTATAAATATATGTATTTTTACTAATATAATTTTTTTAAGACTTGTAATTATAATATTATAACATTAATCTAAGAATATTAAAATAATTTTCTGACTTTTTAAATTACTTTTTATAATTAATACTTATATTTTTTAAAGTTTATTTAAACAATAAAATATAAAATTTGTGAAATAATATTTCAAAAATTATTTAAAAATTTCTAGAATTTTAATATTGTTGAAAAATAATTTCTGGAATTTTTTCAAAATTTTTAGAAATGTTTTAGTATATTTTATATATTTAAAACTATTTAAATAATATTTAAATATCAAAATAATATAATTAATTCTGAAAAATTCCCAAATTGTTATAGAATGTTTCACACATTATGTTAGAATTTCTGGAATTTTTCCAGAATTTTTAGAGATGTTTAATATTATATATATATATTTAAATTGTTTAAATAAAATTTAAATAGCAAACTGATATAAATTTAATCTAAAAAAATTCCCAACTTTTTACAGAATGTTAGAAACGTTATTTTAGAATTTTAGAAATTTTTTTAGAATTGATTTGGATGGTAAAATAAAAATAGAAAGATAAAAAGGGGGAAATCCAAAACCCGGTTAGGGCTTGGATTCGAACACCCGACCCCTCATTCATAAACCACGCCAATTACTACCAGACCAGATGGGTTTATTTGATTTAAATCTCGTTTTGGTGATACTTATCAACAGGCCCATTATCTCATTCGAATCATAAACCCTAGAAACCTAAATTGATTGATTTGATGATTATGGATCGTTAATACCATAGGGCTTTAGTTCCCCTTGTAAAACCGATCAGGGATCAACCGAAACTTACTTGTTTTGGATTCTAATTGAATGCGTTCAAGTAGGATCTTGTTCTCGGCGCAACTCGAATTCGACTGGGAGTTTGGGAGTGTTTCAGGAAAATTCCTTGATGATGTTAGTTTCAGATACCCTTCGCCCAGCTTCTGGTTTAATGTATTTGATTTTGTTTGTTGTTTAGATCGAATTCGAATGGTGATTTTCAAGTGTGCATTCGGTTTAGTATGTAAAACATTAACCGAGTTTAATGTTCCAATTACTCATTCGTTTTCGGTTATTAATGTGTATGAAACGCATTGCAGTTATGATTTGCATCAATTTTTACGTATTAGATTGATTAAAATTCCAAGAAATCATCAACTATGGTGGAACTTGTAGTTTTGTAACTTGATGCCTTTTGACTATATTTAATTATAGGGGTTGGATCCACTAAGAACAGATTTTTGCCTAAGAAGAGTAAGAACCAATAAAAATTTGACACGTGTTATTATAAAACAGTAATACAGTACAAAAAACGAAATACAGTACAAAATGAAACAAAATCCAGTACAAAAAATCAAAAATATAGTGCAAAAAAAATCCAGTACAAAAAAAATAAAATATAGTACAAAAAACAAAAATCTAATACAAAAAACCACAAAAATACCGTATAAAAAAATATAGAACAAATCTAGTGCAAAAAAATAAAAAAATAGTATAAAAAATAAGATTTTACACCTAAATTATGTGACACGTGTCAAATTCTTATTCGTTCTCACTCTTCTTAGGCAAAATGCTCTTCTTATTTGATCTTTCCCCTTTAATTATAATCCTAGTTTTTGTAATTCACAACTTCACCCTCAAATTTCTTTATATTGTAACTTTTTATATATAAATAAACTTTATAAGATTATAAACTTTTAAATAAATATAAATTTTAATTTATAATGTTACAATAATGAAACTTTATAAGTTTTATAACCATATAAAGTGTTAGTTATGTTACTATATATTTTCAATATTTATTTATTAAAACTTATTTGTATATTTATATAATAAGTTTTATGACATGTTTATGAAATAACTAAACTATAGTTTTTAATTATTTTAATAAATTTTATTGTGAATAAATTATTTCCTTTAAGTTAAATGAAATTTATTTTTAGATCTTGCATATAATTCATTATATAAGATGAATTCATATTTTAAATTAAATCCCAATGTATTTGTGCATGTTTATGTTTTAGAATGTGAATTTAGTTAACAAATCCACACGAGCTTTCTTTTATTATAATTATAACACTATTACATTTTTTTATTTAAATAGCGAGAACCCTAAAGTCACAATTGGTAACGGTTTTAGTATGTAATTAAAAAAAAATTAGGTTACTGTTAGCGGTCCCATGGGCTGGCCATGCGGCCAGGGCGCGAAACCATTTCTCGCCCAATTTTGGTGCGTGTGTGTTTTTTTCTTTCTTCGTGAGGATATATTAGAAGTAAAATAATCCATGTTCTTATTTGTTTTATTTTAGTATTTGCTTTAAGTAATTTGATAATTTTTTTATTACGTTTTGAATTTATCTACGAATGTTTGAAATGTAATTTGTGACAATTGTGTTCGATGATTGCGTCAGCAATGGTTGAAAGCCCATATCATCGTTCTCAAAATCCACGTCAAATTAGCAATTGTGATTATTACGGATTGAAAGAATGTGAGAAATCGTGAACGTGGGTGAAAACCGCGCGTGAAACGGAGTTCCGCATTCTCCGAAATTGAAAAATGAAGAAAAATACAAAAATATCAAAGTCAGACACCCCACGTGGTATGCCTAGCCCCAAACGCCCATTCTAGGTGGTGCGTGCGGACCCAAAATATCTGAGACTTCAGACACCCCGCGTGGTACGCCTGGTACCAAACGGCCATGCTAGGCGGTACGCCTAGAGTATGGCGGTTTGAGAAATTGGTCTGCTTCATCAGATTTCATGCAGATCAAATTAGTTTTCTTTTTCTCGAACACAGATACCACCATAGACAAAAATCTCGACTTTTAACCATCAAATCTCAGTTGTGAAGCCTTCCAAACGTCCGGATCACACCAAGGAACGTATCTACGAGTCCTGATCGTCATTTATGTCCGAGAAATCCTCCTGATTCAGTAACGATTCGTTTCACCCTACTAGTTTGATAATGGTTTGATTAGATCTTGTTTTTGAACATAATGCAATAGTTAGGATTGTTGATTATTTCCTAGATGATGGCTAGGAATGATTATAAACGAAAAACTTGATATGTTAATGGGTAAATTCTTGTCTTGATCCGTTGTAATGTCCGGTTATCATGAAACTATACCTATGATTATAATGGTTTAAGCCATTTGATTGTAATAATGTATGTGATTATCATGATTAATCTTTGAAATGCAAGGTTAAATCCAAGTGTTTCAAACTAATCACGATCATTAAGATAATAATTGGAATAACGATTTGATGTTTATGATAGCAGTTATATTAGTACTATGAACATGGTTATTACACTTATTCCAATGTCACATTATGATGTTTCATGATATATGGATAACCAATAACAAGGATTGATCATTCCTAAGCCATAAATCCATCTAGAGACTGCTTCCATAATATAATCAACAACGATACTTATTTGGTTAATCTGAGAATATTATGATTAATCAAATGAGTCATCAATTCGTATTAGGAACCTGAATCAGTATAGGTTCCTACATTATCATACATTGTATGATATGACATTAAATTAACTAATTAATTATCTAATATCGGTTTGATGACTTTTAATGCAATGTCTTTGACATTGAACGTCCAAGAAGATCTAATCATTAAGTTAAAACATAAATAACTTATTAAACATAAACTAATACAGAAATTATCTACTATCACCAATCTGCAAGTGATTTTACTACCCTCGAGACTTCAGGTGAGTTTCGTACGATTCCTTTTTCTTTTTAATGTTTTATAAACACCGAGGTACTACTGTGGAACTTTTCTCAATCATATGGTATGTATCACTGATATCTGTGTGATTTCATGTGGACTTGTGGATTTCATGGGATTTTGCCTGTAGAACCTAACACTATCACAGAACCTAAAAGTCCTCATTCCTTGAAATGTATCTAGTGAATCCATGTGGGGCCGAACGGGTGAACAATGATAGTATTATCGGCTGACAACCCATTTGCTAGGAGCTTGCAAATCCCCTTGCTGTGAATGTTTGTTACCTGTTTTTAAGAACTTTTTAATGTTGTGATGGACATTAAGATAATGAGGCATAAAGATGTTACCGACGGGTAGTATCTTCATAGAACAGAACGGAGTAGTCCGAAAGGAACTAGATACAAGTCCCATGGTTATCTTGAACTATATATATCGAACATTTGCATATCATATTGTTTAACTTGAACATTACGAACTCACTAGCTTTGTGCTGACCTTTCCAAACTCAAATCTTTTGCAGGTAGACAGTGAGCATCGACAAGGTTGCACATTTAGACACTTGTAATTAAATAATTTGACTTATGTAATAAACTTAGTTGTAAACTGTAATGTTGGTTGTGATGACGAAACCTTGTAATTATGTTATCTATAAGTTAATCTGTGTGTTGTGATACCGGATCAAGTAAGTCACACCTTATCTCTGAGACATCAACACTATGCTTCCGCAACCTTCCAGTGTGTTTAGTGGCATTATCAACAGGTGACGAGAGGTAGGGGTGTGACACAATTGATGCAAGCGCTTTGATATCATTGAGGTAGAGTTCAATTCTGACAACGTTGTTACATAGATGTTACATATATGTAACTTTGACATTTTTTGAAATATTTTCTTTTACATATATGTAACATTACGTTACATATGTGTTACGCTTTGTGTAATTAGAGATGCACAAAAAACCGGATAACTAAACCAGCATTGGTTCTTAACCAATTAAAAACCAAATTATGTAATTTTGAATGTATAGACACATAGGAAACATGGAATGCGTTTAATGAAATTGTACAAGGTAATCCCTCCAAGAGGCCAAAAATATAGTGTACAAATTTTGTGATTGAGATCTAATTATGTGTTCTTGAATAAATTTGAAGTCACTTTAATTTTGTATTCTTGAATAAAATTTGAAGTCATTTTCTTTTTATTACCTTTATGTAACATTCATTGTAAAAATTATGTGTTCTATGTAACATATACGTAACCAACTGTTACATATATGTTACATAGAAGTTACATGTATGTAAGTTTGAATGTCTTTGAAATATTTTCTTTTACATACATGTAACATTGTGTTACAAGTGTAACATATATGTACACTAAATGTAACTAGAGATGCACAAACAATCAATTCACTAAACCAGTGTCGGTTCTTAACAAGTTAGAAACCTGTTTTTAAAGCAGTTTTAGGTTTTAAGTGACCTTAAACCTAATTTGTATTGTGTAACGTTACTGTAACAAGGTAAAAAATGTTCTAATTTTTAGGACCGTTTTCAAGGATAAATTAACCGCATATACATAATGTAACATCAATATACCACGCAAAAAATGAAAGTCGTAAATTATCTAGAACTGAAATGTAATGTGTAACATCACTGTAACAAGGTAAAAATTCGAAGCACACGTATAAAGTGTTGATAGCAAGTTTTGCATTCATGTGTAAACGTAACGTAAACATGTATTTTTTTCATGTTTTTTATTTTTTTAAAATATTATATATGTCGTATTATTACACGAAAATATTGTTGTAGTGCATATTTGTTGGGATATAACTAGTTAAACATCTCGTAATTCGGTATGTGGAGTTAAAGTTAAAGTAAAACAAGAAAGTTAAAAAACTAATCGTTATATAATAATAAAAATGTATGATAAACAAAAGAGAGTTAGAAATATAACAATATTAGCATAACTAATATACGTTATCCCAATCAGTAAAGTCATCAGAATAGGTGCTTAGCTCGTCTTCGTAAGGATTGTGATTCACCCAACGAATTAATGTGTTCAACGGATATTGGAGTTCTTTAAAGTTTGACATGCTTGAAAATGAATAGTGAAAACAAAGTAGTGATTGGCAAAAAAATGTTAAAGTGTAAATATATATATATATATATATATATATATATATATATATATATATAGGATTTGAATCAAATGAAAACTCGATCTTAAAGAGAAAACCCTTAAACCCTCTATCAACCGTTAGATCAAACTTATTTACTTTTTAATTAATTTAAATCAAGTGGATATTTTGGTCTTTTCTCTTTATTCATATAATAACATTTTTTCCCACTTTTTCTTTCCTATTTTCAGTCTTTTCTCTCTCTCTTTTCTCTCTCCTCTCTCTTTTTTTTCTTTATATTTGATATTAACTAAAAAAATTAAAAAATATTTTTTTTTAAAATGCCAAAAAAAGGACCAAAATGTATGATTTTCAAACAAAATAAAAAAAAATTTAAAACTTATTTTTTTCAAAAAACAAAAAATCTACACGTGTGTAAAAAAGACAAATTTGAACCAGTTGTACTTCGTGTATTAAAAGTTGTATGTTTTTAGTAAACACATGTGTACTTTTTTCAAGTCATAGTTTTTTTAGATGATATATGTTTATTTAATAATGAATGTTTGAACTTACGCAAATGTTCTTTTTTTTAATATCATATATGTTATTTGTATAAAATTACACATGTGTAGTTTTTTGTTAATTTGACGTGGTTGTATATAATTATACATACGTATAAATAAAAATGTAAAAGTTTTAATATACAAAGTATACTTTACTCGAAATACTACACATGTGTAGAAAATAAAAAATATACACATGTGTATATTTTATATATTTGAGATTTATAAAATATTACATCTACACATGTGTAGTTTTTGGTGTTTTGATTTATTTGATATTCTTTTATAAATTTACAAATGTGTAATTTTTTGTTTCATATGTAAAATACACATGTATAATATTTATTATGGTTGAAAATATGTAATATTTGTGTTTGTGTAGCAAAATTTGTGTATGATACACATGTGTATATTTTTGTTTTTCTTTAAAAAATATTTTTTTTATTTTAATAGTCATTTATATATAAAAGATAGAGGAGAGAGGAGAGAGGAGAGAGAAGACGAATTAAGAGAAAGGAGAGAGGAGAGAGGAAAAAGAAGAAAAATAAGAGAGAGGAGAGATAAGAGAGAATCTGGTTAATTAATGAAGAGAGAGGATAGTTAGTGAAAAAAAGTCACTTATACCCCTTAAAGGGTAAAAGAGACATTTTCTTTACAAAAACCCCATTAAAATATTCAACTTTAATTATGGACCACATCTTTTTTCTGTTTAATTAATTAAAATCTAATAAAAGTTTGATTTAACGGTTCACACAGAGTTTAAGAGTTTTCTCTTTAAGATCGGGTTTTCAAAGGATTCAAACCATATATATAAACCAAGTAATGTGTTAAGTATGACAATAAATATACACATTATCCTCGAACAACGTAACATACATGTAACAACGTCACCTCTTAAATTCAGCTAACATACATAAAACCTTTTATTCCCTTAAAAAATATGGTGCGTAAAGAAAATGGGGGAAATATTTCAAAATTAAATTTTTGATTTTTGATGAGAGAAAATGTGGTTAATTAAGAAAATAGTGTATGGTAATACATGTGGACAAAATGACATTTATGCCCTTCAATATAATAAGGTTATCAAAAAGAAAAAAAATTATGTGGCAAATTATGGAGCAAGTACAGAGATTCCATAGTTTCTTCAACTCATGGAGGTTTCTAATATATACATGCCCTATATATATAGGGTATGAATAATTTGAAAATCACTTCTTAGTGTGAAAACTATGAAAACCCAATTAAAACATACGTAACAAAACGTAAAAAAATTTCGTCAGATCTGACACAGCGTTACGTATGTTTTACAACATAAAAATAATTTTATAAAATATTTTTTAAAAAATATTTGGTCGGCGCTTTTTTGATTTTTTTTATAATAATATGCTAATAATGTTACAAACCTGTAAAAGTTTTTTTTAAAAAAAAACGTTTTTTTACATGATTTTTGCCTAGTTTTCAAGGTTTTCACACTAAAATAGGGTTTTCATTTTATTAATTCCCTATATATATGTATATGTATATATTATATGTATATGTATATATAGGGAGAGGTTAAAAAAGAAACGCTTATCTTTTGTTACAAACAAACAACTCATTTAAATCAATAAGCTCTTTACACATAAACATTTTATTAAATAATTATAAAAGGGTATGATAGTCATTTTTATCTCAATGTAAGATAAGGACAAATTTATACTTTTTTTTATTAATTTTATTACTTTAACTTTTTAAATTAATTATTAATTAGTTCAAAACAAATTAAATTTTCATATTTCCTTTATAAGACGAATTTTAGAACTTAGTACTTTTTAATATTGTATTTTTTTTACAATCAATAAACATAATGTATTTTTAATAGTGTATTTTTTTATTTTTTATGAGGGTTACAATGATATAAATATTGTATTTTTTTAATTTCAAAATTTGTTGTTTCTTCTATTTAGGAAGGTTACAATGACGTAAATAATATATTTTTTATTTTTTATGCTTTTTTATGTAAATAATAATTTTATTTGTTCTTTTATATTAATGTAAAATGTTTTTTTGAACGATATTTTTCTTGTAAATGTTTTTCCTTTTCTAGGTCATTGTAAGTTGAAAGTAAAAAAGTAAGAAATTAAATAAATATGTTACAACACTGCAAATTTAATCAAAACTTTATATTTTTATAAAGAATATAGTAGCAAGATTATGGATAGTATCATTGTTGGTTTTGCTCTTCTTGTTTGAACTTGGTTCTTCCTCGTAACTTTTTTATACTATATTATTATTTTTTTTTAAATTGCACCATTGTATGTACGAACATATTATTTTTTTTAAAAAAATTGCACCATTACACAATAAAATTAGAACAATGTGTTAAATTTATGTTCGTTACATCGATGTAAAGTAGGATATTTGGAAAAATAAATAAAAAACTAGTTTAGATTTAAACGGAATTAAATATAAAAATTACATTACTTCAAATAATAAGGTACATCTCTGTAAAAGATCTGTCACTTCACTGTAAATTACATCAATGTAAATTACAGTAATTTACCATTGTTAGAAAAAAAATTTCAAATACATTTGTTATCTTTAAACTCGTTACAATGATGTAAATACAGGGCATCCAAAAAAATAAAAAAATAGTTGAGGCTGTAACGGAATTAAATGTGTTACATCACTGTAAATTACATCATGTTAAATTGAATAAAAAATATGCTACATTACTGTAAATTATTGTCACACCCCGAGCCGGCGGGGTTGGATCGGAGTCCCCGACGGGCGGAAGGTTCTCGGGGCGCAATATCGTGAGTGATAATCAAAGGTGATCAGATTGTTTACATTGCACATGATATAAATGAGAAATGCTAAATAGAATAGAATTACAAAGTTAAATTACATCTGTATTGTTCATAATTTAACCATGTAAATCTATCATAAACATCATAAGATAACTATCTTGTAACTATACAAGATATACAAAATATGGTATAGTGATGTTTCCAAAAATATGCAGGTCCACAAATACTAAGTCTTCTATCTGAAGTCCTAGTCCAAAAGCATAAGCTTCCTAGTTAACCTGTTCGTCACTTGAGAAGTCATGCAAAAATAAAATCAACACATGGTTGATGAGTTCATATATTTTAAAGTTTGAAATTGATTTGTAGACCTCTTCCGGTAAAGACCTTAACCTCATTAACTCCACATGTAACATCCGGATCAGTATGCTTATATATAGGGCATATGTAGGGTCGAACTTACTGCCCGCCCAGCCACCGTCCCACCACATACTAATCCGTATATGACACTGTTGTTAATGATAGTTAAGCATTTTTACCCTTCTCATTTAACCCAAAAATCCTTCTGTTCTTTGTCCCTGTAATTACAATAATTTGAAATCCATATTGATTTCATAAGTTCATCACACAATATGATCAACCACAACAATTGTAGAAAACAGTTATAAATGCTTAATTAAATAAATAAATAAATATTTAATAAAATCTAAGTCCTAATGATTGGGCCTTGGTCAACTCGAGTAGACTAGTATGTCAATCTAGGTACTTAGTAGTAGGGAATTCTGTAAATATCATCAAACATATGACCTACAAATCAAACGGTCTAGCTAGGACTTCTTGAAATGTAGGGTTTTTGTTTCGTTCTTGATTCGTTTTGGCATATGTTATCTTTGATATTTCCCATATTTTCCCTTGAAAATGATTTATTGATTCGTTTGATATTGTGGCAAGATGTACTTGATTCGTTGATCCTGGAATACTAGATTCGTTGATCAAATGTACACTTGATTCGTTGTTCATCAAACACTTGATTTGTTGAACATCGAATATTAACTTTGCAAAGATAGTTTCGTTTGATTCGTTGAACTTCCCCACTTGTTTTGTCAAAATAGTTTCGTTTGATTCGTTGAAATCACCCACTTGATTCGTCAAAATGTTTTGTTTTGATTCGTTGAAATGATACACTTGTTTCGTCAAAATGTTTCGTTTGATTAGTTGAAATGTTTAGTTTAACCCAATTATCCACTTAAATTATAAGTAGATGAATTTAGTAAAACCTGCATAAAATTCACCTTGACATGATTCTAGGTTAACAATTTACATATAAAAACATATGTTAAATAAAAGCATTTAAGTAAACAATTTAAATAAACAGTTTACGCATGCTTCTCAGCCCCGCGTTTTAAAACAAAATGTTAGAAAAGGGGCAATGAACTCATTTGTGTTGATGTCTAATGTACTATCACAGAATGCGCACACTTGTTTGTAAGCTAAGTATCTTCAGTTCCTGAGTTCTTTTATAAGAGTTTGAATACTATAAGTACGCGTATTAGTAGTCGTATCTAAGGTTTGGTCTTGGTGCGTGCAACTAAGTGTCCTAAATTACTAAGTGTCTCTATGATCTAATCCAACTTAGTCACCCTTGTTATGACCCCAAATTTCCCATTTTTAATTATAATAACCAACCTTTAAAATTTTACAAAATATGAGCAGAGTTTCCTTTGTTTTCTTTTCAAATCCAGACAATAGATATTGTCTATTCTACAAAAATTTCCCAACAAATTAAGCAAAGACTTTTAACTAACCATTTATAATTTAATTCAATTATTAAATATAATTCATTTAATCAAATCTAACAGGTTATAAATAGGTTTCTTTTCATTAAACTCTCATTACTTGAGTTTAAATAAACCTTTAATGTGTGATGGGCTTAATTTAGCCCCATTGTGCCCACTTAGGCCCAATCGAAGATCTTTGATTTCTAATTGATTACAAAACTTTTATTTTGATCCACATGAGTTCTTGGAAGTCTTTCACATGTGTTAGACTAAATTGATAGAGGTTAACCCTTATATTGATGTGTTATTGTGTTTCGTGAAACCCATATTTCCCCATAACCCTACTTCATTATTTCAAGTTAGAACGAGATCATAACTACCCTCCCATCATGCATGCATTTACGTGATCTCCCCATGCATGTCTAGCCCCATGCACCCACACACAATACATATTACACGTACGCATGTATTCTTGGATTCCCATGCACTAAGCCACTCTAGAATCATCATGTAACCTATAAATTTATTTCCACTTCTCACTGGTCAGCGAACCTTTGGTCTCAGACCAAGGTCCGGCTATCATTCACGATGTACAAAGGTTCGCCCAAGTATTTTGGTTAACAATCAAATCCCAAACGAACCTTTAGGGTTCGTCCCTTAGGTTTAGTCTCCAAAGGGTTCGTCTGCCATGCGTGGGGTTCGTGATTTCAGGGATCCGACTAGTCCTCATCAGTAGGTTCGTGAATGTTATGGGGTTCGCCACCCTAGGTTCGTGAGGCCTAGGGTTCGGCTGCCAAGACTCATGGATGTTTATAGGTTCGTCAAAAGGTCGGGTGAGGTGCATGAGGTTCGTTTCAGACATAGGGTTCGGCTGGACCATGAAAGGTTCGCATGAGGCAGGGTTCGCTGCACCAGTTTCGGAAAGTCAGAGGAGCAGGTTCGGTTGCAGAGGATACAGGTTCGGTGCAGGGTTCGTGAGGTGCCAAAAGGTTCGGCTCCAAGGTTCGGCCGGGAACTGCTAGGTTCGGTTGGTGATAGTGGGTTCGGCTGGTTTTCTGATGAGGGTTCGGCCAACTATTCGCCACGAACCTGTAGCCATTTACGCAGCATCATCTCCATTCTAAGAGCGAAATCTGTTACAAATTCATTCCTAACACTGCCTATATGAATATAATACCTTAACCCAAATGTTTTAAGTGTTTATAACCGGTTAACACCACAAAAACTCCTAGGGGTCGACACACACACCAAAACCGAACATACATCAAAGTTTTACCTTAAAATCAGTGGGTAACCACGTGAAATCCTTGTACTTCCTTGATCCTCGTAGTGTGATGATCGTATTGACTCCAAGAACGTTCAAATCCGTTGGGAGATGGGTGAGATCTTCTAGAGAGAAGATGGAGAAACGATTTCTAGAGAGAGAGAGAGTTTGAAGGTGAATGAGAGAAAGAAAGGGGGTTGGGGGTGGTGGATAGATCATAAATGCTTCATTAATGACTTAGAGTATAATCGGTTGTCCGGTCTCGTTTGGTTTCGCGTAAAATGTCGGTTCGCGAGGTTTTCGCGATGAAACGATACGGTTCATAAAAATAGAATTTATTTAATTATTCTAAGTTGTGATTCCTAATAAATTAACTAATATCTTTCGTTTATTTAAAATTTTTAAAATATAAATATATATTTAAATCGAAACATACGGTCGTCGCGCGTATTCGTTCGAATCGTCACTCGTACGAACACGACGTTAACTATACTTTTTCAATCTTGTTTTCTAATTACAGAATATTATTCAGAACATTAAACCTTCAGATATATTCGTACAGATCGTCACCTATACGAATAACCCGTCGATTTAGCATTCACATAACAATATTCGTGTGTTTTGTTCTATAAGGCCTCACATACGTTTATACATAATAAATCCTAATAAATAATCACATGGTGATTCTGTGTTGCCAGATAATTATCTGACTCAAGAACTATTGTCTGAACTGTTTTTCCGTTAAATGTTTCTGAATTTGTTGTTTGCTAACACAAAATGATAATGACAATGATATGAATATGAAATGAAATCTAATGTTTATAGTTTGTACCTGTTTACTGTTCATGTCACTGTTTAAGATCACTGTTCCGGTGACGGTTCCGGCACTGATGTTACAATTATATCAATGCAAATTTCATTACTGTAATTGTTAGAAAAAATTTCAAATAAATTTATTATCTTTAAGCTTGTTACAATGATGTAAATAAACGACATCTAAAAAATAAAAAATAGTCGAGATTATAACGGAATTAAAGAAAAAATTAGACGAGTATAATGGTGCAATTTGTTTAAAAAAATAATATAGTATAAAAAAGGTGTGAATGTTTAAAAAAAGAGGGGATAACTTTATATAAAATATTAAAATATATTAGGAATTCTTTTGAATGAGAGAGATACAATTTGACAATACTACCCTTTTGTTCTTGAAAAGTAATATATTCTATTTTTTTGTATTTTTAAGTAATATTAACTATTAGATTCAAATTTAGATTAAATAAGATTGAGTTAATGAATTATCTCATATTTGATGAGTTATTAAAAATTACATGCCCTATATATATATATGTATATATATAGCATTTTTCTGGTTTTTCAATGGTTGTGATGACATGTTTCAAAAATAATGTATGGTTTGTTTTACATCAGTATATCGGACCCGACGTAATGCCTCCTAAATTGTAGTTATTTAATATTTGAAGTCTTTTATTGGTTTAGAACTAGGCTATGTGTTATGCATCACCCCTCATCACTCCACGTAGGCGTCACATAATCAACCAACACCATCACCTCCTTATC
Organism: Mikania micrantha; assembly: GCA_009363875.1. Taxonomy (NCBI): domain Eukaryota; kingdom Viridiplantae; phylum Streptophyta; class Magnoliopsida; order Asterales; family Asteraceae; genus Mikania; species Mikania micrantha. The sequence continues at coordinate 304,250 of CM018681.1, forward strand.
ACTCTACATTATTTTTACATATGTTATCATCACTCCCCAACCACTTCCCTATCACTTTACGTCATCACCACCTTTATTCAATATTTTATTATTATAATATATTTTTTTAATTATAAAATAAAATAAAAAAGCATCACACAGCCCCTCACTCTGTGACCACCATCACTCAGCCTCTCACCACGCCCCAGTCACGCCTCTATGTAGTTGGGGAGGGCTCCAAGAGGCCATGACCGGCCCCTCTCACGCCCTATTCATGTTACGATAACACGTAGCCTTATAAAAAAATTTAAAATTGAAATTGACACTTTAAAACCAAATATAAATAAGAGAAAAAAATATTCACAACTGTGTGTGTGAAGCTCCATGTGATATATAAAAACCTTGTCATACAACAAACAGTATAAGGGTTTTGTTTGTATTCCTTCAATTACTCGAATCCGCTCAGTTTTCTTGATGTTTTGGAAGAAATTTTGAATTCACATTTAAATGTTGCTGCAGATTTGGGTGTTGACATAAATTTATAAATAAATAATACAACGAATCGATTCCAACTTAGCTTCACCCTCAAGTTTCAGTCTTTGTTCCGGTTAAATCAAGAAACGCAAAGATTCGTTGGTTTTAGGCTTTAGCTTTGTTTCTTCTAAAACTATCTACTCAGGAGCCTTATGTTGGTATTTTTACTTTGTGTGCAATGCCACGGAGAAACGATACCCTCTCCAGAATTTAGAAGCAAGTTGCAGAGAGTTATGTTGAGCATCTTGTTGGGAAGCATAACCGGTTTGGGTTGTGCTCTCGTTTGCGCTTGTCTGGTCAGATTTATCTTCAGATATATGAAGAGAGCTCCTGTTCTCAAGGGGCCGGTCGTATTCTCACCACAAATCTCCCCCAAATCTCTGCAATCAGCTCTAGCAAACCAAACCCTTGTGCTTATTAATGGCAGGTATTACAAGGCTGCACTTGACAACGGTTTCACAGTTGCTGTGAAGACCTACGATACCGGGTCTCAGAGGAAGAGCGTGAAGAGGCGAATACAGATGGATCTTGAGAGACTGGCTGGCTTGAGGCACAGGCATTTGATGAGTTTAAGGGCGTATGTCGGTGAAGCTGCTAGGTTTCGTTTGGTTTACGATTATGTTCCTACGGGTAGCCTTGAAGATGCGATGAGGAGGGGAAACCAACTGGGGTGGGATGCAAGGCTACGAATTGCAGTCGGGATTATCAAAGGGCTTCAGTACCTCCATTTCACATGCAATCCGAGAATCTTGCACTATAACTTGAAGCCTTCGAATGTATTGTTAGATGCAAACTTTGAACCCAGGCTGGGGGATTGTGGGCTGGCGCACACTTTTGTTGATGATGGAATGAGGTCATCATATTATGCCCCTGAATGTTTCCCAAATTTCAGGTAATTTACTATTTATATATAAAAAATAAAACACAGGCAGTTAACTTTGGTTTGGTGTTTTCAGCATATACACGGAAAAGAGTGATATATTCAGCTTCGGGGTGATACTGGGGATACTGTTAACGGGTAAAGATCCAAGCGACCCGTTAACAAGTGGTATGGGAATGTGGTTTAGGCAACTGGTGGAAGCAGGGGATGGTCGGGAGGCCCTTGATAAGAGCCTGCTGGGAGAAGAAACGGAGGAAGATGAGATGCTGATGGTGGTAAGAATAGCTGCAGTTTGTCTCTCTGATATGCCTGCTGATCGCCCTTCAAGTGATGAACTTGTTCCAATGCTCACCCAACTCCACAGTTTCTAAAAAAATACATGTAGACAGACCATTGAATATTGTTATCTTACAATCCAACTGTGCTTGTTTCCTTGACTTGCTTCTCTTCTTGTTTTAACGGAATTGGGTTCAAATGCTAATCAAGGGTCAATTTTGAATCTTTGAACGATAATGTTCAATTTGTCTATCGTGTGGACCACGATGATTGGTTGATACAATGGTTACTAAAAAACACAACTTTCTTAATTACTTATTGGTTATAGGGAAGATCGGTCTGTTGCAGCATAATATATGTATAATTATAATTATTATTGTTATTGTTATTGTTATTATAATCTGGGATGGGTTTTAGGAGTAGCAGCATAAAGTGAGAGAAAGCATGGTAATGATCAGATGCATGGAGTGAGTGGTGAGTTCATCAACAGGACACCTACAGTAAAGATGATGATAAAACTTGGGTTTAGAGTTTCATGAATATTGATATCTGATGTTTGGTAATCTTAACCATGGTTAAGTTGAAAGGGGGGCCAGTGAAATGAAAATATCTTCCATAATCAATAAAAGACCAAAGCAATCGGAACTCATCCTTATCCCACTCATCTTATCTCTTGTCTTGTCTTGTCTTGTCTTGGTTAAAGATTTTGCCTGTATATAATATGAATGAATACATATCTTCATACAATCAAACACAAAATGCAGGCATTCATCTACTTGCCTTCTTCACTACCTTTCCTATCTGCCAAAACCTCAAACACACTATTTCCTGCTAAACATCAGCGTGTTAAGATATCATCAACATCCATTTCCATGAAAGCAGGCGCCTCCTCTGACGCCACTGAAGTGGATTACAGCTCCATGAACTCCTCGTAAGCACTAAAATATAAGTTTGCATGGTTAATCAAATAGCTAAAACATATGCTGTTATGGGATGGGTTGGGTTGGGTTGAATGCAGTGTTTTCCCAGCAGAAGCATGCGATACTTTGGGTGGTGTGGCTTGTGATGTTGAAATGTTCCCAGAGACCAAACTCAAACAAGAACCTAACCCCGATCCCAAGGTTACTTCTGGTTCTCCCACGGACACCATTGACAGAGAGTATCTTCAGTACGACAATCCCAAAACGTAATTATTATATTTACCCATATCCATATCCATATCCCTCTCTCTTTTCTTTTCTTTTCAATTCAACTCCTTCTCTCTTGTTTTTGGTAATCAAATGCCTTCAATTCTGCAGGGTATTTATTGCAGAGGCCTGCGATGATCTTGGAGGAGAATTCTGTGAACCAGGCTATCAGAGTGGGGCTAATTGATATTGTATTATTATTTACGATACCATACGTACTGGGTGTATATTAACTTTCTAGCAACTGTATGTTCTCTAATATAGTAATTGGATCGTTCTGTGTTCCTTGATCTTCAAGAGTTGTACGTCTTGTTGTCAGCAACACATAAGATTTGGAAGCTCATATGAATTTCTAGGTTTGTGTGATTGTTATGCCATGAAGAATTTTGTTTGATTGATTTCTTCATACAAATTTTATGTTACTAGAAATTAGGAGGTAATGAAAACCCCAACTTGTCAAGTACAGAATGAAAACCAAATGGTTCTAATCTGGTGATAGTCTCTTAACTTTTCTTATAAGAGAGATCTTGGTTGGAGTCTTGTCTAAAGCAAATATTGTTCTAGATTGAGACATGGTTTTCTTAATTGTGGGTTTACTTCTAGGAAAATGGGTCAGGTCACCAAGCTTTGTTCTTTGGACAGATTGGTGATCTATTTGCTAGGGTACTACCGAGAGATTGGGTGTTTGCTGGTCAATATGTGTGTGTGAGAGAGAGAGAGAGAGAGAGAGAGAGAGAGCAAAGCAAGCTATCCTTTTGCAAGTTTAACATTGACCTGTCTAATAGATTTGTATTCAGCCTCTGCATAACTTAAGGAAATGGTTTGTTATTTCTTGGATTTTCATGAGGTAGGACTGCCACAAAGAGATATGTGGTAATCACTAATTGGCCTGTATGTGTTGGGCTAACTCCTTGAGTTAGATAAGCCCAATTTCATCAAGCCCATCTGAAAGGGCCCAAAATCTTATTATAAATAGTATGGTTTCTCACAAAAAGGGGGGAGGGGGTTTCTGGATTCTACAGGGAATAGCTCCCCGACACATTCTTAAAGAAAACAATCCTGCAACCTCCTTACACTCAATAAAATACTCTTTTAACAAACCCCCTACATTGTTTACACACATATGCACGAGGGGCCATGACGGCAATGACGACATACGGATCTGAGCCGGAGGACTGACCCTCTTCACGTAGCAGCCCGAGTCCCTTACAGCTCATGGTGGGGATTTTCGCTTCAACATGTTTAGACAAGAAGCCATATCAGAATCACAATGACCTAAATAAGCAAGTTAACAAACATACATAACAAAATATCAGGGAGGGTGGAATAAGAGCACGCTTTACCTTTATCACACCGGATAAAGATGTTGCTTACGAAGAGACTTTTAACTAATTGAATCACAATGACTTGCTAAAGTAACATCAGACAATTGATTACAAACAGTGGCGGAGCTTGGCCGAACTAAGAGAGGGGGAGGGGGGCGGAAAATTTTGAAACCTAAAATACATGTTAATTTTTTGAAGCAAGGGGGGCGAAACCACTATTTTAAACTAAAAATAACATTTCGGCCAAAAAATTAACACTACGGACGAAAAAAGAGAGGGGCGCCCCCCCCCAAAAAAAAAAAAGAAAAAAAGAGCTTCGCCCCTGATTACAAAATATCCTTTGACATAAGCAAGAATATGTAATGCGACATTCCAGTGAGGAATCTATGGAGCTGCATGAATTGAACCGCAAATGCTATATCTGGGGAGTATGCCTGAGATAGTTAAGTTTGCCTACTAAACAACAATACAATAAAGGATCATGAAAGACTTATCCTTCATTAATCTTTAAATGTAAGTGAAAAGGTAGTGAAGACCTAGTACATATAGGAAACATCAGAAGCATGAAATTCTGATAATAATTCATTTGAAAACTTTGTTGAGTTATAGTAAGATCATTAGGATGTTGTAAGATCTCTAGTTCAAGAAAGTAATTGTTGGATAACAATGGGTGAATTATAAAATATCATCACTAAGCATTTTATTTCTAGCATTCTAGCATTCTTTATTTATATCATTTATGATTATCATTTGTTAAGTGTGATTATAATTAACTTATGTAGACAGAGACAAATTAATATATTTTTATGTTTTATAAAACTTGCGAGCCATAATTTTTTATCGCGAGCAATAATTATTTACAAAAAGAGCCAATTTTTTTTATTTGTCTTAGGCCCCTGAAAAGCTTGAGTCAGTCCTGAATCAATAATGTAAGCCTCACTCGTAATAATATGCATATATTGGAGCCTAGATGCTAATGCTTATGATCACACAACTGAAACATTTGATACTATGTCATTAACTAGTTGGGCAAAGGTAGGGATGGGCTGATTACATGCATGCATACATACATATAAAGGGATTCATTCTAATATGAAATAACAAGTTGAAAAAAACTAAAATAACCACATTTATAGCCACAAGATTTAAGGGTATAAAGGTAATTTCTTTTGAAAATAAAGAAAGTTACTTTTGTGTCTTTCAAACTTATGGCTAGAAATGATTCTTTTAGTTTTTAAGTAGCATTGGTTCGAATATATGTGAATAAGATCGAGCTGGAAGAGGAACCGATGGAATGTGACAAGAAAAAAGCCCAATGCCACCATGTGGACCAAACGATGGGCCTATCTATACTAGTTAGATGGCATATTTGAGGGCAAAATACGTACGGTTATGCCATCAATGGGTTACTTAAGTTGGCGTAGCTAATGTGACTAATATGCCACCGTGTACCAACAGAGACTCACTATTATTCCATTATATATTGGCCATACGAACAACCGAGTGTTACGTAAGGAATGAGTTAGCTTGCATTGTATGGACGTACTAAAGTAATGGAGCATTAGTTAATAATCTACTTTCTTATAGTATACAAAATCATGACCCGTAGTTTATACTCTACTTTCTTGTAAGCATCATTTACAACTATACCTAAACTACATAGAGTATTGAAATCGTCAATCCAAGTAGAAAAATAAATATCAATCTCATTATCGGGTTGTTTCAGACCTTGAATCAATAATGGCATCTTAATGTATTTTGTTTAATACACAATCATGGGGGAGATTATATATTCATAGAAGAATTGGTCACATTCTATGACGTTTACTCATGTTACTAAAAGGATTACTTCGAGTTAAGTAAATTCAAACCATGTATTTCTAGTATCGTTACAAAATTCTGGATATATTTGGTATCAATAAGCCTCTACTGAGGTGAATTTGCCACATGCCTCCATTTTCTTTTGTTTACACAACCATTCTCTTACCAATGTAATAATTTTGCTTCGTTTTTATTTGAAAAAAAATCATTTGTGTCATGGTATAAGTGGAAAATATCATAATGTTTCTGTTGGTGATCTATTTTTTTGTCATATCACTGTCCCCTCTATTCGTTTATTTTTTAAGTTTGTATTAAGATGCACTACAACTAACACATATATGTCGCTTCTTGAACTCCTTTTTAGAGTGTACATGAACCAATCGAAATGAGTGAACCAGACCGAACCGAAGACAAATGGTCGGTCTGGTCAGTTTTAAAACTTGATGGTGCGGTTTATGGTTTGGTTATTCCGAGTTTCTCAATCAGAAAATAGCTAAACGAGTATGGTGCTAAAAATCCAAGTTTGGTTTTCAGACGAGTGTCCCAATTACTTCAAATGGGCCGTCTGAGACTCAAATTTTATTTTAACAAGCAATAGGGAAGGTTGTGGGCCGAGGCAGCCCAAGCAATTAGGGTATAAAATAAAATAAAATTACACAAGGGATGGGAAGGGGATAGTGAAGAAGCAGGATGGGGTTCTGGGGGACGCGAGTGATGGAAATAGTGAAGAAGCACGACTCTGGAGGTCTGGTGTGGAAGAGGATCAAGCTCACCACCACCCGAAAGGCCAACGCTAAGAAGCGTATTCTCCGAGTCTCACAGGTCCCTTCCTACTACTGCTCTCTTAGGGTTTATATCTTCCTTTTCAATTCACTCTGCTCTGGTGTTGTCAATTTACTTACTCTACTTTATCATTCAATGTATGCTATTGTTTTCGCTAATAACTCAACTCAAACGGACGACATTCTAAACTTTGTTGTCAGTTTATTTAGTATCATTTTTAGTATAAAGAATCTGAAGTCAGGGATGGGTAATTAGTTTATTTATGTATCCTTTTTCATGTTTCATTAAACACAACTTCCGTTTTGGACTTGATTTAAGGAGGGTTGCTACATTCTGATTCATCTGATAAGAATGTAGACTTTTACCCCCTTCTGTGCTTTAGGATGGGATTCTATCTCTCACATTGAGACAACGAAGATGAGGATACAGATACAGACGTTTGGTCACACAAAACTTGACCGGATGATAAGGAATGGGACAGATTAGGGGTAACATGTATCTCAAATAAATTAACGGTGGGAAGACAGATGACAACGCCTGTATGGTGGAGGGGAAGACCACCAAAGGGATACCAAGGTTGACATGTAAATATGTAATGAGCAGAGTCAATTGAAATTGTTACCATATGAGGACATTATTAGTGATAGGGATTTTTTTAATAAGTAGGATAAAGACTATATACTTTAAATTTTTAGATTTTTGGGGAATAAAGGTTAGAGATTATTAGTTTTAAGTATCATCTTAGTATTAGGTATAACTTAGTTTAAATGTAACGCGTATTTGAGATGCATTATATTTGCTACGCGTTATTTATATATATATATATATATATATATATATATATATATATATATATATATATATATATATAAAATAAATCATAATAATAAATAAATGAAAGTTTTGGCTTACATCTAAGCCAACTGTTTCTTTAGAAACTGCCTATTTAGTCTATCCTGTTGATTGTTGGAATTTTTCTAGGTATGTTTGTTTGTTTTTGCATATGAAGAAACTGTTTACGTAATTTTGTTGTTGTTTCTTGAAAGCATATTATGTTATTTAAAATGATTAATAGTTGTGTTTTTATTTTATTTTAAAAGAATGAGGCTGTGCTGAGGGCATGTTCAGAGGCACCAGCTTCTAAGACAAATGATGATGTGTCTGGGTTGCAAGAAGGCACAAAACGCTAATGAAACTGAAGGGTGTTGTCTTTCCTTACTTTTATCTGTATTTTAATTTTTCTAGCTTACAAATTTAAGTCTAGTATTTCTTACATTGAGGAAAACTCTTATTTGGCATTTCATATTAGCAGCCCAAGATATGTAGTTAAACATCAAAATAAGATTCACCTGGTAGTCTTATTATTATTTTTTAATTTTATGTTTATATGCTGTGGATAAATTACTATCATGGTGAAGTTTGTGAGGATCAGGTTCAAGAACAGATGCTTTTAAAGGAGGAAATGGGGGATTATGAGAATGTAAGTTGCATAGCGGCATCTTAGGAGGTGATGAGATATGTAATATGTTTTTTTGTATGTTGATTGCAATTTGGGAGTGTGTCTCTATGCTGAGCCGACCCCAAGAGTGAAAAACAATTCGAGGGCCTAGGGTGAATGAAAAAATTAAGCCCTCTTAAAAAAATTAACTTAGTAATTTATATATAAAAAGTTAATATAATATATAATTTTTTAAAATTCCGGGCCTACAAAAAGGTCGGAACCAGGGCCGTCCCCACTTTGCCTCTCCATTGGGCCGGCCCTGTCTTGATCATCCAACAACTACTATAACTACTTTCTTGCTTCACATAATTTGCTAGCGCTTAGGTGCTGTTGGTGTTGAAGAAAAACATTTCAATAAACAAAATATAATTGATACTACACGATCATTCAAACTATTTAAGAGCATAAAATCACATGGTGGTTAATTTACCGACTCTATTTATGTTAATGACTATGAAATCCTGGGTGTTTGTGACAACGGTCATGTCTTTGAAACCTGTACCTATTCTTAAAGTCGCTCCCCACCTAAGGCACGAACAAATTGTTGATCAAGAAGCATGTGCTGAGTCTGTGCATGTTGACTTGCAAAGTCCATGCACATGTAGTTTACATTTATGTTTTGAATAAGTAATTAGTCACATGTGTTTTGATTAGTTACTGTTTAGTGAGGAAGTAGTTGAGTCAATGGTTGTTGCTATTTTTATGTTAGTCGTTATGGAGTTTGTAACCTTATAAATGTGTTTATGGGTTATTGAATAATATTATTAGAAAATCGTTCTTGATCCATTTGTGTATTACTAGTGGTATCAGAGCAAAATCACCGGTGACGAGCGTGGTGGAAGATCGATGGCAGAAGATACTGTTTCATATCAAAGTGTTCCTCGGTTTGATGGTGATTACGAACACTGGAGCATGGTGATGGAGAACTTGCTCAGATCAAAGGAGTTTTGGTTAGTTGTTGAAACGGGATTTCTAGAATCTAGGGTAGGAGAGACCCTAACTGATGCCCAGAAGACGCATCGAGAAAGTTTGAAGTTGAAGGATCTAAAAGCTCGGAATTATTTGTTACAGTCTATAGATCGACGGATCATGTGCACTATTACACAGAAAGATAGTGCAAAGCAAATTTGGGAGGCTATGCAGACCAAATACAAGGAAATGCTCGAGTGAAACGAGCACAGTTGCAAAGACTTCGAAGAGATTTCGAAGTGTTGGAAATGAAAGATGCTGAATCGGTAACTGACTACTTCAATCGTGTCATGACAGTTGCTAATGATATGCGTTCTTATGGCGATAAGGACATAACAGATCAGAAGATTGTTGAAAAGATACTTCAATCTCTTACTAGCTGAGAGGCCCCGAACCCCTCAGTTGGCAAAACATCAAACCCATAATACTTAAACCATAATTACATTATCATAGCAGCGGAATGTAGGGTAACAACATAACTATCATACAGATCTAAACAAACTTTTACACATTCAACATAACCCACTCTTCTAATCAGTTATATAATACAGCCAGTCTATGCCAGGGATAGTCTTCAATATATGCCATGAGCCATTCTGGTCTCCTTTCTCAAACTATTCAACCTGATATGCATGTAAAACAAGTCAGCTTTATGCTGGTGAGTTCTAAATTCATTTCTTAGAAAATCCTTTTACATAACAAACCTGTTCTCATATCATAATTTCATAACATACATAACATTGTAACATAATTACATAACATACATATCATCATAACATCATTCATACAGTGAAGGAACTTCACCGTCAACTGCTGACTCTGAAGTCAAACAGGTTTGTGCAGCACAAGGCTCTTAAACTATCAACTCGTAGCTGATAACTCATACATGTATAAGATTTCTTTAACACTATCAACGCGCAGCTGATAACTCAAGCATGCCTAAGATTTCTTTAACTGAACTGGCGACACACAGTCGGCAGGCCTATGTTTCCACAGGACTCTTTAACCATCAACCAAAATTGACGGCTCATACCGGTACAAGACTTATTAACATACATCATAACATGGTTTAAATCATTTAAACCATCATAATCATAAACGGCTCCTTTCACCGTAGTGTTCAAGTTTTGCCCAACCGCAGCCAGCAAAACCTCATTTCCTACTCAACCTCAGTTGAGTCCTTTAGAAAATCATTTCTTTCTCAACCGCAGTTGAGACTTTAAACATTCTTTATATCTCAACTGAGATTCTTAAAATTATTTACTTTAAATCATTCTTTACCTATAAACATTCTTTACTTTAACATATTCTTTTATCTGACCGTAGTCAGGTAAAGCAATCATTTACATAAAATAACTTTATCACATGCATATCAGCCCAAAATGATAAAACATTTGAAACAGGGCTATAAGAACTCACAATCATTTCAAAGATATTTATCATGCATGCATATCAGCCCTAAAACGTTAAAATAGTAAAAGAGGGCTCATAGAACTCACTTGATGTCTTACTGTAGCAAGATCACTCGTAAACTGGTACTAATGGTGAAATTCTGCATTCGTTTACACTTAATAAGTCATTTATGTTTTAACCTACTGATTAGATCTTTCTGAACGTTCAATGTCAAATACATTGCCTTGAAAGTCATCAAATAGTTAATGTTGTTGATTATAATGCTAAAACAGTTCCTGAACAGATTAATGGCTTAGAAATGATAAATCCTTATCATTGATTACCCAGATATCATGAAATATCACAATGTAGTCTTAGAATAGGTTTAATAACCCTGTTTAACATACAAATCTGACTGTTATCACAAACATCAGATAATCGTTCCAATAAGTATGTTAATGATTGTGATTAGTTTGAAACACTTAAATTTAACCTTTGCATTTCAAAGATTAACCAAACTAATCACCTAGATTGTCATAATCAATTGGATTAAACCATTATAATCATAGTTGTGATTTCATGCAAACCGGGCATTACAACGGCTCAAAACAAGGATTTAACCGTTAGAACATCGTGTTCTTCATTTATAATCAATCCTAGCCATCATCTAGGCAATAATCAACAGTCCTAACTATCTTATTACGTTCAAAATCAAGATCTAATCAATCAAAATCAAACTAGAAGGTTAAAACGAACCGTTACCTGATCTGACGAATTTCTGCGGTTAAAACAGCGATCAGGACTTGTATATATGATTCCTGGGATGATCTGGATGTTCAGAGGGCTTTGATTTGAAGATTAGAAGTGTTAGATGGAAGAAATAGCGTCTGGAGGTCGAAATGGATGAAAAAATTACGTTCTGGAGCGTTCTGATCGATTAAAACAACTTTTAGCCGACATAGGACCTGGGCCGCATCGCCCCAACTGGGCGTATGTCGCCAGGCGTAGCGCCCCACGTCACCCAGCGTCATCATTTGAGTTTTAAACTTGTTTTCGTGATTCCGGGAGCATACGAACTCCGTTTTGCGCACGGTTTTCGCCCACGTTCATCATTTTTCACATACTATCAATCCCCAATAACAAGAGTTGCTAAATCCTCGTGGATTTTAAGCACGACCAAATGTGCTCACGTCATAGATGCCGAATTTTTCGTACGCAATCGTCACAGTTTCAACAGTAACCGAAATCTCGTATGTTTACTATTAAATTGCTAAATTTTTGGTTGTTACAAATCTACCCTCCTTACAATAGGTTTCGTCCTCGAAACCTGTTACATTTCAAACAAATGTGGGTAGAGTCGTTTCATCTCGTCTTCAGTCTCCCATGTCGCCTCAGATCCTTTTCGGTGTTTCCATTGAATCTTAACTTGCCTAATCACTTTGTTACGTAACTGCTTCTCTTTCGTATCAACAATTGCAACTGGTTCTTCTATGTAATTCAACTTTTCATCAACTTCAATATCATTTAAAGGCACATATGCTACATCATCCGCTAGACATTTTCTCAGATGTGAAACGTGAAATGTCGGATGAATTCCACTCAGTTCATCTGGCAATTCTAATCGGTAGGCTACCTTACCGACTCGTGCCATTATTCGAAAAGGTCCAATAAATCTTGGACTTAGTTTTCCTCTTTTCCTGAATCGAATAACTCCCTTCCATGGTGAAACTTTTAACAGTACTTGATCACCTACTTCAAACTCTATTGGTCTCCGTCTTTTATCGGCATAGGACTTTTGTCGATCCTGTGCAGCTTTCATTCGCGCTTTAACTAGTTGAAGCTTTTCTGCCAAATCTAACACTGCAGCTTTACTTCCCACTTCTTTCTGTCCTACACCTCCCCAACATACCGGTGTCCTACAACGCCGTCCGTACAATGCTTCGTATGGTGGCATTCCAATACTAGCATGATAGCTATTGTTGTACGAGAATTCCACCAATGGTAAATGATCATCCCAACTGCCACCAAAATCAATAATACAGGCTCTGAGCATATCCTCTAAAGTTTGGATAGTCCTTTCAGACTGTCCGTCGGTCTGAGGATGATACGCAGTGCTGATATTAAATCTTGTGCCCATTGATTCGTGAAACTGTTTCCAGAATCTTGAAACGAACCGCGTGTCACGATCTGACACTATAGATACTGGAACTCCATGTCTTGTAATTATTTCTTTTACAAATAATTCAGATAGTTTCTCCGACGTATAAGTCTCACGTATAGGCAAGAAATGAGCACTTTTCGTTAACCGGTCTACAATCACCCAAATAGCATCATGACGTTTCGCCGTAAGAGGCAACTTAGTTATAAAATCCATGGTGATGTGTTCCCATTTCCATTCCGGGACTTCTAAAGGTTGCACATAACCATAAGGTTTCTGATGTTTAGCTTTTACTTGTGCACATGTCAAACATTTATTTACGTACTGCATTACATTGAATTTCATACCTGGCCACCAATAATCCTTTCGAAGGTCTTGATACATTTTCGTTGCACCAGGATGAATAGAGTAGCGTGACTTATGTGCTTCGTCTAGAATCCTTGATCTGATGTCCCCATTTCGTGGAACCCACATTCGACCAAATCAATCTTAATACTAAATTCATTTTCTTCTATATTCTTGACTTGACCAAAGATTCTTTCGAACCCCACATTTTCTTCCTTCAATCCCTCCTTTTGTGCATCCTTAAGTTCATTCAGGAAATCAGGTGTTATTACCAAACTGTAAGACTTAACTTGTATAGCAGAGTGTTCTGTCTTGCGACTTAGAGCATCGGCCACCACATTGGCCTTGCCCGGGTGATACAAGATCTCACAGTCATAATCCTTTAACAGCTCAAGCCACCTTCTTTGTCTCATATTCAAATCTTTTTGTTCAAAGAAGTATTTTAAACTTTTGTGATCTATGTAGATTGTACATTTGACTCCATATAAATAGTGTCTCCAGATTTTTAAAGCAAATACCACAGCAGCCAATTCCAAATCATGTGTTGGATAATTAGCTTCATGGGTTTTCAATTGTCTTGAGGCATATGCTATTACCTTTCCCCTTTGCATAAGTACACAACCCAAACCCAGATAAGACGCATCTGAGTACACCACCATGTCTTCATTACCATCCGGCAGTGTTAAAATAGGAGCTTCGGTTAATCTCTTTTTCAATTCATCAAAAGCTTGAACCTGAGTTGGACCCCAATCATACTTTACTTCTTTCCTCGTCAATTTTGTCAACGGTGTAGCAATCCTAGAGAAATCCTGAATAAATCTTCTATAATAACCTGCTAAACCGAGAAAGCTACGCACTTCCGTTGGTGTTTTCGGAGGATTCCATTTCATTACCGCTTCTACTTTAGCTGGGTCCACCATTATGCCTTCTGGACTAATAACATGACCTAAAAATTGTACTTCCCGTAGCCAAAAGGCACATTTAGAGAATTTAGCATAAAGCTTTTCTCTTCTTAGTATTTCAAGTACTTCTCGTATGTGACAAGCATGATCACCTTCACTCCTTGACTATATTAAGATATCATCAATGAACACAATCACTGATCGGTCTAACATAGGTCTACACACCCGATTCATCAAATCCATAAACGCCGCAGGTGCGTTTGTTAATCCGAAAGACATCACAAGAAACTCATAGTGTCCATAACGTGTGCGAAATGCTGTCTTCGGAATGTCTTGTTCTCTCACCTTTAGTTGATGATATCCTGATCTGAGATCTATTTTAGAAAACCAACTTGCCCCTTGCAATTGGTCGAATAGATCGTCAATTCTTGGTAACGGATACTTATTCTTTATTGTGAGCTTATTCAATTCCCTATAATCAATACACATTCTCATACTTCCATCCTTTTTCTTTACAAACAACACTGGTGCACCCCAAGGTGACACACTCGGTCGTATAAAACCTTTGTCTAGAAGGTCTTGTAGTTGGGTCATTAATTCTTTCATCTCTGTTGGGGTCAGACGGTACGGTGCCTTGGCGACAGGTTGAGCTCCTGGCACAACATCAATTTGGAATTCGATTTCCCGATCAGGTGGAATTCCTGGCAAATCCTCAGGAAATACATCAGGAAAATTACACACCACGGGTACGTCTTCCAATTCTTTTACTTTAATTTCTTTATCAATAACATAAGCCAGATAAGCCCCACACCCTCGCCTCATAAATTCACTCGCCTTAATCATTGAAATGACTTTAGGCGCATTAAACATTTTATCCCCGTAAACCGTTACTGAACTCCCATTAAGAGCCGTTAAGAAAATCATATTTCGTTGACAGACAATGTTAGCCTCATGTTTGGCCAACCAATCCATGCCCAAAACTACATCAAAACCTCCTAACATAATCACAAACAACTTAACAGGGAATCTATGACCTTCTATATCAATGTAACAATCATCCTCAATGGCCTCCGTTACTCTAGTAGATTTACCAAGAGCAGTTTCAATATTGAAGGCGTGTTCTATCTTTTTAACATTAGCACGCAGTTTATCACAAAAAGTAATAGCCACAAAACTCATACTTGCACCAGAATCAAATAGCACTAAAGCAGGGATATCATTAATCAAGAATGTACCTGTCACCACATCCGGATCTTTATCTGCTTGATCTTTAGTCATAGTAAAGGCACGAGCTTTTGCCTTTTGCTTATCACTTCCCTTGCTACTTTCAGGTTTACTGGCTTCAGTAGGTATTGTCTTTGGTTTAAAACAATTCTTGCTCATGTGACCGATCCCACCACAATTGTAACACTTTAGTATGGTTGGACAATTATCCGAGAGGTGTCCAGTTTTTCCACAACGGTAACACAAAGTAGTCCCCAAGCGACATTCTCCCCCATGCTTCCTTCCGCACTTGGTGCACGTTTCAAATTCTTCTACTTTAAGCTTTTTCATGGGGAGTCCCGGTTTGCCATTTCTATTTCTTTTGAATCCCGGTGACCATTTTTGCTTCGGTTCTTCCTTTGTTGGTTCAGCTTCCACAACATCATCCCATACAATGCCGCTAATTTCTACTGCTGATTCAAAAGTTCTAGGAGCATGCGCCTTCACATGTGTTCGGACTTTAGGTGGTAACCCTTCCACATATAGCTTCAATCTGCGTTCCTCCGTGTTTACCAAATGAGGAACCCGTCTTGACATTTCATTAAATTTTGACGTATATTGTCGATGGTTCATACGTCCAGCTTTCAAAGTCAGAAATTCCCGCTCGATTTTATCAATTTTATTCTTTGGACAGAAGTGTTTTATAACTAATTCCTTCAAGTCCTTCCATTTAAAGCCCTCCACATCAGTAGTGGTCTTTGACTGTTTAACAGTGTTCCACCAATGTAGAGCTTCCTCAGTAAATGAATGAGCTGCAAATTTCACAGCTTGGTCTTCCCGGCATTCACTGATAGCGATGACCGCCTCCATAGCCGAAACCCAGTGACAGGTGGCCACATCATCCTTCTTACCATCAAATGAGGGTGGATTGCATCCTTTGAAGGCCTTGTAATCACAACCCTTCCGTTTCTCTGACGTAGAATCACCGTTCTTAGTTCCGGTGATCACAACTTCCTCTTCTTTGGTGCTGTCATTAGCTCCTTCAGACTTGTCTTTCAAAGTATCCTTCAATATTTTTGTAACCAAAGCTGGTAGCTTATCATCCAAAACTTTACAGACCTCATCAGAAATAGCCTTCACTACGATAGGCTCTAGAGTAAACTCATCTTCATCTTCCGGTTGCTCGTTGTGCTCGTAGTCGTCTTCATTGACGGGTTCTTCATTCTCGATATGCGGTTCTTCAGGTTCCTGTGGTTGTTTCCGTGGTCTACCCCTTTGTCCAGTCATTTAACTACCTACAGGATGCAACAATTGGAGAATCAGTACAGGTTCAGTTTAGCACGAAATAAGCTTTGTAAATCGTTAATGACGTTGATCAGGTGTTATTAACCATTTACCTAACTCATAGGCTCTAAACGTTTCCCATCCCGTCACCCCAACGTGCATGACTCTAACTACCTTTCTAACCTTACATCTATGTCTTAACTCATACATAACATTCAGCTCATGGCATCAAACTACCCTTGACTGGCATTCTTATCATTCTGTCCCATTTTCAGTTTAAGTCCAGTCATTAGGGATGACCGGATCTCTCAAACTATGGCTCTGATACCAACTTGAGAGGCCCCGAACCCCTCAGTTGGCAAAACATCAAACCCATAATACTTAAACCATAATTACATTATCATAGCAGCGGAATGTAGGGTAACAACATAACTATCATACAGATCTAAACAAACTTTTACACATTAAACATAACCCACTCTTCTAATCAGTTATATAATACAGCCAGTCTATGCCAGGGATAGTCTTCAATATATGCCATGAGCCATTCTGGTCTCCTTTCTCAAACTATTCAACCTGATATGCATGTAAAACAAGTCAGCTTTATGCTGGTGAGTTCTAAATTCATTTCTTAGAAAATCCTTTTACATAACAAACCTGTTCTCATATCATAATTTCATAACATACATAACATTGTAACATAATTACATAACATACATATCATCATAACATCATTCATACAGTGAAGGAACTTCACCGTCAACTGCTGACTCTGAAGTCAAACAGGTTTGTGCAGCACAAGGCTCTTAAACTATCAACTCGTAGCTGATAACTCATACATGTATAAGATTTCTTTAACACTATCAACGCGCAGCTGATAACTCAAGCATGCCTAAGATTTCTTTAACTGAACTGGCGACACACAGTCGGCAGGCCTATGTTTCCACAGGACTCTTTAACCATCAACCGAAATTGACGGCTCATACCGGTACAAGACTTATTAACATACATCATAACATGGTTTAAATCATTTAAACCATCATAATCATAAACGGCTCCTTTCACCGTAGTGTTCAAGTTTTGCCCAACCGCAGCCAGCAAAACCTCATTTCCTACTCAACCTCAGTTGAGTCCTTTAGAAAATCATTTCTTTCTCAACCGCAGTTGAGACTTTAAACATTCTTTATATCTCAACTGAGATTCTTAAAATTATTTACTTTAAATCATTCTTTACCTATAAACATTCTTTACTTTAACATATTCTTTTATCTGACCGTAGTCAGGTAAAGCAATCATTTACATAAAATAACTTTATCACATGCATATCAGCCCAAAATGATAAAACATTTGAAACAGGGCTATAAGAACTCACAATCATTTCAAAGATATTTATCATGCATGCATATCAGCCCTAAAACGTTAAAATAGTAAAAGAGGGCTCATAGAACTCACTTGATGTCTTACTGTAGCAAGATCACTCGTAAACTGGTACTAATGGTGAAATTCTGCATTCGTTTACACTTAATAAGTCATTTATGTTTTAACCTACTGATTAGATCTTTCTGAACGTTCAATGTCAAAGACATTGCCTTGAAAGTCATCAAATAGTTAATGTTGTTGATTATAATGCTAAAACAGTTCCTGAACAGATTAATGGCTTAGAAATGATAAATCCTTATCATTGATTACCCAGATATCATGAAATATCACAATGTAGTCTTAGAATAGGTTTAATAACCCTGTTTAACATACAAATCTGACTGTTATCACAAACATCAGATAATCGTTCCAATAAGTATGTTAATGATTGTGATTAGTTTGAAACACTTAAATTTAACCTTTGCATTTCAAAGATTAACCAAACTAATCACCTAGATTGTCATAATCAATTGGATTAAACCATTATAATCATAGTTGTGATTTCATGCAAACCGGGCATTACAACGGCTCAAAACAAGGATTTAACCGTTAGAACATCGTGTTCTTCATTTATAATCAATCCTAGCCATCATCTAGGCAATAATCAACAGTCCTAACTATCTTATTACGTTCAAAATCAAGATCTAATCAATCAAAATCAAACTAGAAGGTTAAAACGAACCGTTACCTGATCTGACGAATTTCTGCGGTTAAAACAGCGATCAGGACTTGTATATATGATTCCTGGGATGATCTGGATGTTCAGAGGGCTTTGATTTGAAGATTAGAAGTGTTAGATGGAAGAAATAGCGTCTGGAGGTCGAAATGGATGAAAAAATTACGTTCTGGAGCGTTCTGATCGATTAAAACAACTTTTAGCCGACATAGGACCTGGGGCGCATCGCCCCAACTGGGCGTATGTCGCCAGGCGTAGCGCCCCACGTCACCCAGCGTCATCATTTGAGTTTTAAACTTGTTTTCGTGATTCCGGGAGCATACGAACTCCGTTTTGCGCACGGTTTTCGCCAACGTTCATCATTTTTCACATACTATCAATCCCCAATAACAAGAGTTGCTAAATCCTCGTGGATTTTAAGCACGACCAAATGTGCTCACGTCATAGATGCCGAATTTTTCGTACGCAATCGTCACAGTTTCAACAGTAACCGAAATCTCGTATGTTTACTATTAAATTGCTAAATTTTTTGTTGTTACACTAGCAACTTCAACTTTGTTGTGTGCACGATTGAGGAGTCTAAAGATATTGATCTCCTGACAATTCATGAACTTCAAAGTTCTCTTCTTGTTCATGAGCAAAAGATTAAGAAGAAACCGGTGGATACTCAGGTGCTGAAAGTTGAGTATGATGCATGAAGTTTTCGAGGAAGAGGACGTGGTCAACCAATCCGAGGCCGAGGAAGAGGCAGAGGCAGAAGTGATTTTGATAAATCTGCAATTGAATGTTATAGTTGTCATCAACTTGAACATTTCGCCTACGAATGTCCCAAGGGATCGGCTCAATATGCCGAATTTGATGATAGTGAGGAGCTTGTGTTGATGGACACTGCTAATGGTTCAATTGAAGATAAAGTTGGGTTGTGGTTCTTAGACTCTGGTTGTTCAAATCATATGACTGGGTCTAAGGACTGTTTTGTGTCAATTGATGATAACTATCGGCATATAGTGAAGCTTGGAAATGATTTAAAACTGATGGTACAAGGAATTGGTGACATCAAATTATTTATAGAAGGACAGACACATACTATTACTAAAGTATACTATGTGCCTGAGTTAACTTCCAATCTGCTAAGCATGGGTGAGTTGCAAGAGAAGGGTTTGACTATCATTATAAAGAACATGTGCAAGGTGTATCACTCACAAAAGGGGCTGCGTATTACTTCGGTTTTGACAAAGAATCGAATGTTCTTGCTAGTTGTTCCTCAATGTTTGCAGGTAAAAGAAGAAGAAACTACCCAGATGTGGCATAGGCAGTTTGGGCATATAAGTCTTCAGTATCTAAAGACTATGCAACATAAGGATTTGGTGAAAGATTTGGCCAAAGTTGCTGATCAAACTAAACTTTGTGAAGTTTGCCAATTTGGAAAGCATAAAAAAGAAGCCATTCCAAAGATGAGCACCTGGAGAGCAATCGAAAGGCTGCAATTGATAAAAACCGACTTGTGTGGTCCAATTTCTCCTACTTCTCCAAGCCAGAAGAGGTACATTTTAGTATTTATTGATGGTTAGTCAAGAAAAGGATGGCTGTATTTCTTGAGTAGTAAGTCTTAAAGCTTTGTTTATTTTAAGAAATTTAAGGCTTTAGTAGAAACAGAAACGGGTCTAAAGATTAAAAGTTCAAGAAGTGATCATGAAGGTGAATTTACATCCACTGAATTTAATGCATTCTGTGAGGATCATGGGATTAAGAGACAATTAACCACAGCTTACACACCACAGCAAAATGGTGTGGCTAAACGTATAAACAAGACTATTATGCATATGGTTAGATGTCTCTTAATTGATAAAACAATGCCAACGTGGTTTTGGACTCAGGCAACAAATTTGGGCTGGGTATGTTCTTAACATATTTTACATTGTTTCTTTAGAAAATAAAGTGCTTGAGGAAGCCTGGTTAGGGAAAAAGCCAACAGTAGAACACTTCAAGGTGTTTGGCTGCATTGCATATGCACATGTTCGAATTAAATTAGATGAAAGGAGTCACAAAGGCATCTTTCTGGGTGTGAGTCTTGAATCCAAAGCATATCATTCGTATGATCCAACTCAGCAAAGGATCATAGTTAGTAAAGATGTTACTTTCAATGAAGATACAAGTAGTCTTGGAGTAAAGATGAGTTGGGACCATCTGAGTTAATCATGCGAGAAGGTTATGTTGATGTACTGGATGATTATGTGGCTGATTATCAAAGTGTGACTCAACAAGGAGGTGCATCCTTAAGTCAGGCTATTGAATAGATACTTGTGCCAGCAAAAGGAAGGGTTGATCACGAAACTACTTCTGTGAACCAATAATTCAGCATTCAACATCAACCTCAAATGCAACAACTCAAGAAAGGGTAGCAGACGAAGCTGTACGGTCCTCTAAACGAAGTGGGAAACAACCAGCTTGGATGTTTGATTAGCAAACAAAAGGGTTTTCAGATGAAGAAGCCAACTTGGCATTCTTTAGCTCATTGGGTGATCCAGTCACATATGAGCAAACTGTTAATGATGAGAAGTGGGTACAAGCTATGAAAGCTGAAATTGCATCTATTGAGAGAATGGAACATGGGAACTAGTTGATCTGCCTACAGAAAGTATACCTATTGGAGTTAAGTGGGTGTATAAGACAAAATTGAATGAAAAAGGTGATGCAGACAAGTTCAAGGCAAGATTGGTAGTAAATGGGTATGCTCAGAAAAAGGGTATTGATTATAACCAAGTATTTGCGCTTGTTGCCCAATGGGAAACAATCAGAACTTTACTTGCGGTTGCAGCTCATAATGGATGGATTTTTAAGCAGCTTGATGTTAAAAGTGCATTTCTCCATGGAGAATTGCAAGAAACTATCTATGTTGAACAACCTAAAGGTTTCATCAAAATATGAGAAGAAGAAAAGGTATATAAACTAAAAAAAGGCTCTCTATGGACTCAAGCAGGCTCCAAGGGCCTGGTTTACTTGTATAGAAGGCTACTTTGTTAAAGAAGGGTTTCGAAAGAGTGCACACGATCATACTTTGTTTATTAAAAAGGTATGGAACAAGGTAATTATCATGACTTTGTATGTTGATGATCAAATCTATACAGGAAATGATGTGAAATTATGCAAATAGTTTTGCGACTCTATGAAGAAAGAATTTGAAATGACTGATTTGGGTCAAATGAAGTATTTTCTTGGATTGGAAATTGTGCAAAGATCATATTCAATTAGCATGGTGCAAAAGAAATATGCTAAAGTTTTGGAGCGGTTTGGTTTATGGGAAGGAAATGCAGTGAAGAATCCAATTGTTCCTGGTTCAACAACTATTGCTGTAGAAGATGATGCTCAAGAAATTGATGAAAGTTAATATAAATGTCTTGTGGGAAGCTTCATGTACTTAACAGTCACAAGACCAGATTTGATGTTTGTTGGTTTTATTGCTCGATTCATGACAAAACCAAAGGAATTTCACATGTAGTTGGCGAAAAGAATTTTAAGGTATGTCAAAGGAACCTTTAATTAAGGTCTAACTTATTCAAAGTCTTCAACAGGAAAGCTGCATATATTCGCTGATAGTGATTGTGCTCAAGATTTATAAGATAGAAGATGCGCTTCTGGTTACGTTTTCATGATCAGTAATTCAGCTATTAGTTGGAGTTCTTGCAAGCAGGATATTGTTGCTTTATCCTCAACAGAAGCAGAATATGTGGCAGCTGCAAATTGTGCTTGTCATTGTGTTTGGATAGAAGGATTGCTTGGTGAATTGACAGGAAAGAAGCTTGGAATGGTGGAGATCAATTGTGACAACAATTCTACTATTAATTTGTCTTTGAATTAAGTTATGCATTGTAGAACCAAGCACATCGATGTAAGGTATCATTTCTTAAGAGAGCTTGTTAACAAAGATGAAGTTAAGCTAGTGTTTTGTCCTTGAGTCGAACAAGTTGATGATGTCAAGCCTATCAAGCTGGAAGCATTTGAGAAGTTTAGAGAATGTATGGGGGTCCGGGTGATAGAAGATTAAACTGAATGGTAAACTATGGTTCAGTTTAAGGGAAGGTTTGTTGATCAAGAAGCACGTGCTGGGTCTGTGCATGTTGACTCGCAAAGTCCATGCACACGTAGTTTACATTTATGTTTTGAATAAGTAATTAGTCACATGTGTTTCGATTAGTTACCAATTTATGTTTTGAATAAGTAATTAGTCACATGTGTTTCGATTAGTTACCGTCTAGTAAGGAAGTAGTTGAGTCAATGATTGTTGCTATTTTTAGGTTAGTGTCTGTAACCTTATAAATATGTTTATGGGTTATTAAATAATATTATTAGAAAATCGTTCTTGATCCATTTGTGTATTACACAAATACAACATACCACGAATTTACTTTTTTTTTTTTAAAAAAAATATTTCTTTCTAAATCGTTAACCAAATAGAATGAAGCATTCTAATTAGTCTCCCTCCCATATACACTTACAAATTATCTAAAACATGTAATAAATACAATAACCGATACATTGTGTTAGAGGTGGAAAAAATGTTTTGCAACCAGAACCGACTAATCGAACTAATGGATACAAATGGTTCTGATTATAACCATAATTGGCTAGGGGTGTTTACAGTTTGGTTTCAAACCGCCTTAACCGATCATTGGTTTGGTTGTATGGTTAGTTTTTTCTCAAATAAACGGTTAATTGATTTCAAAAATTTAAAACCACAGTGAACAGTTTGATTTACGATTTTCACCAAAAGCCAGTTGTAAAAGGTTAGATATGATCATATTTGTGTATATATGCATATATCTATATATGGATATGCGCATGCGCACTAACCTGCGCGCACACACACGCACATATAGTCTATATAATATAGAGATGTATTCAACGGATAACCAACAAGTTATAAAGAACTAAAAAAGATTTAAATGGTATAAAAATAATTTTCTTCAAAATAGGGAAAATTACTTTTATACCTTTTAACTTGGGCGCAATTCCCAAAAAAATTGATGTGTGGCGTAATTGTCTTGTTTTAAAGTGAAAACAGTTAATTTCGATCGAGTTATATTTTTAACGTAGAAAAGCCCATAACCAAAAGACCAAAATAGTTGATAATGGTTTAGTTTGTTTCGGTTTTAGTTTTTTCATTATTCAAAAATTGTTATTAACGATTCATCTAAAATTCGTCAAAACCGAACAGTAAGCACCCCTAGAAACACCCGAAACTATAACAAGCCATAAACAAGCCAAAAACTCGAACCTAACAAGAATATGTTCTTGACTTTGTTGATCTGAACCAAAATTGATTTGGAAGCACAACCGGTTCCCAAAAATAAAAACTTGTTTGCCAACCTCTACTTTGTGTTGTTTGTTAGTTGGAAACAACTAAGGCTAGGAGTATTTATGGTGTGGTTTCATTTTTGATACTCTGGTTTTTGTTTTCATTATTCAAAAACTGTTTTAACGGTTTGTTTTACGGTTTCACTTAAAAACCGTGAAACCTAAGCGTAACACCTAGGGGTGTTCAAAAAAATCCGAATCCGAAACCGAATCCGAAATATCCGAAAATCCGAATCCGAAATATCCGAATTTTCGGATAATCCGAAAATTCGGATATTCGGATAATCCGAAAATTCGGATATCCGAAAAGCGGATATCCGAAAACCGGATATCCGAAAATTCGGATTCGGATTCGGATAGTGTTTTTGAAAAAAATAGGATATTTCGGATATCCGATATCCAAAAATAAATATTTTTATTTTTTAATTAAATAAAATAGAAAAAATGGCAAAACGTGAAATCCCAGACGTCGTTATCCAATTTCCCACTTTTCAATTTTCAAGTTTCCCACTTTCCCAAATTCTGCATTTCTCCCTTTCCAAGCAACCATTCCTCAACCGAACAAATCTAAAAGAAACCCTAACGGCGGAGATCTGGAGACACCACTACCCTGCTTCTAGACTTCCAGTCTACCACGTCGTGATTACCACCGCCACCGAAGAGGCGGAGATTCGGATACACCACGCAGCGATAGAGCGACTACCAGTATACCACCGCAGGCAGAGAGAATATGCCCAATCTACCACCGCGACTACCAGTCTACGACCGTAGGCTTTGTGAAGACTGAATTTTATGTTTCATTTTGGATCAAATTCTTTCTTCGTTTTCTTTTTGCAATTGATGAAGTATTATGCTGGACCATTTTAGGTTTACTAAGTTTTGTTTTGATATACAAAGTCATGTTTTTGGATATCCGATTATGGTATCCGAATCCGTATCCGTATCCGAATTTTCGGATATCCGAGGTTCGGATATCCGAATTTTCGGATACGGATTCGGATATCAGAAACAGGTATCCGAAATTTTCGGATATCCGAAAGTCCGGATATCCGGTTTTGAACACCCCTAGTAACATCCATGTAGCCCAGGAAATACACATTCAGATGCTGATTGAATGTATTTGCTACATTCTTCCATAATATGAAAACAAGAACAATATAGCACACAAATCTAACATGCCAATACATATTCAATCTGAGATACATTAACTATAAATACAATTAATTAACCTAACCAACTGATCATTTTACCTCTATATGTTCTTTGACACATAAAAAGTAAAATATAGACTTTGTCTTGCACAATCCCTATTCTAACAGCCCTATATATAAACATAACTATATATATAAGTTTTGACCTGTTAAGACCATTTACTAAACTTGATCATAATTGAGGTACTAAGTTCAACTATCACCTCCTATTACCCAAATACGATCAAGTCTTCAACTTGTATTCTTCACTTGAGGTCTTTGTCCAAGATTATGGCAAAATCATCACCTTCTTCACTTGAATCTTTTCTAGGAGTTCATGCCACTCCTTGAACCACTCATGAAGTCTTTCCTTGAACCACTCATGAAGTCTGCAAATCAGATTCATCAACAGCCCATGACTTCACATGTGCAGCCTTCATATCCTTAATAGTGACATTAATAGCCTCTGTATGATTCAAAATATCCTTTGGAACCTACATTGCAGCCCCTGCAACCTTCTGATTTAGTTCATGAACACCTGTGCATGTTTCTTTTCCTTTTCTGATGTTATATCATTAGCCATATCAGTTTCAACAACTTAATTAGTCATAGCCACTGTTTCAATCTTAAATTCATCCTTACAACTTTTATCTTCATGAAGGCTTGGATCCTTATTTGGACAACAACTTTCATACTTTTCTTCACTAGGTTTTTCGAATGATTCATATGGTTTATGAATTAGACATCTAATTGGACCACAATGGTATGGCCAATCTCTATTAGCACTCACATCTTTTGTTACCCAATCAATGTCATCATGTCCTTTATTTTCGAAACATTTCCCAAACGGCCCATGTTCGAGTAACGGTTAAACGACACTCTGGTTGAACTTGATCTCCGTGTTCCTTCCTTGCTATCCTGCTAAGAACAGAAAGCACCCTTAGTCTTACCTTAGGAGGAGGGCTCCTGCGATTGGACTCTGGCGTGAGGATAAGAATTTGATCGTAGAGATTAAGTTAGAGAGAAAGTAGTGATCGGAATGAAGTGAAGTGTTCCGTAACCTGAGGCTTGGTATTTATACTGCTTTCTTTCTGGGAGCTTGAGCTTCCTAGGAATTAGGCCCTTTCCTTATATATGGCGGCATCTTCCTACTTTCCAGGCGCCTTCCGTGTGTTCCTCAGAACTTCCTTTTTTGGTGTAATACGTTGATCAGTACACATCTCAGCTTTTCTGCCATCTTTATGATTCGACTCCTCTTTTCTCTTGTCCACCATATAAAAGCGTTCTCTTATTTTCTTTTGATTATTCCTTCGGTCTGTTCTTGTCTCCTTTCATTTTCTTGCCATCTTGCCTTCTGGCCATTTTGCCATATATCTTTTGAGTCTCCTATCCTGGCTTTTGCCGTATGGAAGATTATCTTCCTACGTCATCAGCCCATATTAACAATTTTCAATCTTTAACTTTGATTTGATCACACATTCTTCCCTTTTTTTCATTGTTTTATAATAGCAATCCACCAAGTTGAAATACCTCATGTAACACACTTTTAACTTAGTCTTAAAGTACTTAGGGAAGCCCATGTTCTCAACAACTTCAAGCCACTTCTCCTCACTTGTGGCTTTTCAAAAGCCTCCTATGTGTTTCTCTATCAAGTAAAAATGCAAAAACTATATTCCAAAACCATCTATGATCGGGGGCATCTCTTTCTCATTTTCAAACTTCAAATGCTTATTATAAAACCACACATGTTATCAAACCCAACTTTAAACACCATCTTGTGTTTAATCACCAAACTTTCATTTTCAAAGGAGTCAAGGAATTCGGTCATTGTAATGATTGAATCAACTTGAATACAATCTAATTCCTTTTCCACAAACTTTCCAATTTCTGATTCATTATAATTCAGCTTCTCATCAGACATATGACCATAATACCCTTCTAAATAAGATTTCAACTTACTTTCTTCTAATTAGATAACCATTTCTTCATCTAAACCCTCATAGAGTTTTTCAATTGTGCATCATCAAGTGTATTACGATTAATTTTTATATTTTCATTCTCATCTTCAAACATACTAGTTATGTAACATTTTTCACTATCAAATTCAACTTCAAAACCTTCGCATAGTAAATGTTCTACACTGAAAACATTTTTACCATAACCCGTTGCATATGAAACACAAATAATTATTGTTTCTTTTCCCTTTAAATTGCTCATAACTTCCGCAATTCTATTGATTATTAAATCATTAGAGGATGAGTTCTTGTTTCAATCCCATAGCATGATTTATATTTAACAACGACATCTTTTATTCCTGAAAGGTGTTTGTCATTTTTTTTTGCTAACGAACCAAATGTCATCCCAACCCATACTTTCAGTTCCAATAATAATAAATTCTTTATCACAATCAAATTCCAATTTTTATTAAAATTTGAACTTAATGTTTTGTTGGGACAATTTGAAAACACATGCCCTTGTCTTTTTGCATGAGAAACATCTAGCCCACTTTAGCCTCCTATTTATACTAATTTTCCTATTTTGGGCATTTACCAAAGCCTTGTTCATGATTCTTCTTGATTGGATCAACCTGCCCTGTCTCAAACCTATTGTAACTAACTAACTAACTGCCCTATTATATGGCCTCCTGCCATTACCAAGCTTGAATTATGCAAACCCTTGAATGACTTCATTCCTGCCCTCAATTGGCCTCAAATCACCCGCTCTGTTTTCACCCTGAACTCGATTCTGTTATACAACCTGTTACTATTTTGAAAAACAGAGAACCTATCAAATCCTTGATCATGAACACATTTTATGTTTTTTGCCCTTCTCATTTTCTTCCTATCCAGGCTTTGATACCATTGTAGCCTAGAAAATACACGTTTAGATGTTGACTGAATATATTTGTTGCCTTCCTCCATACTATGAAAACAAGGACAGTATAGCACACACATCTAATATGTTAATACATATTCAATCTGAGATACATTCACACAAACATTCACACCTTAACATGTTAATACATACACACACACACACACTACTTCAGATTTAGCGGTTGTTTCTCAACTGTCATTAGGTAGTTTATTAATCGTAGATACAGTTAATTATACCTAAATGTTGACTTGACCATTTTACCCTTATATGTTAGACACAAACATAATAAAATACAGACTTTGGCTTACAAATCCATATTCTAACAATGCTACATATAAACATAACTAAATATAAGTTTTTGCCCGTTAAGACCTTTTACTAAACTTGATCATAATTGAGGTATTATGTCCAACAACCCTTAACTAAGTCTCTGTTAGGAAACTGCAACAAAGAATTGAAGACCATCTAACACCAAATACTTCGATTTAAGCCCTAACAAATCTGTACACGTTTTTTTTAACAAGTTGAGTTCAAATAACTTGTGAAAGAGAACGTGTTATTACATTGATCAACTCTTCTGATGTCACATGCCAACCGATGTCTGAATACGTCGGGGCGTGAATCACAATTGTTCAAATGCTAATGGTGCTATGTTTTAAGTAATTAAAACATCCATATTAAATAACCAAACATTCATTCAATAATCATGCAAACAATACATGGCTTTCTAAACAAAGATTGCAATAGGAAATAACTAATCATTCTTTTCATTTATATTAGGTTCTCTAAAATATATTATATGTTTTCCCAATAGTCTTTACCTTAGCCTATTACATATGTAAAGTAAATTGGATCAACTGTTTGCATAGTTGGTGATCAAATGAAACAATTTGATATAATACGTACAAAAGGATTCAAAACTTATAATCTAAGTATAACACAAGATCTAAAAGCATATATGACTCCAAGTATAACATGTTTAAGCATAATCCAACTCTACAAACTAACATTCATACAAGCTTTAATATAGAATATATAGGTGCTTGATTGAACATTTATTACATTAGTTTGTGATAGTGTACAATTCACCTATTTTAACAGAAAGACCTAAGTCGTTGCGAAAAATATATAAAACATTCTTAGGCTACTTATGTAGTAATATGTTTGATTTATAAGACGAATTTTATCCTATTCCCAAAAGAATATAAACATATATAGTATCACATAACATTTAAATCAAGTTTACAAGAATCTACACGTTGCGTCATGTATATGTTTTGACTCTTTGAATAGACATGTTTTTGTATAATGACATATGTAACTTCCCTAAGCTTTACAAAAAGTAAAAGGAGTATGAAGTAGTTCACCTTAACGGTGCTTGAGCAGACTAGTATAATGGAAAAGAATCAAGATCAACAACCATATCAAACCGGACACCCTAAAGTTTAAATGTATGTGATCAGACAACAACTCAAAAGAACAAGTACACGATTTAATGAAAGCATGCTTCAACCTAGTCAAACAACTTCAACAAGGATGGTAAACATTATTCTAGGCATAAATAAATGAAAAAACATCATAGGTCAGACTCTTTGGGCCCAACAAACCTCTACAAGGCTATACAAACTCTAAAGGCGGGCCTAAGCAAGGCTATCTAAATGAGCCTAATGCTCGTTAATTAAGAACATAAGATCAACTACTTAGACTAAGAAAGTAATAAATAAGTGAAAAATGGAGAAAAGAAAAGGAAAATTACCTCAAAGATTTACAGACGAGACAAGATCGAAGTGCATCACCTCCTCGTCGAGACCATAAAATAAAACTACTACGTTCAACATCCCAATGGGTGTTGCTGTCACACCCCGAGCCGGCGGGCTGGATCGACTTTCCCGTCGGGCGGAAGGTTCTCGGGGCGCGATATCGTTTGATAATCGAAATGATCAGATTGTTTGCATAGCACATAATATATAAGTGAGAATTGCTAACATGACAATGATATAGAAATACAAAGTTAAATTACAATGTTTCGTTCATAATTTAACCAAGTAAATCTACCCAAAAGAATCAATGAGTTTCTATCTTGCAACTGTACAAGATATACAAAAGATGCTTCATTGTTTTGTCATTCCAAAAGTATGCACGACACAAAATGTAGCTAGGTCTTCTAAAAGTCCACTAGCTATGTCCCTGAATGTCTGGTGACTAAACATGTTCGTCACCTGAGAGAACATGCATTTAAACAAAGTCAACACTAGCTTGGTAAGTTCATAAGTTTGATAATTGAAAACATTGATTTGTTCGCATACACAGTCACAATGTCATACATGATACTTGTAAATGTTTGATTCATCTGTTCACACGATGGCCTCTCTATAGTTATATTTACAAGTAGTATCTCACCCTATTAGCTATGCTTATATATAGGGCATATGTAGGGAAACAAGCCCCAGCCAACATCCCACCACATACCTAATAGAACTCAACACCACTTGCAATACGACTATAGATACCCATTTTTATCTCACATGTTCATCCCGTTTGATATTCACCCATCTGTTTGTGTTTATCACCAAGTGTTATATGTAAAATAATATGGTAAGAGGGATTTAGTTATCAAACCGAAGTATTGATAAACCCTATAATGTTTTAAGAAAAATAGATTAATTTTAATCTTGTCCTTGTTATTATTCTCTCGTTTGTGGGGTTAACTGTTAATCACTTTTAATAATAAGAGTGTTAGTTAACCAATTGATATCTGTTCTCAACTAGAAGTGCATAGAGCCTAAAAGGAATCCATTGCAATCCTCACGTAATCAGATGACAATGCATCCGATTTACCTCTACCACTTTGTATTCCTGTAGCCTCATCGAAACTATTACCAGTAATATGTCATGAGAGAAAATCAATTCTTCAATTTACCAGTCAACATGAATCGATGGATTAATTACAATTATCACTGTAGATTAATATCACCATGTGTCGCTTACCAGACCCTGACTGATTGTCGCCCTGTCACCGGTCATACGTTACCGGCCAAATGTTCAATACGATCAACATACCAGCCCTACAAGCCGGAGGTTTGTCAAACCTATGGTACCACTATGCTATCGTCGGTTTAGTCACGTCAAACTAACTGGTCAGCGATTTGTGTGAGGGACTTAAAATGATCAACTTGAATACATGGCACATGATTGACATGATATAATATAGACAGCTCAATAGTAATCAATTGTAGTGTATTCACAAATGTTGTTTGCTCTCAATGTTGTGTGTTCTCGTTGTTGTTAACAAAGTTATATAAGAACTGGTCTTATTATACATCGTTGTTGTTGTTGTGTGAATGATGTTGTTATCATGAAGTTACGTTATCATTATTATCATTCTTGTTGTTCCATATGATCACTCTGTTGCCACTACAGTATTGTAAGAGCTAGTCTTACAACGCTTAGTCGGCTCAGGTGGTGGAAGATATCCGTTTCGTGTTATCTCATTGTTCACCAAGTTATAAGCATAGTATTATAAGGACTTGTCCTATCATACTTAGCTAACTCTGGTGATGAATGATATTATGAAGATATATTATCTTCATATCATTCATGTTTGTTGTTGTTGTCATCATGTTCACCTGTGCTAATCTCATTGTTTGTTCTTGTAAAAATAATTAAGTGTTATAAGATAAAATCTTACAACTATATTATTCTAATGTGTTGATGATTCATGAAGCTACATTATCACGTTTCATCTTAGTTGTCTCGGTCATGTGATGATCATACAAACATGCATACAATGATAAACAATAATAAGTCAAGCAATACTATCTAAATCATAGTATAAACAATATGTTGTACTAAAACTTTTAAATAAATAAAAGATTTAACATGTTTCTCAGCCCCGAGAGTTTAAAATCAATTAAGATCAGAAAAGGGGCATATGAACTCACCTTGTTGTTGATGTGTTTGACTAAGTATAAACAAGAATGCTCCGCTCTTTATTGTACTTGATGTTGTTTTCACGATCCTGTATTGATTTCACGATGTTTGTAACTTGTAAGCATAAGTTACAGGGATTCGTGTGTGTGTGTGTATGTGTTAGCCCTAAAGTTGGCTAACAACCCTCGGTCTTGGTCATCATAAGGCCCTGTTTACTTGCTAGAGATTTTAATGGCACTTAGCCCAATTAGGTTAAGGTTAGTATACTTGTTTATTTGTTTTACGTTCACTTGCTTTAATGTCATAGCAAAAGAGATTCTAAGTATAAAACTTAGGTTTTAGGTTAAAGGTCAATAAGTCTTAGCATCTTGTAACATGGTTTTGTATCATCATTGCTCCATTTGTCTTGACAACTTTAAAACCACTTGTTAACATATTCAACCTATCACGTTTTAGGCTTTATGAAACTCATTAAACCCAAACTTGCCACCTTCGTAGTAAAATAGATTTAGTGTATAAATCCATGCACATTAGCCATAATTATTTATTTATTGTGTTGATTTACATTCTTAACCATGTGACCAACCCATTGATCCTGAGCCCATCTAGCAACCATAAGCCGAATGTATGTGTAGTGGGCCGAATAAAATGTGTAAAATGCTTGGCCGTATGAAAGGTGATCGGTCGAACGGAGTTCACAAGGGTCCTAGGTTCGCTGCCATGTGTCGGGGTTCACTGCCCTTGAATGGGTTAACCAGCCTAGGTTCGTAGTCTTCTGGTTCATGGATCCTAGGGCTCAGCTATCCAAGGTGCTAGGGTTCGTTCAAGGGAGGTTCGGCTGTGATGGTTCATTTGTTCCTTGGTTCGGCTAGCTTCGAGATTCGGCCAGGTCAAGGTTCGGCCATGGGGATATGTTCGGTGATGGTGGTTCGCAGCACAGGGTTCGTCTGGTAGCAGGTTCGGCCACCTTTTTGCCCAGCTCTGCCGAGGTTCGGCTGGCCGAAGGTTCGGCCAGCCCAACTCCTTCGCGAACCAGCAGCTGTTCATCATCTCCATCGAACATCACCTGTTGTAAGGTTGTTTCCATGGTTGTGCTATGCGAAGATGGGTTCTCGAGGGTGTAGGGGTCGAAGGATAGGGTCTAAAAACGGTTAGGATTTGTGGGTCGCACATGAGGGTGAAAACCCTAACTTTTCGTGATATTCACAGCACCATACCTTGATTTTCAGTGGATAACTCCTCCGATTGGTTGTACTTCTAGGTAGAGGATGTTTGTTGCTTCGATTTGGCTCCAAGAACACACAATTTCGTCAAGTATTGAGCAAGATACAAGGATTTGAAGGTTGGTTTTCTAGAGAGAGAAAACCGGGTTTGTGGGTTTAGAGAGAGAGAGAGAGTGGAATTCATGAGGGAAATGCCTCATTTACTTTCAGAAATAAAAAGATTTATCTTTAACTTTCAGAAAGTGGTTATTTCTAGTAAATATTTTGTATTCATTTTTCTTAAATTATTTCATCGAATCGTTTATCGATTTCGTCTTGTTAGATCGTGTCACCTTCGCGCGTATTTGTTCGAATCGTCACTCGATCTAACACGACGATGATTTTACTTTCTGACTTTTGTTTTCTACTTTTCAGTCATCATTTCAGAACGTTAAACTCACATATATGTTTGTGTAAATCGTCACCCACGCAAACACACTGTCAGTTCGTTATTCTGAAATGACACTGCTCTTATGCTTTAAATTGTGTTTCCTCACTGACGGACTCAACTAAACTTCCTGTTTTCACATTGTTTTCCTTAGATTCACATTGTTTTAGTACTGAGTTATCAGCCATCTGATTCCTGTCATCTATGGATATCAAATCGCAACCGATATATTCTTGTCATTTGTTTGCACACTGTTGTTTCTTTGGATTCGTTGTATTAACTGTATTTAGGTTTTCACCTAAATACCAACAACTGTGATTTATCGTGAGTTTTCGTACTTACTGTATTTAAGTTTCACTTAAACACGTACAACTGTTGTTTGTTTTCTGAGTTCTGTTATCACACACTGTTTACACATTGTATTTACACACAATAAATAGTGAAAGTACACATACCGTACGAATTTGCCGGGCGATCAGGTACTGGATGTCACAGTTGCATTTGTCGAACCACACATATTTGATTATTCCACTTTTTATGCTCAAATAGGAATTGCAAGCTGTAACATCACTGTATTTCAGGTTGTCCATACAGGTACGATTGTACTGTTACGACCTGATATGATAATTATTAATGATAATGACTTGTTGGATGTTATTATTGATATTGGTATACATATTGAGAACATATTATTATATGCATAAACCATGGGAAGTTTAGTTGAAACACAACTAAACCGAGCCAGAGAGTTTATCGCAGCTGAATTCACAGATTATGGATTGTGGTTTGGAATGGAAAGGAATTTGGGGTTTGTTCTTGTTTGGTTGCTAAACATAGTCAAGGACACATGGTCATGGTTTATCGAAATAGCGGTGGGACGGTGGCTGGGGCAGTTGCGATTGACCCCTACATATGCTCTATACATATGCATATTTCGGTCTATCACGGATGTGTCAGTGATATGGTTTAGTGGGATTAGATTGGGAAATTATAATATTCAAATAATAAAGTAATGAAAGCATTATTGAGAATATTTACGCGATGGTGAGATTACGATTATTAATTAAACGAGAATGTTATTTCAGAAATATTAACATAATAATGTATTCGCGTGGGTGACGATTTACACGAATATAATTATTAAGAATAATATTCTGAAACGATATTCCATAAATCGTAAATCGAATCGAAATACGTTACGAGCGTTGGATTCGTAAAGGTGACGATCTTTACGAATACCATGGTTGTAAAAGTCGCTAGGCGCTAGTCGGGTGGCGAGGTACCGCCTAGGGATTAATCGGGATTAATCAGCGCTAGGCGGATTGGAATTTTTATATGTAATTTTACAAATATATATTATATACACACATCAATATCAATAATTTAATATAATACTTTAAATAATTTTAAAAAATATACTTAAATATACTAAAAAAAGTACTTTAAAGTGCAAACTTAAACACTAAGTTCAAAGTTTAGAGATAAATTTCGATGTTAACTGCTTGGATTCGATGTTTCAGAGACATATTAAAGATTTTTGATTGAGAAATATCTAAATAATCATAAAATTGGTCCCCTTTTACCATAAAAAAGTCAAAAAAAGCCAAAAAAATGAAAAAAAAATAAAAAACTGATCGGGCCGCCTAGGCCCCGCCTAGCCCGCCTAGACCCCGCCTAGGCCGCCTAGCACCGCCTAGCGCCTAGGCA
The DNA here is from genome assembly GCA_009363875.1 of Mikania micrantha. Classification (NCBI taxonomy): domain Eukaryota; kingdom Viridiplantae; phylum Streptophyta; class Magnoliopsida; order Asterales; family Asteraceae; genus Mikania; species Mikania micrantha. The sequence continues at coordinate 339,593 of CM018681.1, forward strand.
CCGCCTAGGCCAAAAATTACACAGTAAGTGGGCGCCTAGCGCCTAGGCCGATTTTTACAACACTGACGAATACGTACGCAAGTAATGATCTTCGACGAGATAATTAAATAATATTTAACGATATTAAATTAATAAATGAAAAATAAAAATATTTATTAGGAATCACAACCTAAAAACAAATACGAATAAATTATTTATTTAAATAAATAATTTAACGAAAGCATTTACGAAACAACTATAATTAAATAAAATCTTTTTTATGAAAACAAAACATAAATATTAAATGTTATGTGTTTAAAAACATTTTACGAGAAAAACCGAGCATTTTTATAATTTTAACGCGATAGAAACGAGATCGAGCACGTGGGAAAAACCCGAGCTATAAAAGCCCAAGTTTCCTTCTTTCTCCTCATTTTCAAGACTTCACTCTCTCTCTAAAACACAAGGTTCGTCACCCACATTGCTCTCCAACTTCTCTCTAGTTTTTCTTGCTCATTTCCCAACGGAATCAAGAGATCTTGGTGCCAAAACGTTCGTGTGATCGAGAGGAACGAGAAAGTACGAAGAAATCCCACGTTTGGTCTACATTTTGAGGTAAAACTAGAGTTTTATTGGCGGTTTTGTTATAAATCATGAACCCTATAACTTATTGATGTTTGAAACGATCTAAGCACTTAAAATCATGGAAACAAACTTGATAAACGATTTGAAAACCCTAGAAAGAGAGCTGCAACAGGGTGGTGCTCGATGGGGGAGATGGCGAGCTGTAAGGTCACGAAAATAATAGGTGACCGAACCTGTATTTGATCTTGGCCGAACCTGCTAGCTGCTATCCCGATCTGACCGAACCCCCACGACTTCACGAACCTGTTGGAGCTGGGTGAAAGGTTGGCGAACCTTTTTCAGTTGGGCAAACCCGTACCACCAAGCAAACCCTAGTTCTGGCCGAACCTTTCAGCCGCCATCCAAGGTACTCACGAACCTATCCATGCAAAAACCCTAATGGCCGAACCTCCCTAAGTCCACGAACCTTTCCTATGGGTGAACCTATGAGGCACAAACCCAGGAACCGCGAACCCTTATGCTTCCACGAACTATACATGCAGTGAACCTTTCAAATGCCACGAACCAAGAGTGGCCGAACCAATTGGCCTACGAACCTACCTATTGAAGCCACGAACCCAAGGGAACCGAACCTCATATACTTGGCCGAACCTATGGCCATTGGGCTCGCAGATACTGGGCCGAACCCTAGACCCTTGAATTCTCTATGAAGGGCAGCGAACCTATGGGTGGGGGTGAACTAAATGCTGTTAACCCTAACTATCTTTTAAATTATGATTAAGGGTGAGTTAAGATCAACATGGGTACGAACATGCATGATGAATGATTAGAGGGTGCCACTTTTCCCTAATGATAGCAACTTTAAATTATTAGATCTTATATAACGTAAATGTGTATGAAAATAACTTAAAACTAATCTCTTAAATCTTGACCTTGATTTTAATAACTTAGAATAAGGTGGCCGATTAATTGATCATGCATGCATGTATAAATATGTGAGTAATTAGGGTCATCATTTTTACATATATATATATATGGGTGTATACATGGGAGCTCAAAACTTGTTATCCTTAGGTGATGATGAAAGAACTAACAAGTTTAAATTATAAACTCATGATGACTAATTATAAAATATTAGTTGAATCATTTTGACTCAGATGCAACAAACTAAGTTAATGACACAATTAATAAGTAGAAGAAAACACGTATGAATAATCAATCGAAATGAAACGCATACGCTTATAAATCCGAACACATATTAATATACAGGTTGATTGAGTGCTTCTGATTTTGTATAAGCGAGCGCGCATTCTACTAAAACACTGATTCTAAGGACTCAGGTGAGTTCTCATAACCTCCTTTTAAAACTGTTTTTGTTTTTAAACTCGGAGGTGGAACATGTATACCAATATTTAAAATATTATTTGATAACACATGGGTGACACCTGGATTATCAGTATAATATTCATATTATTGAATTATTATTGATGGTGAATTGTTATGATTGATTGCATATTTCGTGAGTCATTGTTGATTGAGTTGACTTCGGTCCTCCGCGATGATTGAATTGCCGTTGATTGAGTTGAGTAAGGTCCTCCGCTGTGATTCCACTGTTGGTTGAGTTGACTGCGGTCCTCCGCAGTGCACGTATTGACACTTATACTATTGAGGAATATCGTTGGTTGAGTTGACTGCGGTCCTCCGCGATGATTCGGCCGTTGATTGAGTTGACTGAGGTCCTCCGCGGTAACTTATATTAAGATAATATTGATGAATGATGATTATTGACTTGTTATGTGTATGGTTGAGTTTGGTTGTGATTGGTTGATTATACTTGGATGGTTAATTGAGATTACTTGAATTATGGGATTATTGTGTTTGTGTTGAGATTTGGCATAACTGGACTATCTTATAGGTGCACATGTGTATTTTCCTTGAAAAACCATAAACATTGTTAAACACTTGTAAACATTCCTGAAACATAAAAACTTATGATTACTCACCAACTACTTCGTAGTTGACACTTGATTTTTCTACATGTTTCAGGAAATGAGAAGTAAGTAGAACAGGATAGCTCTACATCTTTTGGGGACATCATCACTTAGGTTATTGGACTTAGCTAAAATAACTGAAATTCTGAAGACTAGAATTTAGTTAGTTAGCTAAATCTTTTGTGTAATGGATGTAACTAATTCATGATGAACATGATTTTTGATGTAATTAATTTGCTTGATTAATTGTTATGTGATGATTTAATTAGATGCCCACGAGCTTATGAACAATCTACACATCCCTCGTGGCATCCCGACGTTTCCGCCATCGGTCGGGGTGTTACACAAGCTATAAGAGACCAAACAAGGATACATATTTATATGTATTTAAAGGGGCAAAATATTAGTTTTTGTGCGATGTGGGATGGGTTTAAGGGAGAGGCCCCATATCTTGTAAATCATCAACAAACATCAAACTTTTTTCGCAATTCAAGCTTCCTTATAACTATGTTTCACGCGTTGTTTATGGCTACACTCATAGTTTTCATATTACTATTATACGGAAGAGAGTAATACGACCTTCACGGTGTCAAGAATTGAGTTTAAATTTTAGATCTTGGTGCTAGTTAAGGGTTACGTTCTAAAACTTGTGTTTGTGATTCCTACTTCGTTTGGCTCGGTTTTATGCACCATTGAAGATACTTGCTCCTTGGTATGCCATTATATCTAGGAGCTTTGTGTGGTCCAAAATGATATCCTGAGGATGGGAAAAGTTGGCAAAATAGTCACCTGAAAGTTATCTTATGTCAAAAATAAGAATTTAGCATGTATAGCTTATTACTTGTTATCCTTAACATTTAAGCCTTCCAAAACACAATGTCCTATCTTTGTCTCCAACATTTTTGATCGACCTAAGTCCTAATCCTTGAGATATGAATATTTTTTTCAAGATACATTGAACCAAAGACCGATGAGGAAGGAGAAAAGAAGACGAACCTTGTCTGGATTAGTCCCTTTGGTTATCACTTTCTTTCATTTCGAATCCAAAGGTTCTTAGGTTAGGTTAGTCTGGATTAGTCCCAAATTACTTACATTTTCGTGAACTTCGTTTTCGATCTTAATAAACTTCGTTTCGGTTTACTTTCATTACCCGTTTATACGAATTCCTTTCCTTTCTCGTTCACCCTTCTACAAGTCATTTAACAGTTACCCACTCGTGAGCAAAATAACTTGTATTAAAGTTTTGGGGTGTTACAGCTAGAATTGTCTTCATCATGTAGAAAATGGGTCGGGCAAAGGAAGCGTCAAGCACATGGAGAGTGATGGTGTTATGGTTTTGTATGTCTAAAGGGTTTAAAGTTTCATTTTTATGTGCATTTCATATAGAACGATGATATTTTAGCATACATGTGTGAGTTGCAGCTAAAAACAGGTTACAAGGATGCTTGGAGACGTTAACCGGATGAAAATGTTAACACATGGATCAAAAGGAGTCGGAAAAAATTCAAAATTTGGAATGTGCATATCTCGAGCTAGGAAAGGAGTTACGAAATACATAATATATGAAAAAATGAGTTTCTCGATGAGACGGAGCTGAAAAATTGGTCATCTTGGGTGTAAGCTAATGCCCAAAAATTCAGCGTTGGTAGAAATCTAGCAACATATAAGTGGTCAACGAAGGCTACACCCAAACGCACAAAACTGGGTTTTTAACCCTATCTTTTCCGGATTAAAGGACATAACTAGGGGGTCGAATTCTAGCTTTTTCGAGGCGATTTTGGGACTTAAAACACGAATTTTCGACTGCTCCTACCCTCCAAATCACCTCCTGATTCACAATTTCCCATTAAAATAGCGACAAAAAGAGTTTCCCCTAAATTTGGAACAAAATATTATCAAGATTTTCAAATAGTTCCAACCATTTTCTAACAAACCACTTTTTCAAACATTTTACTAAATTAAACTTACTGATAACTTTCCAACAATTTTTTTTATTTATTTTTATCGATAAATTTCAAACAACATTCAAATTTTGTTTAGTTATACCGATTAAACCGACAAACTTCTGACAAAATATAATTTTTAGTTTATTGAATTAAAGTGTTTTTTTCAACAACATTAAGATAATATTAATTAAAATTTTTCAGTTAAAAGCCAGAAAATTCAAGAAATAATATTTTAATACATATATATTTTTTCGATAATTTTCTGAAAACTAGAATAATATTTTTTAAGTTGTCAGGAAATTTATCGGTTTTCCAATAATTTTCTGACAAACAAAAAATGGTATATTATTTAGCTTTGGTAAACTAGTTTTCATAAGGAAAAGTGATATTTTTTTTAAAGTTGTCAAAAACTTGTAAGAAATTTGATACATTTTCCAAAAAAATTACCGACAAAACATAAAAATTATCAGTTCTCTCTATTCTAAAACAAAATTGATAAAACTAAATAGTAACATTTTTCTTTAAATAATTTTTTTTTGTCGAAAATTATCAGAAATTTAATCAATTTTTCAACAAGTTTCTGATAAATTAAAAAATTGATTATTACTAATTAATTTTGTTGGTAATTTTTCGTAATGCATTGGAAATGAACTTGATATGGCAACTATTTAGCAATAAAATTATATTTAGAAACTATTTTGTTGGAACAATGTAGGAAACTTTAGTGTTTTCTGGTAGTGAGAATTCTTAGGGTTGTAAAAAAGTATATATTTTTTCATTGTGTGTAAAATTATAAAAGAAATATGTAATTTAACTTTTCAGCCGATTATACATGCAACTAGAATTTTAAATAAGAGAATATATGTAATTTGGGGAAAGATAACAATATAACACACCAAAAATGAACTAACCTATTAACAATCATCTAATAGTTAATTTAAAAAGTAAGTGTATAAGATCGTGTCACGTGTCATTTTTCATATTTTAATATGGGAGGACATTTTGGACATTTTTTAACCACTCAAAAAGTTAGATTTAATAAGGTGGTGACAAGCGTCACCATCTAATATATATTAATAAATATAATTTTTTATATAAAGTTTACCCCATTTTTCTAAACATCAATAACTTTTGAATACTATATTAATTTTTTAAGAAAATTGTACCATTATATTTGTCTCATTTTTCTTTTTAATTTTGTCATAGTCTCGACTAGTTTTTTTAGATGCTCCGTATATATTACATGATTGTAACTATGAGTGTGCTTAATTCGGTTTGGTTCAATTTTTGGCATAAACTGAAATCAAAACCGACATAGTTGGTCTTTAGTTATTATGAACCATTCGATTTTCGGGTTTTTTCGGTTTCAGTTCTGTTTTTGGTTATTTTTTTCTTGTTGTTGTCTTTTTATTCTCTTTCACACCCAATATTGAAAATACAAACATGTTTTAACAATAGATAATTAATAACTTAATTATCAAACACCGACTATATATATGAATTTTTAAACAAGATTAAAAGTCGGTTCGGTTCGGTTTTTAGAATATGAAAAACTGAAATCAAACCGAAAACTTTGGTTTTGGTTAATTCGGTTTTGTTTCGGTTTTTTCGGTTAATTTGGTTCAAATTCGGCTTTTTCGGTTAATTCGGTTCTGGCTCGTTTTTTCGGTTTTTTGCTCACACCTAATTTTAATGAGCCTAAATATAACAAGTAAATTTGAAATTTATTCTAATAACAATAAAATTAAATCACTGTAAGAGTCACGGGATTTTGAAAGTGCCGCATCTAGCTCAGCAGCTTCTTCAAAAGAGATGACGGATACAGAGCGGTTACCACTTGTAGGCTCATTCACGAACTACATCACTGTAATTATCATTGTAAAAAAATAAAACAATGTGTTATTATAATGTGTTATATAACATTGTTGTAATTTAGCATTGTTAGAAAAAAATTCAACATAATGTGTTACTTTTATGCTCGTTAGATCGATATAAATAAAGAGCATAGAAGAAAAAATTAAAAAAAACTAGTCGAGATTATAAGGGAATTAAAGAGAAACTTACATCACTGTAAATAATGTTTTATATCACCGTAAATTATATCATTGTATATTACTTCATTTTGTCTTACATTACTTTAATTTAACGATGTTAGAAAAAATTAAAATAATGTGTTATGTTTATATTTGTTACATTGATGTAAAACGAGATATTTGGAAAAAAAATTAAGTAGTAGTCCAGACAAAATTGAAATTTAAGAGAAAATACATCACTGTATATATTAAGTTATATATCTGTATATAGTGTGTTATATCACTGTAAATTACATTAATGTAAATTACAACACTGTAATTTACCATTGTTAAAAAAAATTAAAATTAACTTATTATATTTAAGTTTGTTACAATAATGTAAATATATGACATCTAAAGAAATAAAAATAAAGTAGTCGAAACTATAACGGAATTAAAGATAAAAATGAGACGAGTATATTGATGCAATTTTTTTTAAAAAAATAATATTAGTATAAAAAGGGTTATGAATTGTTAAGTGATTACAAAATGCCATAAATGTCCTTCCATATTAAATAATAGAAAATGACACATGTCACACTTATATGCACTTACATTTTAAACTAGGTTAGTATCTCGTATATTACACGGGTTGATCATCAATGAAAATAATTATTGTATTTTTTAAATTTTAATTTTTTCAATGTTTGTTTCCTTAAACATTTTTTTAAATATTGTTTTTAAAAAATGTATATTTTATAATATATTGGTTTTCTAAAATGTGCTTTTTTAATATTAATACATTTTTAATGTATTAAAAATTAATTTTCTTGATTTAAAAAATGTATAAAATGTATATATATTTAATATTATTATTTAATATGAGATATATTTAATAGGAGAGATGAGCGGGAAATCAAAGTTGAGGTGTTACAAGAACGCGCCACGTGTCCTTCAAAACCTTGATTTATTATAATAGATAGATTAACTATTGGATGATATTTAATGGGTTAGCTCGTTTTTAGTATGTTATGTACACTTTCATCCTCTATGTAATTATTTCTCATATATTATAATTTACTTTTATTTTCTTTTTCGAGCTTGATTTCTATTAAAGTTATTTCATACGAATGTGTATGTGTCTTCGATCGTTTGTTTTTGCTTTTTTTAAACGGATTGAAACAGGTTCTTAAAAGTTGATTGTCTACGAGGTGAAAACATGTGGGAACACGCTCCTGTGTGTCATCTATATAATCACAAGCATATGAGGAAAAATAAGGTAAGTCTAAATGAACAAAGTTTTAAAAGTATAACTTTCTATACAGTAACAAAATAGTTGATCAATATGTTGGAAGCAGTAGTTAATATTACTTTCTAACTTAACTTAATTAATTTGGTAAAAGTTTAATGAGAAAAAAAAAACAATAAATATTCCAACGTAACATCATTGGAATGAGAAAAGAAGTTGGTAACTGGTAGCTAGGTTTGCAATAAATATAGCAATTTTGTGTGCAATCATGTAACACCACATAACATAAGTCAGGATTGATAATAAATTTGTTTGGCTTCATTACGCTGTATGCTAATAGAGGAGGACATCTTTCCCCTTACCCCTTCTTATGGGGTATATGACAACTTGTTACTCATATTTAATCTATCCTCATCCTAGCTACCTTTCATATTTTTTGCCACGTGTGTGTGAGTGTATATATAATAATACTTTGTATCATTTTCTTTTTTTAAATGTATAACGTATATTGGCTAGGAGTAAAGTTTGTGTCCATCCTCCTCCAGACCCTACTAAACAGTGAAAATATACTGGGTAAGTTTGTTTATTTGTTTGAGAGTATCAAAGTCAGTGCATTAATTGTACTACGTACAAATATATTACTATTAGGGTATGTACGTATAGTGGGGCGTGACCTCTTGTCAAGTGAGGCACTTGTCAGGCCGTCACGCCTCCTCTATCAAGTGATGGCTAAACATCTATTTGTGAAGAGGAGGTGATGAAAATAATTGTTTATGTGACGTATACATGACGTCTACATGGATTGATAGGGATGTAATGAGTAACCATAGCTTTAGAGAAAAAAATGGACTGATCAAAAGCTCATTTTTGATATATATACAGTAAAGAAGAGTTGCTGTGGCATTTTTTAATTGCAATAAACAGTATATATACATATGTAATTAAACTGCTATTAAGTGTCAAAGAAACCGAATTACTTTCTTTAAGGAACACAAATTAGTCATCGTGAAAAACAATCTAATTAACTTAGGCGTGGTAAACTAGTTAAAATAAATTAAAAAAAAAATTGGATTAATTGGAGCAAGGGAACCTCATAGTTTTAGTCCGACAATATATATTCGTGTCAAGAGGATGCGGGGACGCACATATACTGCTTTTTCTTCTGAACCATTCAATATACTCAAATTCACGTTCTTTTATACACACACATGTTATTTTAAGAAAATTAAAAAATAAAGAAATTGTAATTACTTGTTGTACATCGTAAAGAAATTAATGTTGTTACATATGTTAAAATATGTTTTAAAAATACGTAACTACAAAGTGTAACATGTGCGAAATGGCCGGATATTAAAAAAAAGTTGAACTTTCTTTTTTATTTTCCTATAATAACACATTACATGTCTAAATTTTTTTCTATCTTTTATAGGGTTTTCATTGGTTTTCGTGATTTAAGTAGGTTTTCAATATATCTTACTATATATATGTATATATACATGTAGATGTCAATGTATATGTAGAAATTGTATAATATAATAGCTCATTTTAAATCCTGGAATAAAAAATATCCAAATTAAGACAATTAAAGTTGATTTTTTTATTCTAACTATAGTTTTTTAACTTTAATATGAACCACACATTTATTTATATATGTATGTGTAAAAGTATATGTGTGTATGTATGTATGTATGTATAGTTTGGTTATTATAAAATAACAGATAGATTAATAATGGTTAAGATTAAGTTATTGAAAGATAAGCTTGTTGTAAAGGTATTTTTAATAATGACATTTTTGTTATGTTTTCTTATTCCTTTAAATAGTCATAACTTTAATTATTTTTTAAATAATTAACAATAAAGGATAGCATTTTTTATCTTAAAAATGAACATATTAGTGTTATATATATATATATAAAAAGATTGAAATGGTTTAAGTTTTTCATCTTCTTAATTCTTTTAGCGCATCATTGTCTCTTTTTTATCTTATTGTTTTATCACTACAAGGATACAGGCGTTAAGCGACGACAAAAGTCGTCGCAATAGGGGTAATAATTTCGTCGTTATAGGCTATAGCGACGACAGGCCGTCGCTGTCCTGTCGTTCCTATTGCTTCATCGCTATTGTCCGGACATGTCTTTGCTGTTCATGTCGTCGCCATAGGATCATATATAGCGTATGGACCCTATTTAAAATTTTGTTTTTCTTTTTTTTTTTTAAATTTAAATTCTAATTTTCAATTTAAAAAAAATTAATAATAATTTTAATTAAAATATTATTTTTTTAATGATTTTCCGTACAGCCTATGGCGACGACAAGTCGTCGCTATAGGTCTACAACAAAATTTTTTTTTTATTTTTTCCCAGATTGAAACCTGTTTTTTGCATATCAAATTCAACATGTTTTTAACCTGCTATAAAATTTAAAACAATCCTAAATGTTCAAATTACCAAAAACACAATTATCTTAATGCGCGCATGCGCAAAACATGTTTAACACTACACATCCGAATCCAAATTCAACAACAAACACAATTATCCAAACAAACACAAGCTAAAACAAGTGAAATCTTATTCACTCTCATCATCATCTTTTTCTTCTTCTTCTTCAAAGGTAGGTTTGTAGGTGTTGTCGAAGGGATTGTCGAAAGGCTTTTTGGCGTGACATCAGCTCGTTTATCTGTTGTTGCATCCGTATGTTAATTTCTTGTTGTTCTTGCCAACGAGCATTTGCTTGTCGTAATTCGTCATGCACATCTTGATTGTGTGGCGTATACGACATATATGTTGTTTTTTAAAATGTTAATTTCTGAAATGATAAAAAAAATAATTGTGCAATTTTAATATATAAAACACAATAACTAAGTAAAAAAATTATGTAATGCATAAAAGATAATGATATATTACACCTAATGATTTAAAATGAAAATAAAATAATAAATACAAATAACACAATAACTTAGAATATGTATCCACTAAAATTATGATTTTTGAAAACAAAATGATGAATTCTAATATGTAAAACATAAAATTAAATAACAACACATTTATTTAACATGAAAAAAAAGAAATAAGTTAAAACGTAAAATACAATGATAAATATATGTTAAATAATGAGTTTAACGTAAAACATAATGATAAATACATATTAGATAATGACCTAAACGTAAACCATAATTATCAATATATCGTATTAAAAAATTAAGATACATATAATATAATAATTTAAAATTCATTTTCTAAAATGTTGAATTTTAAAAAACACAATAATAAAATAATACAATTGTGTACTTTTAGTACACAAACATAAAATTTATATAAAAATAAATTTATTTAAGCTATAAAAACAATATCAAAATAAACATAAAATAAGTTAAAATTTAAAACACATTAATGAAGACATATTACGTAATATCCTAAAAAAATAAAATATAATGAACAAAATACCCATTTTAAAAAATTAAGAAAATGTCGCATAATCTTTATTGACTTTTTTATATTTAAAATAAATTTTACTTAACTTTTATTTATACAGTAGGAAGGTTAATCATAGGAAACAATAGTACTTTGACTTGCTCTTGTTAAAAAAAAACAAAGAAACCTTCGAAAAAGTAGTGTATTAGTTAAAGTAGAAGAGATATAACCTAGAGGTCTCAAGCAGTGATGGAGGTTGAATGTTTTGAAAGGGGTGCGGAAATTTACGAGACTCCTAATACATGTTAATTTTTTGAAGAAAGAGGAAGTGGCGAAACCGATTCTTAAAAAACAAAAAATAAATTTTTGGTCAAAATATTAACACAGTGATTTTTTCAAATATTTTTTTTAAATGTTCATAAATTTTCATATTAATTTTTTAATTTTCTTTACCATACGAATAAGGTATTGATATAAAAAATAACAATTCAAAATTTTTTTAAATGTGCTAGAATTTATGTTCAAGCTTGGTATTTTAAAAAATATACTAAATTTTGGAAAAAAAACGATGTAATGTATTTTTTTGTAAACATCAAAATATATATAGAACAAAAGTACAACATAATATATACATCATTATAAATAATAGAAAAATAGTATAGAAAAATATAACATGCAAAAATACAATAAAATACATTAACATACTTAATTTTTTTTAAAAAAGATTATTTCAACAACGTATGAAATTAAAGAGTAAAAAAATGCTTGAAGTTGTGGTATAATAATTTTAGAAAATATTGTTTTACAAAAAGTTTTGAAAGCTTAAACATATATGATTATATATATAAAAAGATGTTTGTGGACAGAGATGAACAAAAAAGCTGGAACCAGCCATACTTGAATGAATGGGTACAAACGTTTTCAAGTTCTCAGTGAAACTATAACTGGAATCAGAAAAATCAGAACTAGTTTAAGCTTTACCCGTTCATAACTTGTCAAAAACCCTATCCGAAACCTAATTTTGACTTTTTTGATGGAACCAGTAAAAAAAAGCCGGGGTTTCTCAAACACAAAAAATGAGTCGTTTTTTATAGTTTAAAGGTTTTCACCAGATATTCACGTTTGTTTTTGTTTGTTCTTTTTTCTTTTCTGCAAAAATGTTCAGGATGATGAAAAATAAAACACGGAACAATTTTAATTTAAAATTAATATGGAATTGAAGAGAAATTTGGTAAGACATAAGGCAGGTGTTGTGAAATATAGTTACAAGGATACGGCGCAAAAGGAGACAAGTGTCACGTGAACAAATATGCAACACGTAACTACTTTGCATTGCATTTGAGCTAGTATGTGTATGTGTGAGTGCGCATGTGATAATAAAAAAAATACATTTTGTTTAAAAAGGCTAAAATGGATTTTTAAAACCTCCAAACCGACTCAAACGAACTTCGATTGAACTCATTTCGATGACATTAGAATTGTCTAATCAAACCTACAATATTGCCTTTTATGTTTCAGCTTTAACAACTAGATTTTAGATTTTAGATTTTAGGGTTTGGTTCTTAGTTTTAGGTTTTATCTTTAGGTTTAGGGTTTGATTTTAAAGTTTTGGTTTTAGTATTTGAGTTTATTGTTTATGAATTAAGGTTTGGGTTTTAGAGTTCGACAAGCCGGTTCCAATGATGTAAAAATGAATTCAATCGGAGTTTGTTTGGGTCGTTTTTCGAATTTTTAAAAAGTCCATTTTATCATTCTTAGGCAAAATACACTTTTTATGAGAACATTCCCCTATATATAGATAGACACACCAGGTTATTACTCGTGTATTACACAGATTGAATATAAAATATTAGAAAGTTATTAATAAAATTTAGAAATTATGAAATTATTAATTTACATATTAATAAGTACTTTAGCTAATAAAACAATAATAACCCACTTTTATTGTAGAAATTTGAATAACTCTGACATGATAAACCTAAATCTTTGTTTATTTTTTCATTGCTTTTATGATACATGTACAAAACTATGTTCTTTTATGTGTTTGTACAAATTCTTTTTCGTTTAAAATCTTACATCAGTGTAAGTTGTCATCACATTAAACAAATGTTGACAATGTAATGTAAACTTACACTTGTAAATCCTAAATGTCTGTCAATTAGCCAATACACATAAAATAATATATTCATGTAAATGTATAATTAAGGTCATGAAAAAAATCCAAGATTTGAGTTAATCTTGTCAGAATTATTTAGGTTTTCACAATTAAAGTGGGCTAGCAATGGAATCTTACCTATATGGGTCGTCCATTTGTAATTTTGAAAATAAATATGCGCTCCACATTAAAGTTAAATAAAAAATTGGAATTTGAATAATAAGACTCTAAATAAACAGTCCATATAAAGTTTAAGAATTTTTCTTTTAAGATCGGGTTTTCACAAGAATATATATATATATATATATATATATACACACACATAGGAGACATATCAAATAAAAAGTTTTTTTTGCCTAAAAAGGATAAAAAGAAATTTTACAACCTCCAAAACCAACCCAAATGAGCTCGGATTAAGCTCATTTCTACAGCATTGGAACCGTATCATCAAACACTACAATATTAGATTTTAGGTTTTAGATTTAACAACTATTTTAGAGTTTGGGTTTTAGGGATTGGTTTTTTTCTTTTAGGTTTTATCTTTAGGTTTAGGATTGTTTTCAAAATTTTGATTTTAGTTTTAGAGGTTTATTGTTTATGGTTTAATGTTTGTGGTTTCCTATTCGACAGGCCGGTTCCAATGATGTAAAAATAAGTTCAATCAGAGCTTGTTTGGGTCGGTTTTTGAGTTTTTAAAATTCCTTCTTAACATTCTTAGGCAAAATGGACTTTTTACAAGAACCTTCCCTATATATATATATATATATATATATATATATATATATATATATATAGGATTTGGATCATACAATAACCGACTCTTAAAGTATTAACCCAAATAACTCCGTCAAGATAAAGCCGAATCATGGATTTTTTTAACATCATTGTAACACATTTACAACACTTTCTTTTTTTATGAGTTTGCGTAAATCATCACCGTTTAAGACGTAATATCGTTGTGAGTTTTGGGTCTAATACAGTTCCATTATTGTAAGTCAAAAACTTACAACAATATTACGTTTTAAACGACGTTGAATTTACACAAACTCATAAAAGAAGAAAGTGTTCTAAATGTGTTACAATAATGTTAAAAAAATCCAAGATTCGGCTTCATTTTGGCAGTGTTATTTGGGTAAATGCATTAAGATTTGGTTATGTTTGAACACTTCCATATATGTGTGTGTGTAGAATGTTCAATTAAGAACAATTCTTACTTAAGAACTAAATGAACCATTTTTAACTACAAGTTTAAATTGTATAATAGCAATTTCTCATACTTTAAATGAAAATTACTTTTATATCCCTTAAATCATGTGACTATAAATATTGTTATTTTAGTTCTTTACAACTTGTTATTTCTTATTAAAATGAATCTATATGTATATGTATATGTATAGGTATATAATAATAACCCACTTTTTTGTACTAACTCAAATAAGTCCACCAAAATAAAGCCAAGTTCTGGATATTTTTAACATCATTGTAACGTATTTAGAACACTTTCCTTTTTTTTATGATTTTAAGCAAATTTATCATCGTTTAAGATGTAAATCGTTGTAAGTTTTGGATATAAAACGGTTACAGTGCATATACATTTTTTATGTAAGTTTTCTCTTTAATATCAAGTTTTCAAATGATACAATCTCTATTGTTCATGGTTTGGGATTTTGATCCCGTTTAAAATAAAATCGATTCAAACAAACCTTTATAGTTTAATACGGACTATTTACACAAAGTCCATATGATTTTTTTTAATATTAGATAAATCAAGAACTCAATATGGCATACACACATATATAAACTTCTATATATGCATATATATATATGTATATATATTGATATATCTATGTGTAGATACGTATATCTATATTTATATATACGCGTGCACACATATATACGGTCCGGTCCTGTTTTTTCCAATTGGTTTTTTATGCTGTAACGCATTTCTAGCACTTTTTTTATTTATAATTTTGAGCAAATTAATCATCGTTTAAGATGTAACATCGTTGTAAGATTTGGGTTTGAAACAGTTAAAGTGTTTATAAAAAAAGAATGCAAATATAATGCATCTGGTATTTGAAATTGATAAGTTGTTAATTAATTGATTTAATATATATGGTAGAATTGTGGTGAATTTGAAAACATATAGAGACAAGGTTGTTGGGGGTGTCTAGTAATTTGGAAGGTAATACACGCAAATTAAGGTAAAAAAAAGTAAGACATAGATGCAGTAAATAGAAGGTACGTAGCAATTAAGCATGCAGGATAAGGACCCTGACCCACAAGAGTACAGTAGTATATGTATATTGATGGATGATATACGTCTAATATTAATTATTAATTACTATATATACATTTTACAAACGACGTTATTGTGAGTGAATAGTAATAATAATTAAATATTAATAATAATTAAATAATGATTATGATATATTATTAATACTAATTAAATATATATAATTATATAATACATGATCAGACGGCGGCTACACAGCCTACCGTATTAACAATATTTAATAAAAAATAATTATTATATAATATTAGTATTAATTAAATATTTTATTATTTAATACTAATAATATACTAACCAAAGGTTTCTCCTAATGCTACATCCTTAACTTCTTTATGAGATGTCTTGGGTATGAATTCGGGTCGAATCGTATTTGTTGAGTCAGTGTTAGGGGATTTACTCAGTTGTGAGATTCCTTCTGGGGTAAGCTCGGGCATACGCCCCTGAGCGTCAAATTCGAGTGGACGGTTGAAATTCCGTCTTGGATGTGGTCGTGCCAGGCTGTTCAAAGAAAAAATAAACTAGTATACTAATTGCTTTATAATAATTAAATAATAATTAATTAACTAATAGTCAAAATTTTGCATGCGTTTTGATTTATTGTTTTAGGATGGATTGACAGTCGTTGCAATTAATTTTTTTTATGTTTTGACATTCGTGATTCTATCACCACGGCAGGATGAGTCTAAAAGGCGGCTACAAGCTGTAATTATAATTAACAATTAATAATATTGATCATTATTATTATATAACAATTAAATAATAATAATAATAAATTAACTAACAGTGAAAACTTTTACACACATTTTGATTTAATGTTTTATGATGGATTGATAGTCGTTGCAACTAGTTTTTTGTTTACTTTAAAGCCAACAATTAATCTGCCATGGTTTCGGTGCAATGAGATAATGAAATTTTTTACGCATACATAAATTAAATAACTAATACCAACAATATTATTAAATAACAATAATAATTAAAAAACAACATTAACAATTCTTAAATTAAATAATGATGCCAATTAAAAAAAATAGTGATTTTATGAATGCGAATGACTTAATATATTTTTTGACATAATTTTAATTGATTAGATACCGTTTTTTGTATTAATATGGGGTTACCGCGGCAACGCGCGGGTAAACCCCTAGTTATATATCCATCAACTTGATGCATGATGACATATATGTTCGTATATATAAATAAATACAGCCACCCTCAGACCTAGCTTGCTACTTGCATATATGTTCCTAGCTCATCTCCCTATATATACTATACATATGATCGATCATTCCATATTGAAGATCGAATTAATTAGGTAGCTAGGTTGGGTTGGGTTTTTCCAATATATATTCCATTTATTTGATTAAAATGGAAATTTTTGCTGTCGATAACCCTCTGGTTTTTGTGTTTGGGCTTCTAGGTAAATCCTATCCTATCCAAGCTAGCTAGCCTTAATTAATTATATATATGTATGTTGATCTAGCTATCAGTTTCGTTAAGAATATATAATTTATATGTATATATTAATAATAATTCTGCATGCATGTCATTGCAGGTAACATTATTTCCACCGGGGTCTACTTTGCTCCAATGTATGTGCGTAATATTATATATTAATTAATTAATTTAATATATTATAATGAATGAATTAATGAAGTAATTAATTTGATGACGAATGGATAGGCCAACAATGATTGCAATATGCAAGGGAAAATCAACAATGGGGTTCCAATCGCTGCCATACGTGGTGTCTCTGTTGAGCGCATTGCTGTGGTTGTTCTACGCCTTCATCAAAGGAGGCGACACCACCTTCCTTCTCATCACCATTAACACCCTTGGTACCTTCATTGAGTCCATCTACATCATCATATTCCTTATATACGCCACTCCACATGCAAAGGTATAATATACACCCCATCCATCTCATACATATATATATATCCATATATGATTCATTAATTCAATCATCGATTCGATCGATACGATTCACTAACTAACTAACACATCATATATAAATCCATCAGAAGCAAACATTCAAGGGTTTGACGGGTGTAATGGTGTTATGCCTTGTGATTTCCCTCGGCTCATTCTTCTGTTTTCAAGGACAAACGCGGGTGCAAGTAGTCGGCTGGATTTGTGTCGGTATATCCGTCTGTGTTTTTGCAGCGCCTCTTACTATTGTGGTACCTACCTACTTAATTAATTAATTCACCTCAAACAAAATACATACCATACACACACACAATACCATTAATTAATTGGGATGGGAAACAAAATACTTAGGTTATTGGTTTTGTCTCTTAAAAATTAAGAAGGTGTCAGCTCATTGCTACCTTCTTAATTAACCAATTTTTTTTAATTTAATTTTTATTTAATTAAATAACATAACTATTTGAATAAAAAATTCAGTTTTAAATGTCGATATTAAAAGATTCAAATAGATTAAGAAATTTAAAATGCCTATCAAATGTATTTAAAGATTCAATTAGATTAACAACGGATTCGTTTGGTTTAAAAGAGTTTTTCTATTATAGTTGCTATATTTCTTAAAAGCACAACAAACTAAAAGGTAAAAAAAAATTTTGGTTTGTTTTACGGGCCTTGTGATTTAAAAATAAAACTTAATTTAAGATTTGATTAAATTACTTTTTTTTTTTTGTTATTCGAGTATGCATCATATATAATCAATCGGGTAATTTTCTTAATTAATTCATTTTTTGCATATATATGTATGTATGCAGTTTCAAGTTGTGAGAACACAGAGTGTTGAGTTCATGCCATTGTCCTTGTCGTGTTTCCTTACCCTAAGCGCGACAATGTGGTTTGCTTATGGGATGTCCCTCAAAGACATATGCGTTACGGTACGTAACTAGTTAATTAGATTTTTTTTTTTTTTTTTTTTTTGAAGGGACGTAACTAACTAGCTAGTTAAAACAAATGTTCATTAAGTGGTGCATGTATCTAGGTTGCTAATAATTAATTAATAAATCTCATTTTTTTAACATAATTTATTTCTTGTACAAATTAACTATTTAATAAAAAGCTACCTAGATAGATATAAAGATACCAAGGGCTTATAGCCTAATGGGAGATCTTAGGTTCGAGTCTCATATGAAGCAAAAAAATGCTCTAGGTTGAGCTAGAGAGATTTTCCAGTGTGGGTTTCCTCCTAAATGATGGTGTCAATGTACCCATTTAAACAGTGATACTTGATGTTAGCTATTAAAAAAAAGATAGATACATAGATGTAAAGATTTTTTATGTAATTAAAAAACTAAAATATTGAGATTTGGTGAATGTACGTAGGTGCCAAACGTCCTGGGATTCCTATTGGGAGTATTCCAAATGGGACTTTATGCATACTACAGAAAGGAGCCGACGAAGCAGAAGCAGAAGATGAATAGGAATTGCAAGGAACATGTGATAAACATTACTATTTTATCAAACTCGTCAGAAGTGCATCCGGTAGCGGATTCAGGGCTAAAGGCCTGCAGTCAATCTGAAGATGAAACCATCGGTGAATTGGTGGTAGATGAAAAGAAAAACACTACGTGATCGATGTTTAAATGAATTTAATTACAACAATCAGATTAATCACGAGGGATGATGAGATGCATGTGGAGGGAGGTGTAGGCTAAAGTATTAATTAATTAACCTTGATGCATTTCAACTTAATTAGATTTGATTTGTTTGGTCCTTCATGTAATGTCATCTTAATTAATTAAATTAGTAACTTTACAAATCGGACAACTTTCTTTCTACTGCCTAACAGAAATCCACCCCTAATTAAAACAAAACCAAGTAAACTAGTAACCCCGGATGCTCATATTTTAATTTGCACCAAACAACAAAAATTATAACTTGCTTTTCGTACCCTCTTGGCAATATGCAACGTCCTTCTTGGTTTCATCGAGCCAACGTGCTCCTCCCCCCTTTCGGTTAACACCTTCCTGATAATCATAATCATAATTTACTAAGGCTGATAATTTTTGAGACCAATCTGTTAACATGACACGAAATGAATGTGTTTCGCGTTTGAGCTTAAAGTTTTGTGTTGTAAACAGTTCGACACGTATAGGATATGATAAAAAATTGTCTAAACAGGTTATACATATATGTTTAACCTGTTGACGACATGTTAAAACTTGTTTAATTTTTTAATTTCTTATATATGATTTAAATATTTAATATATATTCAACATGTTTAAACATTGTTAAACTAAGGTGTCAATCATGTCAGCTTAGTGGGTTGAATTTTACAACCCGAATCTGACTTATATATGTATTCGAGTCAAAGTTTTTAGCCTTAAATGGATTGATATAAATCTGGGTCAACCCAAACATAACATGTTTAACCCATTTATACAAATTAACAAATTTATAGGTTATAAGCAGGTTGTTGGTTAAAAATGATGCCCAAAATCGAAATAGAATAATACGCGATATGCAATAATATGAACTTGAATTGCAAAGATATTATTTTCGTTTAGACCTAGGATCATATATATACACGATTTGACCCAAATATATTACAGTTTTAACCCTTGCTAATTACATAGTTGACACTTCTATCTATAACACATATTTAACTAAATTACATAAATAACCCTAGACTTGACTTAAGAGGGATTAATCTATATCATTCACCCCCTTAATCACGAATGATCAAGTCTTGAACACCTAGAAGCTCCGCCATTGTTGCAAACTTGACTCTTGCCAATGCTTTAGTCAGAATATCAGCCTTTTGAAGTTCTCCACTGATGTGTTCAACAATAATGTCTTCATTTTCAACACATTCCCTTATGAAGTGATAACGAGTGTCAATGTGTTTGCTTCTTCCATGAAACACCGGATTCTTAATTAATGCAATCGCTGATATGTTGTCAACATATATAGTAACCTTTTCTTCTTTCCATCCAGTAAGTACATTAAGAAGTCTCTTAAGCCATAAAGCTTGACATGCTGCAGCTGTTGCAGCCATGAATTCAGATTCACATGAGGATAGTGCCACAATTTGTTGTTTTTGTGTGCACCAAGTTATGGGAGAGTTTCCAAAGTAGAACACTATTCCAGTAGTGCCTTTTCCTTCTTCAGTATTAACTCCATAACTACTATCACTATAGCCCGTTATCTTACATCCTCCATTCTTTTTTATAAATCATACCAAAGTTTTAGTTCCTTTGATATATTTAAGGACTTGATGAATGGCCTTAAAGTGATGTTCTTTAGGTTCTTGCATGAACCTACTAAGTAATCCAACTGAATAGGACAAGTTTGATCTAGTATGTAGCAAATACCTTAGACAACCAATTAGACTTCTATATTCAGTGGGATCAATTGGTTTTCCACCTTCAGTCTTAGTTAAAAGTGTACCCGGGTTTATTGGAATATTAGTCTCATTACTATCCAGCATTCCTGCATTTTTAAGGATCTTAGTAACGTAAGCAAACAGTTTATCTCACCTCTTGTGTGACACCCCGTAATTTCCAGGTCAGCAATTTATTTATTTAAATGTTTATTTAAATGATTTTGTACACGTGGCACTAGAATTAGTTTAATTTAGTGACACCTGGCACTACAGTACGAACACTGACACACAACAAGATAATTCGAGGAATTATCGAGAAAACGCACACACGTGTCAACATACACGAACGTTGGTGAACGTCTAGCACATCGTGTAACACAACACTCGAAAACCTCACGAAACACTCAAGCATTGAACTTGGAAGTTCAAACGAGGCCAAACGATAGTTCGTAAGCGTGAACACGAAGACGAACGGATCAAACCCATGAAACTAGGCTTATTGGGCTCTTCAGTGGCCCATCGCGGTACGCGATGGCCCATTAGAGACCCTATAGCGGTACGCGACGAGATTCGAGAGAATTTGAATCCCGAATTCCTTCGCGGTACGCGAAGCATCTTTTTGCCCTTCTCCGCGGTACGCGACGATGACTACACACAAAATCTTTATAAAACCAAGATGTAATCATTTCTGGCCACCCTACATTTCATTTCTCGAGCACCAGACCTCCCACACTCGTCATTTCCACCTGTAAGTCACCATTGAAGCATCTAGAAGCCATTGTTATACCTTTGGAGCTTAGGAGTGAAGATTTGGAGGCTTGAACCAAGGAAGAAGCACGACTAGAGCTTGAACCAGCCGTGAATCACGATTCCAGCCCTCCTCAATCTCTCTAAACTACTGATTCTTCATCATTTTGGTGTTCAAAAAGCTCTAGAAGGTAGCCCCACTCTCCTTGTAGCTTAAAAACACTCACAAGCTCACATGCAATGGGTAAAACCCACATGCAAGCACTATGGCACCACATTCACGAATTATAGACATGGGTTTGTTGATATTAATGTGTTTCATGATGATCTAGGATAATTGGAATGCATTTCATGATGATCTATGATGATGTGCTTACGGGAATATCATTATTTGGTTACAAAGTGTTGAAATAATGCCATGCATGTACGATCTAAGACATTTTAGATGATATTGGATGTTTTTATATAATTATAGATGTTGTTGGTGATGATCTACATGATTGAATGTTATTAAAATGGTGAAAAATGTGATTTTTGATAGACTTTCCATTAATAGTAACTTTTTACTTCAAAAATGGTGATATGGTGAACATGCATGTATATTGATATGTTGTTTGATGAATAATATGAAGATATTAATGCTTAGAAAGTAGTTTTGATGTTGATTTTGGTCATTTGGACATAGTTACTATTTATAGTAACTTTTATAAACCAAGTGTTGATTGATGATAATTTTGGTTAAATGAGCATGTTTAAATGATGTTAAATGGCATATTACGATGATTTGTGATATGAAAATGACTTAGGTATGTTTAGAATAATCATTTGTATGCAAAATTGCAAAGTTACTATTTATAGTAACTTTATTTTTAGAAACGTTAACTTATGAATATTTTGTATGATTTGAACATGCTAAGTGAGTTATTATGTTTTACTATGATTATTGAATGCTAAGTTCGATGGTTTCCGATATCACATATGCTAGAAATGGAAACTTACCATTTTAGGAAACTTTTACGTGCAAACATGACATAAGTGACCTATGTGACTACGTATGATAATGTGCTAAGTGTTAACATGATCACGTAGGACTAACAAGCATGCTAGAACTCTAAAATCGATATGTTTTGTGAACCTTGCTATAAATGGAAACTTACTATAAATAGTAAGTTGTCCATAGACGCGACTTGCGCGTTTTGCACACGACGAGCACTTACACGATTACTAAACGATTCACAGCCGTCACACGGTTCACCAACGGGTCGTTGACTTGACACAGTCAACTCTGGTCAAACACGGTCAATGTGGACCAACACGAGCAAACACGGTCATTGTGGACCGAGACGGACAAACATGAACAACCGAGGGTTGTTGAGCACAAACACGAGCACTAACACTAACAATAGCAAGGTCACATACACGGACTCAAATATGGTATACGATATAGGTAGCAGGTGACCGACTACACTACTTGACGCTTCAGGAGCTTACGCTTACACTCGTTCACTTCACTAAGGTGAGTTTACGGCCCCTCTTTACTCTTTTCAAACATTTTAAATAGAGGGAGAATACTAGTTGCATCGAGTCAAACAATTATACCATTACAAACATTTTTATGTGTATGCTGGTTTATTAGACAAACATTAAGTGTTGAACTCGTAACAAGCCCTCACAAAGTCTTACC
Organism: Mikania micrantha; assembly: GCA_009363875.1. NCBI lineage: Eukaryota > Viridiplantae > Streptophyta > Magnoliopsida > Asterales > Asteraceae > Mikania > Mikania micrantha. The sequence continues at coordinate 362,949 of CM018681.1, forward strand.
GTTAATGTACGAACAACGTGGTAGATTTGAATGGATCCGTTTGGGTGTGACTGACCCCACGGGGCACAATATTGACTGAGTGTCATAACCCATGAAATTCTGACCTAACTTGCTATGTGTACGAGACATAGCGGAGGCAAGGACAAACAAGTCTAGTTCGGTAGTGACGCACTGACACTTGGAGCCTAGGGCTCGGTACTAACATTATGATAAACAGCATGACACACGTTTTCTATTACTATATGTATCTATCAAAACCTGTGAACTCACCAACCATTGTGTTGACACTTTTTTTAAAACTTGTATTTTCAGGTAACTGACATGCTATTGGAGATCAGGATGCACATAAGGGACGAGCATTAGGAACCGCATGCATTCCTGTTTTATCATTTGAAAACAATTTTTAATTATGTTTTGTAATGTTACAACGTAGTGTTTAATAATCCGTATTTCCGCTGCATTTTATCAAACTTATTACTTTTCCGCTGCATGTTATAACTACTATATTTTCCGCTGTAATGATTTATTATTCCCCTGCAAACTATTTGTTGAGTGTATGTTGAACTTTGTGTTTGAAACGCATATAGAGTCGTTCTATATGACCTTGAGCTGTGATTCTGGCCACGTCACACCCACGTGGACTGACACCACGAGTGGGAATTTGGGGGGTGTGACACCTTGTTTGGGTAACTTCTGTTCCAAGATAATAAGTTAACAACCCAAGGTCACTCATCTCAAATTTCTCTTCCATTTGAGACTTAAATAAGTATATTTCTTTCTTTGGAGTTCCAGTAACTATGAGGTCATCCACATAGACTCCAATAAGTAAAGTAGAAGTTTTGTTTTTCTTTGCATAGACAGCCTGTTCCAATGTGCATTTCTTGAAATCAGGTGATTTTAGAGTATGATCTAGTTTCACATTCCATGCACGCGGTGCTTGTCTAAGTCCATATAATGCCTTGGAAAGTTTATAAACTTTTCTTGCATCTTTCACAAACCCTTCAGGTTGTGTAACATAAACTTCTTCTTTTAGTTCACCATGTAGGAAAGCAGACTTTACATCAAGATGATGTACTTCCCATCCGTTATATGCTTCTAGAGCTAATATAAGGAGAACAGTTTCTATACAGGCTACTGGAGCAAAGACTTCATCAAAGTATATACCATGTTGTTGTACATAGCCTTTTGCTACAAAACGAGCCTTTTGCTTAACGATTTCTCCGTTTGCATCTCGTTTAGTTTTAAATATCCACTTTAGGCCAATTGCCTTATGATCACTGGGTAACTTGGTTAATGTCCAAGTATTATTCTTATTAATCGAGTTGAGTTCAGCTTGCATAGCCTCAACCCATTTCTGATCCTTAGCTGCCTCTTTATAATTCTGAGGTTCCTCTTCAACTAGAATTAATTTATTAACATTTAAATCATTTTTTGGAGCCTTTTCATACACTTTTGCCGAAGGTTTAAAACTTGCACTGGTGTATGGTCAAATGGATTTGACAAAAAATCAGAACATTCAGCATCTTTAGCTAAATTTTGTTCATATATGCATGTTGGAGGTGTGACAGTATTATTTGGTGAACTAGGATATAAAGGTTCTTGATTTTCATCCTTTTCCTGTTCACCCCCTTGTGTCATAGGAAACATTTCATTGCTTTCTTGAAAGACCTTTTCTTTAACAATGAATTCTATCCAATCAGTTTCCTTACTACCAACCTCATTCACGTATTCACTCCAGTTCAATGATTCTTTTTCCAAGAATTTGACATCTCTACTGATGCAAATTTTCTTCATTATAGGATCAAATAACCTAAATGCTTTTGATCTTTTCTGAACTCCCAAATGTACCATTTTCAGACTTCTATCATCTAACTTAGTTAGATGATTTAATGGTAATTTTGCATATGCCACACACCCAAAAACCCTTAGATGTTTTAGGTTAGGTTTTTCTACCTTTTAATGTTTCAAAAGGTGTAGAATTTTTCAAAGATTTAATTGGAGTTCTATTTAACACATATATGGTATGCCTTACAGCTTCACCCCAAAAGTTTTGAGGCATTGACATAGCCTTCATTATGCTACGAGTAGTAGATAACATTGTTCCGTTTCTACGCTCAACCACAACAGAAGGAACTAAATTCACTAGAAGTGAATTCTCCACCTCTATCAGTTTTCAATGTTTTTAGTTTGGTTCCAGCCTCATTTTCAACTAACTGTTTAAATTCTCTAAAGATTCCAAAAGCTTGATCTTTAGAGCTCAACAGGTATACCCACATATACCTTGTACAGTCGTCTACAAGAAATTAGATATATTTCTTGCCCCAGTGTGTAGGAGGTGATATTGGACCACACAAATCACCATAAACCTTCCAAAGGTTTATCCGACTTGAACCTTGCTTGGTTAGGGAAAGGGGCCCTAATGTGTTTCCCTAATAAACATGCATCACATAATTGACTTGCATGATTTATACAAGGAACACCTTGAACCAAATTTTTATGAGTCACCAACTTAATAGTGTCAAAGTTTATATAACCCAGACGAGCATGCCAAAGCCATGCTTCTTCATCTATCTTTGATAATAGACATATGGGTGCACCCATTTTCAAATTGATATTGTAAAGTCTATTATTTGAACGTGTGACTTTCATAATTAAAGTCTCATTGTTATCATACAGAAATAATAAGCCACGTTCTAATAGAACCTTACACCCATTTTCAGTCAATTGTCCTAGACTGAGAATATTATTTTTCAAAATTGGAATATAGTAAACATGAGAAATAACTCTCTGTTCTTTATTTTTACACTCCAATAATATTGAGCCTTTACCCTCAATTATAACAAATGAACCATCACCAAAACGAACCCTTCTAGTGACCTTTTTATCTAATTCTCTGAAATGCTCTTTGTGTCTTGTCATATGGTTACTTGCATCGTTATCCAAGTACCATAGACTGTCATTTGTGGTTCCATATTGACTAGGCTTAATTGCTTTCTCATTTAGGAAAACTTCTTGATGATCCTTTTGTTTATCAAGAATTTTCATTAATAATATAGGCTCAACATCCTCCTTTACTAGGTAGAGTGTTCTTGTAATTGTTTCTTTTGAGGGCACGTGTTTGAATAATGTCCACGTTCTTTACAATTATAACATCTAACCTTACTCATGGGTTTATGAGTTTTCTTAGATTTATTATAATGGGAGCCTTGGGAGGACCGTTCATCCTTATCATCTTGCTTCCCTTTATCATCACGCCAATTCTTTCGTGATGAGTTAAACTTGTTTGGTACTTGATTACCAAAACGTTTTCCATGGCCTTTCTAATTATCATGTTCGGTAAATAATAGTTTTTCTTGACAATCAATAGAAATTCCTCTTCTATACTTAATCATTTCCTCATAAGTTTTAAGTCTCCTGATAACGACGTCTAGAGTCAAAGTGTCTAGATTACTAAATTGCTCTATTGAGGCAATTATTTGGAGAAATCTATCGGGCATTGCAATCAAGAATTTTCTTACTTGTCGCACCCCGGCCTTCCCGGCCTGTTCGAGGGCGTGACGCGTGGCTGTCAGGATCGCAGTCTCCGGTCATACAGTTGCTAGACCTACATGTCTGGTTGCATACGTACGTCCAATAACTTGGATAAAACAGTTTGTAAAATCAGAGTTGCGAAAGTAAATGTAAGGTTATCAAAACATATTGAATTTCATAAATGGCGGAAGCTTTCTCAAAATAGTTTTTAAACAACATGAAGTTACAGTTTGCAAAAGTGGTTTAAGTTGTTTAGTAATACATTAATTAACCATAGAATTCTATATAAATACATCTTATACTAAATAAGTTTCCAAAAAGTATACAAATTCATCCAAAAATAATCCAAAACGTACTCAATTTCATCCAAAACAATCTAAAAGTACTCAAATTCTAATAAATTTTTTTTAAATAAAAGTGCATAATATGATTATAACATTGGCGTGTTAAACGAATCAAGTTCACGATTACTTAAAAGCCGAAAATCGCTTAAAAGCTTCAATTTTGTGTTTTTTTTAAACCAGAAATACCTGTTTTACCGGTAAAATTGGGTTAAAGTATTAGTAATTGCAATAATGTAACGAGCTGAGTTTTTTAAACTGTTTATAATTACAATGATGTAACGAGTTGTGACATTAGATAGAGATCGTTACACTAATGTAACAAGTTGTGACTTATTATTTTTTATATTATGTTTTCGTCATTTTTTCAAAAATGTTTTTTTCCTCCATTTTTATAAAAGTCCCCATTTAAAAATTATTATTCACTTCTAAAAAACCTACATAAATTTTTATAGAAATGTTTTTTAATTACATAATTTTTATTGAAATTTTTTAAATTACTAACTTTCTATCTTATATTGATGAAAATTTATTTAATCAACTAATTATAATAATAAATAAGTTTATAATGTATATTTAAGATGAGGGAAAATTTTTTTAACTGAAAGAGTGCATGTTGCATGCTTTTAAAAAACACATAGTTGCAAGTTGCAAAAAAGGAAGGTTGCAACTTCCAGTAAGGAGTAAACCATAGGGTTGTAAATTGCATTTTACTCTAGTTTTAATTAAGCAGGGTCTTTTTTTGGTTTTGGTGTTACGGACACGTTTACGACGGGTACACTTTAAGATTTTACGTAGGAGTGACAATTGTTATAACGTGTGTGTGTAGATATGTGTGTGTGTGTGTGTTATGATGCTTGAAATCATGACGGAATTCTCATCGTACCACGAGGGAGAACCCAACTGTTTCTTTTTTTTTTTTGAACAGCTAACGAGGGCTCAGCGGCATGCCTCTTCATAACTCAAATGAATTCTCGGACCCAACAACACATGCGCTGCGACTATAATCCGATACCAACTCCCCGGTATCCAAAGCCCTTGTGTTGACGAGCGCTGAATTGAGCAAATCCACTTATTCGTCAAGAGGAAACCCCACTATGTGTGAAAACCCCATACTGACCGCTTTGGCCAGGATTTAAACCTATGATCTCACAAAGCATAAGCTTTATGAGAATTATAGAGTGCCAGTTAAGCTAGAAGCTGATTGGCAGAACCCAACAGTTTCTAACAAACACAATCAAATTTGTATCCACCATGACGTACATTACAATATAAGTCTAAACCCCCATTCACGAGTACATAAAATGGACAACAGCGATTATGTTATTTGATTAATATACAAGTCGTAGTAGGAAACATGGCGAACGAAAATTGAAAAGTCAATAAGAAAATTCATAAACCCAACCTTAGCTAGGTTCCGTTTGATCATAAGGAATCTGTTATCAAAATACACTGCTACATACGTCGGTATTTGTATCAATCACCTGTGAACAAATAAATATTAATAACCAAGCAGCAGCAGTTTAAGAAGCAGTCTGCCTTCTTTTTTCAACCCACATTTTTGCTTCAGCCACAGCCCTCTCTCTGTTCAACATGTTTACTGTTTCTTGCTTCTCAGATCCATCCAGATGATCCCATCTGCTACAAACCATAGGTTCATTTCTTTCTACTTTTGGTTTCATGATATTATGAGCTGGATCATACTCCTGGTTTGCAAGATAAGATAGTGCAGTCACCACATCAGCAATCAGAGGCCGGGCTGCAGCCTGTTCTTGAACACACATAGATGCCACCGCTAGAGCCTGATACAGGCCCCGCATTGGGTACTGGCCTTCTAGCCGTGGGTCCACCAATGATGTGAATTTCCTTCTGTCATTCAACAGAGGTCGTGCCTGCAATCACATTAATTCATTCATCACTACAAAGCATAAGTTACCTGCAGGTAATTTAATTAACAATTACCCATGTGACGAGGTTCTGTTGTCCATGTGGTTGGGTGCTATCAATGGCTTTTCTCCCAGTAATAAGCTCTAAAAAGACGACACCAAAGCTGTAGACATCAGATTTCACCGTTAGTTGACCAGTCATGGCATACTCGGGAGCACAGTAACCGTATGTGCCCATGACCCGTGTGGAAACATGAGACTTGTCTCCGGTGGGGCCCAGTTTTGCGAGTCCAAAGTCAGACAACTTGGGTTGAAATCCCTCATCCAACAGAATGTTTGATGATTTAAAGTCCCTGTAGATCACAGGGGGGTTAGCTTTATCATGAAGAAACTCTAATCCTTTGGCTGCACCTGCTGCTATCTTCATTCTTGTGTTCCAATCTAATGCTTCTTTATCAACTGGAACATCTGCAATTTATTAGTGATTTTACTTTTAATTGCACTGGTATGAAATATTAAAAAAAAAAATTAAAATTAAAATTAAAATTAAAATTAAAGTTGGTTTGTATATATTTAATTTAATTGAAGGGTTGGTAGTGGTTAAGAAAAAATGAAAACATTTGGGTGCGTAAAGATGTTAGTTACCATGTAGGTGATCTTCCAATGAACCCAATGGCATAAATTCATAGACAAGAAGTCTTTGGTGACCATCAGCACAGTAACCAATCAAATTCACCAAGTTTGGATGATGTAAAAGGCTTAGCATAAGAACTTCAACTACAAATTCACGGTTACCTTGGACTCCATTTCTATCCAGTTGTTTAACAGCTACAACCTACACACGTACGTTAAATTAAACGAATATAATGAAAAATAGCTAGTTTGTTAAATAACATCAGTAGTACCCTACGTACGTTGTCAATGTTTTTCCAAAAAAAAAAAAAAAAAAAAAAATGAGAAGAAGAATGTGTTGACCTGACCAGTAGTCTGAAGACGTCCTCTATATACACAACCAAAGCCACCCTCCCCTAAGAAGCAATCAGGGCGGAAATTATTTGTGGCAGCTGCCAGTTGGCGGAATGTGAAGGTTTGTGATGCCTCCCTCCTTAAGCTTAAGCTAACAACATTGCTTCTAGTTTTCAGTCTATCAAATCCTGCAAATAAATTCATAATATACAAACATATGCATCAATTTATTTAATTATTTCATGTATGTATGTATGTATGTATGTATGTATGTATGTATGTATGTATGTATGTACATGAGGTGAGATGAGATGAGATGAGATGAGATGAGTTGAGTTGAGTTGAAAACTAAATTACCGGATGGTTGGCGATCAGCTTGACTAAGTGTGTGATGATTGAATATCTCCTCCACCTCCTCTTCACTGGAATCAAAACAGGGAAAACAACCCAAACCCATTAATTATATTCCTTGCGTTATTAGTGTATCCAAATAATTCTCATCTGGATAAGATTCGATGAAGAAAACAAGACATCCATCCAGGCTCAGGCTGATTTAAGTGATGTTTACACTTCAGACAAAACAGATATAGCCGGCTTTACGATAAGATTCCTCCTTTTAGTTTTTAGTTTTACATAACTCTCTTCTTATTCTTCTTCTTTTTTCTTTTAATTTTTATTTATTTGTTACACACAAAATACAGATTCCTTTTAATTTTTTTTAAGTTTATATGTTAAAGGCTATATTTTCTTTTAAATTATGTTAAAATAATCAAAATACCCTTTAAGTTAAACTAATCTTTGACTAAGACTATCTAACATATCATTTGACACCATTGATAATCTACACAACTCGAATACGTCTATAGGAGTTTTATATGTTGTTGGTGTCATAAATTATTTGGCGACTGACCTATACAACTTTTATAGCAGTATACGACTCGTATATAAGTGTTTTAAGGTTTTCTTTCTTTGTTTGCTTGAAATTTTAGTTAAAGGCGCCTATAATAAGGTTATATGATTCTTATACGTGTACTTTATTGTTCTGTTTTTTTATAACATGAGTTTTTTCATGTTCTTGTTATTGAATAATAATGTCCGCTGATTATTAGACTTTACATGTTGAAAACACAATGTCTTTGTCACTTCACAAGTTGACATGAAAAATAAATAGGAAAAAAAGAATAGCTACTTCACATCAAAAATATTAGATTAAAAACATGGTTATCACATGATAAAATGCAGAGGGGCAGGCATGGTTGGCTAGTCAGAATTGCAGACGAGGTTGTGGATGTTGGATCCACTTGTGGTAATATTGGTGGGGTGGGGTCCGCTTGTGGTAATGGCAAAGAGGTTAGGTTCCACTTGTCGAGGGGTTGGGGTCTGCTAATGGGTGTAGCGTGATAAGTCTCCAATGAAAACTATGGCCAATTTGGCTTTAATCAGCCGGTGCATGTAACATGATAAAGCCTCCAACGAAAAATATAGCCAATGTGGCTTCAATCAGCTGGTGCGTGCAGCGGGATAAAGCCCCCAATGAAAACTATGGCCAATTTGGGTGTTGCAGATGACCATCAAAATGTCAAACTCCAGTTGTGCCACAAGTGAAAAGGAGACGAATGATTACGCTGTGCTGTGCTGTGCTGTGCTGGTGGGTGACACAGATGACCTTAAAATGGTTGAATACCACCAATGGATCACCTATTTTTATATATTGAATGTGTTCTCTACACTGAAAGCATCTGGTTTCTTCAACCTACCCCAAATCTATAAAACAAATCGAGAAATTGCAAGATATTAACTGTTCCAAACAGTTCCATCAAAACTCATAATAGCTAGCTAAAGACACTAAGGAAATCAAAAGAAATTGAATGAAGAAAATAAATAACATAAACCTGTATATAGAATAAGCTTTTAAGGAATCTCACATCGTTAAATAGTTGAGATTTTAAATGAGAAATCTTGCGTCATGTCAAGTAATTTCAAACACATCGAGTGATTGTATGTTGGTTTAACATAATTTGCATATATACCTATCTACGAATCTCATTTAAAAACATAATGATAAAAATAACAAAAATGTAAGGCTAAATGATATATATGACTATACGAGGTGCGTTACACGACTCGTATAGTCCTGTATAGCCGTATGGGAGTTATAAAGGAGGCATAAAAAACTGATTTGATGTTATCAGCAGTCCTAAAATACACAACTAGCACAAGAATCATCATATAAGATATATATGTATGTAAAAGTAAATAGAGGATAAAAAAAAATAAATAAATAAAACGTTAGAAGGAGAAAATTGAGGCGAGGAATTCTGAATGGTATAAATAGTATGACAGGGTAAAAGTCAAAACCAACCTCTAATTTCATTGTTCCTAATCCTACGTACAACAACGTACACATGCAGCATATGATATGGAGAAACACGGTAGCAAATCAGGTAGCTTCATCGGAAGACACCGTTGGAGACACAACCTTGAAGCTTCACCATCTCCAAGCTTACATTACAAATCCCCACAATCACAATCACAATCACAATCTGAAGACGACGAACCCCACGATCACCATCAAATCTTCGCCCAACTCGACGATTTCATTTCGACCGCCGATGACAAAACAAATCCGCCGGAAATCACACACGCCTTCTCCACCATCATCAAGCACAAGACCAGAAAATCAGCCGTTGATGAAATCGACGACGACTTTTTGTACCAATCTGTCCAGCGGTTATGTAAATTGAAAACCATTTTTTCTGAACATAACATACAGCCCTCGCTTGCTAAAGTCGAAAAGCTCCTGCATAGAATTATGATATTCATGGAAGAACAACTCCGTTCTACTCTTGCAAGCGTCGACCTTCCTCCCCAACCCAAACTCAAGGCCATATCTTCCAAGCATTTTTCTTTCAAATCAGCCCCCCAACCAGAACCCAGCAAATTAGTGCTACAGCCAGAGGATTATCCAGGTTTCTCACAGGAGGATATCCACAGAATAAGCAAAATAGTGAGTACCATGATACACGCCGGCTACAAAAACGAGTGTTTAAATGTTTACAGCATCGCGCGAGGAAACGCTTTGTATGAGCAGCTCAGAAGGCTCGATTTTGAAAAACTGAACGCTGAAGACGTCCACAAATTAAACTGGGACTGGCTTGAACCAGACATCTCAAGATGGATCAAAATCATCAAGCATTTTTCTCAATTCCTTATTCCGGCAGAGCGTCGTTTAGGAGATACGGTTTTCTCCGATCATTTACAAAATTTCAGACATCTGTTCGTAAACCTGACTCGTAGCCTGATGACGTCATTGCTTGATTACGCCGCCACGGTTGCAACGATGAAGCATTCGGCGGAGCGGTTGTTCAAATTCCTTGACATGTACGATGCGCTTCAAGGTCTTAAAGAAGCATTAATGATGAACGATGATTATGCGGAAATAGCATCGGTGTCAGAATGCATCGGAGAGGGAGTTGTGAAAATGTTGGGTGATCTAGAGAAATCTATTCGACAGGACGTAGCAAAAACCCCGGTGCCAGGAGGTGCGGTTCACCCTCTCACACGCTACGTATTGAACTACTTGAAATATGCATGTGACGATTACGGGGATACGTTGGAAAAAATCTTCCAACTCAACCAGCAGCAGCCAGCTGTGTCAGAGGACATGGACATGGACAAGTCACCGTTGGCGGCACAAATAGCGTCGGTGATGAGCCTTTTGGACGGTAACCTAGCGGTGAAATCAACGTTGTACAAGGACCCGTCGTTAAGGGACATATTCATGATGAACAACGGCAGGTACATACTACAAAAGGTAAAAGGATCAAAGGAGATAAAAAGGCTTATGGGTGACAACTGGTGCCGGCGGAGGTCGTCGGAGGTCCGACATTACCACAAGAATTACCAGAGAGAGACGTGGGCAAGGCTTTTGCAATGCATCACTACTCAGGAAGGGATAGTGCAGGGGGGGCATGGGGGAAAAGTAAACAAACAAGTGTTGAAAGAGCGGTTCAAGAATTTCAATAGTATGTTTGATGAGATACACAAGACACAGACCGCGTGGGTGGTAAGTGATGACCAGTTGCAGTCGGAGCTCCGAGCATCAATATCGGCGGTGGTAATTCCGGCGTACAGGTCGTTTGTTGGGAGATACAAACACCACTTGGAGGCCGGGAAGAACATGGACAAGTATATAAAATATCAACCTGAAGACATTGAGGCGTGCATTGAGACTTTGTTCGAGGGTAATCCTCCTACGTCAATGTCTAGAAAGAGATTCTAGTTCTAGCTCTAAGATTATATATTAATTAAATCTAAACCATGCATGTTTTTTCTTTTCTTTTGTTATTTTTTTCCCCCCTTCTTTTAGCTTAATGTTACTCTAGCTACATTGTCCAGTTTTATTGATCTAGATGGTGTCATTTTGCTTTTACTATGGATTTCATGAATTACTCTTTGATATTGTTGAAAGTTATGTTGCTGCTGACTTGGGAAATGATAGGTTATGGGTCTTATGGCATTCATTTGTTATTGTGGTTCTGATAATGCTGTATGTTTTTAACTTTTGTGGGTGGGTGGGTTGGACTTCAATATTTCTCTTGAGTCTCCTTATGCATCAGACTGAGATATGTATAATACTAGTTCTCAAGGGTTTGTAATTCAGATAAAAGCCGATCCAACTTTATTAACCCTGCTTACCAAAAATATTGGGAATAAAACGAAGGCAGAAACCACATACAGTGCCAAAATAAATCCAAATTTGTTTGAAATAGAAAAAATATATATAAAATAAAAGATGTAAAGTAGCATATAAATATAAACTAAAACATATTATATAATAAATGTCCAAGTCAAATGACTACTTCTGCATTGTATTGTGTTGTATTCATAAGAAATTTGATCTACTAAGCATATAAATTATTCATAAACGCGGTACAATACCCATATAAAGCAAACAAAGAGGCCTGTCTCATTCATTAAATTCATCAGAGTTGTGAAAATGGAAAGACAGATACCACAATGAATAAAGTAAAAAAAAAAAAAAAAAAATCTTAAATTTTTTTCATATTTCTGGGCAGCTGATGAAAATCTTGCAAAATAAACATAAATAATAATTATTTATTTATTTATTGATTGATTGATTATATGGTGATTGATTACTGGTCTGAAGCAGCGTCACCCCATCGAACGTTGTATCTGGCAGCAAGATAGTGGGACCCAACTGGACCCCTGCTGCCATAGGGGTAGTACTCGGGCACGATTTTCTTTTCTTCAAGCTGTTTTAGCACAGGGGTGAACAATGACCAGGCTGCATCCAACTCATCACTACGTATGAAAAGTCTTCTCTCCCCTTCAATCGCGTCAAGGAGAAGTCTTTCATATGCATCAGGAATCTCCTTAGAGTACCTGTTTGTTTACAAATTCAAACCCAATAATTAACTATTGTCTTCTCTTCTTTTAGCATTTAGTTATGTATATGAACCAATTAATTAGCAACAATTTATTTTCCTTCAAACTTTATGGATATTTAGATTACCTTGCTGCATAGAGAAGATTAAGGTTACTTCTGTCCAACCTCATCCCCAAACCGGGGACTTTGTTATTGATCTTGAGATATATAGCTTCATCAGGCTGCACTCGAATAACAAGCTCATTTGTTGCTAGATCCAGATCCGTCCCAAAATTCTTGTTATACAAATTACCAGGTACATGTCTGAACTGCACTCTTATTTCAGCCCTACAATAAAATACTAGTTAAATGCTCTGAAAGTGGATCTCTTAATTTTCCAATCAAAAATATAAACACACAAAATTTGGACCACAAACACATCTTCATTATACTCAAGGTCAAGGCAAATATATATATAAGAACCCACAATATCAAAAAAGTATAGAAAGCAATTTCAATCTATTCAGGAGGACAAAATAAGGTTATATTATATCTATAACAGCTCAAACAATATTAAACAAAAAACATTCATAGGTCAACCCATGTCAAACATATACCTCTTGACCCACCCTAAAAATGTACTCGTTAAACCAAACCAATAATACAGCCCACCTTTTTTTTCCCCATGTGCAAGAAAGTTAACAAACCTTAAGGCCTTGACAAATAAAACTTACCGACTTTTAAAAAAGTCAATTAGAATAAAAAATAAAGAAGAAAGCATGATGATGATAGTAACATACCAATGATAATAAATATTGTAACAAAATGCATCATAACAATTTTGAATTACAAACCTACGATCATGCAGAGCTTTTCCAGCCTTCATCAAAAAAGGTACTCCATCCCATCTGGCATTATCAATAAAGAGAGCAGCAGCAGCAAAAGTTGGTGTTAAACTATCATTTGGTACGGTTTTGTCATCAGTATACGCAGGGTACTTAACACCCCCTCTTGTGTGACTCTTATATTGTCCTGTTACCACATCATCAAGGCGTAACGGTCTCATGGAACGTAGAACTTTAACCTGTAAAACCATCAAAAAATTTGCAAAATATAAATTTTCAGATATTAATATAAAGATAGCAGATACATATCCTCATTCTTGCAAAAATGCAAAACAAAAACATTAGTCCATTTAAGAATACAATTCTGAACTTAGCTGAAGATGCAAAAAAAGTCCCTGGACTTTATTTTGAACAAAAATTTCCTTCATTTCTTCATGTAAATCCTTTGAATGTTGTCATTTTTGCATAATTAAGCACCTAAACTTTATAAAGGACCATGCTGATAAGTTTCAAATGTATAGGGACTTAAACAAACAAGCAAACATACCCAGTAAAGTCTCACTAATAAATAGGGTCTATGTGTGGAGGGAGGGAGGCATGGACGAAGACAAACATTTACCTCTATCCCAATGGAATAAAGACATTGCTTCTAAAGAGACCCTTGGCTCTTATGTGCCAACAAACTTGCATTTATTTATTATTGTGATTTATTTTATACATATACACACAAGCAATGTAAAACAAGTATAGGGACTTGATCATGCAAAAATAAACATACAACCAAACAACGTATACCAAGTATATATTAACTTTTTTTTTTCTTTTTTGCATAAATGCACAAGGTATACAACCAAACAATGTATACCAAGTATAGGGACTTGATCATCCAAAAACAAAAGTACATGAACAAACATGCAAATTGTGCGCAAGTGCTTAAAGGCTTTTACTAGTTGCTCCTCACATATTCCCTTTTGTCAAAAATCAGTCACTCTAAAAATTATAATGTTTTGTCATTTATAATTCTGAATCAACGAAAAAACCAAGTATGGTATTTAAAAAATTTCCATCAGTTAAAAAATTGGTTACAAATGTAAAACCTTTTCATTTCTGATATCTTCTGCATCCAAGCTGACAGGAGTTTCCATGGCAAAAAGGGCCAGTATTTGAAGCAGATGGTTTTGCATAATGTCTCTAATTATTCCATAATTGTCAAAGTATCTAAAAATAAGCAAAAAACATATATAAGGTAAACAAATAATTCCTCTAGCATACACGTAACATATATAAGTTGACTGTAATAAAAATAGTACCCTCCTCTTCCTTCAGTACCAAAATCTTCAGCAAATATGAATTGCACATTCCTAATATATTGTCTTGACCACAAGGGTTCAAAAATTAGGTTAGAGAAACGAAGAACCGAAAGATTCTCCACTAGCTCTTTCCCAAGATAATGATCTATTCTGCAAGATAGTATCAAATTTAGTGTTCAATGTCTTGTTTTTGTTTCTTCAAAAAACGAGTTAAAATTAAGTAAACAGACCTGAAAATTTGATCCTCATCCAAGTATTGCTTGAGGGACCTTGTTAATGCAGCAGAAGATTCGGAATCCCTACCGAATGGCTTCTCTACAATTACCCTTGTCCATCCGTTTGCAGAAGATGCAGATGTGCTGGCACATTTAACCGCGTCTATGAAAATATTTGGTGGAATCGATAGATAAAAGAGACGGTTTGCAACCCTTCCACCCTACATCAAAAGATATTGTTGCAAAACTATAATATTGCATACAGCAAACCACTTCAAGGTATCATGCATACTTTTTTTTTTGTTACAATCTACAAATCATTCTAGTGAAAATGCAAAAAAGCATAAAAAAAAAAACTTGACTTTTGTAAGTATAACAGTTTAAGACAAAAAGCACAAAACATGACTTTTTTTTTGTATTTTGCATCATCCAACATCGCTCTCCCCAAGAAACTATAGTACCATTTGACATTATGAAAAAGAGATGATTAGTCTGCATAAATATTTTGAGTATGGCTGTTTAAAAGGTGAAAAAGCTTGTAAAAATGTCATGTCTACGCTGACACCATTGACCGAGGAAATGCTTGAATGTGCCTTTTCAAAGTAATCACAACAACTACAATAACTGTGGTTCAGGAGATGGTGTTTAAACATGTTCGACTGCTTAAGTAGTAATGACCACTTTTCATGTTTAAGTGTTTGATAAATTCTTATCATTGTAAAAAGATTTGCAAATAAGTAATTGTATTCAACTCTTTAATGTCAGCTATGTTATTCAATCAAAACTAATTATTTAACCCCTAAATTACCAGAAAATCTAAAAATCCGATGCAGATTTCCCAAACACTAGAATCAAGAACCTCAGGAATTGACAGATAATCAATCACCTTTTAGAGCGCATAGGCCAACACCGCCTAAGAATGGACTTAGAGTGCAACATATAAGAATTTTATATAAATCATAAAGATGAACTCATAAATCATTAAATTGCATGTGTGTGTGAGTGAATTACCTCATGCACTTTGAGCTTTTTGTCTAGCTCCAAGAAGTTTTCTTCAGAGTCATATTGACCTGGGTGGTAAAAACATCTTTCAAGAAACTGATCCATCTTTTCATCACAATTCTCCCTGGAAGATGGCATTAGCAAAATCAAAGATATCAGCAAATTAAAACGCTTAGTAAAGGTTAAATTTTTTTATAAAGAAAAGCAAATAAAGCAAACTGCTTAACCTTTTATCGATTCTGCATGTTAGTGTCTTGCTAACCATGGTTCTAAGCTCAGCATCAGTCATTTTACTACGTGCATACCCAAATACAGTAAAATGCTGATAAAAAAAATCAGAAAACGAAAGCATTAAAAAAATGTTGAAATAAAGATTTTATGGTATGAGAAAGGGGCACAGACCTTGGGGAGACAACCTTCATAATAAAGTGCAAAAAGTGCAGGAAATATCTTCTTCTTTGCGAGATCACCAGATGCACCAACCACGGTTATACTAACAGTTGAGCTTTCTTTGTTCAAGTCAAAAGTAGCAATGTCTGTGGTTTGTTGTGGAAGTGTGACAGAAAAATTGACCCCATCTTTCAATATCCCCTCTGTTTTAGCAGGAGACACTTTCACACCTGATCAACAAATATTATGCATACATCTGTTAGTCTTATGTGTTACCATCCAAACCTTAACATTCTTGTGTTTGTGACTTGAATTGATTCATTGAATAACTAACCGTGTTGCAATTGAACAGCCTTGGAGGTTGACGATTGTTGTAGGGAGAAATTTAATTTTGTAAAAGGAGGTTGTTTGGAGGTTGTGTTTTGATGAAGCCAATTACTCCCGGTCCCGTTGATGCGAGACGAATAAGCCGATGATGATGAAGAAAATGTCGCCATTGATGTAAATCTCCGATTGTGTATCGATCGATTTGGGCGTTAAAAATGAGATGGGATGGGATATTAGGGTTTTTGGTAGTTAAAAAAGAAAGTTTAGTTCGGAGAGGTCGATATGAAGTCCCTTGATGTCTCCGAAAGGCTGCTGTTGTGATGTGTCTGTTCGGTTATCAAGAAGCAGCACCAACGTCAATTTACGTGTTCGCCGCCCGCCGTCTTCTTTTGTTGACCTCGCCATCCATCTTGGGCCTCATCTTCTTACGGGCCCGAAACTTCTTACCCATTACTTTAGCAGAGGCCTTCGTCCATAAAATGATCATTTGATTTCTTCTCAGTTGTAAACAAGCCAAATATGATTGGTTTAGCTTATAAATAAGTCAAACATGAGCAATAGCATGCTGTATGCAAACCAATTGTTGAAAACTAGTGGATTCCCGCGTGTTGCGGCGGAGAATGCGCTACTATTGTGAATATTAGAATGAATACATTATCTCGCATATAAAAATACAGGTATAAAGATACGTCGCAATGGTTGTCACTCCGACATAAAACCTTAAATTGTACTCGTCGTAAACGTGGTCGTCACAACAAAAAAGGGTCGTACTTAGTGGTTTATCCAATCCCCCGCCTAATGACTGATGTGCTTCATCGGTGCCTCTGAAAGTTTTTCAATTTTTGATGATATTCTGATTCACACAAATCATGGTTTAATCATTTATCTCATTTGCAAGTTACTTTACAAGTCATGTTAAATAATCAGTTGGTCAATAGGAAATCATAATATGTCTATGACCAAACAAAGTTGACATTTTAGGACATATCATCTATAGTGAAAGCATGGAAGTTTATCCCGACAATATACTTACCATTAAGCAACAACATGTTCCCACGTTTCTTTGCTTAACATATTCTTACTGTTGGTTCATTTGTAATTATGCATCTATTGTTGGCCTTTTAACTGAATTAGATCGAAAGCATGTATCTTTATTATTTCTAAACCATTAAAGAGTGGGCATTAAGGCAATTTTGTCACAAGACAACCACCCACTTGCTTATTTTAGTAAAAAAATATTGATCTAACTATGCTTGTTAAAAAGTAAGTTCTAATTTGTTGGATTTCAGATAATTGGTTGTATCATCTATTTATAAAGAGAGATGTATTGGTGATGGACGTTGGCCAAAACTAGACCAAGTATATCTCCATATCTGGTATGTAAATGATGATGAATATAACATCATCATTTCACAATACATGGAGGAAGGTTTGTTAACCGTGGATGAGAATAGAGAAGGAATTGCTGCAACTTTTGGAGATGATATGTATAGAAATTGAAGGTAAGGTAAGAGAATACTAAGTGACATTTTTTGGAATCAATTATTAGATGAGAAAATTAAAACCTAAAGAAAGAAAGGTTGTCGTAAAACAGATAATCCAAAGAGGAGCCACGGGTTGAATTCGGGACACTTTTATTTATACCTTTTACAAATATTATTATTTGCTCACACTCTAATTAAAAATTTTCTTAACCAACGATTGCATATTAAAAAAAATGATCTTATTTAGAACCAAATCCAAATAAGGGATAAACACTTACTTGTCCATGCTAATGTGCCTTGGATGACCCACATCTCAGGGTCCCCATTAACCACTCGGGCATTAGCCCAATGAGTGAGATTTTGAGAAGAGTTGCTCTTTGGAATGTGGAATATTTCTATGTCTTTCTCATTTTTCTCATGTTATCTTCCGTTATTATGACGGTTGATAAGTTAGATCGGTTCCTTGATCGTCAAACGTGAGATCGTACCCCTAATATACTACTCGCCAACTGTTTTAGGCATTTAAATATATTAACATTAATTAATTAATAATATATGGTGGGGGTGTTAAAATTACACTATAAATCAATTTCAACATGATTTTATGTTTTTGAAAAATGAAATAAGGGGTTTGACTTGTCACATTGGAAGTTGAGTTGGAGTAGTGAACCCATACGTACAAATGACGGAGGTGCATGATCGAGATCAGAAGTAAAGAAATGTTGTAATTACACGTGTATGCATATATATATAAATATAACACGTACGTACTTATCATCTGACATATATCACCCGTGCCTGCTTAAAACATTAGGCTTCTCAATCCCCTGTTGATTTCTTGTCTCTGCATATCCATCCGTGTTTATTTTGTGGATTAATATATAATTAAGTCGGTAAGATTTTAATTAATTGGTTGGTTGGTTGGTTGACATGAGAATGAGGTGGTTTTCTTTTCTTTAATTTGTATGTGTTTCATGACATGTGAATTGAATTGCATGTCATTTATTATGTGGATTATCTTCAACAGCTCCCTATAATTCACATAATGGTAACTTATCACATGCTTTCAGCTCCATCTCCTTTGCTTCTACAAGATTCCTGATGTAATGATACTTTATGGATATGTGCTTTGTACAGCTATGAAATGCCTGATTTTTAGTCAAGAAAATGGCAGACCAATTATCACAATAGATGGAAGTTAGACCCGACTGTGAATGACCCAGTTCCTTCAACATTTTTCGCAACCAGACTCCTTGGCATGCAGCTGTAGTCACTGCTATGTATTCTGCCTCTGTGGTAGAAAGGGCTACCACGGGTTGTTTCTTACACATCCAAGAAATAGCTCCTGTTCCTGTGAAAAACGAATACGCAGATAAGCTTTCATGTCTTCTGAAGAACCAGCCCAGTCACTATCCGATAAACCCATGAGATAAACTCCATTCATTTTCTCATACCAAATGCCATACCCCAAAGTACCTGCTAGATACCTTAATATTCTCTTTGCTGCACCCAAATGCAACACAGATGGGTTTTGCATAAACCGAGATACTATACCCACTGAATACACAATATCCGGCCTCGTGTGCGTTACATAAATAAGCCCACCAGTCAAAGATCGATATCTAAATGCATCAGCAGGTTCTGCACCATCCACAGCTTTGAATTTATCATTTGCATTCATAGGGGTTGGAATAGATTTGCATTTATCCACACCGAATCTTTTAAGCAAATCAAGAGTGTTTTTTCTTTGAGTTATAAAAATTCCATTTTTCTGTTGCATTACTTCCAGCCCCAAGAAATACCTTAGTTCCCCTATATCTGTCATCTCAAATTCTTTCACCATTTTCTCTCTAAATTCATTTATCATTTTCAAAGACGAACTTGTATAAATCATATCATCTACATATAAGCAAATGATAATAATCTCAGCAGCATTACCTCTTTTCACATACATTGTGGGCTCATTCACACTTCGCTCATATCCATTTGCTGAAAAGTACTGATCAATCCCGCTGTACCATGCGCGTAGAGTCTGCTTTAAGCCATAAAGAGCTTTATGTAATCGATAGACTTTGTCTTCCTCCCCTTTAACTTCGAAACCCACTGGCTGCTCGACATAAACTTCTTCTTATATATATAACCATTTAGGAATGCAGACTTCACATCAAATTGGAATACAGACCATCCATTCTGAGCTGCAACAGATAGTACCAACCGAATGGTCTCAAACCGTGCAACTGGAGAGAACGTCTCATCATAATCGATCCCTGATTTCTGTACATAACCTTTTGCTACGATTCGAGCCTTGTATTTATGAATGTTCCCATTATCATCTAATTTTAACTTGTACACCCATTTTAATCCTATTGGATTCTTTCCTTCTGGCAGCTCCGTGAGTGACCATGTCTTGTGTCTTTTGAGAGATGCTAGCTCAACTTCCATAGCCTCCACCCACTCCTTTTTAACAGATGCTTCTTCATAGGTGGTTGGTTCACATGTAGCTAATGCAAATTGCCACGATGGATCATATTCATTCATGATCCCATATTGTTCACTAGCCAAAGTAGCATATTTGGGATTGGGCTTGCGCACCTGTGTGGATCGTCTCAGGTTGGGTTCATCAGCTCCTTGCTCCGTAGCATACACTCACATAGATCAAGAGAGACACAAAAATTTATTTGATAGTCGACCAGAAACTTCGTACGACATTACATGATAGAAATACCAAAAACAAAAGACAAGTTACAACTACTCCTACAATTACATAGATCATGACCCACTAACATAAAACATAAACTACTCCACTACATAAGCATAACCATACATACATGGCTGCTGACTAAGCAACGTACTAACACCATGCATGCATGTCATTTATTATGTGGATTATCTTCAAAAGTAATTAATTTATTAATTAATTAGGTGCATGGGCATAGGCCAAGCCGAAGCTGGTACTAATTAATATTAGCTAATTGTTGTTGATAGACAGACAAATGTCAGGTGTATCCCTTAGTAGATCTGATCCTTGTGGAAGCAGCCCAAAAACCCAACGACAGCTGGTAATGGGATCTCTGCGTGTAATTGAGCTCCAACTGGTAGCTTTCATTATGGTTTTCTCAGCCAGTGGGCTTGTCCCGGTTTTTGACCTGGCTTTTCCTGTGTTCACCAGTGGCTACCTACTGCTGCTGTCAAGGCTGGTTTTCAGGCCCATTGGCTCCAGCAGCAGAAGCAGTGGTCAGAAGAATGGTTGGGGAGGGTATGTGATTTTAGGGACAATAATCGGATTGTTTCTAGCACTGGCTTATGTTCTTGGTAGGTTTGCAAGGGGAGATGAGCATTCAGTTGAGTCGGAAATACCTCCTCTGTTCCTGCTGTCTTGTCAGATTCTAACAGAAAACATCATTAGTGGGGTGGGAGGGTTTTCACCCCCTGTTAGAGCTTTAGTGCCCATGTTGTATACAGTTAGAAGGATATTTGTAATCTTCGACTGGGTTCAAGGTGTGTGGATCATCAACAACTCCTCCCACCTCTCATCGGCTGCTGAAATAAAGGTACCTACATTTATATTAATTAGGCATGTCATGTATGTCGTTTAAGAATTAATTAATTAATTAAGACTATATATATACACACACACAAGTGATCATGTATGAATTGTAGGATGTGGCATGGGTTTGGTTCGGAAGGGGTCTGGCTGTGGCGAATCTATCATATTTTTCGATCAATCTGTTTTGTTTTTTAATTCCTGGGTTCCTTTCAGAAGCATTCAATCAGTACCTAATGGATCAGAAGATTAATTATGACCAGATGGAAAGAAAGAAGCAGTTGCATCCATCATCTGATCGACAACAACAACAAGATAAAAACTCCACTTAATTAATTAACTAATTAAATACATATATGTATATATGTTATCTACTTTTGGTTACATAGCAGCAGGAGCTCGCGTATGTTGATGGGGATAATTTATAAAGCTAGCCTAGCTTGTATATATGTTTTTTAATTACTTACTTTTTGCCATTAGTAAGTGTACTCTTAAATCTTAATGAGTCTTGTTTTGAGTTAAGCTAGCCGTGTCCGGTTTCATTCGACGCATGCCTACTACAAGAAATCTTCTCTGATACGACGCCTTTTCCCGACGACATGTCGTCGGCAGAGCCTATCCCGACGACATGTCGTCGCCATTGCTTTCGACACTATAGGATTTTAGGTCGTCGGGGAAAGTTTCGTCGGCATAGGTTGTTTTTCCCGACGACATGTCGTCACCCAAAAGCATCGGTAGAAATTAATTATTAATTTAAAATAAATAAAAAAATTAAAAAAAAAATTTAAATACCCTTTCCCGACGACATGTCGTCGGCAAAGGTCATAGTCAAAATTTTTTTTTTTCCCTATTTTTTGTATTTTCCAGTTTATAGGAACAAAACCTGCAATTTCTTCCCAAATAACCTGTTATATTACATGAATATATATTAAAACCTAACCAAACACAAAATACAAATAATCAAACAAAACACAAAACATAAACCACCCAACAATGTTTACAAAGTGTCAAATACACCCGAACAGTTACATAATCTAACTTAATGTTTTCCAAACCATCATAATATAATATTCAATGTTTCCAAGCACATTAGTCTTCATCCGAGTCTGTTGATGTGGCATGTTTCTTTGATTTAAGTGCATCAATCTCCTCTTGTATTCGTCGCATGTTCTCATTCATGAGACGAATTGTCTCTTGCATGTCGGACAATTGGGACTGCGAGTTTGATACATCAGAAACATCAGGGGCTATATTTCTAAGTCTTCTGCCAACACCCCTGTTCCAACCACGTCTGTCACCTAAAACACGTGACAAACATTCAAATAATTGATACAAACATTCAAACTTACACATATCCATACAAAATATACATATATACGTCCATGTAAAAAAAATAAACACAATTTAAATTAAATTACCTTAAAATCCCGCTTCTAGACGAGGTGTCGTCGGGACAAACTTTTTATCTTAACAAAGTCACCCAAAATCATCTACACACAAAGGATTTAAGCCTCAATTAGCACAAAACGGAAAACCCCCAAATTTTCAAGATAATCTATACTTACATAATGAAGAAGATGACTAGGAGGTAGATAATATGATTATTGCGCCTTCTAGCAGCCCAAAATCAACCAACACCGACGAAATCGCCTCTTGAGGGGGTCAAAGTCGCGTTTTGGGGGAAGAAATGGGCGAAGAATGCTTTTTAGGAGCTGCAGATAGGTTTTTATCTCGAAAAGCTTTTGCCCGACGACTTGTCGTTGGTACAGGCATCACTCAAAACGTCGTCGTTCTGGTTAATGAGCAAAAAAAAAAAACAGGTTTCACCTTTCCTGACGACCTGTCGTCGCGACAGGTGATTTCCAGTTTTTCTTTAATTTAATGGCATAGTATTTATTTCTTTTACTATTTTAATCCTTTTTGTCTTGGCCGACAACATGTCGTCGGGAAAGTGTACAAAGAGAGCGGGAAAATTTTGGGGTTAGCGCGCTCCTGTGAAAAAAATCCGGGATTGTAGCTATGCCGACGAGAAGTCGTCGGGAAAAGTCAAACCCAAAAAAAAAAACTTTTGGTTTTGAGCGACGCCATGTCGTCGTGATTATTGATCTATACTGACGACATTATGTCGTCGGGAAAGGTCCGACGTGTCAGATTAAGTTTCTTGTAGTGGTCTCTTACAATCTATATCTATACTTCTATCTAATGCATACTAGAAGGACAAAATATAAATGATACAATTTTGTAAATCTAACCTAAATGTTTTATTTTACACTTTGTCTCACGTTTGTTGCTTTCAAGAATTAAAGTGAGATTTAATTGTTGTATTTCTAAAAACTTTAAGCTAGTTAAACATTCAATCATGTCTGAACATAGACTTGGAAAAGGTTTAGCTCAACGCCTTTCAACGTTGTCAAACATACACAAAGTCTAATTCTACCTTGTAGGTTTGTTTCAATAGAGAACTAAAAATGTTGAATTTGTATCCGTTGTAAATTTTGATAATCACTGTATCTTTTATTGCTAGCAAAATACATCTTTTAATATTCCTTAAAATTTTCTAAGGAACCACAAAACCATCTTACATAATCAAATTGAATTGATAATTTTTGTAACGTATCTAGCATGGAAAAAAGTATCGTTACATATTGGTTAATATTTAATTTTTTTGTCATAATATTATTGAAGCACTATAAATGTTATTAAAATGTTTTTTTTTTGTTTTTCAAGTTTAAAGTTTGAATAACATGTAATGTTTTGTCAAGTAACTTCTCAAAGTCAATTTAGACTTCGGATTAAGAAAACTATTGCAACCTTTGCATCGAGTCTTATCGATGACGTTTGACATTTCACATAAGTCGAAATGTTAGAAAATGTCTTTATTTCCCGTTGTAACTTTGATTCTTACGATGGTTGGTTCGTGGAGGAAGAATCACCAACACCAATGGAACTTTGAACACTTATTGGGCTTGCTATTTTATTGTTTTCAAGAATTAAGAAAGTAAGAGTGTATTGAGTGTTATTAAGTATTAGAGAAGTAGAGAAGTTGTTTTGATTAAACGAAAATACTCTCTCTTATTTATACCATCGTAAGTGGCAAAATGGTCCAAAAAATGGTTTCAATGGCCATATGACCATTTAAAACGTAGAATTCAAAAATTGTGGACGGTTAAAAAATGTTGATATTTTTGTTCTAATGATCATGTATGGCTAGTTTTTTCAATCAAATACTAGTTAACCAGTTACTAACTGGTCCCAGAAATCTTAAAACTGATTTAAACCCAGTGGTTACTAAAGAAACCTAAAATTGGCAAAAATAACAACGATCCGAAAAATAGTTTAAAAACCGTTTCAGTTAGGTTACCTCTTTTTTTTTTAAACACTCACTTCACTATAGTACAACATTTCTGCTATACATGTAAGATT
The DNA here is from genome assembly GCA_009363875.1 of Mikania micrantha. Lineage (NCBI taxonomy): Eukaryota > Viridiplantae > Streptophyta > Magnoliopsida > Asterales > Asteraceae > Mikania > Mikania micrantha. The sequence goes on from CM018681.1 coordinate 387,602, forward strand.
ACCTTTAGGGTTCATTTATAGGAGATGTACGCCATGCATTCTCACTTGATATATGAGACCTACATGCTAGTATGATCAACATAGTAAGACTCACTCATAGGAGTTGTGCTTCATACACTCGCTTGATTAGTGTATAGGTTTTTTACATAGGGTATGAGATATTTTGTAGAGAATGTAAAGATAAACTATAGTCAAAGATAAATAGTGTTAAAGTTAAAGAAGGTTAAAGAAAATTAAAGTAAAGCCATAAATAAGGTTAAATTTAAGTTTAAATAATGTGAACGAAAAATAAATTTATAGTTAATGGAAGCAAAAGTTAAAAGACAAAAAATGCTAAAGTCATATATGTACGTAAAGAAATCTAAAGCAAAGATAGAGTAAAAAGTAGTTAAAGATAAACAAGAAAAGAATATGACAATTTAGAGTGTAAAAGGATTGTCAAAGAAGAAAAAGTACTGGTTAGGCCTAATTAAGCGAGAGGAACAGCTAATCATTAATCAACACTTGGCATCCTTATATAAACCAATTATGTTTCAATTATGTTTGAACTTTTGATTTCAATATGGTTGTAATTAAATACTACATTCCTACTACAAATGATATGAAATAAATCTTTTTGGTTTAAGATCTATACATATGATGTGTAAATTCAATTATGATGTTCCAAAGGTTTGGCGTCTCACATAATCCAACCGGGTAAAATCAACCCATATTTTTGTAGTATACACCTTGAGCATCCGATCAGACTTCAATATTGTGTAAAACCTACTAAATCTCCTCTTTTTAGTCATAATTAGTTTTGTTTGTCCATTGGTATTTTTATTTTGCTACTACCGAACATACCGAAATCCTTGAGAGTTATATTGAAAAATCAGTTTGCATAACTGATATCTCACCTTCTGTTTGGGTAAACTCTATACCCAGATTTTAAGCTAAGGAACCCAAATAACTCATTTCAAATTTGTCCTATGTATTTTATTTGAAATAATATATGTCGACTGTTCCAAAGTATGCAACTTCGGATTTGAAGCATGTGGTGCTTGCCTTAGTCCACATAGAGCCTTTGAAAGTTTATATACTTTTTCTTGATTTCTTGGTTTCACAAACCCCTTAAGTTGTGTGATATATACCTTTTTATTAGACTTAAGATCCAAATAATATACCTCCCAACCATTGTAAGCATTTAATGCTAGGATTAAACATACTGTCTCTATCCTTGCTACAAGGGCAAAGACTTCTTCAATGTATATCTCATGTTGTTGCATATAACCTTTTGCGACTATTCTTGCCTTATACTTTACAATGTTCCCATTGCTTCCTTCTTAATCTTGAATACCTACTTGAAGCCAATTACCTTGTGATCACTTGCTAGGTTTGTTAATTTTCAAGTGTTATTCTTTTGGAAGAATTTTAGTTCTACTTTCATAGCCTCTATATGTCTTTATTAGTTAATGTAATTTGTATATTGTGTATGGGTTGTTTATGTATCTAGTTCATTCTTTATGGTTTGTATTTGCAAATTGTTTATCTATTTTAATGATACGTTCTCCTCTCATTCCATTGAGGAGACTTAACCCTATTATGGTATCAGAGGCCTAACTCTTCCCCTCCCATCAGCTCGTCCAATCCTCTTCCTTCCCTCCTGTTCTCACCTCCATTCTTCCCTGCAATCCTCCATCTTCCTCACCATGGCTGCTTCTTCCTCTGACATCCCTCTCAATCACCTGATGCATCTGTTCCCTATTAAACTCACCTCCACTAATTATCTCTTGTGCCATATTGATGGAACCGCTCATGCTCCTGCATCTGAGATTATTACGAACGGTAAATCGTCTCCCAACCCAGCCTTGTCGGCATGGAAATCAACTGATCAACGAGCTCTCATCCTTCTCCAATCCTCGTTGACAGAAGAAACCTTTCCCTAGATAATTGGCCTCTCGACTGCTCGGGACGTTTGACTTGCTCTGGAGGCTGCCTTTGGTGGCTCCTCCATGGAACGAATTCAGAACCTTCTTGACCAAATGCACACCATCACTAAAGGTAACGAGTCTGTCTCCTTCTACGGTCGAAGATTTAAACTCCTTAGTGATCAGCTTACTGCCATTGGTCATGCCGTTCCAGAGTCTGACAAAACCCACTGGTTTTTACGTGGTCTCGGTACTTCTTTTGAATCTTTTATCACTGCTGTTCGTACCTCTTGCACACTTGTTTCTGTTCAGGATCTTATTACTCAGGCCGAAGGCCATGATATAAGACTATGTTTGGTAACCCCTCACCCACAGTTGCCTTTACTGCCCAATCACGTCCTCCTCCATCCGGTGGCAACTCTCGTGGTCGGGGTGATCGATCTCCTCGTGGTGGACGCAGTCGTGGTCGTCGTTCCCCTCACTGTCAACTGTGTAGGATGGATGGCCATTATGCCTCATCTTGCCCTCAATTGTCCACATTTGCATCCCGTGCTACTAGTTCAGAATCTGATCTTGCTAAATCCTTTCAAGCTAAGTGCCATGTCACCAATACCAGTCCCGATTGGTTTGTTGACTCAGGTGCTACGGACCACATGACGAGCTCTTCGGCATCCATGCCTCATGTCACACCCCCAAATTTCAACTAGCGGAATCTTACCGTCTAGGGCATGACAAACTAGGATCTCAGTCATTAGACACAGCGAAAGACCTCTATATGATTTTCAAACATAATTTTGGTCTAAACTGTAATATCAAAGTTTCAAAGTTTGCAGAAGCGTTTTAAAAAAAATAACAAAACGTAACGGTTTGTAAAATGTAAATTACAAATCAAAGTCTTAAATATTCAAATTCAAAACACATGATTTGTTTATTCTAAACCTAGAAGGGGCGGGTTGTGTCCCTGTATTAGATGTCTGGAAACATATGTTTTGATATTAAAAGCTTTGTTACCATTTCGAATTATTATCTATTGAAAAATTATTATCTATTGCTAACAGTGGTGTTCAATCATACAGTTACATGTTTGTTTGTTGCATTGTTTACACATTTCACATTGTATTTTGATAATACTCTAACACTTATTCTAACTATGAAGATAATGGATGGGGAAAACATAAATATGACAGTTGCGGAACTCAATGAACTGATCAACAATAGGGTCGCGGAGGCTATCGCGAACTATATTCAAACACACACGACATGACCACATGGTCCAACAGGGGGATTGGTAAACCAGCAGGTGTGCACGTTCAAAACGTTTTTGGACTGCAAGCCACATAACTTCAAAGGATCGGAAGGAGCCATTGGACTTCTTCGATGGATTGAAAAATCAGAATCAGTGTTTGAAATGTGCAACTATCCTGAAGAGAACAAGGTTAAGTACGCTACTGGTACTTTGGAGGGTCCATCATTGACCTGGTGGAACTCCAACGTTCAAACATTGGGATTGGGGGAGGCCAATGCCCTAACTTGGAATGGGTTCAAGACACTGATGCAGGAGGAATATTGCCCTCGCAATGAGGTGTAAAAGTTGGAGGACGAGTACTGGCATCTTAAAATGGAAGGGCCTAATATCGAGGAGTACACTACTCGATCACATGAACTAGCCAGACTCTGACCTCACATGGCTACTCCACCCAGCAAGTGGATTGAGAGGTACATTGGGGGATTAGTGCCTCAGATCCAAGGATTAGTCACTTCTGCAAATCCCACAACGATTCAACAAGCTGTTCGGTTGGCGCACCAACTGATTGATCAGCCAGTGCTACAAGGAACTTTGTCCAAAAGAACAGCAGCTGCTAAAGTGGGAGACCACAAAAGGAAGTGGGAGAGCAGTAATTTCAAAAACTCTACTCAACAGTCGTTTCAGCAGAACCGCAAGCAGGAGTCAAACAAGACTTATCACAATTCGAACAGTGGTCAGCAGTCATCTGGGGGGTATATTGGTAAATACCAAAGTGCAACAAATGTGGATTCCATCATGTCGGGAATCAGTGTGATAAGTACCGGTGCCAACGGTGCGGTAAAGCGGGTCATGCAGCCGAAGACTGCCGTGGGGAGCTGCAAACAAACTCCACCAACCAGAACAACGCACAGAGGGGTTGTTATGAGTGTGGCAAGTCGGGGAATTTCAAAAAGGATTGCCCACAACTCAAAAAGGGCGGGGCTAATGATACGAACGGAAACGGTAATGGCACCAATAACAACAACAATGGTGCTAAAGGCAGCGCATTTGTGATTGGAGGATGTCAAGCACGGGAGGATTCCAACATTGTTACAGGTACGTTCCTCTTGAATAATCACTATGCCTCTATGTTATTTGACATTGGTGAAGACCGGAGTTTTGTATCTAGTACATTTTCTAAGTTGCTAAATATTAGTCCTACTACTCTAGAAGTCCCTTACACTCTAGAACTAGCTGATGGCAAGTTAATTGTATTTGAACAAATCCTTAAAGGATGTATCCTTCATTTGATGGGTCAAACACTGGAAATTGACCTTATGCCTATCACTTTAAGCAGTTTTGATGTAGTCATTGGCATGGACTGGTTGTCGAAACACCAGGCTGAAATAGTATGCCACGAAAAGATCGTCCGTATACCACTTTCACATGGAGAAACACTGTATGTACAAGGTGAGAAGAGCAGTACGCCACTGCGTCTCATATCTTGTATGAAGGCACACAAATGTCCGTGTAAAGGTCATACAACAGTTATAGCACTTATAACTGAAAAGCCGGTAGCTGAGAAGAAGATTGAAGACATCCCAGTGGTTTGTGAATTTCCTAAAGTGTTCCCAGAAGACCTACCGGGATTACCACCTATCAGACAAGTGGAATTCCGAATCGACCTTACACCAGACGCAACACCGATTGCTAGAGCGCCTTATCGCCTTGCACCATCCGAAATGCATGAGTTATCTACACAACTGCAAGAGTTGTTGGATAAGGGCTTCATACGACCTAGTTTTTCACCTTGGGGAGCTCCAGTCATATTTGTTAAGAAAAAGGACTGGACTTTCCGTATGTGTATTGATTACCGGGAACTGAACAAGGTTACCATCAAAAACCGGTATCCACTATCTCGAATTGACGATCTGTTTGATCAGTTACAAGGTTCGAGTTACTACTCGAAGATTGATCTCAGATCGGGTTACCATCAACTCAGAGTCCAAGAGGAAGATATTCCAAAGACAGCATTCAGAACGCGTTATGGCCATTACGAATTCTTGGTCATGCCATTTGGGTTGACGAACGCTCCAGCAGTATTCATGGACCTCATGAATCGAGTCTGCAAACCTTATCTTGATAAGTTTGTCATTGTTTTCATGACATTCTCATATATTCTCAGACTGAGGAGGAGCATGCTGAACGTCTTCGATTGCTGTTAGAATTACTGAAACAAGAACAATTGTAGGCTAAGTTCTCGAAATGTGACTTCTGGATGCGAGAAGTTCAATTCTTGGGTCATATAGTCAATGAAAAGGGCATACATGTTGATCCAGTGAAAATTGAGGCGATTAAGAATTAGGAAGCACCAAAGACCCCTACCGAGGTACGACAATTCCTAGGTTTAGTAGGTTACTACCGACGATTCATTGAGGGTTTCTCAAAGATCGCTTAACCACTTACATCTCTTACTCACAAAGGGACGAAGTATGATTGGATGGATAAACAGGAAGCTGCATTCCAGTTATTGAAACAAAAACTTTGCAGTGCACCGATTCCGTCCTTACCGGAAGGAACGGAAGACTTTGTGGTGTATTGTGACGCATCTGCCCAAGGTTTGGGGTGTGTGTTGATGCAATGTGATAAAGTGATTGCTTACGCGTCACGACAAATGAGACCACACGAAAAGAATTACACTACTCATGACTTGGAGTTAGGAGCAGTGGTATTTGCTTTGACGATTTGGAGGCATTATTTATATGGAACCAAGTGTACCATTTACACTGATCATAAGAGTTTACAACATATCTTTGATCAGAAGGAGCTCAATATGAGACAGAGACGATGGGTCGAGTTGTTGAATGACTACGAATGCGCGATCAAGTATCATTCGGGAAAAGCTAATGTGGTAGCTGATGCTCTAAGCAGAAAAGACACAACATCAACAAGACGAGTTCGCGCACTTATGTTAACAATACATACTGACTTACCTGACAAGGTACGCAGTGCTCAGCTTGAAGCCTTAGAAAAGGATAACTTGGAATAGGAATCCTTACGGGGAATGGAAAAACAATTGGATATCATGATTGATGGAACTTGTTGTTTCATGAATCGACTTTGGATACCTTTGCATGGTGGTTTAAGGGAACTCGTGATGGATGAAGCGTACAAATCCAAATATTCAGTCCATCCGGGGTCAGACAAGATGTATCATGACTTAAAGGCACTTTATTGGTGGCCTCACATGAAAGCCGACATTGCTAAGTACGTTAGCAAATGTTTGACTTGTTTGAAAGTCAAAGTTGAATATCAGAAACCATCTGGTTTATTGCAACAACCAGAAATACCTATGTGGAAATGGGAACATATTTCGATGGATTTCATTACTAAGTTACCCCGTACATCAAGTGGTTGTGATACGATATGGGTAATTGTCGATCGATTAACGAAATCTGCACATTTCTTGGCAATTAAAGAAACTGACAAAATGGAGAAACTGACTCGTATTTAGATTAAGGAAGTGGTATCGTGACATGGCGTACCAATTTCCATCATATTGGATCGGGACGCTCGATTCACTTCAAACTTTTGGAAATCACTCCATAAGTCATTGGGAACTCGTTTAGACACGAGTACTGCCTATCATCCACAAACCGGCAGTCAGAGTGAACGTACGATTCAGACACTCGAGGACATGTTACGAGCTTGTGTCATTGATTTTGGTGACAGCTAGGAAACCCACTTACCGTTAGTGGAATTCTCTTATAACAATAGTTATCACACAAGCATTCAGGCAGCACCATTTGAAGCATTATATGGTCGTAAATGCCGTTCACCTGTTTGCTGGGCTGAAATCGGTGACAGTCAAATAACAGGATCTGAACTAGTACACGAAACGATTGAGAAGATAGTTCAAATCCGGAACCGTATGGCAGCGGCTCGGGATCGACAAAAGAGTTATGCTGACAAACGTCGCAAGCCGTTGGAATTTCAAGTAGGAGACCGAGTTCTTCTAAAAGTATCACCTTGGAAAGGTGTGATACGATTCAGTAAGCGCGGGAAGCTTAGCCCACGCTACGTAGGACCTTTTGAGATCCTGAAAAGGATTGGTCCGGTAGCGTATCAACTCCAATTACCGGATGAACTCGGTGGAGTTCATGATGTCTTTCATGTTTCAAACCTGAAGAAATGTCTTTATGATAAGACGTTGGTAGTGCCACTTGAAGAAATACAAGTGGACGAACAGTTACGGTTCATTGAAGAACCAGTTGAAATCATGGACCGAGAGGTCAAACAACTCAAACAAAGCAAGATTCCGATAGTCAAAGTCCGGTGGAATTCAAGACGTGGACCTGAATTTATATGGGAAAGGGAAGATCAAATGATGAAGAAGTATCCCCATCTGTTCAAAACGACAACTGCAAACACTAAGAAAGCACGTTAAATTTTGGGAAGAAATTTCCTTCAACAAGGGGATGACGTGATGCTTCACACATCAACACTTCAGATTTCAAACTGTAAGCACAAACATTTTATACAATTGGTTCTGTTACAAAAATTGTGCTACATTACATTTTATGTGCTACATTTAATGTGTTACATTCCATTGTAGTGCAAACATGATTAGTTACACACATTTTAATATGTACGAGGTTATATAGTACAAACTGTTACAAAAAATTAGCTATGTGCAAGGCTATATAGTACAGTATGATCAAACACGAACATACACAGTTAGGTGCACTAACTGGTGTACACGCAAACATTGAACTTAAAACGATTACACTTAGCTGTGATGTTGCAAACATTGGGTTTTGTGTGTGAGTACACACAAGTACACATAATGATCAAATATCGCACCAACATGTACGTTTTGAACTCACAAGTAGTGTCCTAACTACTTCTAACATTTAACAATTTTCGGGACGAAAATTCCTTCTACAAGGGGATGATGTGACAATACGGCAATTTCGGGTTAATCCTGTTAACTAAAAACTAACAGAATATACATGAAATTGTACAGAATCGAACCTGAGGGATTAGAATTAAATAAAATCAATCCCAAAACATTCAATTTACAAGGATTAGACTTGTAAAAATGTAAAATAAGCAATTTTGACTTTTGGAAGTCAAAATTCGGCCAAATGATTGATGAAATTCGAATTTCTCATTAAAACTCTATAATTAACCGAATTGATTAGTCAATCAACACCCAATAATGATGAATAACATTTATCTTCAGTTATTGAGCCATTAATCCATCGAATTAAAGCCAAAATGAAACCAAGAGTCGAAACCGTAACTTTACACTATCAAATTCGTATATCTCGACCAAAATTCACAAAATTGGCATCCTAGGGACTCTAGTCGGCACATTTAGAGACTCTTCCATATACCAATTCGAAGCAACAAGTCGTGGATAGAAGATTCGATCGAGAGCTAAGCCGAAATCAAGCCTAATAGTCAAACTACACTAAATCGAATTCAAACAAGGTAAGAATCTAATCCTATACAACCTAAAGTAGCCGACTAAGGCTAATCCTAAGTCAATTTTGGCTGATAACATCAAATGCTATGAATTCGAATTCTAGGGTTCCTCTTAGAAAACGTTTTGGGGGTTTCAATTCGAACGAGTTTAGAAACCAAATTAAACCACACAGAGAGTTTCGGAATCATGTGTGTAATTAAAACCATAAGTTAATTTCATCAAACAATATCGGATTTTATGATCTTGAATTCTAGGGTTTATATCAAAAACGAATTGGGGATTTTGTTAAAAATGAGTTTGAAAATCAAATTAGTTGTTACCCTCAGTTTCAGAAACTTTCGATTTACATAAACCCTATGGTGATTACATTCAATTGTATCGAATTTCATGATTCCATATTCTAGGGTTCTTATTTACAAACGAAATAGGGATTTTCAACAAAACGAATGATATAATCAAATTAAACTATACCCACGGCTTCGGAACAATCTTTTAAACGAAAGCCCCATATTAGTTTCATCAAATTACATCGAATTAATGGATTTCGATTTCTAGGGTTTATGGGTTAAAACGATTTGGGGGTTTTGAAGTTATTGAACTTGTTTATCGAATTTGTAGATACAGAATAGTTCGAAATCTGTTATTAAATGAAAACCCTTTGATTTTTCAAATTAATCTAAACGAATTCCACCAAATCAAGTTGGGGGTTTTTGGGGATTGGGTTCGAAACTGTGTAGGCACGATTTCATAGTTTCGAGCCAAGTGATCATCGAATTGACACCATGATAATACTCGTTTGTATCAGTAGAAACAAAACCCCATGGTCCGGGGATCGATTGGGTTCGAATCGCGGGTCAATTGGGAACCATATGGTTCGGTTAGGGTTAAACAAAAGGAACCCGATTTTGTTTTACTTAAAACCATTTAAAACCAAAGTTAATCACAAATGCAGAAGCAGAGAAACTGGTTGGGCGTGAGTGTGTGGTCTAGGAGGTCGAGGGTTCGAACCTTACTTCCTCATGTTTTTGAATCAAGAACCAGTTTTAGTATTTTAATCATAATTCTCTCATTTTAAATCCGATTCGACCCGTTCAAGTTGCGTTGAAACCGTAACGGAATCCCGAACAAAATAAAATAAATTTATATTGTGACTTGAAACCTTAATCGCGTGTGATTTTGCGTGCGCAAAAAAAATCATAACTACACATATGATTTAAAGAAACGAACCTAAAACCATGCATACTTTCGTATGTTCATTTCAAACAATCTGATTTCAAACATAAAATGACATTCCGAATAACACAATGTTACTGTTAAAACACAGATTTCTCGTAGAAGACCGTTGACCCGATTTCACGTGTGTTTGATAATTCTAGTGCATTCAAAGGTGCGTACGCGGCCCCCTTTTGCATTTTACTGTTTTGGGGGAGAAAACATGTGCAAACAAACATTTTGGATACATATCACTTGCATATGTTAGCTATTTCGATAAGTGCGAACATAGCATTAAAAGTCCTTACATATCGAACCGTTTAGTTTGTCGTAGTGCAAAGTGTGGTAGTTGAAGATAGATCTATTGGGTTTGACAAACCTCACTTGGTAGATTGTAGGTCTACGCAAGTGTTTGACTAGCCAATTCAAACATTACTATTGTTTGTGCTAGACAATAGTGGTAAGGCAAATTACATTCTAACAGTCAGCTTTGGTGTCGACCGCTTATGTAAATAGTACAAATGACTAGCTATCATGACTATGCATGTGTGATTATGTTATCTGCAAACATTTCGTTTCAAACAGTTGTTTCAAACATTTGTGATTATTCAAACCTGTGTATGCACCAACCTTTGTGTTGACTTGATTTACATGTTTTCTCTGGACACTAAAGGCACAAGTAAGGACAAGCATGGACTAGGATGTGGAGTCTCATGCATACATTTTAAATCATGTGTTTTGAATTTGAATATTTAAGACTTTGATTTGTAATTTACATTTTACAAACCGTTACGTTTTGTTATTTGTTTTTAAAAAGCTTCCGCAAACTTTGAAACTTTGATATTACAGTTTAGACAAAAATTATGTTTGAAAATCATATAGAGGTCTTTCGCTGTGTCTAATGACTGAGATCCTGGTTTGTCACGCCCTAGACGGTAAGATTCCGTTAGTTGAAATTTGGGGGTGTGACACCTCAACGATCACCTTTCAACGGTAACGTCATCTTTGGTAACGGTAATCGTCTTCCTATATCACATATTGGCAACATTAATCTGAATGAAAACATTAAACTTCGTGATGTGTTAGTTGTTCTAAACATTACTAATAATCTTTTGTCCATTAGCAAGCTTACAACTGACAGCCTTGTGGATGTGATATTTTCACAACCACATTTTTTTATTCAGGATCGAATCACGAAGCAGGTTCTAGCACGGGGTCAATGTGACAATGGTCTATATGTCCTCAACAATAACTCACAGGCCATGGTTGCATCTTCACGATCTCCTTTGAAGGCTTCCTATGAGTTATGGCATTCCCGTTTGGGACATGTGTCCTTTGACACCATTTTACTTTTGAATAAATTAGGACATTTGGTTGTTTATTCTATTTTGCCTAAACCAACTTTATGTGCTCCTTGTCAATTAGCAAAATCTCATCGGCTACCGTTTGATTTAAATAATAAATGTGCTTTACATATGTTAGAACTTGTGCATTGTGACTTATGGGGTCCCTCACCTATTAATTCAATCGATGATTACCGATATTATGTTACCTTTGTTGACGATCATTCTCGTTTCACATGTTCTACCCTCTCAAACGCAAAACAGACTTTTATAATTTGTTTGATATTTTTATTAAATTTGTTCAAACACAGTTTTCACGACGAATCAAGGTTTTTCAAAGTGATGGCGGCACCGAATTTTTAAATCATCATGTTCGAAAATTGCGAAATGATAATGGTACATTTCATCGTATCTCGTGCCCATACACTCCACAACAAAATGGTCGGGCTGAACGTAAACATCGCCACATTGTCGAAACATGCCTCGCTATGCTCTTTCAAGGACATGTTCCTACACCATTTTGGGTCCATGCGTTCAGTTCAGCTGTTTATATTGTCAATTGGCTTCCTACAAAAGTCTTGGGAAACAAGTCACCTTTTGAAATTGTTTTCAATCAGGCTCCACAATATTCGAATTTTCGCCCCTATGGTTTTCGTGTTTATCCCTACTTACGCGACTATGCTGATCATAAACTTTCTTCTCGAAGCATATCTTGCGTCTTCATTGGGTATTCCTCCCAACATAAAGGTTATCAATGTCTTGATCCCTCATCCTCCCGCATCTATATTTCTCGGCGTGCTCGATTCGACTAGACTCACTTCCCTTTTTCAGGCAATCCAACCTATACGAATCTTACCCTACTGTAGCTACATTCCTTCATGGAAGACTTCTCAATGGCATCTCCAAAGTCTTCCCCAAAATCATCTTGTCCGTCTCCTTCTGGTCAAAATCCTCCACCACAGCCTCCTTGTGGTCTTTGTGAAGACTACAGTGGCCCAACTCCTTTCGTCTCAACTACTTCAAGCCCCGCACCCTCTACTCCCACAACAGCCCAGCCTTCTGACCCAACTCCCTCCTTTATGCAGCCACCTGCTTCAACTCATGTCACTTCATTACCTGAATCTGTTACTCCACCAACTACAGCTTCTCATGTCGAATCAACATCTGTTCTTGCTCCCTCCTCGTTGATTCCTTCCAACACAACCGGTCATCACATGACCACTAGATCTAAGGCTGGAATTTTTAAACCGAAGCATAAAGCTGATCTTGCATTTACCTCCAACGTTAAATTGATCAAATCCTTATTTGCTTTTAACGATCCCCGTGGCTTCAAAACTGCTGCGAAAAACCCTATTTGGGTTGCTGCAATGGAAAGGGAGATGCATGCTCTCCACCAGAACCAAACATGGACGTTAGTTCCTCGCCCTTCACAACAAAACGTTGTTGGTTTTCGTTGGCTCTTCCGCACAAAATATCATGCTGACGGTTCTATTGAGCGCCACAAAGCCCGCCTTGTTGCTCAAGGCTTCAGTCAAATTCCCAGCCTTGACTTCTCTCATACCTTTAGCCCTGTAGTCAAATCCACTACCGTGCGTATTGTCCTCTCTTTAGCAGTTTAACAAATGGCCTCTACATCAACTTTATGTATCCAATACATTTCTTCACGGCAATCTCTCTGAAACTGTATATATGGAACAGCCTCCCGGTTTTCTGGATACCCGTTTTCCAAATCACGTTTGTTGGCTCAATAAGACTCTATATGGTCTCAAACAGGCCCCAAGAGCTTGGTTTCATCGTCTAAGCACGTTTCTCTTAGACAACGATTTCTCTTGTAGTCGGGCAGACACCTCCTTGTTTGTCTTTAGGCGTGAATCTCACATCCTCTATCTTCTCGTTTGTGTTGATGATCTGATCCTCACCGGCAATAATCGTGACATCATTCGGTCATTTATATCCACTCTACACAAAGAATTTTCCATTCGTGATCTTGGCGAACTCAACTTCTTTCTTGGTCTCGAAGTCACTCATACCGATGATGGTCTTTTTCTCAGTCAATCCAAATACGCTCATGATATTCTTAATCATGCAAAGTTGCTTCTTGCCAAACCTGTTCCAAATCCTTTGGCCTCCAATACCACCTTTACCACTGACGGTGAACCATTTTTTGACCCTACTCATTATCGCTCCTTAGTCGGGGCCCTTCAATATCTCACCATCACCAGACCCGACATATCATATGCTGTCAATCAGGTGAGTTAGTTTTTGCAGGTTCCATCAGTCGTTCATTATCAGTGTGTCAAATGCATTCTCTGTTATGTCAAGGGTACAATGTCCTTTGGTCTTCATTTTTCCCGTCCTCGGGAGCCCTCATTAATTGGATACTCGGATGCCGACTGGGCGAGATGTGTTGAAACAAGAAGGTCTACATGTGGTTATAGCATCTTCTTAGGTGGAAACTTGATATCTTGGAGTGCTAAAAAACAACCCACCGTATCTCGCTCTAGTTGTGAATCTGAATATCGCGCTATGGCAAATACGGCGGCTGAGATAATTTGGATTACTCATTTGCTACAAGAACTTCATGCCCTACCAGCAGTTCGTCCTACCATTTTATGTGATAAAAAAAGTGCGTTATTTCTTACATAGAATCCAGTTTCTCATAAAAGGTCTAAACACATTGAGCTTGACTATCACTTTGTTCGTGAGCTCGTTGCTTCCGGTAAGCTTCATACCAAGTACATTCCAACCAAGCTTTAGGTAGCAGACATTTTCACGAAAAGCCTTCCTCGCCATCAGTTCGAGTTCTTTCGAGAAAAGTTATGTCTTGGTCCCCCACCGTTGCGCTTGCGGGGGGATATTGGTTATTGTAATTTGTATATTGTGTATGGGTTGTTTATGTATCTAGTTCATTATTTATGGTTTGTATTTGTAAATTGTTTATCTATTTTAATGATACGTTCTCCTCTCATTCCATTGAGGAGACTTAACCCTATTAGTCTTCTATCTTTTGTTGCTTCCTCATTGTAGGATCGGGTTGTTAACCTCAAACAACACTTCACAAGTATTTCTCTCTTACACTCTAACAGATGCGGAATATCTGTTAGAAGGATCTCTCAAATACTCAATGGTAAAAAAATAATCTTTGAATAACAATAAGAACACAAGAACAAATTTCAAGCTCAAAGATATATTTCTCTCAAAGTATTACAAGTGTTACAACAAGTAAGCACAAGCACACATTTATACAAGTTTACAATGAGAGGTTATATAGCCAAGGCTACAGCCGTATACTCTTAGGAATACAAGTTGGGTATACTAGACAATACATAAAGTAAAGCTTATTCTAGTATCTAAAGTGTCTTAACAGGCTAAGACACTTAATTGCAATCATTACTAATATAGACATTGACTTTACATAGACTAGCTAAATACAAAAGGCATTTAATGTTGTTGATATTCAAGGATTCAGATGATCTTTTGCATTTAATGTAGCTGAGGAGAAGTAAGGTGTTGTGTCTGACTCTCGGTATGTTATCTTTGTTGTAGTCAGACCAGCATGTCTATTGTCAGCTCCTTTTGTACCATAAAAGGTAATCAGCTACAGTCTTTGTCAGAGCATATTCTTCGGAAGTCTTTGTATTTTGGAAAGATGCTAAGGAGAATCTTCGGAAGCCTTTGTTCTTCAGAAGCTTTAATGTCTTCGAAAGCTCTGAAGCTTTAAACCTGTTAAGTGTTGGCCTTCTGAAGTAGTTTTTCTTGTACAGCCTTAAGTAGGAGTGAGTTACCTTTCGGAAGCAATCCGAAGAGTAACTCCTTCCTTCCGAAGGCTGTTTGTCTCTGTAGAGTCTGGTACTTAGACAAAATAGAAGTTTGGTGAGCATCAGCCTTTATTAGTCTTTACAGTCTCCCCTTAGGCTGATGCTACCAAAACTTCCTATACAATTCTCCTTCTAATCCTCTCTTCTCTCAGAACCTGGGCTCTGGCCTTTACCCATTTGATGACTATTCTCCCATCTGATCCATTATCTGGATTTTCAAGAGGGAGTTTCTCCAAATCAAACACAAAAGGTGGGGCCAACACCATCAGTTGCATTATATTTAGAACCTTTATTCCTCCATTGACTTTAGTGAGTGTGAACATCTTCTGTTGTGCATTAAAGCTCCACTTCACTATCTGAATGTATTCATGTGTTTGCATTAAGGAGCGAATATCCTTTGGATGTTCCTTAGGCTCTGACTGTTATGGTGTGCCTTTGGTTCTAAGGGATCTGAATCAAGCTCAGAGTTAGAGGATATGGGCAATGGATTGACTCCTCTAATCTCTGGCCTGTTGATTTTCTTCATTGGAGCCCACTGCTGCATCTGTTCTTGTAGTGGGCTCTGGATCAGATCTTTGATGCTCAGTTCCTTTCCTCTCATCTGCCTTGGATTGTCTCTCAGGATTAGGGTCTTTTGATTGATGTGTCTTTGCAGCCCTTTTACCCTTGTTGATCTTAATCACTGAAGAGATTGGCATGTTGTCCAAAGAAGGGCTTGATGGAGGAGAGGCTTGTTCTTCCTTAGGGGGGAACATGGCCTTTGTAGCCTCCCCACACATGACTTCTTCACCCTCTCTGATCTCAGATCCAGAGATGGGTATTTCAATTGTAGCTCCTCCCCATAAACCTAAGCCTAAGTTTAGGCTTGCCCTTTGAGCTTGTATCTGCTCCATAGAAGGTAACTCACCTCTGGAAATCTTGGCCTTGATGTCCCTGACATGCATGTCCATGGTTGAGTTCTTCATAGGGCCTAGCTGCCGAGCATGGAAGCCATACTGTAGGAGGATAGCCTTCATTTTGTCTCTGTAGGCTGTATCCTTTTGTTTCTTTGTAAGCGCAACCATTGCTTTTGATGCAGCAGCTGCCTGTTCCTGCTGCTGCACCTTCTCCAGCTCAGCAGCCATTTCAGGTACCGACCAGAGCAGCACTTCATCAAGATCATACCCCTTCTCCTGGAGAAGAGTAGATAGTCTGATGAGCTCATCATCCAGGGAAGTGTCTGGTCGACCCTTCTTTTTCTTTGGCATCCTCTCCTCTAGTTCTGCTTCCTCCTCTGGGGTTAGTTTCCCTTTTCCTTTGTCATTTAACTTTTCCCCAGAGGAGATGGATCCTGTAGCCTCACCAGCTGGTTCATCGGCAACTAGCTCCTCTGTGCAGGAATCATCAATAATGACTGGGCCTTCGGAAGCAGCTGCAGCTTCAGAGTTAACCTTAGCATTCTCTACCTTCTCCAGTTGACCAACCACTTTGGGTGATTCCTTATCAGCATCCACAGAGTGTTCAGGAGTGGAGGAGAGGTCTTCAGTAGCCTTTGTCCCAGAAGGGGACACAAGTTCCATGGAGATAGGTTGTTCTTCTTGAGTGGGTTCCTCCATGGCAACCTGGGCTTCAGTCTCAGGAGGAGACTTAGTCCTAGAAGGGGACTGTTGAGTCCCAACAGGGGACTTAGGCTCCATAGAGATATTTGTTGTGAGCTCTTGCTCAGTCTCTATGGCAGCCTCACTATCAGCAGAGGAAGAGGAAGAGGAAGTAGTGGAGTAATGAAAATAAGTGCCCAAGAATTCATCCCATTCATTAGTCAAAGTGACTATGGATGGGTTGACTTCTTGTGCAACTTCCTCTTCTCTAGCTTCTGACCCTGACCCTGCTACAGATGATACCTTCTCCCCCTTTTTGGTAGCATCAGGGGAGATAAAAGTAGTGGTAACAGGATCAGGATAAAATGGTGTGAGAATGGCTGGGGGGCGCCTCATGAGGTCCAAGATGGGATAAAATGGTGGCCATCAATTCCTGAGCTGTGGTGCCCTCATCCACCTAAGTAGTGTCATTGGGCGATGGAGTCCTCAGCCCTGCTCCTGCACCTCCACCACCAAATGTGGTTTCTTGGCACCCTGGATTCCCCTCATTGAGATGGGCTTCAAAGAAGTCCTCCCTAGTGTGGGTTGCCACAGGTGAGGTCATAGTGCCTGTACCACTGTCTTGAGGATCCTGAAAAGGATCAACAGTAGTGGCAGCCTCAACTGCATTGACCCCTTCTGAACTCCTGGGGTCAACCTCTGAAATAGTAGGCTCTGGGTCAGGAAACCTTTCTTGTAGCTGTGTCACCATCTTATTAGTGTTTGGGTAGTGGGAGAGTGTGGGTCATCCAAAGCTAAAACAGAGGTCCCTTAAGCCTGGGTGAAAGGATGGGTGGGGGGCATTTCTGGGTGATATGATCCTGGAGACTTGGGAGATAGTCTCTGATCTAGTGGAGCTGCTTCAAAAGAAGCAGACTCAATCATTTGGGTATCCTTTTGGGTATTCTTAGGTATGTATGGTGACATACTCTAAGGGCTTTCAGGCAGGTTGAGGGCAGCCACTGGTTCCAGAGGAAGAACCTGTGGAGTAACAACAGGTGTGGTCTTCACCTTAGGTGGAACTGTGCCCTTGGCAGTTCTTTTCACCTTTTTCTTGACTGGTTCAGAAGAAGGGGACTGAATAGCTTTAGAGAGCTGTGCAGGGGTTCGACGGCGTTTGTAAGTGATTTTGATGGGATGGGGAACGGATGTGGAAGGTGTGGGTTCAGCATCTGTGGGTGCAACAGAGCTGTCACCTTCTGGAGTAGGTAACTCCATAGAGGGAAGAAGAAGAGTAAAAGTTCCACTGAACTGATTGCTCTTCTTCTTCAGTTGAACAAAAACCTTGGCAGTAACCAAGGGAATATTATAGATGTTCCCGGATAGTGAGAGGGAAGATCCCAACTCACTGTAGAAAATGTGCTGTAAGAATCTGGGATACATGCAAAACTTCTTTGGCGATGAAAGATTATTAGCCAAGTTATTGAAAATGAAAGCTGAAAAATTAAACAGTTGGTTAGAGACCAAGCAATGAATAGCCGAGGCTAAATCAGAGGGAACTTGATCCCAACCTCCTGTTTTATTGGACAGACAATGCAAAAACAAATGTATGAGGTACTTGTAAATTATAGGACACTCTACCCTTCAAATAAGTTGTTGTAGGGAGAGGACCTTCGTACCCCATGGACCTAAAGGTCGATGCTACCTCATCCTTTGTAAATGAGACCCTTCCCCCGGCATCATTGAGTTGAAGATGCTGACAGATGGTCTCCACAGTGATGGAGATAGGATGAGCATCAATGGTGGCATGCAGAATCCTACCATTGGGAGTGGTCGAAACGGAACATGAACCCCAAAATTGCTGGTGATGTGATTCATACACCAGGCGTTGAACTGTAAGAGCGAATAAATACCTACTCCTTCGAAGGAAAGAGATGATCGGAGCAAAATTAGCATAATTGTCTGCTGATTACTCCGCAGGAAGATTGTGAGAGGGTCTGAAGGCAAGGAATTCCATGGCGATTGAGGAATTTTAGGTTTAGATTTGAGAGAACAAGGAAAATCGATTTGAAAAGAAACGGTGAGAGAAGATGGACGAGCGGGAGACCTTTTTATACCTTCGGATGTCAGCATTTAATATATAGGCACATTAAATTTTGAGATCCGGATGTCAGAAAAAGGTCTTCCGAGAACAGCTGTTTTAAAGTTCAAAATTTGCTAAGTACAAAGTTTCTTCCGAAGGGATTATTCATCGGAAGTAGTTCATAGGACCAAAAATGTTCTTCTTAAGATACTTACTTCCGAAGCATATAAATATATCATCGGAAGTGTATCTTTTGAAGGTTTAGATAAATTCATCAGAAGGATTGTTCTTCGGAAGACATCTACTTCTGAAGAGTAAGTTCAGAGGATTGAGCTTCCGAAGGTATAATGTATCAGAAGAATAATACTTCAGAAGGGAATTTTATCTTCTGAAGTGTGACTTCTTCTGACATAAGGAAGGAAGAATGCTTCCGAAGACTTAAACTATCTTCTGATGAGTAATTACTCATCAGAAGATATTTTAAGTTTATCTTCCGAAGAATTTTTCATTCCTTATTAATTCATTTATTCAAAGTTAATCATGCCAATGGCTGTAATTAAATACCTGAATCTTCCTTCAACAAATGCCTTGGTGAATAGATCAGCCAAATTATGTTCTGTATCAACTTTGACTAGATGAATCAATTTCTTCTCTGCACAATCTCTGATGAAATGATACCTGATGTCAATGTGCTTGGTCTTTGAATGCTTGACAGGATTATTGGTGATGGAGATTGCACTTGAATTATCTATTTGTATAGGAGTGTAGAACAGCTCTACTCCATAATCCTTCATCTGATTTTGAATCCATATGACTTGTGCACAGCAACTAGAGGCAGCAATGTATTCTGCCTCTGTAGTAGAGGTAGAAACACAAGACTGTTTCTTGCATTGCCAAGACACAATTCTGGATCCAAGAAATTGACATCCTCCTGATGTGGATTTCTTGCTAATGTTGCAACCTCCATAATTACTGTCAGTATAAGCCATGAACTGAAAGTCTTCATTTCTAGGATACCACAATCCTAGACCAGGTGCCCCTTTGAGGTATCTAAAGATTCTCTTCACAGCAAGCATGTGTGAAACCTTGGGATTGGCCTGAAATCTTGCACACAAGCAAGTTGCAAACATTATATCAGGCCTGCTTGCTGTGAGATACATCAAGGAGCCTATCATTGCTCTGTATTGATGTTGATCAACATCCTCCCCCTCAAGGTCAGGGCTTAGAGATGTTGTCTTGGACATTGGAGTTCCTAGAGCTTTGCAATCAGTGAGTTTGAATCTTTCAAGAATGTCCTTGACATATTTTGATTGACTAATGAAAATTCATGTAGGAGTTTGTTTCACCTGTAGTCCAAAAAAGAAGGTGAGTTCACTCATTGAACTCATCTCAAACTTAGACTTCATTAGAGATTCAAAGTCCTTGTAGAGAGATTCATTAGTAGAACCAAAGATAATATCATCAACATAGATCTGTACTAGCATGATATGTTAATTGGACTTCTTGAAGAAGAGAGTTTTGTCTATTGTTCCTCTCTTGAATTGTTAGCCAACAGAAAAGAAGATAAAGTTTCATACCATTTTCTGGGAGCTTGATGCAGCCCATGAAGAGATTTATCAAGCTTACAGACATGGTCAGGAAACTTTGGATCTTCAAAGCCAGGAGGCTGACACACATACACCTCCTCATCAATTCTTCCATACAGAAAGGCACTTTTCACATCCATTTGAAAAACCTTGAAATTTTTGGCAGCTGCGAAGGCTAAAAATATTCTGATTGCTTCAATTCTTGCAACTGGAGCAAAAACTTCATCATAGTCAATGCCTTCTTCCTGAGTGTATCCTTGAACAACCAACCTTGCCTTGTTCTTGATGACTACACCTTTGTCATCCTTCTTATTCCTGAATACCCATTTTGTTCCAATTGCATACTTACCCTTAGGTAAAGGGCAGATCCTCCATATCCCTGCCTTTCAAATTGAAGAAGCTCCTCCTACATGGCTTCTACCCAGCTGTTATCTTTCAGTGCTTCAGCAACTTTCTTTGGTTCTATCTGGGATAGAAAGCAAGAAAACAAACAGATGTTTGCTTCATGCATGGAGCTTCATGCATAGAGCTTCTTGTTCTTACTCCCTCTTCAACATTACCAATAATGTTCTCAACTGGATGAGTGTTGTGGATGCGAGTTCTAGGTATCACATCCAGCTGAGAATCCAAATCCAGATTTCTTGACTCAAGGTTAGGAAGTACTACCTCAAGTTGAATTTCTGCAAATCTTGAGGTCTTAGAGATTGGACTGTTGTGGGATCACTTTCTCTGGGAAAAGAGGGTCCCAAAGTGTTAGTTTCAGCTGAAGGACTCTCACTTTCTTCTTGACTTACTGGTACTGAAGTAGAGTCACTTAAAGGAACAACATGATATGTATTCACTGTCTCAGACTGTGAGACATCATTTTGTGCTGAAGAGGATTTTGCCAAGATTTGTCTTGAAGCTATTGGCAGTTCAACACGAAAATATTCTTCTCTTGTAGACTGGGAGGAGTCTATGGTAGTTTACTGTAAATCTGGAACAAACTCTTTCACAAGATTAAATGCAAATGTAAAGCTATCAAGATCAAATAGCCAATCAGAACCAGTTCCAGGCTTATTGATAGTATGTTCATTGAACTGAATATTTGCAGACTCTTCAATAATTCTGGAAGCTTTGATGTATACTCTATATGCTTTTGCATGTGAAGAGTACCCAACAAAGTAGCCCTCTGTTGATTTCTCAGCAAACTTGGCTAAATAATCTTTAGTATTCAAGATGGTGCACTGACATCCAAATGGTTTAAGAAATCCAATAAATGGCTTTCTCTTATGCCAAATTTCATAAGGAGTCATACCATGTGTCTTAACTACCAATACTCTATTTTGGACATAACAGGCAGTGTTGATTGCTTCTGCCCAAAAAGTTATTTAAAGTTTGGCATCAGACAACATGGTTCTTGCAGCCTCAATTAGTGTCCTATTCCTTCTCTCAGCAACACCATTTTGTTATGGAGTCCTAGGAGCACTAAATTGTCTTGTTATACCTTTAGATTCACAAAAAGAATTTAAAACATGATTCTTGAATTCTGTTCCTTGATCTGATCTGATTATTTTTACATGGTGATCACTTTCATTCTCCACCCTAAGTATGAATGACTTTAGGGTCTCAGCAGTTTCATCCTTGGTACTTAAGAAAAATACCCAGGTGTACCGAGAGAAATT
Source organism: Mikania micrantha (assembly GCA_009363875.1). Lineage (NCBI taxonomy): Eukaryota > Viridiplantae > Streptophyta > Magnoliopsida > Asterales > Asteraceae > Mikania > Mikania micrantha. The sequence goes on from CM018681.1 coordinate 409,487, forward strand.
ATCAGTGACTACCAAGCAATATGACTTTCTACCAAGACTTTTAACACTTATGGGGCCAAACAAGTCCATGTGGAGTAAATGCAGGATTGTTGTGATTGAATTTATCTCTTTGGCATGATGAGATTTTTGTGCTGCTTACCCTTTAAGCATGCAACACATTTATCAACACAGATGAATTCCTTTGTATTTGTCTCCTATGCCAAAGAGATGATTCATCAAGTGAAGCTTTTGAGACAAAACAACTTATATTACTAAGTGGTGCAGCTGTGCTCATGTCTAGCATGTACATGTTGTTTCTTCTTGGAGCTCTGAGCAGGATTTGATCATTTGGAACTACAAATCCTGGTTTCAGAACTATGCATTCATGCTCAGTAAACAACATGTTGTGCTTTTGATCACACACCTGTGATACACTCAGTAAATTGTAGTTTAGTTCCTTTACAAAGTGCACATTCTCAAAGCTTACCTTGCCATTTATGATTGTGCCCCTACCTGTAATGTACCCTCCCACTGGATCACTTCTAAATGTAACAGACCCTCCAAAGAATGGTTCATATTTTTGAAGGTGAGTCTTGTTTCCTGTCATGTGCCTGGAATAGCCACTGTCAACTATCCACAAGTTGCTCTATGATTCCTGCTGTCCATGCACATGACCAGAAGTGAATTAGTTTCTGATGGGAACCGAAGCCCATGTGGTCTTGGGTTTTCCATTTGCATCATTGTATGTAAATTTCTTTGACATCATTTTGGGTGAAACAGATGATAAGTTTGATGGTGGAATAAGTGGTTGAGCAGATGGTTCAGCTATTTCCTTCTTCTTCCATATCTGCTTGACGTTTGAGGTTTTCAGAAGAGCATGCTTCTTTTGATAGTCATTGAAAGCACCTTTAGTTTTTTCTTCCGATGACTTGGTTTTTGGTGGAAGGTGAGATCTTTCTTCTGATGGTTTTCTTTCGAAGGAATAGGTTTTCTTGGTCTTGTAGGAAGACTTTCTTGCATGTGCTTCCGATGTTCTATTCCCTTCGAAAACCTTCTTCCTTGCTTCCGATGCTTTCTTTCCGGAAGACTTCTTTTCTTGTTTCTTCCGACTCTCAGAAGTACTTGCTTCCGATACCTTTTTAACTGAGTTTCTCCCTTGATCTTCCGAAGAAACAGATGACTTGCTCCAACTTTTCTTTCTTCCTCTACCTTGTGTTTCTGAAAACATTCTGCTTCTTGGATTATAGAAGCAATCAGCAGCAAAGTGATTCTTTTCACCACACATCAAACACACCTTCTGATTGTTTAGGGATTGTTGATTCTTATCTTTGTTGAAGAAAGTTGAGCTTTGATTCATAGAAGATGAATGTTTGAATGTTCCAACAGGCTTGGTGGCTGGATGATTTACCTGTATTTCTGAAGAACTGGTTTTTCTTTCCTTTGATCTACCCCTTTTGGACTTGTCAGATGGACAAGTGACATATTCATCTGAAGAGATATTCCCAGTTTGTATGTTTTTAGCTTTGACAAAAACTGATGAATGTTTCTTAATTTTCTTATTTCTTTACTTACTTTTCAAAGCTGGTTTTTCTGTTTCTGAGTTTGTGGGAGTATCATCCTCATCTGAGCATGATGAGTTGCTTGGGTTTAGATCAGAGAGATCATCATTCTTATCAACTTTGTGTATGTCCAACTCATCATTATACACAAGTTTGGTTACTAGTTTACACTTAATCTCCACCATAGGAGTATAGGCAGATGGAGGCTCCACCTTGTTATAACCCAAACCAGCCCCCTTCTTATTTACCAGTTCAGCTGTGCTGCTCATTTTGAAAAGTTTTTCATACATTTCACCTTGGTTTAAAAATTTGTCTCTATAAGACTCAGCCAATACAAGTTCAGTCTTGGCAGTGGTTAGTCTTTCTAAAAGATTGTTAATTTGACACTGTTTGTTAGTGTCTTCATGTTTTAATCTAGAAATGGTCTTTTCCATTTCTTCAATCTTTTCTTTGTAATTTCTTTCACATTCAAAAAATTTGCCTTGATAACTTGTAAAGACTCAAGCTTATTACAGAGTTGAGAATTGATTCTTTTGTAAACATTTAATTTCTCTAAACATTCAGGTGTGCACATATCATTAGTTACCTTAAATGAAGAAGTTGAATCATTTGCCATCAAAGCACTGTTGGAGATAGAAGCATCCTCAGCTTGGAAACTCCAATCTGCAAATTCTTGCTCTGCAATGTTAGCACTGTTTGATGAGCTTGATGGTCTTTGATGTGGTTGCCCGGAAGTTGATGGCTAAGTATTTGATGACTTGCACTCTCTAGCAAAGTGCCCTAGCTGTTGGCAGTTGAAGCATTTGAGCTTTGATTTTTCAAGCCCAAACCCAGTCTTCATATTGTGCTTTTTGAACTGCCTGCCAGTTCTTTGGTAGATCTTCTTTGCTCTATAGGAGATCATGGCCATCTGGTAATTGATGTCCATCTCCTCAAGATCATCTGCAGGAATGCCACTAAGTCTTCCTGGTACAAGTGAAAGTAATTGGTTTCCTCAGCCATGAAAGCTCCTTGCCCAGCTGTCAATAGTGGAGTTGGGTTGGAGAAAGGGTTTGAGTGTGTGGTTGATGGAGTTGGTGTATCAAGGAAGCTGACAATGGGTGTGGAGGTAGGGTGGTAAATGGGTTGATAACTCTGGTAAGGAGGGTTGTTGATGGGTGCATAGAGTGCTGCTGAACCAGGAGTTACATGAGAGGGTTTTGGTTCCTGAGCATCTATCTCCATCTGGTATGCACTGAGTATACCAAACAGTTCACTGAGTTTCAAAGTTCTTAGATTTTCTGTTCTTCGAATGGCAACAGAATATATGTTCCACTCTTGTGGAAGTGATCTAAGAAACTTTTTGATCACATCTTGGTTCTCCATCTTGACACCTGCAGCCATTAACTCATCAACCAACTGGACATACCTGAGATATTGAGAAGTCATCTTCTCATTGTTTTCTTGACAGAAGTTCTCAAACTTCTGTTTCAGCATGTCCTTCTTGTTTTCTTTCACATCTTCAGATCCTTCATACATCTGCTGTAGAGAGTTCCACAACTCCTGTGCAGATTTGCATTTCTTGAATGCATGTATGATTGAGTTAGGGATGGCCATCTAGATGAGCCACGAAGCCTTTGAGTCCACCTCCATTCTCTTGTAGTCTTCATCTGAATAGAGAGCTGGATCTTTTGGCACAGGTACTCCACCAGCGCCAGCAGCAGGAACAGTTGGGATGAAAGGTCCTTCAAGAACCGAATTCCAAAGCTTGAAGTCTTGATTCCTAATGAAACCCTCCATCATGACTTTCCATGTGTCATAGTCTTCTAGAGTGAACATTGGTGGCTTGTTGAGAGTACCATTCTCTGTATCATGTTTGTTTAGAGCAGCCATTTAAACAAACACACAGAATATGAGTTTTGAAGTTTTGAGATTTTAGAAGAAATATAATTGGTAACTTAAGGATAATTAGTCGCTTAAGTTCAAGAGCCAATGCTCTGATACCACTTGTAGGATCGGGTTGTTAACCTCAAACAACACTTCACAAGTATTTCTCTCTTACAGTCTAACAGATGCGGAATATCTGTTAGAAGGATCTCTCAAATACTCAATGGTAAACAAATAATCTTTGAATAACAATAAGAACACAAGAACAAATTTCAAGCTCAAAGATATATTTCTCTCAAAGTATTACAAGTGTTACAACAAGTAAGCACAAGCACACATTTATACAAGTTTACAATGAGAGGTTATATAGCCAAGGCTACAGCCGTATACTCTTAGGAATACAAGTTGGGTATACTAGACAATACATAAAGTAAAGCTTATTCTAGTATCTAAAGTGTCTTAACAGGCTAAGACACTTAATTGCAATCATTACTAATATAGACATTGACTTTACAAAGACTAGCTAAATACAAAAGGCATTTAATGTTGTTGATCTTCAAGACTTCAGATGATCTTTTGCATTTAATGCAGCTGAGGAGAAGTAAGGTGTTGTGTCTGACTCTCAGTATGTTATCTTTGTTGTAGTAAGACCAGCATGTCTTTTGTCAGCTCCTTTTGTACCATAAAAGGTAATCAGCTACAGTCTTTGTCAGAGCATATTCTTCGGAAGTCTTTGTCTTTTGGAAAGATGCTAAGGAGAATCTTCGGAAGCCTTTGTTCTTCAGAAGCTTTAATGTCTTCGGAAGCTCTGAAGCTTTAAACCTGTTAAGTGTTGGCCTTCCAAAGTAGTTTGTCTTGTACAGCCTTCAGTAGGAGTGAGTTACCTTTCGGAAGCAATGCTGCTTCCGAAGAGTAACTCCTTCCTTCCGAAGGCTGTTTGTCTCTGTAGAGTCTGGTACTTAGACAAAATAGAAGTTTGGTGAGCATCATCCTTTATTAGTCTTTACACTTATTCATTGGTTCTTCTTCTAGTAAAGAGCAATTCGTTTACATTTATTTCTCTCTCATGTTCATTAACCTCTGTAAGTTTCTAAATACTGCCAATGGTTTAAGATTATAGTTTTTTTTTGAACTTTGAGAAGATGAAGGGTTTTCAGTAATTTCAACTTATTGGGTTTGTAAACATGAGTTATATGAGGACTAGTATCCTAAGCATCCTTAAAAATAATGGATTTCCATTATGATTCTTTTCTCCCAACATAATTCATGTCAATCTTCTAGTTCCATGAATCCTTTTCTATGAATTTTACATCTCGGTTGACGCAAATTCTATTCTCTAAATGGTTAGATAATTTATATGATTTTTCCTACTTATACAACTTGAATGTTTCCATCATAAAGTTTCCTTAGATGTACATGGAACTTTGCAATATGCAACACACCCAAAGATGCTCAATTGATCAAATTTAGGTTTCATTTCTTTCAATGCTTCATTTGGAGTGTACTATCCTTCAAAGATCTTTTTGGTTTCTATGTATTACTACTTCTCCCAGAAGTGTGAGGCATTTTCATCGCTTTAATTTACTATATGTTTTTGATAATGCTATTCTATTTAGTCTTTTTAGCACTCCATTATGATCATGAGTATGATGTTGTAATAACCTTGTTATTCAGTTATCCTTATAGTATTGTGAGAATTTATTAAAGATGAATTCCCCTCGTCTATATGTTCTTAACATCTTCAACTTGGTTTTTAATTATGTTTCAACTTTATACTTGAATTATTTGGAAGCCTCGAATGCTTGTTCATTTGGATTCATAAAAATATATCCACATATAACATGCATAATCATCTACTTGGAGAAACATGTATATTTCTTTCCTGAATATGATGGTGGGGATATTGGAGAACATAAATCTCCATAAATTAGGTCAAAAGGATTTAAAATTTTGAATTTCTTGATTACAGAAAGGCTATCTACTATGTTTTCAAATAAACATGCATCACATACTTAACTTGCATGATTGATTTGTGGCATTCCGATCCTTAGAACCAAATTCATGCATTAAAATTCTAATGACCAATCGAGCATGTCATAACCATATTTTTCTAGACTTCATCAAATGGGCCGGTATGCTAACTTTCAAATTGATGTAGTAAAGTTTATTCTTAGAATGTGAAACTGTCATAAGAAGTGCAGTGACGTTTTGGTCATGCAGGAATAAAAAATCACGCACCATGGTTACTTTACAATCATTTTCTATCAATTGTCCTAGACTTGTTATATTACTCTTTAAACTTGATGTGTAGCATACTTAGGATATTAGCTTTCGCTTTTTGTTCTTACATTCTAGTAACACTAAAGCTTTACTTTTAATCAATAAATATAAACCATCTCCAAAGTGTATCTTTCTGGTAACCTTTTTATCAAACTCTATAAACTGTTAGTACCTTGATCATATGATTGCTTGCACTTTTGTCTAAATACCAAAGACTTTCATTCTTGTTTTAATACTTGATACGTTTTATCTTCTTCTTCTTTTTTTTTTTTTTTTTTTTGTTTGTTTTTGAAGGTTTCCTTATTTATCTCGACTCTCTCTCAAAATCATTATTAATAGTACGATTATTATATGGATTGGTCATATGGTATAGTTTGTGGATTTCAGAATAGGACATTAAAATTAGAGTAAATACTGACAAGATCACTGTGATTTGCTAGTATTTTACTTTTCGTCCTTAGGTTTCATAAATTATTACCCATATGATCCCAAACTTTAGACATTTGTAACACATATAGTTCTTAGGTCACCAAAAAACCCTTACATAATTGACCAAATTACCCTCACATAAGGACTATATGTGTAACAAATTTTAAAGTTTGGGATCATATGAGTAATTTATGTAACATATAGTAAAATACTAGCAAACCACATAGACCATCTCTGCAATTTACTCTTAAAATTAAGAAATAAGAGATAATTACTTTATAAATTACAATTTCTTTATTTTCTATTGTTGGCTTATCTGCTATTATATTTTCCTTGGGTTTTCTTCTAAAACCAAACTATATTCAAAGTTCAATAAGTAAACTTTTAACGTGAAATCAATCCTTTTTTTTTTTTTAAATCTAATGTATGTGTACTAAATTAAAACGTAACCCTGAGTTATTGATCATATGATATAGGACATGATGATGAATTCTCATATCTTAGAATCCGTTTTAATCAACCAAACACTTCATCGATTCGTTTGTTGAATAGACAAAGAATCCTTTGGTTTGTTTCTTTGATTAACTATCGAATTAATCCAAAAACTTTAAACTAATTTGAACAACCATATATATATGCATGGGCGCAGCCAGTCGATCTTTAATTTTGCATGTACACCACCGAAGCAAACTTCCAAGATTATTCCCACATTACATGAAAACGCAACACCACCAAGATTATTCCCACATTACATGAAAACGCAACACCAAAACAAAATAAAATAATTAATGTTGCTTAATTACCGATTGAATCTTGCTTCTTAAATCTATCCAGCGTCAAAACAAAGCAATTAACCATTTGCTAAATTGTTGTCCTTTTACTTCCGTTTTTTTTTTAAAGAAAAGAAAAGAAAATTTCTGTTCCTTTTCTTTTATTACTGCCGAGGAATTAAGAACACACCAACCAACATAAGAATTGGATTTAATATACACTTGTGTTGTGTCCTTCAATTCACTTAATTCCAAACAGAAATAAAACTTGCAATAATCCCTTGTTTCCTTGATTGCTATTTGATAAACTGAAGAAACAAAAACATATACTGAAGAAACAAACACACACACACAATAGACAATACTTTTACACTCTTGCATTCGATAAACTGAAGAAACAAAAACATATACTGTGCGTCTCATTACACAACAGGCCCACGATCCACAAAAATAGAAAAACTGACTTATACAAATTGTGGCTCCACATAGCATATATAATTGCCTTAATTGACACTTAAATAATATGCATGTAAAGACTAATAAAGGCTGGTGCTCACCAAACTTCTTATTTTGTCTAAGTATAGGAACCTCTTTGAATAAAAACCTTCGGAAGGAAGAAGTGATTCTTCGGAAGCAGCATTGCTTCCGAAGGATAACTGGTTCCTGCCGAAGGTTATACAAGACAACTGCTTCCGAGGAATCCTCACATGCATTGAAGACAAAGACTTCCGAGGATTCCTCTCTTGCATTGAAGAGAAAGACTTTCGAGGTTTATCCTCTGACAAAGACTGTAGCAGCTTACTCTCATAGTACAAAAGGTACTGACACAAGACATGCTGGTCTGAGTAAAGACAAAGACAACATGTAATGAGTCAGATAAAGCGCCTTACCTCTCCCATGCTGCATTAAATGCAAAAGATCATCTGAAGCCTTGAAGATCAACAACATTAAATGTCTTTTGTATTTAATAGTCCTTTGTAAAGTCAATGTCTATTAATGTAATGATCATGACTGAGTGTCTTAGCCTGTTAAGACACTCAACATACTAGAATAAGCTTTACTTTATGTACTTGTCTAGTATACCCAACTTGTATTCCTAAGTGTATACGGTTGTAGCCTCGGCTATATAACCTCCCATTGTATGTTTGCTTAGTGTGCTTGTACGCTTCTTACTTTGAGAGAAATATATCCTTGAGCTTGAAATTATTCTTGTGTTCCTATTAGTGTTCAAAGATTATTACTTTGTCATTTTGAGTGTTTGTGAGATTATTCTAATAGAACATTCCGCATCTGTTAGATTTTAGAAAGAAATACTTGTGAAGTGTTGTTTAGATTAAGCAACCCGATCCAACAAGTGGTATCAGAGCTTTGGCTCTTGAACTTGAGTGACTCATCATCATCAAGTTACCAGTTTTATTTCTTCTAAAATCTCAAAGTTTCAACACTCATATTTTCTGTGTTTGTCCAAAATGGCTGCTCTTAACAAACATGATACAGAAAATGGCACTCTCAACAAGCCACCAATGTTCACACCTGAAGACTTTGACACATGGAAAGTCAGAATGGAAGGATTCATCAGAAATCAGGACTTTAAACTTTGGAAGTCTGTTCTGGAAGGTCCTTACATTCCTACAATTGCTGCTGCTGGAGCGGGAGGAGCTGCAGTACCAAAAGATCCATCTATGTACTCAGATGAAGACTACAAGAAAATGGAAGTGGATTCTAAGGCTCTTTGGCTCATTCAGATGTCAATACTGAACTCCATTATACATGCATTCAAGAAATGCAAGTCTGCTCAAGAACTGTGGAATTCCTTGAAGCAGATGTATGAAGGTTCAGAAGATGTCAAAGAAAACAAGAAGGATATGCTGAAACAGAAGTTTGAAAACTTTTGTCAACAAAACAATGAGAATATGTCTTCTCAGTACCTAAGGTATGTCCAACTTGTGGATGAATTAACTACTGCAGGTGTAACTCTTGATAATCAAGATGTGCTCAGAAAATTTCTGAGGTCTCTTCCAAAGGCATGGAATATTTATTCAGTAACAATCAGAAGAACAGAAAACCTGAAAACTCTAACTTTAGGAGAGTTGTTTGGTATTCTCAGTGCCTATCAGATGGAATTAGATGCCCAAGAATCTAAAGTCTCCCACTTACCATCTGGTTCAGCTGCTCTTTATGCACCCATCAATAATCCTCCATACCAAAGCTATCAACCCCTCTACCATCCTACCTCCACACCCACTGTCACATTTCCTGAAACTCCAAATTCATCAAACCCTGTCTCTAACCCAACCCCACTACTAACCTCTGGGCAAGGATCTTTTATGGCTGAGGAGACCAATTACTTTCATCTGTGTCAAGAAGACTTGGATGGTATCCCTGCAGATGATCTTGAGGAGATGGATATAAACTATCAAATGGCTATGATTTCATACAGGGCAAAGAAGTTTTACCAAAGAACCGGCAGACAGTTCAAAAAGCACAATATGAAGACTGGGTTTGGACTTGACAAATCTAAACTCAAATGCTTTAACTGTCAACAGTTAGGCCACTTTGCCAGAGAATGCAAGTCCACAGGAACTCAGCCGACAACTTCTGGGCAACCACAACAAAGACCATCAAGCTCATCAAACAATGCAAACATTGCTGAACAAGATTTTGCAGACTGGAGCTTTCAAGCTGAGGATGCCTCTATCTCTAACAGTGCTTTGATGGCAAATGACTCATCTTCCTCAAACAAGGTAACTAATAACATGTGCACACCTGAATGCTTAGAAACTCTAACTGTTTATAAAAAGATAAATTCTCAACTCTGTAATGAGCTTGAGTCTTTACAAGTTGTCAAGACAAATTTCTTTGAGGCTGAAAGAAATTACAAAGAAAAGATTGAAGAAATGGAAAAGACCATTTCAAGTTTAAAACATGAAGATACTAACAAACAGTGTCAAATTAAAAATCTTTTAGAAAGACTAACCACTGCCAAGACTGAACTTGTATTGGCTGAGTCTTACAGAGACAAGTTTCTAAGTCAAGGTGAAAAATATGAAAAACTCTTTAGGATGAGTGATACATCTGAGCTTGTAAGAAAGAAGGGAGTTGGTTTGGGTTATAATAAAATGGAGCCTCCATCTGCATACACTCCTATGGTGGACATCAGATGTAAACCAGTAACAAATCTTGTGTATGATGATGAGTTAGACATGCACAAGGTAAATCAAAGTGATGATCTTTCTGATACAGACCCAAATAACTCAACATGTTCAGATGAGAGTGATATCCCTATCAAACCAGAAACAACAAAAACAGCTTTAAGAAACAAGAAAAGAACTAATAAAACTAAGAAACATTCAACAGTTTTTGTTAAAGCTAAAAATACAGGGAGTACCTCATCAGATGAATATGTCACTTGTCCATCAGACAAGTCCAAAAGGGGTAGATCAAAGGATATAAAGGTCAGTTTTTCAGGAAAACAGGCAAATCCTAAAACCAATAAGTCTGTTGGAACATCCAATTCATCACTCTCTGAGGATCAAAGCTCAGCCCTCATAAAAAGGGATCAGCAGCAACACTCTCCCAACATTCAAACTATATGTCTGATGTGTGGTGAGAAGAATCACTTTGCTGCTGATTGCTTCTATAATCCAAGAAGCAGAAGTTTCTCAAAATTACAGGGAAGAGGAAGAAAGAATAGTTGGAGTCAGTCATCTACTTCTTCGGAAGAACAGAGAAGAAATTCAGTCAAGAGGGTGTCAGAAGCAAGTACCTCCAATAATAGGAAGAAACAAAATAAAAGGGATTTTGAAAAGAAAGCATCGGAAGCAAAGAAAAAGGAAGCCTCCGATAGAAAAGTAACCTCGGAAGCTCATCAAAGGAATGCTTTCAACAAGCAAAAGAAATCATTTTTCTTCGGAAGAAGACCATCGGAAGAAAAACGAAAAGTAGCTTCCGATCACTATCAAAAGAAACCAAGTCTTCTGACAACTCAAAAGGCAAAACAAGTATGGAAGAAGAAGGAATCAACTGATAAGCCATCACTCCCATCAGAAGCAAGCACATCATCTGTCCCATCTAGGATGAAATCAAAGAAATTTACTTACAATGATGCAAATGGAAAACCCAAGACCACATGGGCTTGGGTTCCCATCAGAAACTAACTCATTTCTGGTCATGTGCAGGGACAGCAGGAATCAAAAGGCAACTTGTGGATAGTTGACAGTGGCTGCTCCAGGCACATGACAGGCAACAAGACCCTCTTGCACAAATATGAACCATTTTTTGGAGGATCTGTTGCTTTTGGAAGTGATCCAGTAGGAGGATACATAACAGGTAGGGGCACAATCACAAATGGTAAGGTAAGCTTTGAGAATGTGCATTTTGTAAAAGAACTTAACTACAATTTACTAAGTGACTCACAGGTGTGTGATCAAAAGCACAACATGTTTTTTACTGAGCTTGAATGCATTGTCCTGAAACCAGGATTTGTGATACCAAATGATCAAATTCTACTCAGAGCTCCTAGAAGAAATAACATGTATATGCTAGATATGAGCACAGCTGCACCTCTTAGTAATATAAGCTGCTTTGTCTCAAAAGCTTCACTTGATGAATCATCTCTTTGGCACAGAAGACTTTGTCATGTAAACCTCAAAAATATGAATAAACTTGTCAGAAATAACTTAGTAACTGGTTTACCAACAAAGGAATTTATTTGTATTGATAAATGTGTTGCATGCTTAAAGGGTAAGCAACATAAGTCATCTCATCATGCCAAAGAGATAAATTCAATTACAACAGTCCTGCATTTACTGCACATGGACTTGTTTGGTCCCACAAGTGTTAAAAGTCTTGGTAGAAAGTCATATTGTTTGGTAATCACTGATGATTTCTCTCGGTATACCTGGGTATTCTTCTTGAATACCAAGGATGAAACTGCTGAGATCCTAAAGTCATTTATACTTAGGGTGGAGAATGAAATTGATCATCATGTAAAAATAATCAGGTCAGATCAGGGAACAGAATTCAAGAATCAGATTTTAAATTCATTTTGTGAATCTAAGGGTATCACAAGACAATTTAGTGCTCCTAGGACTCCACAACAAAACGGTGTTGCTGAGAGAAGGAATAGGACACTAATTGAGGCTGCAAGGACCATGCTGTCAGATGCCAAACTCCCAATAACTTTTTGGGCAGAAGCAGTCAACACTGCCTGTTATGTCCAAAACAGAATATTGGTAGTTAAGTCACATGGTATGACTCCTTATGAAATTTGGCATAAGAGAAAGCCATTCATTGGATTTCTCAAACCATTTGGATGTCAATGCACCATCTTGAATACTAAAGATTACTTAGCCAAGTTTGCTGAGAAATCAGCAGAGGGCTACTTTGTTGAGTACTCTTCAAATGCTAAGGCTTATAGAGTATACATCAAAGCTTCCAGAGTTATTGAAGAGTCTGCAAATGTTCAGTTCAATGAACATACTCTCAATAAACCTGGAACAGGCCCTGATTGGTTGTTTGATCTTGATAGTTTTACATCTGCATTTAATCTGGTGAAAGAGTATGTTCCAGTTTCACAGTCAGCTACCACAAACATCTCCAAAGGCTCAAGAGAAGATGACTTTCGTGTTGAACTGCCAATAGCTTCAAGACAAATCTTGGTAGAATCCACTTCAGCACAAAATAGTATGCCACAATCTGAAACAGTAATTACATCTCAGGCAGGTCCGTCAATTGAATCTACTTCTGAGTTACAACATCTAGAAGAAGTAGGAAGCCATTCAGCAGAGGCAAATACTCAGCAGACCATCATTCCCAGAGAAAACCAACCGTCCACAGTCCAAATTCAGAGTTTAAAAGATCTGCCAGAGATCCAGCTTGAGGTAGTATTGCCTAACCTTGAGTCACTCAACATGGATGAAGCTTCTCAACTGGATGTGATTCCAAAAACTCGAATTCACAACACTCATCCAGTTGAGAACATCATTGGCAATGTAGAGGAAGGTGTAAGAACTAGAAGTTCTATGCATGAAGCAAATGTTTGCTTGTTCTCTTGTTTTCTATCCCAAATAGAACCTAAGAAGGTTGCAGAGGCATTAAAAGATAACAGTTGGGTAGAAGCTATGCAAGAGGAACTTCTTCAGTTTCAAAGACAAGGAGTTTGGAAGACTTGCCCTTTGCCTAAGGGAAAGTATGCCATTGGAACCAAATGGGTGTTCAGAAACAAGAAGGATGACAAAGGTGTTGTCATCAAGAACAAAGCAAGATTGGTTGTTCAGGGATATACTCAAGAGGAAGGCATTGACTATAATGAGGTCTTTGCACCGGTTGCCAGAATTGAAGCTATCAGAATATTTTTGGCATTTGCAGCTGCGAAAGATTTCAAAGTGTTTCAGATGGATGTTAAGAGTGCCTTCCTTTATGGAAAAATTGATGAAGAAGTATATGTGTGTCAACCTCCAGGATTTGAAGATCCAAAGTTTCCTGATCATGTCTGTAAGCTTGATAAGGCTCTTTATGGGTTACACCAAGCTCCCAGAAAATGGTATGAAACTTTATCTTCTTTTCTGTTGGCAAACAACTTCAAGAGAGGAACAATTGATAAAACTCTCTTTTTCAAGAAGTCTAATCAACACATCATGCTAGTTCAAATCTATGTTGATGACATTATCTTTGGTTCTACTAATGAATCTCTCTGCAAGGAATTTGAATCTCTAATGAAATCCAAGTTTGAGATGAGTTCAATGGGAGAACTCACCTTCTTTCTTGGATTACAGGTGAAACAAACTCCTACAGGGATTTTCATTAGTCAATCGAAATATGTCAAGGACATTCTTGAAAAATTCAAGCTTTCTAATTGCAAAGCTCTGGGAACTCCTATGTCCAAAACAACATCTCTTAGCCCTGATCTTGAGGGGGAGGATGTTGATCAGCACCAGTACAGAGCAATGATAGGCTCTTTGATGTATCTCACAGCAAGCAGGCCAGATATTATGTTTGCAACTTGTGTATGTGCAAGATTTCAGGCCAATCCCAAAGTCTCACACATGCTAGCTGTGAAAAGAATCTTTAGATACCTCAAAGGAGCATCAAATCTAGGATTATGGTATCCTAGAAATGAAGACTTTCAGTTCATGGCCTACACTGACAGTGATTATGGAGGGTGCAACATCAGCAAGAAATCCACATCAGGAGGATGCCAATTTCTTGGATCCAGAATTGTGTCTTGGCAATGCAAGAAACAGTCATGTGTTTCTACTTCTACTGCAGAGGCTGAATACATAGCTGCTTCTAGCTGCTGTGCACAAGTCATCTGGATTCAGAATCAGATGAAGGATTATGGAGTAGATCTGTTCAATACTCCTATTCAGATAGACAATTCCAGTGCAATCTCCATCACCAATAATCCTGTCAAGCATTCCAAGACCAAGCACATCGACATCAGATACCATTTCATTAGAGATTGTGCAGAAAAGAAGTTGATTCATTTGGTCAAAGTTGATTAAGAACACAATTTGGCAGATCTCTTCACCAAGGCATTTGATGAAGGAAGATTCAGGTACTTAATAACATCTATTGGGATGATTAACTTTGAATAAATTAACTGAAAAGGAATATATAATCCTTCGGAAGATAAACTTAAATTATCTTCCGATGAGTAACTACTCAGCAGAAGATAGGTTAAGTCTTCGGAAGCATTATTTCTTCCTTAGTCGGAAGATCTCACACTTCAGAAGCTAAATTACCTTCTGAGGTAATACTCTTCCGATACATTATCTTCGGAAGCATAGGCTTCTCAAGGTACTCTTCAGAAGAAGGTGTCTTCCAAAGAACATTCTACCTGATGAATTATCCAACATTTCAGAAGCACTTGCTTCCGATGTATTAAATTTATACTTCTAAATTTATTGCTTCTGATCTTCAGAAGCAGTGCTTCCGATAGTATAAATCTTATTCTTCGGAAGTAAAACTCCTCAGAAAACTTTTTGGTCTAATTCACTCCTTCCGAAAGCCATATCTTCGGAAGCATTTCTGAACTTAATGAAAATTCCTACATTTATTATGAAACCAGCTGTCATCGGAAGAGCTTTTTCTGACATCCGGATTTCAAAATTAAATGTGTTTCTATATTTAATGCTGAAATCCGAAGGTATATAAAGGTCTCCCGCTCATTCAAATTCTCACAACCTGTTTCACTTTGAACTCTTCTTTTCTTTGATCTCCCAAATTGTGCCCTAAAATCACCAACTGCCATGGCTCTTCTTGCTTTCAAACCTGCTCACAACGTACCAGCGGAGTTATCAGCGGAACATGATGCTGACTTCGCCCCAATAATCTCCTTTCTTCAAAGGAGCAGGTATTTCTTTGCACTAACCGTTCAGCCCTTGGTGTATGAATCTCATCACCAACAGTTTTGGGCATCTTGTTCTGTTTCTTCGTCTCCCAATGGTCGGTCTCTTGTTGCCACCATTGATGCTCATCCTATTGTTATTTCTGTGGAGACCATCTGTCGGCATCTCAAACTACATGATGCCGGTGGAAAGGTCTCATTCACAAAGGATGAGGTAGCATCGACATTTCAGTCGATGGGGTACGAAGGTCCTCTCCCTTCAACAACCTATTTGAAGGGTAGAGTGTCCTACAATTACAAGTACCTCATACATTTGTTCCTACACTGTATTTCCAATAAAACTGGTGGTTGGGATCAAATACCATCTGACTTAGCTTCGGCTATTCATGGTTTGATCTCTAACAAACTGTTTAATTTTTTTGCTTTTATTTTCAATAATTTGGTTGACAATATTTCGTCACCAAAGAAATTTTGTATGTTTCCCAGGTTTTTGCAACAGATTTTCAATGAGGAATTGGGCACTTTCCTCTCTCTAACTGGGAATACATATAAAATGCCCTTGGTCTCGTCCAAGGTTTTTGTACAACTTAAGAAGAAGGGTGCCCAGTTCTCTGGGAACTTCACTCCCCTTCTTCCCACTATGGTGTCCCATACCTCAGAAGGTGACAGCTCTGTTAACCCCACAGATGCTGAACCCACACCTTCCACTTTTGTTCCTCACCCCATCAAAATCACTTACAAACGCAAACGAAACCCTGTGCAACTCTCTACAGTTGTTCAGGCTCCTTCTACTGAACCTAAAAAGAAAAAGGTTAAAAGGACTGCTCAGGGCACAGTTCTACCTAAGGTGAAAGCCACACCCCTTGTTTGTCCACAGGTTCTTCCTTTGGAACCTGTGGCTGCCCTTAACCAGCCTGCAAGCCCTCAGCTTATGTCACAACACATAACTGAGAATATACAAAGGGATACACCCATAGTTGAGTCTGCTTCTCATGAAGCTACTCCCTTAGATCAGAGACTGTCTCCCAGGTCTCCAGGTTCTTATCACCCAGATATGCCCCCCTCCCATACTATTACCCCGGCTCTTGGAACTTCTGCCGTACCTGTGGAGGAACCACTCTCTCCCACTACCCAAACTTTAATGAGAGTGGTGACACAGTTACAGGAAAGGTTTCCTGACCCAGAGCCTATTATATCAGAGGTTGGCCCCAGTAGTTTTGAAGGAGCCAATGCAGGTGAGGCTGCCACTACTGTTGATCTTAATCAAGATCCACAGGACAGTGGTACAGGCACTAGGACCTCACCTGCGGCAACCTATGTTGGGGAGGACTTCTTTGAGGTTCTTCTCAATGAAGGGAATCCAGGGTGCCAAGAAACCAAATCTGGTGGTGGAGGTGCAGGAGCTCGGCTCAGTACTCCATCGCCCCATGACTCTACTCCGGTAGAAGAGGGCACAACCACACAGAAATTGACGGCTACAATAACTTCCCTCCAAGCCAGGGTAGCTCAGTTAGAAGCTGAGGTGGCTACCCTGCGGCTTGAGATCCAGACCAAAGAATCAACCATTCTGGATCTCAGGAGGCGTCCACCTGTTATTCTACATCCTTTTCATCCTGATCCTGCTACTTCCACTTTCACTTCCCCTGATGCTACCAAAAAGGGGGAGAATGTACCAACTGCAGGGTCAGGATCAGAAGCAAGAGAAGAGGAGGGTGCACAGGAAGTTACTCCATCCATAGTCACTTTGACTGCTGAATGGGATGACTTCTTGGGTACTTATTTTCAAGATTCTTCTTCTACTTCCTCTTCTTCTTCTTCTGAGGATACAAGGGAGGTTGTCAAAGAGACTGAATAGCAAACATCAAATGTCTCTTTGGAACCTCAGTCCCCTTCTGGGACTAAGTCTCCTTCTGAGACTGCAGCCCAGGTTACCATGGAAGAAGCTACACAAGAAGAACAAATATCAATGGAACCTGTGTCCCCTTCTGGGACAGAAGCTGCTGAAGACCTCTCCTCCTCTCCTAAGCCCTTTGTGGAAACTAATAAGGAATCATCCAAGGTGATTGGTCAACTGGAGGAGACAGTGAATGCTGAGGTTAATTCCGAAGCTGCAGCTGTTTCCAAAGGCCCAGTCATTATTGATGACTCTTCCACAGAGGAGCTATCTGCCGATGAACCAATTGGTGAGGCTACAGGAGAAATCTCCTCTGGGGTAAATGTAACAGTTGATGACAAAGGAAAAAGAAAGCTTACCCCAGAGGAGGAAGCACAACTGGAGGAGAGAAGACCAAAGAAAATTAAGGGCCGGCCAAATACCTCTCTAGATGAAGAGCGAGCTAGACTCTCCGCTTTGCTCGAAGAGAGAGGGTATGACTTTGATGAAGTCTTTCATTGGTCGGTACCTAGAATGGCTGCCGAGCTGGACAAAATGCAGCAGCAGGAACAGGAAGCTGCTGCATCCAAAGTCCAGATTGCTACAACAAAGACTCAGAAGAACAAGGCTTACAGAGACAAGTGCAAAGCCTTTCTTCTGGAGTATGGATTCCATGCTCGGCAGCTAGGCCCAATGAAGAACTCAACCATGGATATGCATATCAGAGATATAAAAGCCAAAGTTGCCAAAGGTGAGTTACCTTCAATTGAACAAATAAGGGCAAGAAAGGAAAGCCTAATGAGAGGCTTAGGTTTAGGGGGAGGAGCAAGAATAGAATTTCCCCTCTCTGGTACAGGAATCAGAGAGGGAGAAGAAGTTATGTGTGGGGAAGCTACCAAAGCCATGTTTCCCAATATGTTCCCCCTAAACCCTAAGGAAGAACAAATATCTCCTCCATCAAGTCCATCAATGGATAACATGCCAATCTCTTCAGTGATCAAGATCAAAAAGGGTCAGCAAACTAAAAGGAAACAATCAACATCAAACCCTGATCCTGAGAGACTTTCACAGGATGATGAGAGGAGAACAAAACCCTCAAGTGCTGAGGATACTGGGTCACAGCCTACTGCAACAACAGGTGCAGCAGTAGAATCAACTGTGGAAGCCCAACAGGCCAGAGTTCTGAGGAGTCAGGCCACTGCTCAAGACAAACCAAGATTCATAAGAAGAAAGAGCATGGCTAGAAGGAAAAAGAAAACAAAAACTGTCTCCTTTGACTCTGAGCCTGATGCATCCCTCTCAATAACTGAAGTCACACCAGAAGCAGCTCCTAAAACTACACAATCTCGAGAAGATATGAGGGATATTCGAAGACTAATGCATGAGCACTCATACATCCCCTTAGTAAATTGGAGCTTCAATGCACAAGAAAGGATATTCATCCTCACCGACTACAATGGAGAAATAAAACTGGTGGATCTTGTGCATCTGATAGTGTTGGCAAAACCCTATATCTTTGATCTAGATAAGCTCCCTCTCAATAATCCTGACAATGGAGCAGATGGGAGGTCAGCCATCAGATTGATAAGAAAAAGGGCACAGGTACTGAGGGGTACATGGAAGCCAAGGTTCCTTCCTTAGAAGTTTTGGTAGCATCAGCCTAGGGGGAGACTGTAAAGACTAATAAAGGCTGGTGCTCACCAAACTTCTTATTTTGTCTAAGTATAGGAACCTCTTTGAATAAAAACCTTCGGAAGGAAGAAGTGATTCTTCGGAAGCAGCATTGCTTCCGAAGGATAACTGGTTCCTGCCGAAGGTTATACAAGACAACTGCTTCCGAGGAATCCTCACATGCATTGAAGACAAAGACTTCCGAGGATTCCTCTCTTGCATTGAAGAGAAAGACTTCCGAGGTTTATCCTCTGACAAAGACTGTAGCAGCTTACTCTCATAGTACAAAAGGTACTGACACAAGACATGCTGGTCTGAGTAAAGACAAAGACAACATGTAATGAGTCAGATAAAGCGCCTTACCTCTCCCATGCTGCATTAAATGCAAAAGATCATCTGAAGCCTTGAAGATCAACAACATTAAATGTCTTTTGTATTTAATAGTCCTTTGTAAAGTCAATGTCTATTAATGTAATGATCATGACTGAGTGTCTTAGCCTGTTAAGACACTCAACATACTAGAATAAGCTTTACTTTATGTACTTGTCTAGTATACCCAACTTGTATTCCTAAGTGTATACGGTTGTAGCCTCGGCTATATAACCTCCCATTGTATGTTTGCTTAGTGTGCTTGTACGCTTCTTACTTTGAGAGAAATATATCCTTGAGCTTGAAATTATTCTTGTGTTCCTATTAGTGTTCAAAGATTATTACTTTGTCAGTTTGAGTGTTTGTGAGATTATTCTAACAGAACATTCCGCATCTGTTAGATTGTAGAAAGAAATACTTGTGAAGTGTTGTTTAGATTAAGCAACCCGATCCAACAATGCATATATACATGCATGCATACGTAAACACTAGAAAAACAAACATACACACGTAAAGGTTAACTATTTGAATTACTCTCAACATTACTATTAATACCGAAACCCCAAAACAAATACAAAGCAAATTTGTCCTTTCTTAAACCCATCTCAATTTCAGCAACACTTGATCAAAGAACCAAATTAAATACAAGAATACCACTAACTCGACGCTAGTTGTAAATAGAGATACAATTAAGCAGCAACTTAACAACAACAACTTAGAGAAAAAAGCTATTCCAACATGAAGAAGTTGTACAGGGAGAACAATATAGTTATACAAGTCTTGTCATTTTTATTAATTACTAAAAATGGTTAAGAATGTTGTAAAAATTTAACACTTAACTTGCTTTCAATAATACCATAAGTACCTATATGAACATTTAAGGTTAAATGTTCACCAAGACCACTACTTCGGTGTAGCATCACATCACAACAAAGTCCAAATCCGTCCAAGTCCCCAAAGAATCATCAAAAGGATGAGTTTATACATCTGGAACCTTTAGTACGTCATCGAAAGAAACAATTGGATATTTGCAAGACCAAAAGCTTTCGAAGAATAACTTTATCATTTTGATGACCAAACAAAAGACAAAGCTTCCATAGATAACAAAACATCAGAAGATAGCGAAGCTTCGAAGATCATAAAGCTTTTGATGATCAAGTGCTTCCAACACCAGATTGATTCCGATGAACATTTCCATGCCGATGCTTAAATATAATTGAGGAATGCTGTAGAACAGATGTTCTGATATCTAACCAAGACAAAAGACATTCTTATGATTGTATGGAGACAACAATGAAGATTCAAAGCAACGGTATTCCATGAGAAGATAGTATGATATAATGAAGATTGTATAAATATATCTTTTGTAAGCCACATTTGATGCAAAATAAAAATAGTTATTTGTATAAAATGTAATTAAAGTAGTGTTCAGTCAAGCCACAAATAGTATAATATAATAAGCTTTACTTTCTTTTTTATTATAGCCAGTGTTTTCGCGACCGGACCCGACCGGTCGGACCAAAGACCACACACAACCGGCCCATAATAGTTAGAAGAGCCGCCTGGCTAGGAGCCGCCTGGCCAAAACGGTTTGGCGGTCGGACCGGACCGGACCCGGAAGAACGATCGGACTGGATTTTTTTTTTAAAAAACTACTCCTCTTTCTTTTTTATAGAGAGGTGAGGAACCTCTTCTTTTATTATCTCACCAATGTGGGACAACTATTTTCATACAAATTTGTGCTATCTATCAGCCCAGAATTTGAAACACAAAAATTAAGGAATAACTCTCCAAGCTTTTATTAATCAATGAGAAAATTACAACTCAAAACTCACTGATAATCACGTCCCAATTACGTGCTCAACTAGGACTATATATAGCCACAGGCTCGGCTCTAACTAGATAAACATTATCATTATCTATTAAAACAAACTTAACGAAATAAACTCATTTATGATAATACAAAGCCCACATCAGCTCCAATTATCAACCCATTATTCCAGCCCACATGCTCAGACGGGAATTAATCTCGGTCCAACAATCACCCCCTTAATTCCCGACTTGGAATTAAGAGATCTTCTATGCCCATTAACTCGCGCATGTCTTCAAACTTGTTTCTTCCCAAAGGTTTTGTCAGAATATCAGCTTTCTGTTCATTTCCATTAACAAACTCGATCTCCACTTTACCGGCTTCGACACACTCGCGAATGAAATGATACCGAGTGTCTATGTGTTTGCTTCTTCCGTGAAACACCGGGTTCTTCATTAACGCAATTGCCGACTTGTTATCTACTTTTAACACAATTGGCTGTAAAGCATTCCCCGTCATTTCTGCATACAAACCGCGCAACCAAATTGCTTGACAAGCCGCCGATGTGGCAGCCATAAACTCGGCTTCACAAGATGAGAGAGCTACCGTATTCTGTTTCTGAGAGCACCAAGTAATCGGAGTGGTTCCATAGTAGAATATATGCCCCGTAGTACTCCGATCATTATCCCGGTCGGTATTATGGCTACTGTCGCTATAGCCTGTTATAACCGGGTTGCCACCTTTTTTGTAGAACAATCCATATCCAATTGTTCCTTTGATATAACGTAGAACGTGCTTCATGATTACCATATGCGACTCCATTGGTGAATGCATGTATCGGCTTAGAATACCCACAGTGAAACATATATCCGGTCTTGTATGTAGCAAATATCTTAGACACCCTATTATCCTTCGAAAGCTTGTGGCATCTACGGGTGTTCCTTGTTCATCTTTGGAGATCCTTACACCTGGGTCCATTGGGCATTTTGCATGGTTACATTCTAGTAGGCCTGCTTCCTTTAAAAGTTTCTTTGCATAAGCCTCCTGCTTAATCATGATGCCTTTGTCGTTTTGTATTACTTCAATGCCAAGGTAGTATGAGAGCACTCCCAGGTCGCTCATTTCAAAAACGTGTTCCATTTCCTTCTTGAATACACCTATTTGTTGCGTGCTTGAGCCGGTAACCAAAATTTCATCAACATAGACACCCACGATTAACCGATTGTTCTTCGAACATCTTGTGTACACGGCTTGTTCCTGGTGGCATCGATCAAACCCGAGGTTTTTTAGTGTATCATCCAGCTTGCGGTTCCAAGCTCTTGCCGCCTGTCGAAGACCATATAGAGCTTTTGAGAGTCGATACACTTTCGCTTCCATTCCTGCTTGAACGAAACCTTCTGGCTGCATGACATAAACGGTTTCTTTTAAATCTCCATGGAGGAAGGCTGATTTTACGTCCAAATGATGGACTTGCCATCCTTCTTGAGCCGCTAGTGCAAACAATAATCGGACCGTTTCTAGTCGAGCCACGGGCGCGAATACCTCGTCAAAGTCTACCCCATATTCTTGGACGTACCCCTTCGCAACGAGTCGTGCCTTATACTTCACAATTCTTCCATGTTCATCTCGCTTGATCTTGTACACCCACTTTAACCCAATAGGCTTGTGACCGCTTGGTAGATCAGTTAGAGTCCAGGTGTTATTTTTTTCGATGGACTCTATTTCCACCGACATGGCTTTCTCCCAGAACTTGTTTCCTTTGGCTTGTGCATAAGTTGTTGGTTCATCATCGGTAGAGATAAGCAGGCTTGTTTGATCCCCACGATTTACTCCATCACGAATCACAAAATCCTTGAGTTTACTTGGAAGTATCTTTGCCCGGGTGCTTCGTCTAACCGGCTGCTCCTCTTGGAATACATTTTCTTGGTTTACCAACGAGCTCGTGTTTTCTCTCTGAGACCCATTTCCACAGGAGTTAACACATAATGGTCTTCCAAGGTTTGTTTTCAGATCAGCCTCGTCTTCTTCTGTTTGCTCAATGATGGTTGTGCTCACGGGTGAAGATCCGGTACATGCTCTGGACCCGTGAGCTTGTGTGTTTTCTGCCTCATTTGCCCTCTGAAGTTCAGTACTAATGATTGTGAATTGATGCATCTTGTCTTCAATATTACTCCAAGGCCAACCCCTTTTCTCATCAAACTTAAACGATCTTCTTATGCAAATTCGATTCTGGATTGGGTCGTACATTCTATATGCTTTAGATCCCGGCTCAGATCCGAAGTACACCATCATCCTTCCTCTGTCATCAAGCTTTTGTTGATTGATCTTCGGTTCTGTCGCAAAACCAATGCATCCGAACACCCTTAGGTGTTCCACATTTGGTGTCCTTCCAAATAATGCTTCATATGGCGTTTTTGCATCCACTGACTTTGTAGGGCACCTGTTTAAGATGTATACTGCATGTTTTGCAGCCTCACCCCAGAATTTTTGAGGTACCAGCATCGAGTTTAGCATGCACCGAACAGTCCCGATCACCGTACGATTTCGTCTCTCTACCACCCCGTTTTGTTGGGGTGAGTAGGGAGATGTGAGATGCCTCTTTATTCCTTGAAGATCACACCATTCGTTAAGTTCTCCCGAGGTAAACTCACCTCCTCGGTCGGTCCGTAGAGTTCCAATCCTGAACCCCGTGTCGGTTTCGGCCACGCCCTTAAATCGTTTGAACACCTCTGGCGCCTGATCTTTTGATTTTATTAGGAAACACCACATGTAACGGGACAAGTCATCAACGATAAGAAACATATAGCGGTTTCCGGCTGGTGTGGCTGGGGTGATCGGCCCACATAAATCACCATGTATGAGCTCGAGTGGTCTTGAGGCACGATAATTTGCTTGATTCGGATAAGCCTTCTGCATCTGTTTACCTATTAAACATGAGTCACACATACTCTTTTGATGTTGGACTGTTGGCATGCCGCTCACCATACCGGACTTGCTCATTCGGTGTAATGATTCAAAATTTAGGTGACCCATGCGGGCATGCCAAAGCCAATCTATATTCTCAATCTTAGTTAATAAAGCAGTAGGAGAATCAGTGTAGAGACTTATCTTGTATAATCGATTGCTTGAACGGGGAACATTCATCAACAGCTTTCTCGATCTGTCATAGACCATTAGTTTGTTGTTTTCAAGCACCACCTTGCAACCAGTTTCTGTGATCTGGCCCAAGCTTATGATGTTTGTACGGAGACTTGGGATATAATACACATCCATAAGAACTTTGTGTTCTCCATTCTTTGCCAAAAAGACAATTGATCCTTTTCCTTCGATTTTGACACTCGAGTCATCGCCAAAACGTACTTTCCCTGACACCCTTTCGTTTAATTCTGAGAAAAACGCCTTTGTGCCTGTCATATGATTCGATGCTCCGTTGTCAAGGTACCACAAATTCTCCTCCATTGGCTCGGATTCAAATTTTGTTGGTACCACACCCTTTTCTTCCAAGAATACAACCTCATCCACCTGTTGCATCATGAATAGGCTGGGATCTGGCTCATCTTCTTTGACAAAATTTGCTTCATGTTTTTTTTGGATTCTTTCGGGGCAAACCGACGCAAAGTGACCATACTGATCGCATCGAAAGCATTGTACCTGCGAGTGATCCTTTTTACCTTTCTGAGTGTTTTCAGCCCGGTTGTTTACATGAGTCTTTGACCCCGAAGCCCCAATGTGCCCATCTTGCTCCCGGTTACCTGTATTCTTTCGGCCGCGTCCTCGGCCTCTGTAGCTGGAGCTCCCTCTTCCGCAGCCTTTGTAATTCTGACTCGAGGATTCTTCAGCTTTTGTAAGTAACAGCTTGCTTTGTTGTTCACCCGGTTCCGGTTCTCCTCTAATTCTTTCCTCGTAGGCTTTTAGTCGACCAACAACATCATCAAACGTGATCTTGTTGAGATCCACCATCTGTTCTATAGATGCAGCCATGTGTAAGAATCGTCTTGGTAACCCTGACAGGAACTTTTTCACAAGTTTGTCTTCTTCGAGTGCTTTGCCTAGTGTAACCGACTTGGATGCGTATCCAGATAACATGTTTGCGAATTCGTCTACCGTTCCTTGCTCTTTCATCTTCAGGTTTTCGAATTCTGTCATTAGGGTTTGCAACCTTGCTTCCCTTACTCGATCAGCTCCGAGATTTCGTGTTTTCAAGGCTTCCCACATATCTTTCGCAGTGTTCAGATTGCCGACTTGCAATATCATCTCCTCCGGAATGGATTGATAGAGCAACACAATCGCCGTGTTGTTCTTTGTAGGATTCTGAGGATCTCCCGGGTCGATTTGATCCCACACCTTGTGTAACTTGAAGATCGCCTTCATCCGCATGCTCCACACCGTATAGTTCATCTTGGTGAGCATGGGACACACAAAACCTAAGATACCTTCCTTGAGAGGTCTCTCGGCAACCACCGCAGCATCACCCATTGGATTATTTAGATTCGTAGTCCCCTCGTATATTTAACCAGTCCTTCGATTAAAACACCCTTCTTGGAACCTAGCTCTGATACCAATTATCAGCCCAGAATTTGAAACACAAAAATTAAGGAATAACTCTCCAAGCTTTTATTAATCAATGAGAAAATTACAACTCAAAACTCACTGATAATCACGTCCCAATTACGTGCTCAACTAGGACTATATATAGCCACAGGCTTGGCTCTAACTAGATAAACATTATCATTATCTATTAAAACAAACTTAACGAAATAAACTCATTTATGATAATACAAAGCCCACATCAGCTCCAATTATCAACCCATTATTCCAGCCCACATGCTCAGACGGGAATTAATCTCGGTCCAACACTATCTTTCTTCTTTATATAGAGAGGTGGGAACCCCTTTATTTGTTTTCTCACCAATGTGGGACAACTTTTTTCATACAAACTTGTGCTTGTCTTCATTATTTTATATAGAGAAGTGAGAAATCTCTTTATTTGTTATCTCACATATGTGGGACAAGATTTCAGGGAAAAAAACATTTTTATTTAAACTAACATATAATTAAACAAAACTTATTTGATTTAAAAACATTAAATATTTTTCAAAATTATTCCGGTTCTTGAATCCGGTCCAACCGGTCCGACCAGTAACCAGTAAGACATTCGGTTCGACGTTCAGTTCGGTTATGAAAACATTGATTATAGTCCAAAACAAATACAAACCAAATTTGTACTTTTTTAAACAGATCCCAATTTCAACACACTTGATCAAAGAACCAAACTGAATACAAGAATACCACTAACTCGATGACTGTTGTAAATACGAGATACAATTAAGCGGCATTAACAACAACTACATAGCATAAAATTATTCCAACATGATGAAGCTATACGATGAGAACAGTTTGGTTATACAAGTCTTATCATTTTTATGAATTACTAAAAATGGTTAGAAATGTTTTAAAATTTTAACCCTTAAGTTGCTTTAACTAGTAACATAAGAACATATAGGAACATTTAAGGTTGAAGTTCACCAAAACCACTACTTTGGTGGAGCATCATATCCCAACAAAGTTCAAATTCTTTCTATAGAAGCATAATAATGATGAATTTATCCTTCTGAAACCTTTAGTCATTGAAAGAAACAATTTGACCTTCGTAAGATCAAAGGCTTTTGAAGAATAAATTTATCCTTTTGATGACTAAACATAAGGCAAAGCTTTTGAAGATAATAAAGTATCAGAAGATTGTAAAGCTTCGAAGATCATAAAACTTCCAATGATCAAGAGCATCCAACAACAAATTGATTCTGACCAAAATTTCCATATAGATGCTGAATTAATTGAGGAATGTCGCAGACAGAATATTCAGATATCTAACCAAGACAAAAGAAATTATTATGATTGTCAGAAGACAACAATTTTTTTTTTTATGATAACTCATTTTATTAACAAAGTTGAAAGATTACAATAAACTAGCAGGTAAGCGGGCAACTAGTTGCGCCGCAACCCCCTTTTGAATTGCAAATGCAATTCTACTATAAACAATTTTTTGGGTCCTAGGACCCGTGATGTTGCTATTCATAACCCTCTGAACTCGGTTCAGAAAATTCATAGCCTCCGGGGCCAAGAACCCAAATGTATCAAAACCAAATGTGGGCATTACCAACATATAATCTAGCCGGCTGTCCATACAGGAAATCTACCTATAAAGAAATTGATGGGAAAAGAGCCCGAACCTCATGAAGGAGGGAAGTCGTAGAAACCTGGTTGAAGGCATTGGTGAAATCAACAGTAAGCATAGCTAAAGACCCATCCAAGTGAAACTCATTTAAAAATATGTTCGTGTTATGAAGCACGGCCTCTGCCCCACTAGGAACTCCCACCCCAAATTGAAAGTCACCAAGGTACTTAGCCATCTCCTTCCTGACACCCCTCATAGCCACCTTAGATGCCAGTCTTCTCCAAATCATACCCACGGCAATAGGTCTAATCCCATTGTCTTGTTTAAGCAATGGCTTAAGGGGAGCAGACGCAACAAACTCCGATAAGGTCTTAGGGCACCTGCCTGCCAAAGACAAATTGACCACTACAGAAATGGCCTTAAGCAGGTCGCCGGTGATAGTAGACCCCTCTCCAGAAAACGCATCCAAAATATGTTGAGCCTCAACTCGTCTCGCCCACAAGAAGTCCCTTCAGGGGAGGAAGTAATGCATTTAAACACACTATCCGCATCCACAGCAAGAGGAGGCTCAGATAATAAAAAATCAGGCATGACCGGAGCCCGGAGGGGGTAGGGTTGGATGCTTAGCCACCATGGCTTTTCAGAGTATCATTCCCAGAAGGTGCAACCCCTTATGAGCATAAAACTTTCACCGCAGTAATGAAATGACCGTCTGCCACTTTACGCAAACATTGTTTAATGTTAGTATGAGTTGCAGAGTTAGTGGAGCTAGGGGAAGGCTTATCAAAACTCAGGGACCCATTTGATGGTTGGGCAAGAAGCGATAGTATGAGCTCAACAAACCCATCCTCATCCCCCCACACTGCTAGCGACCGGCGAATACTCTGACATTGTAACGATTTCCTATTACCAAATCTATGCTCTTGACGATTAAAAGGTCGGAAAACACTTAATGTACATCGTGGTAACAACAAAATTCGAACCCATGCCTCCACAGAATCTGGTGTAGCCTCTACCTTCCCAAGAGCAGCAGTTAAAGCGTGAGAAAAAGCCATGCGACAACTAGGAGGGATGCTCTTGACAGTAATGATAGGAAGTGAGAATACACGATAAAGGAGTCCATCATCCACAGTCAGACCCGCTAAGGGAACAACCTCCTTTCCCGTATGCGGTTTAGAAACCCCCACTATAAACTCCTTAGTATCTCCAACAACTCGGGTGAAATTTGTCAAGCTGTCCTCATGATGGCACCCCTGACTCAGGGCATGTAAACACATGCACACCCCACACAACCACTGATCGGAGGCCTTTAACGCCTCACCAACCGAAATAAACAAATCCAAATCGGTATAAATCGCTTCCCTTAAAACCTTTTTCCTATAATCTGAAGACAATTGCAAACGTTTTATACGTGCAATCAATCGAGGAAAGCCCTTAGACCCAGCCATCCCATCCGGACAACAATGAAACCCCCGAAATAGGCATGGCCAAATACCATCCACGGAATGAACACCCATCTCTGAAGAGGAAGCAACACTGTCACCAAGAACCATATTTGCACATTCACTTTAGTATATAAGGGAATAATGAGACAACCCACATCAACAAGAAGAACAGCAAGAAACCGTTAAACAACTATACAAACCCTCAAACCAACTGATGAAAAAGCTTTTCAACAGCTTTGAGAGGTGTTCAGGCCTTTAATATGTGACTATACAAACAACCACTGATGAATACCCTTGTGACATTTCATACCCATTAGTGACTATCACTGTGACATTTCATCGAACAGTTGGTGAGCACAAGATATGGAGCTGAAATTTGGAGAGAACCTAAGTAGGAAGTTCCCATCCATTGTGAGTTGCATTATAAAGCTCAAAATTTAAGAAGAGGCAGAAGCAGTAAACGGGTCAAAACTGCCACGATGTATGCTAAAACGGGACAATAATGAAGATTCAGAGCAATAGTATTCAATCAGAGGATCGTCTGAGACAACGAAGATTGTATAAATGGAGCTTTTGTATGCCAGACATTTAATGTAAAACAAAAATAGTTATTGTAAAGACTAATAAAGGCTGATGCTCACCAAACTTCTAATTGTCTAAGTACTGGGCTCTACAAAGACAAACAGCTTTCGGAAGAAAGGAGTTACTCTTCGGAAGCAGCATTGCTTTCGAAAGGTAACTTACTACTACCGAAGGCTGTACAAGACAAACTGCTTCGGAAGGCCAACACTTAGAAGATTCAAATCAAAGCTTCCGAAGACATGAAGCTTCTGAAAGGAAAAGGCTTTCGAAGATTCTCCTTTCCAGCTGTCAAAGACAAAGACTTCCGAGGATAATTATCTGACAAAGACTGTAGCTGATTACCTTTTATGGTACAAAAGTTGCTGACAGCAGACATGTTGGTCTGAGTAAAACAAAGATAACCTACCGATAGTCAGACACAACACCTTACTTCTCCTTATCAGCGTTAAATGCCAAAGATCGCCTGAAGCCTTGAAGATCAAGAACATTAAATGTCTTTTGTATTTAGCTAGTCTTTTGTAAAGTCAATGTCTATAAGTGTAATGATTGTAATTAAGTGTCTTAGCCTGTTAAGACACTTTAGATAGTAGAATAAGCTTTACTTTATGTATTGTCTAGTATACCCAACTTGTATTCCTACGAGTATACGGTTGTAGCCTTGGCTATATAACCTCTCATTGTAACTTGTATAAGTGTGCTTGCTTGTTGTAACACTTGAAAAACTTTGAGAGAAATATATCTTTGAGCTTGAAATTTGTTTATGTGTTCTTACTTATTGCTCAAAGATTGTTTGTTTACCTTTGAGTATTTGAGAGATACTTCTAACAGAGATTTCGCATCTGTTAGATTGATAGATAGAAATACTTGTGAGGTGTTGTTTAGAGTTAACAACCCGATCCAACAAGTGGTATCAGAGATTTGGCTCTTGAACTTAAGAGATTAATCATCCTTAAGTTACCAGTTCTATTTCTTCTAAAATCTTATTAAGTCAAAACTCATATCCTATGTGTTTTTTCAAATGGCTGCTCTAAACAAACATGATACAGAGAATGGTACTCTTAACAAGCCACCGATGTTTACGACAGAAGACTATGATACATGGAAAGTCAGGATGGAGGGATTCATCAGGAATCAGGACTTCAAGCTCTAGAAGTCAGTTCTTGAAGGACCTTTCATCCCAACTATTCCTGCTGCTAGAGCCGGTGGAGCACCTGTGCCAAAAGATTCAGCTCTCTATTCAGATAAAGACTACAAAAGAATGGAGGTGGACTCGAAGGCTTTGTGGCTCATCCAGATGGCCATCCTTAACTCAATCATACATGCATTCAAGAAATGCAATTCTGCTCAAGAGATGTGGAACTCTCTACAACAAATGTATGAAGGATTTGAAGATGTCAAAGAAAATAAGAAGGACATGCTAAAACAGAAGTTCGAGAACTTCTGTCAACAGAACAATGAGAAGATGACTTCTCAATATCTCAGGTTTGTTCAGTTGGTTGATGAGTTAGTAGCTGCAGGTGTCAAAATGGAGAACCAAGATGTGATCAGAAAGTTTCTTAGATCACTTCCACAAGCTTGAAACATATATTCTGTTGCCATTCGGAGAACAGAAAATCTAAAAACTCTGAAGCTTGGTGAACTGTTTGGAATACTCAGTGTTTACCAGATGGAAATAGATGCCCAGGAACCTAAACCCAGTCATATAACTTCTGGTTCAGCAGCACTTTATGCACCCATCAATAATTCTCCTTACCAAAGTTATCAACCCATATACCATCCTACCTCCACACCCATTGTCACCTTCCCTGAAACACCAACTCCTTCAACCACTCACTCAAACCCTTTCTCTAATCCAACTCCACTACTGACATCCAGGCAAGGAGCTTTTATGGCTGAGGAAACCAATTACTTTCACCTGTGCCCAGAAGACTTAGATGGCATTCCTGCAGATGACCTTGAGGAGATGGACATCAATTATCAGATGGCCATGATCTCCTATAGACAAAGAAGTTCTATCAAAGAACTGGCAGGCAGTTCAAAAGGCACAACATGAAGACTGAGTTTGGGCTTGATAAGTCTAAGCTAAAATGCTTCAACTGTCAACAGTTAGGGCATTTTGCTAGAGAGTGCAAATTCTCAAGCACTTAGCCATCAACATCTGGGCAACCACATCAAAGACCTTCAAGCTCATCAAACAGTGCTAACATTACAGTGCAAGACTTTACAGATTGGAGCTTCCAAGCTGAGGATGCTTCCATCTCCAACAGTGCTTTGATGGCAAATGACTCAACTTCTTCATTCAAGGTAACTGATGATTTGTGCACACCTGAATGTTTAGAGAAGTTAAATGTTTATAAAAGAATAAATTCTCAACTATGTAATGAGCTTGAGTCTTTACAAGTTGTCAAGGCAAATTTCTTTGAATCTAAAAGAAATTACAAAGAAAAGATTGAGGAAATGAATAAGACCATTTCAAGCTTTAAACATGAAGACACTAACAAACAGTGTGAAATTAACAATCTTTTAGAAAGACTAACCACTGCCAAGACAGAACTTGTATTGGCTGAGTCTTATAGAGACAAATTTTTAAGCCAAGGTGAAAAGTATGAAAAACTTTTCAAAATGAGTAACACAGCTGAACTGGTAAAGAAAATGGGGACTGGTTTGGGTTATAAAAAGGTGGAGCCTCCATTTGCCTATACTCCTATGGTGGAGATTAGGTGTAAACCAGTAACTAAACTTGTGTATGATGATGAGTTGGACATACACAAAGTGGCTCAAAATGATTAACTCTCTGATCTAAACCCAAGTAACTCATCATGCTCAGATGAGGATGATACTCCCATTAACTTAGAAACAGAAAAACCAGCTTTGAAAAGTAAGAAAAGAAATAAGAAAACTAAGAAACATTCATTAATTTTTGTCAAAGCTAAAAACATACAAACTGGGAGTACCTCCTCAGATGACTATGTTACTTGTCCATCTGAGAAGTCCAAAAGGGGTAGATCAAAGGAGAGAAAAGCCAGCTTTTTAGGGATACAGGTAAATCACCCAGCCAACAAGCCTGTTGGAACATCCAAACAATCATCTTCTGTGAACCAATACTCAATATTCTTAAGCAAGGATCAGCATCAACAATTTCTAAACAATCAGATTGTGTGTCTGATGTGTGGTGAAAATGATCACTTTGCTGCTGATTGCTTCTACAATCCAAGAAGCAGAATGTTTTCAGAAACACAAGGTAGAGGAAGAAAGAAGAGCTGGAGCAAGTCATCTGTTTCTTTGGAAGAACAAGGAAGAAACTTAGTCAAGAAAGTATCGGAAGCAAGTACTTCTGATAGTCGGAAGAAACAAGACAAGAAGGCTTCCGGAAAGAAAGCATCGAAAGCAAAGGAAAAGAAGGTTTCCGAAGGGAAGAAAACATCGGAAGCACAGTCATGGAAGTCTTCCTACAAAACCAAGAAAGCCTATTCCTTCGGAAGAAAACCATCAGAAGAAAGATCCAACTTACCATCAAAAATCAAGTCATCGAAAGGTAAAACTAAAGCTGCTTCCGATGACTGTCAAAAGAAGCACTCTTCCAACAACCTCTAAAGTCAAGCAGATATGGAAAAAGAAGGAAACAGCTTAACCATCTTTTCAACCACTTGTTCCACCAACAAACTCATCATTAGTTTCACCCAGGATGATGTCAAAGAAATTTACCTACAATGATGCAAATGGAAAACCCAAGATCACATGGGCTTGGGTTCCCATCAGGAACTAATTCATTTCTGGTCATGTGCAAGGACAACAGGAATCAAAGAGCAACTTGTGGATTGTTGACAGCGGCTGTTCCAGGCACATAACAGGCAACAAGACTCACCTGCATAAATATGAACCATTCTTTGGAGGGTCTGTTGCATTTGGAAGTGATCTAGTGGAAGGTTACATCACAGGTAGGGGCACAATCACAAATGGAAAGGTAAGCTTTGAGAATGTGCATTTTGTAAAGGAACTAAATTACAATTTACTAAGTGTATCACAGGTGTGTGATCAAAAGCACAACTTGTTGTTTACTGAGCATGAATGCATTGTTCTGAAGCCAGGATTTGTAGTTCCAAATGATCAAATCCTGCTTTGGGCTCCAAGAAGAAACAACATGTACATGCTAGACATGAGCACAGCTGCACCACTTAGTAATATAAGTTGCTTTGTCTCAAAAGCTTCACTTGATGAATCATCTCTTTGGCATAGGAGACTTTGTCATGTAAACTTTAAAAATATGAACAAACTTGTCAAAAACAACTTAGTAACTGGTTTACCAACAAAAGAATTCATCTGTGTTGATAAATGTGTTGCATGCTTGAAAGGTAAGCAGCACAAAACATCTCATCATGCCAAAGAGATAAATTCAATCAAAACATTCCTGCATTTACTTCACATGGACTTGTTTGGTCCCACAAGTGTTAAAAGTCTTGGTAGAAAGTCATATTGTTTGGTAGTCACTGATGATTTCTCTCGGTAC
The DNA here is from genome assembly GCA_009363875.1 of Mikania micrantha. NCBI lineage: Eukaryota > Viridiplantae > Streptophyta > Magnoliopsida > Asterales > Asteraceae > Mikania > Mikania micrantha. The sequence continues at coordinate 443,152 of CM018681.1, forward strand.
ACCTGGGTATTTTTCTTAAGTACGAAGGATGAAACTGCTGAGACCCTAAACTCATTCATTCTTAGGGTAGAGAATGAAAGTGACCACCATGTAAAAATAATCAGATCAGATCAAGGAACAGAATTCAAGAATCATATTTTAAATTCTTTTTGTGAATCTAAAGGTATCACAAGAGAATTTAGTGCTCCTAGGACTCCACAACAAAATGGTGTTGCTGAAAGAAGGAATAGGACACTAATTGAGGCTGCAAGAACCATTTTGTCTGATGCCGAACTTCCAATAACTTTTTGGGCAGAAGCAGTCAACACTGCCTGTTATGTCCAAAATAGAGTATTGGTAGTTAAGACACATGGTATGACTCCTTATGAAATATGGCATAAGAGAAAACCATTTATTGGATTTCTCAAACCATTTGGATGTCACTGCACCATCTTGAATACTAAAGATCATTTAGCCAAGTTTGCTGAGAAATCAGCAGAGGGCTACTTTGTTGGATACTCTTCACATGCAAAAGCATATAGGGTATACATCAAAGCTTCCAGAATTATTGAAGAGTTTGCAAATGTTCAGCTCAATGAACATACTATCAATAAGCCTGAAACTAGCCCAGATTGGTTGTTTGATCTTGATAGCTTTACATCTGCATTTAATCTTGTGAAAGAGTATGTTCCAGCTTCACAGTCATTTACCATAGACTCCTCCAAGTCCACAAGAGAAGAAAACTTTTGTGTTGAATTGCCAATAACTTCAAGACAAATCTTGGCAGAATCCACTTCAGCACATAATGATGTCTCACAGTCTGAGACAGTGAACACATCTCATGCTGTTCCCTTAAGTGACTCTACTTCAGTTCCAATGAGTCAAGAAGAAGAAGTGAGTCCCTCAGCTGAAACAAACACTCTGGGAACTTCTTCCCCCAGAGAAAGTCAACCCACCACAGTCCAATCTTAGAAACCACAAGATCTACAAGAAATCCAGCTTGAGGTGGTACTTCCTAATCTTGAGTCAAGCAATCTGGATTTGGCTTCTCAGCTGGATGTGATTCCAAGAACTCTCATCCATAACACTCATCCAGTTGAGAACATTATTGGTAATATTGAAGAAGGAGTAAGAACAAGAAGCTCTATGCATGAAGCAAACATCTGTTTGTTTTCTTGCTTTCTATCGCCAATAGAATCAAAGAAAGTTGCTGAAGCACTGAAAAATAGCAGCTGGGTAGAAGTCATGCAGGAGGAGTTTCTTCAATTTGAAAGGCAGGGAGTTTGGAAGATTTTCCCTTTACCTAAGGGTAAGTATGCAATTGGAACAAAATGGGTGTTCAGAAACAAGAAGGATGACAAAGGTGTTGTAATCAAGAACAAGGCAAAGTTAGTTGTTCAAGGGTATACACAGGAAGAAGGCATTGACTATGATGAAGTTTTCGCTCCAGTTGCAAGAATTGAAGCAATCAGAATATTTTTAGCTTTTGCAGCTGCCAAGAACTTCAAAGTTTTTCAAATGGATGTGAAAAATGCCTTTCTGTATGGAAGGATTGAGGAAGAGGTGTATGTGTGTCAGCCTCCTGGATTTGAAGATCCAAAGTTTCCTGATCATGTATGTAAGCTTGATAAGGCTCTATATGGGCTGCATCAAGCTCCCAGAAAATGGTATGAAATTTTATCTTCTTTTCTGTTGGCTAACAACTTCAAGAGAGGAACAATTGACAAAACTCTCTTCTTCAAGAAGTCCAATCAACATATCATGCTAGTACAGATCTATGTTGATGATATTATCTTTGGTTCTACCAATGAATCTCTCTGCAAGGACTTTGAATCATTAATGAAGTCTAAGTTTGAAATGAGTTCAATCGGTGAACTTACTTTCTTTCTTGGACTACAGGTGAAGAAAACTCCTACAGGAATTTTTATTAGTCAATCAAAGTATGTCAAGGACTTTCTTGAAAGATTCAAGCTTACTGATTGCAAAGCTCTAGGAACTCCAATGTCCAAGACAACATCTCTAAGTCCTGACCTTGAGGGGGAGAATGTTGATCAACATCAATACAGAGCAATGATGGGTTCGTTAATGTACCTCACAGCAAGCAGGCCTGATATAATGTTTGCAACTTGCTTGTGTGCAAAATTTCATGCCAATCCCAAGGTTTCACTCATGCTTGCTGTGAAGAGAATCCTTAGATATCTCAAAGGAGCACCAGGTCTAGGATTGTCGTATCCTAGAAATGAAGACTTTCAGTTCGTGGCTTATACTGACAGTGATTATGGAGGTTGCAACATTAGCAAGAAATCCACATCAGGAGGATGTCAATTTCTTGGATCCAGAATTAAGTCTTGGCAATGCAAGAAGCAATCTTGTGTTTCTACCTCTACTGCAGAGGCAGAATACATTGCTGCTTCTAGCTGCTGTGCACAAGTTATATGGATTCAAAATCAGATGAAGGATTATGGAGTAGAGCTGTTCAACACACCTATACAAATAGATAACTCAAGTGCAATCTCCATCACCAACAATCCTGTCAAGCATTCAAAGACCAAGCACATTGATATTAGATATCATTTCATCAGAGATTGTGCAGAAAAGAAGCTAATTCATCTAGTCAAAGTTGATACAGAAAACAATCTAGCTGATCTTTTCACCAAGGCATTTGATGAAGGAAGATTCAGGTATTTAATAATAGCAATTGGCATGATTAACTTTGAATAAATGAATTAATAAGGAATGAACAATTCTTCGGAAGATAAACTTAAATTATCTTCTGATGAGTAATTACTTATCAGAAGATAGTTTAAGTCTTCGGAAGCATTCTTCCTTCCTTATGTCGGAAGAAGTCACACTTCAGAAGATAAGTTCCCTTCTAAAGTATTATCCTTCCGATATATTATACCTTCGGAAGCTCAATCCTCTGAACTTACTCTTCAGAAGTAGATGTCTTCCGAAGAATAATCCTTCTGATGAAATTTTATCTAAGCTTTCAGAATATGTACTTCCGATGCTATATATTTCTATATACTTCGGAAGTAAGCATCTTCCGAAGAACATTTGCTAGTCTCATAAACTACTTCCGACAGCAACATCTTCGGAAGCACTCTGGTCCCTTAGCAAATTTTGAACATTCATTTTACCAACTGCTGTCATCGGAAGACCTTTTTCTGACATCCAGATCTCAAAATTTAATGTGCCTCTATATTAAATACTGACATCCGAAGGTATAAAAAGGTCTCCCGCTCCTCCACATTCTCTCACCGTTTCATTTCAAACGATTTTCCCTTTCTCTCCTAAATTAAACCTAAAATCCTTCAATCGCCATGGAATCCCTCGCCTTCAGACCTGCTCACAACCTAGCAGCGGAACTGTCTTCAGACAATGATGCTGATTTTGCTCCTACTATCTCGTTTCTTCAAAGGAGTAGGTATCATTTTGCATTAACCGTCAAACCTGTGGTGTATGAGTCTCATCACCAGCAGTTTTGGCGTTCTTGTTCTATTGCTTCTTCTTCCAATGGTAGAATTCTTAGTGCTACCATTGATGCTCATTCCATTTCTATTTAGGTGGAGACCATCTGTCAACATCTTCAACTTTATGATGCTGGGGGAAGGGTCTCTTTCACCAGGGATGAGGTAGCATCGACCTTTCGGTCAATGGGGTAGGAAGGTCCTCTCCCTACAACTACTTATTTGAAGGGTAGAGTGTCCTATAATTACAAGTACCTCATACATTTGTTTTTGCATTGTCTGTCCAATAAGACAGGTGGTTGGGATCAAGTTCCCTCTGATTTAGCCTCGGCTATTCATGGCTTGGTCTCTAATCAACTGTTTAATTTTTCTGCTTTCATTTTCAATAACTTGACTGATAATCTTTCATCGCCAAAGAAGTTTTGCATGCATCCCAGATTCTTACAACACATTTTCTACAGTGAGTTGGGATCATTCCGCTCACTATCTGGGAACATATACAATATTCCCTTGGTTACTGCCAAGGTTTTTGTTCAATTAAAGAAGAAGAGTGTACAATTCTCTGGGATCTTCACTCCTCTTCTTCACTCTATGGAGTTACCTACTCCAGAAGGTGACAGCTCTTTCCACATATGTTCCCCATCCCATCAAAATCACCTACAAACACCACCGAACCCCTGAACAGCTCTCTATAGTTGTTCAGGCCCCTTCTTCTGAACCCATCAAGAAAAAGGTGAAGAGAACTGCAAAGGGCACAGTTCCACCTAAGGTGCAAGCCACACCTGCTGTCTCTCCACAGGTTCTTCCTCTGGAACCTGTGGCTGCCCTAAACCAGCCTGAAAGCCCTCAGAGTATGTCACCATACATATCTGAGAATACCCAAAGGGATACCCCAATATTTGAGTCTGCTTCTTATGAAGCAGCTCCACTAGTTAAGGGACTGTCTCCCAGGTCTCCAGGATTATATCACCCAGAAATGCCCCCACCCATCCATTCACCCAGGCTCAAGGGCCTTCTGCTGTAGCTTTGGATGACCCACACTCTCCCACTACCCAAACACTAATGAGAGTGGTGACACAACTACAGGCAAGGTTCCCTGACCCAGAGCCTACAATATCAGAGGTTGACCCCAGGGGTATAGAAATGGTCAATGCAATTGAGGCTGCCACTACTGTTGACCCTTTTAAGGATCTTCAGGACAGTGGTACAGGCAATAGGACCTCAACTGTGGCAACCCACACTGGTGAGGACTTCTTTGAAGCCCTCCTCAATGAGGGGAATCCAGGGTGCCAAGAAACCACATCTGGTGGTGGAGGTGCAGGAGCATCGCCCAGTGATTCCACTCACGTGGATGAGGGCACAACAACTGAGGAATTGACGGCCACCATTTTCTACTCTCCAAGCCAGGGTAGCTCACCTGGAAGCTGAGGTTGCTACCCTACGGCTTGAGGTCCAGGCCAAAGAGGCTACTATCCTGGACTCAGGAGAAGACCACCCATTGTTTGTGCTCCCTTTTGTCCTGATCCTACTACTACTACTACTACCTTTGTCTCCCCTGATGCTACCAAAAAGGGGAAGAAGGTACCATCTGTAGGATCAGGATCAAAAGCAAGAGAAGAGGAAGTTGCACAAGATGTCAACCCATCCTTAGTCACCTTGACTAATGAATGGGATGAATTCTTGGGCACTTATTTTCATCACTCTACTACTTCCTCTTCCTATTCTTCTGCCAATGGTGAGGCTGCCATAGAGATTGAGCAAGAGCTCACAACAGATCTCTCTATGGAGTCTAGGTCCCCTGTTGGGACTCAACCGTCCCCTTCTGGGACTAAGTCTCCTTCTGAGACTCTAACCCAGGTTGCCATGGAGGAACCAATTCAAGAACAACAACCTATCTCCATAGAACATGTGTCCCCTTCTGGGACAAAGGCTGCTGAAGACCTCTCCTCTGCTCCTGAACTCTCTGTGGACACCAATTAAGAATCTCCCAAGGTGGTTGGTCAACTAGAGGAGGCAGTAAATTCTAAGGTTAACTCCGAAGCTGCAACTGCTTCTGAAGGCCCAGTCATACTTGATGATTCTTCCACAGAAGAGTTATTTGCCGATGAACCAGCTAGTGAGGCTAAAGGATCCATCTCCTCTGGGGTAAAAATGATGGACAAAGGAAAAAGGAAGCTGACCCCAGAGGAGGAAGCAGAATAGGAGGACAGGATGCCAAAGAAGAAGAAGGGCCGACCAGACACTTCCCTGGATGATTGTAACATCAGTGCCGGACGTGTGCCGGAACAGTGATCGCAACAGTAATTCGTACAGTAACTCAGGTACACATTACGTTAAACTATGTTTATGCTATTGACACATTATACTTAACACGAGACTATTATGCGATTGTCTAAAATCTGATTAAAATCTTAGGGTTTAACAGTCAGAAACATATCAGACAACACAGAATGGAAACACAGATACTTGATTTGATTCTATTATGTGTAAACGTATGTGAGGTTAAACAAAACAAAACCATAACGGTTGTTGTTATAGAACGCTAAACAGATGAATTATTCGTATAGGTGACGATCTGTACGAATGATTCTGAGAGTTTAATGTTCTGAAATAATGACTGAAAAGTAGAAAACAAAAGTTGGAAAGCCAAACCATCGTCGTGTTCGTTCGAATGACGATTCGAACGAATACACGCGGTGGCGACGTGTTCCGACGAAACGAACACGAAAACGATACGAACGATCATAAAATTGAGGAAATAAAATATTTTCTGTTTTACAATTTTGAAACTCATCAAAAACAAAGTAAAATGAATTAATTTAAATCTAAAATACGTACATTCGCGAAACAATTACCTAAACGTGTAAAATAATAAATTACGATAAATAATTCATGAAAATGATATTTAAAATAATTATCAGTATTAATCATCTTTTAAACATTTTAAAATAAATTTCTTGTTATTAATTTACGAGAAACGTGCGTAAAGTGCCGGAAACGCGACGAAAATACGAACCGAGCAACCGAAACGAACCCAAATACCCACGGGATATATAAACTTTAAATGAGTTCATCTTCTCATTTATTACACTTTTCTTCTCTCTCTAAAATCATCAAACCCGTCACTTTCCATCTCTCTAAAATCTTCAACTTCAAACAACAAGATCGAGCTCATTTCTTGGTGAAATCGTGCATTTTTGGTGTCAACGCGTAGCTAACAACGAGATCTACAAGAAAGTACTACAGATCTGGAGGTTCATCCAGCCGAACTTGAGGTATGAATGAAAGAACACACAAGAAACTAGGGTTTTTGTCACTTGTAACCAACCACGATCTTAACCGGTTCCACAACCTGGACCGATCGACCTTAGGGCTTCTTTCGAACACCATGATGGTTAGATCTAACCAGCAGGAGGGTGGGAACAACCTGATGTTGCAAAGTTGATGAGGATGATGGTCACGAACCAGGGTTCGTGAAACAGCCTCACGGCCGAACCCATGCAGGTTGCATAAACAGGAGCCGAACCTTTCTAGCATAGCCGAACCATGTTTGCTCAACTGACCGAACCCTACTCCTCAGCAAACCCAGCAGCACCCGAACCTTTCTAGGTTGGACGAACCCTTCTATCCCATGCGAACCTTGCATGCAACCTCGGCGAACCTATCAACAACTCGCGAACCTCCTGGGCATGGGGCGAACCTTCAGTCTTGCCGAACCCTGTTGAGTCTCACCTTGCCCCGAACCTTTCCAGTTGAGGCCGAACCTTGCATGGCTGTGAGTCTTTAACCGAACCTTAGGCGAGATGTTAGACGAACCTTGATGCTGTTCACGAACCAACCCTTGCCGAACCTCCTTGGGGTGGCTAACCTCTAGGCTGTCGAACCAAGGCGGCATGCCACGAACCCTCACTGTTCTACACCTAGCCGAACCTTAGGTTGGTCTACCCTATGCATACTCACGAACCTTTGAGAAGAAGCTAATAGGTTTGCTGCCATAAGGATTGCCAGCTCCCACATCTCACACCGGCCCAAACATGATATGATCAGCCACACCTTTAGCTTCGGCCCAATTGGGGTTTAACAAGGCCCAAATATCTCCCCTAGGTCCAATTGATTTCGGCCCACTATACCTAGCCGGCCCACTTGGGTTATTTGGTCCAATTGATTTTTCGGTTCACATAGGTCAAGTTGAAACGAACTTTTAAAACTAGTTCAAATTATAACATGCGTGGGAATTCTTAAAAATACTACAAAGTTGGTTGAGGATTCACAAAAACAAGAAAGTTAACACTAACCCAATTAGGCTAGGAGTCACTAAATTCTTTAACAAATAAATGGGGCCGAATTAATACCGAGACTCACAAGTGTTAGCCAACTTTAGGGCTAACACTTACACGCACATGAATCATTTCAACATATGCTTATAAACTATAAACACTATGAAATCAATACAGGATCGTGAACATCACCACAAGTACAAACAAAGAGCGCGTGCATTCTTATTTTACTTAGTCAACCACTACGGACACAAAGTGAGTTCATTTGTCCCTTTTCAAAGTTATTTGTTTTACTTCGGGACTGAGAAGCATGTTAAACATTTTAATAAATTAATGAAATGTTATCTAATGCTTTTAAACTTAAACATGATGCTTACAATGAGGCTTATGCTTGGAATCTAGTATACTTTGAGAAGCTATAAACTTGAGGCTTGATGTTTATGTGAGAAACTAAATGCTTAAACTTGAGGCTTGATGCTTATGTGAGAAACTAAATGCTTAAACTTGAGGCTTGATGCTTATGCTAGAAACTAAATGCTTAAACGTGAGACTTGATGCTTATGCTATGAAATTTATGATGAAACTATATGTGAGTGCTTGAATCTATATGCTTGAAACTATGATTGCGTGCGAAATGCTAAGCTTGTATCTAATCATGGGCTACGTAATTGCTAAACTTTTGCTATAGCAGGGCTTGTACCCATGTATTGAGATACGTGAAAGCTAAACTATGACGAGGCTAAGCTGTTATCTATATAAGAGACATGTAATTGCTAAACTTCTGCTATAGCAGGGCTTTTGTATGCTTATATGAGATATGTAAATGCTGGATTGTTTGTGTATGCATGGCTTGTGTCTATGTATGAGATACGTAATTGCTAAACTTCTGCTATAGCAGGGCTTGTATCTTGTATAGGGGACACGTAATTGCTAGACTAGGCTTAACTAATTCATGAGATACGTAATGGCTAAACTTCTGCTAGAGCAGGGCTTGTATCTAGCCGTGAGCTACGTAATTGCTAAACTTCTGCTATAGCAGGGCTTGTACTCACGCATGAGATTAGTGAAAACGAAACTATGGTGCGTGTGAAACTATGATGCTTGTTAAACTTACTTTGAAGCTAATACTTACGAATGCTATAGACTTGTAAACTTTGAAACAGTAAACTAAAGCTACGACGAGGAATGGTTTGAATGGTAGGTAAAATGCTTAATTATTATTAACAACAGTGTCATATGCGGATTAGTATGTGGTGGGACGGCGTCTGGGCGGGTTGTAGGCTCGACTCAGGGGTATGCCCTATATATAAGCATACCGATTTGGATATCACATGTGGAGTTAATAAGATTAAGGTTTTACCGAAAGAGGTTTGTTAAAACTATTTTAAACTTGTAAACTTTATGAACTCACCAACCATTATGTTGACTTTTTTTCTTACATGCTTGCTCAGGTGATGAACAGGTTTAAGCTAAGGCTTTTGGATTGCATGCTAGGCGGCCCAGATAGAGGACCTAGTGAATTTTGGAAGCACATATTTTGTTATTCATACGAATCACTTTTGGATGTCTTGTACATATTACAAGATAGAAAACATTTGATTCTTTTGTTAGGTTTACCGAGTTAAATTACTGAACATTGCTATTGTAATTTATCTTTGTAATCCTAATTTAATGTTTGATTGTGCTTTAGTTATTCTTAACATTGATGCTATGTAAACAATCTGATCATTACGATTATCACTCACGATATCGTGCCCCGAGAACCTTCCGCCCGACGGGGACTTCGATCCAACCCCGCCGGCTCGGGGTGTGACAATGATGAGCTTATCAGACTCTCTACTCTTCTCCAGGAGAAGGGGTATGACATAGATGAAGTTTTGCTCTGGTCGGTACCTGAGATGGCTGCCGAGCTGGACAGGGTGCAGCAGCAGGAACATGCAGCTGCTGCATCCAAAGCCATGGTTGTACTTACAAAGAAACAAAAGGAGAAGGCCTACAGAGACAAAATGAAGGCTATCCTCCTACAGTATGGCTTCCATGCTCGGCAGCTAGGCCCTATGAAGAACTCAACCATGGATATGCATGTCAAGGACATAAAGGCCAAAATTGACAGAGGTGAGTTGCCTTCTATGGAGCTAATACAGGCTCAAAGGGCAAGCCTAAACTTAGGCTTAGGTTTAGGGGGAGGAGATACAATTGAAATACCCATCTCTGGATCTGGGATCAGAGAGGGTGAAGAAGTCATGTGTGGGGAGGCTACAAAGGCAATGTTCCCCAACATGTTCCCCCTAAACCCTAAGGAAGAACCAGTCTCTCCTCCATCAAGTCCCTCACTTGACAACATGCCCATCTCTTCAGTGATTAAGATCAACAAGGGTAAGAAGGCTGCAAAGACACATCAATCAAAAGACCCTAATCCTGAGAGACAATCAAAGGCAGATGAGAGGAGAGGAACTGAGCATCAAGGATCTGGGGTTGCAGATCCACAGCCAACTGCAGGAACAGATGCAGTAGTGGGCTCCAATGTGGAAGATCAACAGGCCAGAGAACAGGGGAGTCAAGCCATGGTCTCAGACAAACCAAGAATGAGAAGAAGAAAGATCATGGCTAGAAGAAGAAAGAAAACTACCACCATCTCCTCTGACTCTGAGCCTGATTCAGAACCCTCAGAACCAAAAGGCACACCAGAACCTTTAGAGCCTAAGGCCAATCCAAAGGACATTCATTCCTTAATGCATACTCATTCTTACATTCCTATAGTGAAGTGGAGCTTTAATGCACAACAGAAGATGTTCACACTCACTAAAGTCAATGGAGGAATAAAGGTTCTGGATATTATGCAGTTAATGGTGTTGGCTGCACCTTTTGTGTTTGATCTTGAGAAACTCCCACTTGATAATCTTGATAATGGATCAGATGGGAGAATAGCCATCAAATGGGTGAAGGCTAGAGCTCAGGTTCTGAGGGGAGAGAAGAAGACCAGGAGAATAATATAGGAAGTTTTGGTAGCATCAGCCTAGGGGGAGGCTGTAAAGACTAATAAAGCTAATGCTTACCAAACTTCTAATTTATCTAAGTACTGGGCTCTACAAAGACAAACAGCTTTTGAAAGAAAGGAGTTACTCTTCGGAAGCATCATTTCTTCCGAAAGGTAACTTACTCCTACCGAAGACTGTACAAGACAAACTGCTTCGGAAGGCCAACACTTAGAAGATTCAAAGCTTCAAAGCTTCCGAAGACATGAAGCATCTGAAAGGCAAAGGCTTCCGAAGATTCTCTTTTCCAACTGTCAAAGACAAAGACTTCTGAGGATAATTATCTGACAAAGACTGTAGCTGATTACCTTTTATGGTACAAAAGTTGCTGACAACAGACATGTTGGTCTGAGTAAAACAAAGATAACATACCGATAGTCAGACACAACACCTTACTTCTCCTCATCAGCATTAAATGCCGAAGATCGCCTGAAGCCTTGAAGATCAAGAACATTAAATGTCTTTTGTATTTAGCTAGTCTTTTGTAAAGTCAATGTCTATAAGTGTAATGATTGTAATTAAGTGTCTTAGCCGGTTAAGACACTTTAGATACTAGAATAAGCTTTACTTTATGTATTGTCTAGTATACCCAACTTGTATTCCTACGAGTATACGGCTGTAGCCTTGGCTATATAACCTCTCATTGTAACTTGTATAAGTGTGCTTGCTTGTTGTAACACTTAAACAACTTTGAGAGAAATATATCTTTGAGCTTGAAATGTGTTTCTGTGTTCTTACTTATTGCTCAAAGATTGTTTGTTTACCTTTGAGTATTTGAGAGATCCTTCTAACAGGAATTCCGCATCTGTTAGATTGATAGATGGAAATACTTGTGAAGTGTTGTTTAGAGTTAACTACCCGATCTAACAATTATTTATATATATTGTACTTAATGTGGTTGTTTGTCAAGCCACGCATAGTATAATACAATAAACTTTACTTTGTTTCTTTTATTATAGTCTAGTTTTGTATCCTTATGAGAATTACTATAACTTTGTGTATATAACCTCTCAAATGTAATATGCTAAATAGGTGAATTGTATGAGGGGTATTTGGTAGCCTCTTAATAGATCATTGCATCGTAATGGTTAAGAGATAACATTAAGTTTTAATGGTTAAGAATAACATTAAGAGATGACCTTATAACTATTCAGGCTTAATGTTACCTATTAATTATCAAGAGACTATAAAGCATTAAGATGTAGCCTCTTAATGATCATTAAAAGACTACCAAACTATCATTTATATAGTTTGCAAGAGATAAATATACTTGAAGCTTGAAAGAAGCTTGTGTGTTTGCTTTTGTTTCACATTCTGAATTGTTTGATTGATAGTGAGATTCTGTTTACAGAAATCTCGCTTCTGTTCACTTGTATTTAGAAAGTATCGTGTGAAGTGTTGTTTAAGTTTTTGAACCCAATCCAACAAAACCAAATTAAATATTACAATTAATAATTAATTTTAAAACTTTAAATACGTACCCTTCGATGAGCGGGTAACATAACTAGATACACTAATTGGTTGGTTAGAAAGCAACAAGACAGCAGCCATTCAAGTTTAGAGAGGAAAAACAATTATCATGAAGTTGGCGAAATGCTCTTTTAACTCCCAACTTTATCATTCTTTCATTTCACTAGCTAGCTGTTAATTAATTTCTTAAAGTAATAACCTATATAACTTTGCCAAAATCAATCCATATATTTGATTTTTTTATCGAACATTATTGAAATACATGCATGTAAAACACTTCTTCTTTTATGTGTATGTGTAAATTCATAAACGTTTAAGAGTTAACATTGTTGTATGTTTTGTTAGTGTTTAGAGACAAAATTACAACGATGTTAACTTTTAAACAGTGATAACATTACACATACACAAAAGAAAGAAGTGTTCTACATATGTTGCAATGATGTATTTAAAAAAACGAAAGATTTGGATTAATCGTAACAAAGTTATATGGTTTATCGTTTTAAGAGTGAGTTGTTATAAGATTAGAATCCAATTTATATATGTTTAAATCAACTTAGTTAAATAAATACTTAGAGTACATTGATAAGAGCAGTTTTGTATGGTAGCTTTATGACTTCATCAAACAAAAGCACAGGGTCTCAAGTTAGTTTTATCTTAAACTTGTCTACGAGTTAGTCCCGCTGGGCTCATGAGCCAGTGAATCATGATTGACAGATGATAGTAGCTACAGAACTCGTAATTAATTAAGCTAAGCTAAATCACCGAAGGAATTTTTTTTTTTTTTTTTTTTTTTTCCATTCTCGTAACAAAACAAAGACTCCCCATTCCCATCGACCCTTCGCCATCAGTGTTGCATAAGAGTAGTACACTTGGACAATTTTGATTATGATTATAGATATTTGAAAATAATTAATAACGTGCCATGTTTGAATGGGACCAACTATTCATTTAATTTACACACGGCCCTGAGAATTGAGCTGTTCAGAACGAGCCGAAAAAAATGCCCATTACGAATTCAAATATAAAAGTAAGGGTGTTCAAAAAAACCAAAAACCGTATAAAATCGAACCTTATTCACAACTGAAGAAACCGAGCCGTATTCGTAACTGAAAAAAATCAAACCGAATTCCGAATTCGGTTTTCGGTTCACCTACCCGTATCCGAGTTCTGATTTCGATTTCGATTTCGGTAAGAATTTTTTTTGAATTCGGTTTATTCGGTTAACCGATTAAACGGAATTTGGATTCAGATTTATTATTTTATTAATAATATATAAGGTTAAATTCAGTTTATTTGAATCAGTTTATTAACTTTTTAACTGGTCTAATTGGGTTATAATCGGTTTATTTGATTGAATTTGGTTTATTCGGTTTATAACTGCTTTATATGGTTTTTAAACATTTTATTCAGTTTGTTCGGTTTTAACCGAAATCGAACCAAACCACTTCCCGAATTCGGTTCGGTTTTCGGATAGGGAAAAAATTGAAAATCGATTAAACCGAACCGAATAAATGTTAATCGAACCGAGGAACACCATAGTTTAAATGACATTAAAGTAACTTCGTTTACTTTAAAGAAAATTATGTTTTGTACCTATTAAATCATGTATCTATATATGGTTTTTTTTAGTTTTCCGCAACTTGTTGGTTTATTTTTGAATGAATCACTATATATATATACATATATATCGAAAATTTTGTGCCCTCTAAAAAATGGGTTCGAGATGTAGGTCGGATTTGACCCACCCCTAGGATGTACTAATTTGACAAGCCGAAGCCTCTTAATTAACTCTAGCTGTCTATTTAGCATGATTAGCTAGGACATAACAAATAAATAAATAATCATTGGCCACTAATAATATTATGAGCAGTTTAATTAACTAGATCATTACATACACCCCGTCCACAAAAGGAAAAAATAGATAATAATTTTAGCATAAAACTATAAATCGGATATGATACCCTAATGCTAAACCTGACCTGGTTAAGCCAGCAAGTGATTGTGGGGTGCATGTAGCCGTTGGAAGAACCACCAATCAGCAATGGTGAGTAAACGACATGTCTAGATTGTGGCCCATTAGTTTTGTTTGCTGGCCGGACGTAATTTCTATATCGCCAAATTTAACAAACAAGAAACCGACAATTCTATAAAGAGGAGAGGATTATTTAATATGACCTATTGTTTAAGGATGCATCATATACTTTGTAACATCAAATGACTAATTAATACTATACATACTAAAATTTAAATACTTCAACTTAATTAATAATTAAAACCATTCAATTTCAAAATAAATTTTTAAAATATGTAATTCATTGAGAATCATTATTAATTAATTGAATACCAAAATAATCATTTATGACTACATTATTTTTTTTGTTCTTAATACTTATAATTTCTTATTTGACGCATTTCTACATACAGAGAGACTAGTAAGATGCCCACATGATACGATGAGAAACACAACAATTAGGTTGGTGATATTCTTAAATTTGATTAATAGACATAGCTATATGTATTTTACTTAGTAAAGAATATTTAGTTGTTAATTTAACCTCTTATAAATGGTTTTAAAAACTAAACTAAAACAAGTAATCTCGCTAGCAAAAAAAATAAAACTAAGATTTAGCATTAAAAAACTAAGATTTAGCATTAAACTAGCAAATTATGTATTTCTGATTTGGCTCGTAAAAATCTTTAGCTAGCTTGCGGTAGTCAAACCAAATTTTTAATTTTTTTTATTATTTAAGCAAAAATGAATATTAGACTAAAAATCTCAATATTAAATGTCAAATATGAATTGATAGCCAATTGTAGCAAAAATCTTAAAAAGTGGTCCGTTTGATTTGAGCAGTTTTTTGATAGTCGTTATATGCTACTTTATTTCTTAAGGATATCGATGTATAATAAACTTAAAGAAATAAAAAACTTTTGGTTTACATTTAAAAGGTTTAATATTGTTAAAAGTTGTATTTAAGTAGCGCGATGTAGTGCGATGCAGTGGTGTCGACTTATTTCCAAATCATTTTCATTTTAAGCATTCTCAAATTATCTTTTAAGCATTCTCAAATCCATGGTTATTGCTGAGCCTTCAGTTCCTCCACCTTCTTTTTAGATGCCTTTAGCGCTTTGTCATATATGCTTATCAACTACAAACAACAAACATCTATCAAACATCATGTGTGTGCGTATATACGCATATATTTAAATTACATATGTTTGTGCATATATGTGTGTGTGTACACACATATATATAAACTTACCTCGTCAACTTCATCATGCATTATTATAAAAGGCGGCAATATCATTATGTTGTTACCAGCAACCCATATCCGTTTGTATGTAAGATTATAGAAGACTTGTGCTTATCAAAACACATGAAGCCTTGAAAGACTGAAAGCTTGCGAAAGACTGAAATCTTGAAAGCTTGCAAAAAGTATTATTGGAAACAAAAACCTTACTTTCAAAAGACTGAAAGCTTCAGAAGAATAGGTTGATCATTCTGATAACCAGACACAAGACAAAGCTTTTGATAACACCAAAGCGTCAAAAATTCTGATGACCTTTCTCTCCATCATAAGCAAATTCTTTTCCCACATAAAAGCCATCAAAAGGCATTAGACTTCCGATTATCAGAAGACATTCAAGCAGTAATGGCTAATATCTCACATATGTTCTTTTGAAGATAAAGACGCATTAGAAGAATCAATACTTCCAAAGACAATTATGCTTTGAAGGTTTTTCAGAGGAATCCAATAGCTTCCAATGAGCAATAACTTTCATATACAAAGTTATTTCCTACCAACATAATATGTTGATGCTGAAGCACATTTGAAGAAGGTTACAAGTTGACTCTAGATTTCTGAACTAGATCATAAAACATTCTGATGTTAGTTAGAATAGTAACGTACAATTCCTAGAGCGGTAGTGATTATAGAAGATCCCATGATGCACTGAAGATCAATATAATTACCTTCTGGATCATAGTCATTTAATGTAAAAGTCAATGTAGATATTTTATTAATTGTAATAAATGTGCTTTGTGTCTAGTCTTGTATTCCTACGATGATGCAATTGTAGCTTTGTGTCTATAACCTCTCAATTGTATACCTCTAAGCATGACATGTATATGCCTTGTAAACATTGCAATAGTTGAGAGACATATACTTTGAGTTTGAATGTTAGTTCTTGTATATTTGTTTTTCTCATTCTTTGCTAGAAAATGTTGGATCGGGTTGTTTAATCTAAACAACACTTCACAATGATTTCTCTAATACAATCTAACATATGCGGAATACAGTTGGGTATACTAGACAATCTAACAGATGCGGAATACAGTAAGAACACAAGAACAAATTCAAGCTCAAAGATATATTTCTCTCAAAGTGTTACAAGTGTAATCGGACAAGCACAAACACATACAAGCACGCCTAAACAGGTTTACAATGAGAGGTTATATAGCTAAGGCTACAACCATATACACGTAGGAATACAGTTGGGTATACCAGACAATACATAAAGTAATGCTTATTCTAGTATATGGAGTGTCTTAACAGGCTAAGACACTTACTTACAATCATTACAAATATAGACATTGACTTTACAAAGACTAGCTAAATACAAAAGGCATTTAATATTGTTGATCTTTAAGGCTTCAGATAATATTTTGCATTTAATGCAGCTGCGGAGAAGTATGGTGTTGTATCTGACTTTAGGTATGTTGATCCTTGTTGTTCTCAGACCAGCACGTCTGTTGTCAGTACCTTTTGTACTATAAAAGTGCTCAGCTACAGTCTTTGTCAGAGGGTAAACCTCGGAAGTCTTTGTCTTTGTCTTTGCTGCAGAAGAGAATCTTCGGAAGCTGTTAGCCTTTGGTTCTTCAGAAGCTTTATGTCTTCATAAGCTTTGAAGCTTTAACTCGTAAGAGTTGGCCTTCCGAAGTGTTTGTCTTGTATAGCCTTCAGCAGGAGTGAGTTACTCTTCGGAAGCAATGTTGCTTACGAAAAGGAACTCCTTCCTTCCGAAGGCTGTTTGTCTTTGTAGACCTTTATACTTAGACGAAATTGAAGTTTGGTGAGCATAAGCCTTTATTAGTCTTTACAGTCTCCCCTTAGGCTGATGCTACCAAAACTTCTTATGGGATTCTCTTCACAAACTTTTTTCCCATCAGGACCTGAGCCCTTGCCTTTACCCACTTGACACCGACTCTCCCATATCCATTGTCTGGATTTTCAAGTGGTAGTCTTTCCAGGTCAAGGATAAAGGGCTGAGCCAGCACCATCAATTTTGTCAAATCCAAAACCTTTATTCCTCCATTCATCTGATAAAGAGTGAACTCCTTGTGAAGTGCATTGAAGCTCCAATTTATTATAGGAATGTAGGTATGATGATGCATCAAATCATAGAGGTTTCTTGATTGATCTTTAAGCATTGGAGGTTTAGGTGTGGCTTTAGGTTCTGAGAGTTGTGTATCAGGCTCAGAGTTAGAGGATATGGGAGTAGTTTTCTTTTTCCTTCTAGCCATGCTTTTTCTTCTTCTAAACCTTGGTTTATCTTGAGCAATAGCTTGACTCCTCTGATCTCTGGCTTCCTCTTCTTCCACATTTGTTCCCACTGCTGCATCTGTTGCAGTGGCCTGTGGACCAGCATCCTCAGTTGTTGAGGGCTCTTTTCTCCTCTCATCAGCCTTTGATTGTCTCTCAGGATCAGGGTTTGTTGATTGTTGCTTCCTTGCAGTCTCTTTACCCTTTTTGATCTTGATCACTGAAGAGATTGGCATGTTTTCCATAGAAGGACTTGATGGAGGAGAGGCTGGTTCTTCCTTAGGGTTTAGGGGGAACATGTTGGGGAACATAGCCTTTGTTAATTCCCCACACATGACTTCTTCCCCTTCTCTGATCCCAGATCCAGAGATGGAAATTCAATGGTAGCTCCTCCCCCTAAACCTAAGCCTAAGTTTAGGCTTGCCCTTTGAGCCTGTATCTGCTCAATAGAAGGTAACTCACCTCTGGCTACTTTGGCCTTGATGTCCCTGACATGCAAGTCCATGGTTGAGTTCTTCATAGGGCCTAGCTACCGAGCATGGAAGCCATACTGGAGGAGGATTGCCTTCATCTTATCTCTGTAGGCTTGATCATTATGTTTCTTTGTAAGCTTTACCATGGCTTTGGATGCAGCAGCTGCCTGTTCTTGTTGCTGCACCTTGTCCAGCTCGGCAGCCATCCTAGGCACCGACCATAGCAACACTTCATCAAAATCATATCCCTTCTCCTCAAGTAGAGCAGAGAGTCTGATCCGCTCTTCATCCAGAGAAGTGTCTGGTCGGCCCTTCATCTTCTTGGATCTCCTCTCCTCCTGTTCTGCTTCCTCCTCTGGGGTGAGCTTCCTTTTTCCTTTGTCCATAGCTTTTGCCCCAGAGGAGATGGATCCTGTGGCCTCACCAGCTGGTTCATTGGCTAGTAGCTCCTCTGTGGAGGAATCCTCAATAATGACTGGGCCTTCAGAAGCAGCTGCAGCTTCGGAGTTAACCTTAGCATTCACTGCCCCCTCCGGTTGACCAACCACCTTGTGTGATTCCTTAGCAGTATCCACAGAGTGCTCAGGAATGGAGGAGAGGTCTTCAGCAGCCTCTGTCCCAGAAGGGGACACAGGTTCCATGGAGATTAGTTGTTCTTGTTGGGTAGTTTCCTCCATGGCAACCTGGGCTGTAGTCTCAGGTGGAGACTTAGTCCCAGAAGAGGACTGTGGAGTCCCAGCAGGGGACTGAGGCTCCATAGAGACATTTGTTGTTGCAGCTTCTTGCTCTGTCTCTTTGGCAGCCTCTGTTGCCTCAGAAGAAGAGGAAGAGGAAGTAGTGGAATCATGGAAATAAGTGCCCAAGAAGTCATCCCATTCATTAGTCAGAGTAACTATGGATGGGTTAACATCTTGTACACCTTCCTCTTCTCTTGCTTCTGGTCCTGACCCTGCAGATTGTACCTTCTCCCCCTTTTTGGTAGCATTAGGTGAGACAAAGGCAGTAGTAGCAGGATCAGGATGGAAAGGGTGAAGGATCACTGGGGGACGACTCCTGAGGTCCAAGATGGTGGCTTCTTTGTGTTGGACCTCCTGCCGTAGGGTAGCAACCTCAGCTTCCAGGTGAGCTACCCTGTCTTGGAGGGTTGTGATTATAGCCATCCATTCCTGTGTTTTGGTGCCCTCATGCACAGGAGTGGAGTCATTGGGCGATGGAGTCCTGAGCCTAACTCCTGCACCTCCACCACCAGAAGTGGTTTCTTGGAACCCTGGATTCCCCTTATTGAGAAGGGCTCCAAAGAAGTCCTCCCCAGTGAGGGTTGCCGCAGGTGAGGTCCTAGTGCCTGTACCACTGGCCTGAAGATCCAGAGTAGGATCAGCAGTAGTGGCAACCTCATCTGCATTGACCCCTTCAGTACTCCTGGGGCCAACCTCTGAAGTTGTAGGCTCTGGGTCAGAAAACCTAGCTTGTAGCTGTGTCACCACTCTCATAAGTGTCTGGGTAGTAGGAGAGAGTGGTTCCTCCACATCTATAGCAGAGGTTCCTTGAGCCTGGGTGATAGTATGGGTGTGGGGCATTTCTGGGTGATAAGAACCTGGAGACTTGGGAGACAGTCTCTGAACTAGTGGAGTTGATTCATAAGAAGCAGACTCAATAATAGGGTCATCCCTTTGGATATTCTCATGTATGTTTTGTGACATACACTGAGGGCTATCAGGCTGGTTAAGGGCAGCCACAGGTTCCAGAGGAAGAACCTGTGGAATAACAATAGGTGTGGCTGTCACCTTAGGTGGAACTGTGCCCTTGACAGTTCTTTTCACCTTTTTCTTGATGGGTTCAGATGAAGGGGCTGAACAGCTGTAGAGAGCTGTTCAGGGGTTCGGCGGCGTTTGTAGGTGATCTTTATGGGGTGGGGAACTGAAATGAAAGGTGTGGGTTCAGCATCTGTGGGTGCAATAGAGCTGTCACCTTCTGGAGTTGGTAACTCCATGGAAGGAAGAAGAGGAGTAAAGTTCCCAGAATACTGGTTACTCTTCTTCTTCAGTTGAACAAAAACCTTGGAAGTTACCAAGGGGATTTTGTATATATTCCCAGTTAGTGAGAGGACTGAACCTAACTCACCATAAAATATATGCTGCAAAAACCTGGGATACATACAAAATTTTGTTGGTGACGAAATATTGTCAACCAAATTATTGAAAATAAAAGCGGAAAAGTTAAAAAGTTGGTTTGAGACCAAGCCATGAATAGCCGAAGCTAAGTCAGATGGAACTTGATCTCAACCTCCTGTCTTATTAGAAAGACAATTCAAAAACAAATGTATGAGATACTTATAATTATAGGACACTCTACCCTTCAAATAAGTAGTTGAAGGAAGAGGACCTTCGTATCCCATTGACCTGAAGGTCACTGCTACCTCATCCTTAGTGAATGAGACCTTTCCCCCGACATCACAAAGTTGAAGATGCCGGCAGATGGTCTCCACTGTGATAGAAATGGGATGAGCATCAATGGTGGCATTAAGAATCCGACCATTGGGAGAAGAAGAAACTGAACAAGAACCCCAAAACTGCTGGTGATGCGATTCATACACCAGGGGTTGAACAGTGAGAGCAAAGAAGTACCTGATCCTTCGAAGGAAGGAGATGATCGGAGCAAAATCAGCATCATTGTCTGCTGATAACTTTGCAGGAAGATTGTGAGATGGTCTGAAGGGAAGGAGTTTCATGGTGATAGAAGGCTTTTAGGTTTTAATCGGAGAGAAAAAGACAATTCGAAATGAAACGATGAGAGAAGGTGAATGAGCGGGAAACCTGTTTTACCTTCGGATGTCAGCATTTAATATAGAAATACATTAAATTTTGAGATCCGAATGTCAGAAAAAGGTCTTCCGATGACAGCTCATTTATTATTCAAAATTGGCTAAGGACAGAGTTGCTTCCGAGAGAGTTAGTCATTGGAAGTAGTTCAAGAGCCCAAGGAAGTCCTTCGGAAGATACTTACTTCCGAAGCATATACAAGTATATCATCGGAAGTGTATCTTCTGAAAACTTAGGAAGTTCATCAAAAGAATTGTTCTTCGAAAGATATCTTCTTCTGAATAGTAGGTTCAGAAGATTTTTCTTCCGAAGTTTTAATGTATCGGAAGTATAATACTTTAGAAGGAAACTTATCTTCTGAAGTGTGACTTCTTCCGACATAAGGAAGGAATAATGCTTCCGAAGACTTAAACTATCTTCTTCATCAGAAGATAAATTAAGTTTATCTTCCGAAGAATTATTCTTTCCTTATTAATTCATTTACTCAAAGTTAATCATGCCAATGGCTGTTATTAAATACCTAAATCTTCCTTCATCAAATGCCTTGGTGAAAAGATCAGCCAAATTATGTTCTGTATCAACTTTGACAAGATGAATCAACTTCTCCTCTGCACAGTCTCTGATTAAATGATATCTGATATCAATGTGCTTGGTCTTGGAATGATTGACAGGATTATTGGTGATGGAGATTGCACTTGAATTATCTATCTGAATAGGAGTGTTGAACAGTTCTACCCCATAATCCTTCATCTGATTTTGAATCCAAATGACTTGTGCACAGCAGCTAGAAGCATCTATGTATTCTGCCTCTGCAGTAGAGGTAGAAACACATGACTGTTTCTTGCATTGCCAAGACACAATCCTGGATCCAAGAAATTGACATCCTCCTGATGTGGATTTCTTGCTAATGTTGCAGCCTCCATAATCACTGTCAGTATAAGCCATGAATTGAAAATCTTCATTTCTAGGATACCACAATCCTAGACCAGGTGCCCCTTTGAGGTATCTAAAGATTCTTTTCACAGCAAGCATGTGTGAGACTTTGGGATTGGCCTGAAATCTTGCACACAAGCAAGTTGCAAACATTATATCAGGCCTGCTTGCTGTGAGATACATCAAAGAACCAATCATCGCTCTGTATTGGTGTTGATCAACATCCTCCCCCTCAAGATCTGGGCTAAGAGATGTTGTCTTGGACATTGGAGTTCCCAGAGCTTTGCAATCAGTCAGCTTGAATCTTTCAAGAATGTCCTTGACATACTTTGATTGACTACTAAAAATCCCTGTAGGAGTTTGTTTCACCTCTAATCCAAGAAAGAAAGTGAGTTCTCCCATTGAACTCATTTCAAACTTGGACTTCATTAATGATTCAAAGTCCTTGCAGAGAAATTCATTTGTAGAACCAAAGATAATGTCATCAACATAGATTTGTACTAGCATGATATGTTGATTGGACTTCTTGAAGAAGAGAGTTTTATCAATTGTTCCTCTCTTAAAGTTGTTGGCTAATAGAAAAGAAGATAAAGTTGATGCAGCCCATAAAGAGCTTTATCAAGCTTACAGACATGGTCAACAAACTTTGGATCTTCAAAACCAGGAGGCTGACACACATACACCTCCTCATCAATCCTTCCATACAAGAATGCACTTTTCACATCCATTTGAAAAACCTTGAAGTTCTTGGCAGCTGCAAAGGCTAAAAATATTCTGATTGCTTCAATTCTTGCAACTGGAGCGAAAACTTCATCATAATCAATGTCATCTTCCTGTGTATACCCCTGAACAACCAGTCTTGCTTTTTTCTTGATGACTACTCCCTTGTCATCCTTCTTGTTCCTGAACACCCATTTTGTTTCAATGGGATACTTACTCTTAGGTAAAGGGCAAATCTTCCACACAATTTGCCTTTCAAATTGAAGAAGCTCCTCCTGCATTGCTTCTACCCAACTGTTGTCTTTTAATGCCTCAGCAACTTTCTTTGGTTCTACTTGGGATAGAAAGCAAGAAAACAAACATATGTTTGCGTCATGCATTGAGCTTCTTGTTCTGACTCCTTCTTCAACATTACCAATAATGTTTTCAACTGGATAGGTGTTATGGATGCGAGTTCTAGGAATCACATCCAATTGAGAAGCTAGATCCAGATCTCTTGACTCAAGGTTAGGAAGTACTACCTCAAGCTGGATTTCTGGCATATCTTGTGGTCTTTGAGTTTGGACTGTTGTGGGATCACCTTCTCTGGGAGAAGAAGTTTTCAAAGTGTTTGGAACTGATTGGACTGTTGAGGGACTCACATCTTCTTCTTGATTTAATGGAACTGAAGTAGAATCATTTAAAGGGACAGCATGAGATGTGTTCACTGTCTCGGACTGAGAGACATCATTATGTGCTGAAGTGGATTCTGCCAAGATTTGTCTTGAAGCTATTGGCAGTTCAACACGAAAGTCTTCTTCTCTTTGTTCTGTTGACAGAAGTTCTCAAACTTCTGTTTCAGCATATCTTTCTTGTTCTCTTTAACATCTTCAGAACCTTCATACATCTGCTGTAGAGAATTCCACGGCTCTTGATCAGATTTGCATTTCTTGAATGCATGTATGATTGAGTTAGGGATGGCCATCTGAATGAGCCATAAAGCCTTCGAGTCCACTTCCATTCTCTTGTAATCTTCATCAGAATAAGAGCTGGATCCTTTGGCACAGGAGCTCCACCAGCACCAGCAGCAGGAATAGTAGGGATGAAAGGTCCTTCAAGAACTGACTTACAGAGTTTGAAGTCTTGGTTCCTGATGAATCCCTCCATCCTAACTTTCCAAGTGTCATAGTCTTCTGGAGTGAACATTGGTGGATTGTTGAGAGTACCATTTTCTGTATCATGTTTGTTAAGTGCAGCCAGTTGAACAAACAAACAGAATATGAGTTTTGAAGTAGTGAGATTTTAGAAGAAAAAGAACTGATAACTTAAGGATGCTTAATCACTTAAGTTCAAGAGCCAATGCTCTGATACCACTTGTTGGATCAGGTTGTTTAATCTAAACAACACTTCATAATGATTTCTCTAATACAATCTAACAGATGCGGAATGTCTGTTAGAAGGTTATCTCAAACTCTCAATGGTAAGTTAATAATCTTTGAATGACAGTAAGAACACAAGAAAAAATTCAAGCTCAAAGATATATTTCTCTCAAAGTGTTACAAGTGTAATCGGACAAGCACAAACACATACAAGCATGCCTAAACAGGTTTACAATGAGAGGTTATATAGCTAAGGCTACAACCGTATACACGTAGGAATACAGTTGGGTATACTAGACAATACATAAAGTAAAGCTTATTCTAGTATATGGAGTGTCTTAACAGGCTAAGACACTTACTTACAATCATTACAAATATAGACATTGACTTTACAAAGACTAGCTAAATACAAAAGGCATTTAATGTTGTTGATCTTTCAGGCTTCAGATAATCTTTTGCATTTAATGCAGCTGCGGAGAAGTAAGGTGTTGTATCTGACTTTAGGTATGTTGATTCTTGTTGTTCTCAGACCAGCACGTCTGTTGTCAGTACCTTTTGTACTATAAAAGTGCTCAGCTACAGTCTTTGTCAGAGGGTAAACCTCGGAAGTCTTTGTCTTTGTCTTTGGTGCAGAAGAGAATCTTCGGAAGCTGTTAGCCTTTAGTTCTTCGGAAGCTTTATGTCTTCATAAGCTTTGAAGCTTTAACTCGTAAGAGTTGGCCTTCCGAAGTGTTTGTCTTGTACAGCCTTCAGCAGGAGTGAGTTACTCTTCGGAAGCAATGTTGCTTCTGAAAAGGAACCGCTTCCTTCCGAAGGCTGTTTGTCTTTGTAGACCTTTATACTTAGATAAAATTGAAGTTTGGTGAGATCAGCCTTTATTAGTCTTTACAGAAAAATTGTGAGATATCGTTAATTTTTCTTCCGCATTTGTTAAGCTTGTACACTGAAAAAAAATGTGAAGTTTTGTTCAAGTGAGCAACACGATCCAATATATATATATATATATATATATATATAATGGAGGATGGTCAATTAAAAGTAATATTAGTTAATAGCTAAATAATTATTTATAGCCACAAGCAAGTTTTGTGTGTTGATGAATCCGAACATGAATCATGTCTATGTGATTTCCAATTAAAAGCTATTACAACCTAGTTATACAACTAAGATGAAACTTGGAGGGATCAGATTTCTATTTTTTGTTTACAACTACATTAATTTAAGTGTTTTCAATTAGCATAAAGTAATTTCTACATAAAACCTAAATTCTAACCCTTCAAGTTCATTTTTAATTGTAATTAGTTAATTAAATTGTTTTCGAAAGTAATTTCCATTAGACTATTTGGGTAGTAGGACTTGAGTGTTAAACTCTCATTTTTTATTGGTACTTTGAAACCGATCATTGTTTTTGAGATAAAATAACTAAAGTAGTAGAGATGTTACATACATAAAAATATGCATTTTTGAAGAAAACTTGTTAGTTTAACTTTGTAGTGTTTTTAAGAATTGTTTCATTTTTTATTCAGGTTGTATTTTCGCTCGTTTGATGGTTGAATCTGTATACCTTTTGATTTGGTTGATTTTGTAACTTCCTATGCAAATCTCACATCGGTCATGAACATGAGAGATTCCTAACGTATAATTAACGATCTGTCTCTTATATCACCAACCCGATTTGAGATTAGCTGGCTGTGTAGTGTCACACCCCTGCGCCGCGTGCGGAATCCACGGCGCGGTGACGTATGAACAGTTGAATCATGCACAAGTATTGAATAAGAACAACCACAATGGATTACTACATTTCATAATGGTTAGACAGTAGATTAGTTACAGACAATCTATCTACCAAAAGTAAGACAACTACAGACCCAAAATATAGTTTACAAAATAAGACTCCAAACAAGACAATTAAACATTTAGGATTTAGTGAGTTTCTATTCCATCCTAGCATGTTTCTTCATCTTGTTCTATCTTAGAATGGTCTCCTTAGTTGTCCCTGAGAATGTCTTAAACCTGATTACCTGAAACACGTGAAAAGTAACTGTCAACTACAGACGTAGTTGGTGAGAACAATAGGTTTAAGCATTTGTAAACATGAGTATATGATATAAGACATAGGTAAGTTAAAGTATCATAAGATTCACACGAATGAGCTGTAACCCAAACTAACATCAAGTAAGAAAATGAGTGTAAACAGTCCAATCACTGTTCGCACGACAGCCGATAATATCAAGTCCCAAACCACGTTTGGAGTTAGATAATACGTCAGCAGTTTTGATAACCATATGACACCAGATCTGCAGTTGGCTTTTAAAAGCAAATTTAAAAGCCAACTCCATCCTGGATAAGAAAACAATGACACCAGACCTGCAGTTAGCTTTTAAAACAAATTTAAAAGCTAACTCCATCCTGGATAAGAAACAATGTGTCCGCTTTCCCTTGTTGTGATCACCCAGTACTAACGCTAATGAATATGATACTTGATGGGTTTATAAGTTTGTTTACAACAATGGACACCATGTTTTCTGAATCTTACTTTAACCGGATGTGTTAATGTCTTATTGAAAACCTGGATTTAACTCCACGAGTTGAATCCTTTGTTTATGTAACATGAAATGAATCTCTTGATTTGAATACCATGATGTGAACAACTTGACTTGAATACCATGTTTTGAACCAATGAATTTGATTACCATGATGTGATGACCTTGTGTAACAACAAGGTTTAGAACAAAAGAGTTTATAAAATCCTTTATCTAAAAGTGTTTATCCTTCAAAGATCATTTGAGTAAATCTATTATAACACATTTCAAAGAGTCTTTATAAAATCCTTTTTAGTAAAAAGATTCCCATAGTTAATAAGTCCTTAAAACAGTTGACGATTTCTTTAAACAATTGATGAATCCCTTGGATTTGTAAGATGACCTGTAATGTTTATGAAATACACATAACTTGTGTAATGAAACAAGATTGAAATAGCAGTTTTGATCACGTGTTCCACCCCAAAACAGTTATAAAAACAGTAAAAGAGGGGCTAAAGTTCTCACCTGTCTGCAGTAGACTCTGAACTAAACAGTTAGCAAGTAGCAAACAGGACTTCTAATTGTTTCCTATAACATTGTAATCATACATAAGATATAAGATTTATAGTTGTATAAACTTTGATTCATTGATTGACTTGTGTTCTCATGATTTGATTGTTGTGAAAACTTGTATGTTATGCTTTGAGTCATTTGATTGATCATGGGTCCAAGAAACTTATGAAATGCTCTTTGATGCATAGTTCTTATGCATAAATGATATTTGTTCAAGAATTTGAGAGCCATTGATTACCATTTGTTGTGAAAAGATGTTCAATTGATTTCAAGTCATTGTGATTATGAATTGATCTCTCGATTATGTTAAGTTGTCACTTAACCTCTTCGTGATCAATTCACAATATCATAAGTCGAGGCCAACACAATTGGGCCTTAAACCCATAAACCATGGGGCTTAATAAGACCATGGCCCACTTAGATTGACCATGGGCCAATTGAATGTGCTATTGGGCCAATGGAATATAGGATTGGTCCCAACACATGTATATCGGCCTTGTACAAACTAAAGTTGATATCAAGCCTATTAAAGATCTTAATGGGTCTAAAGTCACTAAAAGGGAATAACATGGGCCAACTACGATTGGTTTGGGCCGGATGGGATTGAATTGAGCTTATTCTCATGTGGACCGAAGTTTAATACTCAATTGGGCCATTCAGAAGCATAATGGGCCAAGAAATATTAAATTGGGCCGAGAAGTCCTTGGGCTGCCACTCTTGGCAGCGAACCTATGAAGTTCAAAACTTTGGGTTCGCCAGTGGACTAAGGGTTCGGCTAAGTGGGTAGCGAACCATGCAGGGTTCGGCCTTTATGGATATGGCCTCATAGGTTCGACTAACATGGTGGCATGCAAGGTTCGTAGAAGGCTTGTGCACAGTGATGGTTCGTCACAGTAGGGTTTGTGGATGCATGGAGACTAGTAACGGGTTCGTGAAAGCTACTAGGGTTCGTGGGATCCCTTATGACTTCGTGCAGGTTCGTGGCTCCTTAGGGTTCGCTTGGGTTTGCTCATGCACGATAGTTCGGTTGAAACATAGTTCGGCAGTTGAGCAATGAACCACATAGGGTTCGTCTGAGTTAGCTTAAGGTTCGTGATGATCCAGAGGGTTCGTGATGGCTTGATGATTCGGCACTGGTTCGTGAGATCCTCCCCTAAGGGTTCGGCAGAAGGTTGGCGAACCATGTCGGTTCGTGGAGGTTCATTAGGGTTCGGCCGGCTGTGAATGCAGGTTTGGCCGCCGAACCTGTTACCATCATCATCACCATCGTTGATCACCTGTATCCAGACCTAGATCTAAGCTTAACAAGCATCAGATAAGGTTCCTATGGCCTCGAAAGTGAATGTGGTTTGCTAGAACCGACTAAAGGTCGGGTTTAAACAAACCCACGTTCGAAAACCCTATTTCCCGAATCTTTCCAAGGCTCATACCTCGTTTTTGGCTGGATAAAGCTGCGTAAATCTTGTACTTTCGTGTAGAGTTTGTCGAGAGCTTCGCGTGGACACCAAGAACGTCGAAATCCGTTGAGAAACGAGTGAGA
Source organism: Mikania micrantha (assembly GCA_009363875.1). Taxonomy (NCBI): domain Eukaryota; kingdom Viridiplantae; phylum Streptophyta; class Magnoliopsida; order Asterales; family Asteraceae; genus Mikania; species Mikania micrantha. Next base: position 471,864 of record CM018681.1, read on the forward strand.
TACGCGCGATTGAAGTTTGGTTTTCTAGAGAGAGAGAGGGTAGACGAACTTGTAGAGAGAGAAAGGGTTTGGCTGCCAAAAATGAAAGGAAAAGGTTTGTTCAAGGCTTTTATAGCCCGTATAGTATTCGGGTCCGTTTCGGTTGCTCGGTTCGCGTTTCCGGAACGTAACGCGTATTTTACGCAGTTTTAAATAAAAATAGATGTTAAACCCATTAAGATGATGAGTTTCAAAATTGTAAAAATATAAAATAATTAATATAATTATTTTAACTCTTCGTGTGTTGACAGATCGTTAAACATTCGAAATTACGTGTATACCCGCAATCGCGTACGTTTTACGATCGTATTAAAAATTTAAGGATGTTTAATCGTAATTATAAGTTCAACATTCGTACTATTATGGATCGTCACCCATAACTATACTCAGTCTCGCTTACAGAGTACGATCTTGGTTGAATTTATTAATTGTTATAATATTCGTCTCGACACTACGCACTAACACTAACCTGTTACACCGAACGCAGTATATATATAGGGCTCACTCTCGCTGCCCACCACTATTTCGATATAACCAGTTACTGCTCTTGCCTAGTGTAATCGACTGTAATAAATAATAAATACTTGTTTTCCTGATTTCTAAGATCCTGTAACACACAAGCACACATTATGAACATACGAATCACATTGACGAACTGAACCATGAATAGACACTGTTCTAACACTGTTTACAACTACATGACTATATGCACAAATGTTACATGTAGCACATGAAAACTGCACAGTTAAGCGTGCTCAAGTTGCAGCAATACAGGGAAGGGTGATCCGCCAAGCATTTCTTAAGATTTGATACATGAAAAGTATCATGAACATTGCTTAGCTCCACTGGAAGTTTGAGTTTGTAGGCTACGGGACCAATCCGTTCCAGGATCTCAAAAGGTCCAACGTACCTTGGTGCAAGTTTCCCTTTCTTCCCGAATCGGACAACGCCTTTCCAGGGAGAAACTTTGAGTAAGACTCGGTCACCGACTTGGAACTCAAGCGGTTTCCGACGTCGATCAGCATAACTCTTCTGCCGATCTCGTGCGGCCTTAAGCCGTGACTGAATGATTGTGATTTTGTCTGATGTTTCCTGAATGAGTTCTGGTCCTACGACCTGTGAGTCACCAATCTCGGTCCAACAGACCGGTGATCGGCACTTTCTACCATATAGAGCTTCGAATGGTGCACATTGAATGCTCGTATGATAGCTATTGTTATATGAAAACTCAATGAGTGGGAGATGAGTGTCCCAACTTCCACCGAAGTCAATGACACAAGAACGGAGCATGTCCTCAAGTGTTTGGATAGTTCTCTCACTTTGGCCGTCGGTTTGGGGATGATACGCCGTGCTAAGATTAACACGCGTTCCCAAAGCCTTTTGCAATGATTGCCAAAAGCGAGAAGTGAAGCGACTATCACGATCAGATATGATTGATGTTGGAGTACCATGACGTGCAATGATTTCGTTGATGTACAATGTGGATAACTTCTCCATCTTGTAATCCTCTCGGATAGGGAGAAAATGAGCAGATTTGGTGAGTCGATCAACGATCACCCAAATCGAATCGAAACCTCGCGGAGTTCTCGGCAACTTGGTTATGAAATCCATGGAAATTTGTTCCCATTTCCATTGAGGAATTTCAGGTTGCTGCAGAAGTCCCGAAGGCTTTTGATGTTCTGCTTTGACCTTTGAACAAGTAAGACATTTTCCCACGTACAGTGCTATGTCTTTCTTCATTCCCGGCCACCAGTAAGATGTCCTCAAGTCCTGATACATCTTGTCGGCTCCAGGATGAACTGAGTATCGCGACTTATGAGCCTCATCACAGATGAGCATGCGCAATTCTTCAGACTTTGGAATCCACATGCGGCCATTGAGATATAACAACCCATCTGATCGAGGTTCTAGTCTCTTCTCAATGCCACAATCCAAGTCTGTTTTGAGTTGATTATCTGTTACTACTTGTTGTTGTGCAATACGAATCAAGTCTTTCAAGTTTGGTTGTGTGTTGATCTCCATGGCTCTAACACGAATTGGTTTGACTGGTTCCTTGCGACTAAGAGCATCCGCCACCACATTGGCTTTACCCGGATGGTAACGAATCTCACAGTCGTAATCAGTTAGAAGCTCAACCCAACGTCGTTGTCTCATGTTGAGTTCTTTCTGATTGAGAATGTGTTGGAGGCTCTTGTGGTCTGTATAGATAACACATTTAGTACCATACAGGTAGTGTCTCCAAATCTTCAATGCAAAGACCACAGCCCCTAACTCAAGGTCATGAGTAGTGTAATTCTTCTCGTGAACCTTAAGTTGTCTTGAAGCATAAGCAATGACCTTGTCCCGTTGCATAAGTACACAACCGAGACCAAGGTTTGAAGCATCACAGTAGACAATGAAATCATCACTGCCTTCTGGAAGACTAAGGATAGGAGAATTGCATAACTTCTGTTTAAGAAGTTGAAATGCATCTTCTTGTTTCTGTCCCCATATAAAAGCTTGACTTTTCTGAGTCAATGTAGTGAGTGGCAAGGCTATCTTAGAGAAGTTTGCAATGAATCTTCTATAATAACCTGCCAGACCCAGAAACGAACGAATCTCTGTTGGAGTAGATGGAGTAGTCCAGTTCTTAATCGCCTCAATCTTGGCTAGATCTACATGAATTCCATCTTTGTTTATGACATGTCCTAAGAAATGAACTTCCTTTAGCCAAAATTCACACTTTGAGAATTTAGCATAGAGTTGTTCAGCTCTTAGTAACTCCAGAACTTTCCTCAAATGATCTTCATGTTCTTGTTCCGACTTGGAATAAATCAGTATATCATCAATAAAGACAATAACAAACTGATCTAAATATGGTCTGCAGACTCGATTCATCAAGTCCATGAACACTGCGGGTGCATTGGTCAGCCCAAATGGCATAACCACAAACTCATAGTGTCCATATCGAGTCCTAAATGCCGTCTTTGGTATATCCTCATCATTTACTCTTAACTGATGATACCCAGATCGTAAGTCAATCTTAGAGAAGCAAGTTGCTCCCTGTAATTGATCAAACAGATCATCGATCCTGGGCAGAGGATATCTATTCTTGATTGTCAACTTGTTCAGCTCACGATAGTCTATGCACATACGAAATGAACCGTCTTTCTTTTTGACAAAGAGAACCGGAGCTCCCCATGGAGAGAAACTCGGTCTTATAAAACCCTTGTCTAAAAGTTCTTGAAGCTGACTAGACAGTTCTTGCATCTCAGACGGTGCTAACCGATACGGTGACTTCGCCACTGGGTTTGCTCCAGGGACGAGATCAATTCTAAACTCCACTTGTCGGACTGGTGGTAGTCCAGGCAAGTCTTCTGGAAATACGTCTGGATAGTCTTTGATAACCGGTACGTCTCCAAATGCTTTCTTGTCAGGTTTCTTTTCCACCACGTGAGCTAAGAATGCACAATATTTCTTCTTCAGATACTTCCTCGCCTTGATGCACGATACAATCTTCAATTCGCGGCAGGGTTTCTCACCGTAGACTATCATCGTTTCGCCGGACGGTAGGGGAATTCGAATAAGTTTTTCCGAGCATACGATCTCAGCATTATTCTTAGATAACCAATCCATTCCTACTACAACTTCGAAGCTTCCGAGAGTCATAGGAATGAGATCGATAGAGAAAAGATGGTCATTTAATCTTAGCTCACAAGCATTAATGATGGAATCTACAACTATGGTTTTACCATTCGCTACTTCTACAGTATAGGAAGCAGTAAGTGTGGATAGTTGCATATTAAGAACAGAAGCAGTATGAGCAGAGATAAAGCTTTTGTCAGCACCAGTATCAAATATGATAGAAACATAGTGATCATTGATAAGAAATGTACCCGTGATGACTGCCGGCTCTTCACGTGCTTCCGCAGTTCCAATCACAAAAGCACGAGCAGCAGCAGTATTGTTATTGAGTTTTGGACACTGGTTTCTGAAGTGCCCTTCTGCCCCACAATTATAGCAGGCTCTTCCACCTGCAGCAGTAGAAGTTGTGGCAGCAGTTGTTGCAGCAATAAGATGAGCAGATCGACAAGTCGCTGCAAAGTGTCCCATACGCCCACACTTGTGACACTTCTTGCATGGAGTATTGGGCAGGTGATGATACTGGCATTTGGTGCAGAGTGGAAACGGGCCAGTGTACTGCTTTCTGACATTAGCAGGTTGTGGCATAGCCGTGAGGGGAGTAGCATGAGTAGGTGCAGCCGCAGTCAACGCTGCAAAGTTCTTGATTGTCTTCTGTTTCTTCTTCTTGTGGTGATGCTGTTCAGGCTTCTTGCCTTCCTCAATCTGTGCTCTTTTAAATCCCTTTCGGGTGAGCACTCCCGATTTAACATACTCCTCGGTCAGAGTAGCACCGAGTTGAATCGCGGCTTCCAAAGTAGTGGGGTTGTTACCCATGACAGTTCCTCTAACAACCAGAGGCAACCCTTCAATGTATTTCTCTATCCTGCGGGATAGAGGAGTAACCAGATGTGGTACCAAAATGCACAACTCATGAAAACGAGTTGTATACTTAGCATTTTCGCCACTATCCTGCACCAGATTCCACATCTCCACTTCCAGTTTCTTTAGCTCGTGACGTGGACAAAACTTTTCCACCAGTAAGTTCTTGAATCCATTCCATGGTAAGGCTAGAGCGACTTCACGTCCCCTGGTGTTCTTCTCAGAGTTCCACCAAGTAAGTGCGCCCTTATGAAATGCACTCGAGGCCATCTTGACCTTTAGATTTTCAGGGCATCCAGTGAAGTCTAGAATGTCTTCGATACTTTCCAGCCATTGCAGTAGGCCGGTAGCTCCTTCGGTACCAGAGTACTTAGGAGGCTTAGCATCGTTGAACTGCTTGAAAGTAAAGTTAGCAGTTCCAGCGTTTGTGGCATTTGAGTTGTGTGCAGAATCACCGGTACTTCCCCGAAGATTCTGGGTAATATCTGTGACCATACCCGGGATCACATCCCTCATGTGAACAGCGATAGCTCGAGCAATCTTGTTAATTTCATCATCATTACCGCTTGTCGAACCCCCAGCATTTGGGTCTCGTCGAGGAGGCATTCTACGAATAGAAGCCACAAGCGGGTCAGTAATGAGAATGGATACAATTGAATTTTCATGATAAGGTCAGTAATATATCCATACTACTAGTATTATCATTCAATTGTAATATGATCCAGTACACGTATAAGTTATCAACTTATTTGTATACTTATCATGTGAATATGTACGATGTCTCATGATCTCACCACCAAATCTACACACTGACACTTTCCCGATATACAGAAAATAGCTTATATATAGGGCTCACTCTCGCTGCCCACCACCGTTTCGGTATACCACGATCATGCCCTTGCTAGCATTTGGCAACACGTTTGTACTGATTTCCAAGTGTGTTCCATTGATTAAGAATCCCATGATCTTTGATCAACTTGAACTATGATTGATTTCCATGACTGAACTATGATTATGTTATGCGTGCACCTACTAACAGTTGTTAACATGTAGAACTAAATCATACGTGTGCTCTACACTTTCCTGTTAACTTATGCCAGTAAGTACTAATGATGTAATCACTTAAGAATTTCACTTAAGGTTTACATTTATGATATGTTCACAACTTGGTTGATTCACCATAATGTCTGGTTCATCCAAGTTTGAATTTCATTATGATTTGATTCACCAATGATTGTTTCCCAAATGATTGTATCCCATGTGTTTTGACTAATGTTCCATGTGTCCAGTTGATCCCGAATCCTCACTCCAAATACAAACGCCGGATTCCCCCTAACATACTGAAATAAGCTTATATATAGGGTAAGCTCTCACCGACCCACCACTTACCTCAACACGTCAGCGTTAATCCGTCGTCTATATTTGGGGCTAAGATTCCAACTGTTGATTGATTATGATTGTCTCATGATTTCTCTTGTTCCTTGATTCTGTTTATGATTGTGTAAACCATGGTCCTTAATTTACTAGAAACTAAGACCTTAGGTTTATGTATATGTATCCTAGGTTAATCAACCTAGTTTCCCAATACTTACAGTACTGAGCATAATGATTTCCTGTGAGAACTTCAACTAAAGAATACTGTTACACAGATTCTAAGTCATAAAGTTCCTTATGATAATGAATCCATGATAATGATAACAATGACAAGGATTTCAAATCTAAGTTCTAAATTAATAGATCTTGACCTTTGAATTCCTATAGTGATATGACAAGGATCTCAAATCCAAGTTCTAAGTTAATAGATCTTGACCTTTGAATCCTATAATGAATATGACAAGGATCTCAAATCCAAGTTCTAAATTAATAGATCTTGACCTTTGAATCCTATAATGAATATGACAAGGATCTCAAATCCAAGTTCTAAATTAATAGATCTTGACCTTTGAATCCTATAATGAATATGACAAGGATCTTAGATCAAAGATACTAAATTAATAGATCTTTGCCTCTAAATCCCATAATGAATACGACAAGGATCTTAGATCAAAGATACTAAATTAATAGATCTTTGCCTCTAAATCCCATAATGAATACGACAAGGATCTTAGATCAAAGATACTAAATTAATAGATCTTTGCCTCTAAATCCCATAATGAATATGACAAGAAATTCATATCAAAGATACTGATAATACAGATCTTTGCCTCTGAATTTCTATAATGATCTCTGTGTGAGAATTTCAGATCAAGGATACTAAGAATACAGACCCTTGCCTCTGAAATCCTTAAATGCATATGTGTGAGAATTTAATCCGGTTTCTAAAATTATAGAATTCCGGTTCAAATTCTTTGACTCAATGTCTAATCTTAGAAAAATGTCCCTAAGATCTTTCAAGCTTGATGTAGACTTAATGCTCACTTAAGTTACTTAGGTCCTAAGTATCCTCAAGTCTATAGCACTTAGTCCTATTGGGTAGCTTAGGTTATAGTCTAGGTCATTAAACATTGGGTTTTTCCTAGTTCTCTACAACCTTGGCTCTGATACCAACCTGTCACACCCCTGCGCCGCGTGCGGAATCCACGGCGCGGTGACGTATGAACAGTTGAATCATGCACAAGTATTGAATAAGAACAACCACAATGGATTACTACATTTCATAATGGTTAGACAGTTGATTAGTTACAGACAATCTATCTACCAAAAGTAAGACAACTACAGACCCAAAATATAGTTTACAAAATAAGACTCCAAACAAGACAATTAAACATTTAGGATTTAGTGAGTTTCTATTCCATCCTAGCATGTTTCTTCATCTTGTTCTATCTTAGAATGGTCTCCTTAGTTGTCCCTGAGAATGTCTTAAACCTGATTACCTGAAACACGTGAAAAGTAACTGTCAACTACAGACGTAGTTGGTGAGAACAATAGGTTTAAGCATTTGTAAACATGAGTATATGATATAAGACATAGGTAAGTTAAAGTATCATAAGATTCACACGGATGAGCTGTAACCCAAACTAACATCAAGTAAGAAAATGAGTGTAAACAGTCCAATCACTGTTCGCACGACAGCCGATAATATCAAGTCCCAAACCACGTTTGGAGTTAGATAATACGTCAGCAGTTTTGATAACCATATGACACCAGACCTGCAGTTGGCTTTTAAAAGCAAATTTAAAAGCCAACTCCATCCTGGATAAGAAAACAATGACACCAGACCTGCAGTTAGCTTTTAAAACAAATTTAAAAGCTAACTCCATCCTGGATAAGAAACAATGTGTCTGCTTTCCCTTGTTGTGATCACCCAGTACTAACGCTAATGAATATGATACTTGATGGGTTTATAAGTTTGTTTACAACAATGGACACCATGTTTTCTGAATCTTACTTTAACCGGATGTGTTAATGTCTTATTGAAAACCTGGATTTAACTCCACGAGTTGAATCCTTTGTTTATGTAACATGAAATGAATCTCTTGATTTGAATACCATGATGTGAACAACTTGACTTGAATACCATGTTTTGAACCAATGAATTTGATTACCATGATGTGATGACCTTGTGTAACAACAAGGTTTAGAACAAAAGAGTTTATAAAATCCTTTATCTAAAAGTGTTTATCCTTCAAAGATCATTTGAGTAAATCTATTATAACACATTTCAAAGAGTCTTTATGAAATCCTTTTTAGTAAAAAGATTCCCATAGTTAATAAGTCCTTAAAACAGTTGACGATTTCTTTAAACAATTGATGAATCCCTTGGATTTGTAAGATGACCTGTAATGTTTATGAAATACACATAACTTGTGTAATGAAACAAGATTGAAATAGCGGTTTTGATCACGTGTTCCACCCCAAAACAGTTATAAAAACAGTAAAAGAGGGGCTAAAGTTCTCACCTGTCTGCAGTAGACTCTGAACTAAACAGTTAGCAAGTAGCAAACAGGACTTCTAATTGTTTCCTATAACATTGTAATCATACATAAGATATAAGATTTATAGTTGTATAAACTTTGATTCATTGATTGACTTGTGTTCTCATGATTTGATTGTTGTGAAAACTTGTATGTTATGCTTTGAGTCATTTGATTGATCATGGGTCCAAGAAACTTATGAAATGCTCTTTGATGCATAGTTCTTATGCATAAATGATATTTGTTCAAGAATTTGAGAGCCATTGATTACCATTTGTTGTGAAAAGATGTTCAATTGATTTCAAGTCATTGTGATTATGAATTGATCTCTCGATTATGTTAAGTTGTCACTTAACCTCTTCGTGATCAATTCACAATATCATAAGTCGAGGCCAACACAATTGGGCCTTAAACCCATAAACCATGGGGCTTAATAAGACCATGGCCCACTTAGATTGACCATGGGCCAATTGAATGTGCTATTGGGCCAATGGAATATAGGATTGGTCCCAACACATGTATATCGGCCTTGTACAAACTAAAGTTGATATCAAGCCTATTAAAGATCTTAATGGGTCTAAAGTCACTAAAAGGGAATAACATGGGCCAACTACGATTGGTTTGGGCCGGATGGGATTGAATTGAGCTTATTCTCATGTGGACCGAAGTTTAATACTCAATTGGGCCATTCAGAAGCATAATGGGCCAAGAAATATTAAATTGGGCCGAGAAGTCCTTGGGCTGCCACTCTTGGCAGCGAACCTATGAAGTTCAAAACTTTGGGTTCGCCAGTGGACTAAGGGTTCGGCTAAGTGGGTAGCGAACCATGCAGGGTTCGGCCTTTATGGATATGGCCTCATAGGTTCGACTAACATGGTGGCATGCAAGGTTCGTAGAAGGCTTGTGCACAGTGATGGTTCGTCACAGTAGGGTTTGTGGATGCATGGAGACTAGTAACGGGTTCGTGAAAGCTACTAGGGTTCGTGGGATCCCTTATGACTTCGTGCAGGTTCGTGGCTCCTTAGGGTTCGCTTGGGTTTGCTCATGCACGATAGTTCGGTTGAAACATAGTTCGGCAGTTGAGCAATGAACCACATAGGGTTCGTCTGAGTTAGCTTAAGGTTCGTGATGATCCAGAGGGTCCGTGATGGCTTGATGATTCGGCACTGGTTCGTGAGATCCTCCCCTAAGGGTTCGGCAGAAGGTTGGCGAACCATGTCGGTTCGTGGAGGTTCATTAGGGTTCGGCCGGCTGTGAATGCAGGTTTGGCCGCCGAACCTGTTACCATCATCATCACCATCGTTGATCACCTGTATCCAGACCTAGATCTAAGCTTAACAAGCATCAGATAAGGTTCCTATGGCCTCGAAAGTGAATGTGGTTTGCTAGAACCGACTAAAGGTCGGGTTTAAACAAACCCACGTTCGAAAACCCTATTTCCCGAATCTTTCCAAGGCTCATACCTCGTTTTTGGCTGGATAAAGCTGCGTAAATCTTGTACTTTCGTGTAGAGTTTGTCGAGAGCTTCGCGTGGACACCAAGAACGTCGAAATCCGTTGAGAAACGAGTGAGATACGCGCGATTGAAGTTTGGTTTTCTAGAGAGAGAGAGGGTAGACGAACTTGTAGAGAGAGAAAGGGTTTGGCTGCCAAAAATGAAAGGAAAAGGTTTGTTCAAGGCTTTTATAGCCCGTATAGTATTCGGGTCCGTTTCGGTTGCTCGGTTCGCGTTTCCGGAACGTAACGCGTATTTTACGCAGTTTTAAATAAAAATAGATGTTAAACCCATTAAGATGATGAGTTTCAAAATTGTAAAAATATAAAATAATTAATATAATTATTTTAACTCTTCGTGTGTTGACAGATCGTTAAACATTCGAAATTACGTGTATACCCGCAATCGCGTACGTTTTACGATCGTATTAAAAATTTAAGGATGTTTAATCGTAATTATAAGTTCAACATTCGTACTATTATGGATCGTCACCCATAACTATACTCAGTCTCGCTTACAGAGTACGATCTTGGTTGAATTTATTAATTGTTATAATATTCGTCTCGACACTACGCACTAACACTAACCTGTTACACCGAACGCAGTATATATATAGGGCTCACTCTCGCTGCCCACCACTGTTTCGATATAACCAGTTACTGCTCTTGCCTAGTGTAATCGACTGTAATAAATAATAAATACTTGTTTTCCTGATTTCTAAGATCCTGTAACACACAAGCACACATTATGAACATACGAATCACATTGACGAACTGAACCATGAATAGACACTGTTCTAACACTGTTTACAACTACATGACTATATGCACAAATGTTACATGTAGCACATGAAAACTGCACAGTTAAGCGTGCTCAAGTTGCAGCAATACAGGGAAGGGTGATCTCCTAGGAAAGTTTTCACCCGAGGAGCCAAAGGCAAAACCGTGAGTTTCGAGGGGGCTAAGTAGACAATATTGGTGGTAGACGGGGCCGGATGTTACATAATGGTATCAAAATAATGGTATCAAAACCACTCCTGTTCCATATGGTTTGGTGGGGCAAACCTCATTGAGGACAATGAGTCCCTAAGAGTGTGTGTATATAATATCCTAGACGTCGTGAACAGGAGAGATTACTGGCTCATAAGTAACGATTCGTCTCTTATATCACCAACGTGTTTTTGGCATATCTGGCTGTGAAGCACATGAAAACTCCAAAGTTATGCGTGCTCGGGTTGCATCAATCTAGGGATGGGTGACCTCCCATGTTATATTTCACCCGAGGAATCAAACGCAAAACCGTGAGCTTCAAGTGGGCAAATCGGACAATATTTGTGATAGACGGGGCCAGATGTTACAACTATGAAGTTCTAATTCAATTTAATTCTTGAATATAATGAAAATAATGGTTTTGAAAATATTTATTTACTAATTTACATTAGTATTTTCTGAATCTTGTAAATAAACAAATGAAATATTATATTAAAGAAAACTTAATAATAATAAAGTCTTTATAAATTTTGTATGGTTAATATAAACAAAATAAACTACATTTGTTTGTTTAAACATAAACCTTTGAATAATACTTATTCCATGGTTAGTATATTCCATAATCATGAATGTTTCAACCATTTATTTGAACAATTATCTTCTAATAAATCAGTTAATAATAAAATTTATATTAGTGGTTATTTAAAAATAATTTATTTATAGTTTCTCAAAAACAAATTTTCAATAGTTTTAAAAATAAATATGTTGTTGAAAATGAAATACATACATACATACATATATATATATATAGTGTTTGTATCATATGAAAACTCAATGTTATAAGGAAAATCATTAGACCCTATTTAAGATACTGATTTGTAATTTTAAAAATAAAAATGTGGTCCACATTAAATTAAATAAAATATAAGTATTTGAATCAAAAAATATGGTTTAATATACAGTACATGTTTATTTTCAAAAGATTCCAAATCAGTGAATCATATAGGAAAACCATCATTTTGTACAAAATAAGAAAACTAATCACAATTATTATCAATTATTTTGTTTTCATTTTTTATTTCTTATTATTATAAGCTAGGTAATAAATGTACAAAAATTAAAAAAATATGTATTTCATGTTATTACATATATATAACTTATGCGCTACACATACTAGATTTTACGTTTTTTATTTCTTATTATTTTAAAAAAAGTATTTTATAAACCCACGTAAAACCTACGTAACAAAACGTAAATTTTTTTTTTAAGTTTTGTTACATAGGTTTTACGTGAGTTTATAAAATATATTTTTTAAAAATATTTGGCCGGCGTTTTTTTGATTTTTTTTATAAAAATGTGTTCAATAGTGTTATAAACCTGTAAAAAAAAATTCAAAAAAATGTTTTTTTTACTTGATTTTTGCATGGTTTTCGCGGTTTTCTCATTGAGATGTGGTTTTCATTTTATCTTTTCCCTATATATATATATATATATATATATATATATATATATATATATATATATATATATATATATATATTTATATGTGTGTGTGTGTGTGTAACTTTATGAGTTAATGTGAAACTTTTTGAGTTATATATACGTAAATTCGTGATCTACATATATTTATTAAAATTTTATTTTTCATTGTGAAATTTTTAACGTATAAAAAAAAGATTATGATTTTTTTTAAAATATTTATTTGTAAGTATGAGTTTTCTTAGTTTCTCCAAAATTAAGAGTTTTCTTATGAGCCTTCTATATATATGTATTTTTCCTCAAAATAATCCATAATAAATGAATTAGTTATAAAAATATATATAAGTTTGAATAATAATTCTAAAAATCATAAGAGAATGTTTATAAGATTTTTATAAACCTTCAGAATTAAAAAAAATTTGTAAAAATGGCTTAAGATGGCAAAAACCCGGTTTCTGGTCTAAAGCGGGTTTTGGACCCACGCATACACACTTGGTCCGTGTCTTACTGTTAAGCTAGGTGGTGGGCTCACAGGTTATCTCGCAAAATTTTATACCACTTAAATTATGTGGCTATAAATATGGTTCGTTTTATTCTTTATAAATTGTTGGTTCTTCATAAATTAAATAAATCCTTTTATATATATATATATATATTTCATATGTTTATTGTTTAAGAATAAGAATCAAAATACTCATAAAACTTTCGTTTGTCATAATTGAGACACAAATACATGTTTCATGTTTTTTAAAAATAAAAAAGGTTACATAAACTGGCGAAGTTATAAGTTTATATCCTTGAATGGAGCTTGATGCCACCACAAATTTGTTCACTCTATAATTTACAAATTGTGGCATCACATGACTCCTCGACCACAAACTGAAAAGTCTCCCATATCCTAGTATCTTTGACTTGGCATCACTCCCTCTCATCAATCCTTCCAACCATGAAAGAAGAAAGATTGTTGCTCGGATGGTCAAGGGAAGAACAAGAGTACTTTAAGGATATTAAAAAGGTTATGGTAGCATCAGCCTAGGGTGAGACTGTAAGATCATAAAAAAATGGTGCTTATCAAAACACTAACTCCCTTGACCAATCTCATGTCCCACAATGTCCAAAGGCATCAGAAGGATATATTTATGTTTTAGTAGTCGTCATCCTTTGGAAGGGATAATTAACTTTCAGAAGTATGAATACTTTCGAAGAATAATTTTGTCATTGTGATGAGCAGACAAAAGACAAAGTTTCCGATGAGTGAAACATATCGAAAGACATTCAAGCGTCAATGATCAATATCTGAAAATGTCTTCCGATGAAGAAGAAGATCGGATGGTCTTCAAGCCAAACAAATGTACATATGAAGAATGACCTTCCTAAGCAAATAAAGAACATAAGTCTCCAGGCTAATCCGACCTTTCGATGCTTCACCAACGTTCTCCTTAAGATCAAGCTTCCATTGATCAACAACTTTCGATACAAAGATATCGGGAGACTTTCAACTACTTCAATAAAGGAAAGATTCAGAGTTTCTTTATACAATCAGAACCAGATCGGAAGATATTCTTGTGTTACTCAGCAACAAAGTACAACTTTCAAATTAGTAGAAGATTTTCTAAAAAGAATCTCATTAATGCATTTTGTAATTCAGGTAATTAATGTAAAATTCAATGAAGTCATTTATATTAACTGTTATTAATATGGTTTGACCTATCAAGCCATAATAATGCACTAGAATCAGCTTTACTTTGTTTCTAGTATTTGCCGAGCCTTATATTCGTAGGATAATACAGTTGTAGCTTGTAGTGTATAACCTCTCACTATAACCAAGTGCCAATAAGTTGTAGCTTGTAGTATATAACCTCTCAAGTGTTGTGCAAGGGCATAACCCGATCCAACATCAACTACAACTTTGAACATGTTTGTTCAATGTTTTAGTCATAAACAAGTTAAAGACTTATTTGATTCAAAGGATGCTACAAGAAGGATTTTAAAGAATACTTTTTTAAAAAAAAAAGAAAGAAAGAAAAGAAAATGGTTTCAATAAATTATTTTTTACATTATTTGTACTTTCTATTTATGTTTTTTTTTCCTTTTTTGTAACATACTATATATTGTACTAGTTTTAGTTTGTTTCCAATAATAGTTAGAAATTTAATTTGGTATGACTTTATCATATATGAATATGAAAAAAATTCGAGATTACAAGGTATTTAATTAATTAAAAATATGTAATTAAGATAAAAACATATATGATATATTGTTATGTGATGGTCATATATATACCACAGCCAATAATTTAAAAATGAATGGTTAATTTATTTTGTTTCATTGCAGTTATTTGTTGAAAGGTAGGTAAATTAAAATAAAATTATTAATGTCGGTAAAAGCATGCAAATTAAAGGATGGGTTTTAGTAAAAGGAGTAAGTGTTTGTAAAAGTGGTGTTAATTTGCAAAAAGTAGTTATGGGCCACGTACGAGCGAGGAACATTTATCACGTTGTGGTCCTGGATCGGATTGAACATGCAGATATATATGTAGATATTAATTACACTACAACAAATATCATATATTCCCCACCCAACACAACCTACTTTTTCTCGATGGATCTATTTGCAAGCTACTTAATTAATTGGTATATACGTATAATTGATAAGGGACGTTACGTACGTTGTATGTACGGTCAAATAGAAAATAATCTACCTATACTAATAAATAAATTTTTTTAGTGGCATGACATATTTTTAAAGTATTTTAATTCTTATTTTCCTTCTCTACTATTAAATACTTCTAGTATTAATTATTAAATACAATTTTTATACAATTTTAAAATAAAAAATGTTTTAAAAATATATATTAATAACACACTTTTTTAAAAGAATATTATAAATTATGAAATTTTTAAAAACAAATATTTGAAACACAATGTTTAAAAAAAATAAACTTTAAAAAAAGTTAGTGATCAAGGATATAATAATATTATTTTAATACTTAAAATATTTAATTATACGAAGTTGTAATCGTATTTTATATTAAAAATCATCTTTTATTTTCTAAATTTTCATTAATAATTATTCGTTATATTTTTTTATTTAATCCGTGTAATACATGGTGTAATAACCTACTACATATATATACAAAGTGGCGGCAGCTAGAAGTGTATGGTGCAATATATATAAATTAAGGGAATGGTTATTTGCACATGAAGCTTTTTTAATTCAACACCCCACCGGCCATGTACGATTCGTATAGCTCTCTACTACACGTACATCAAACTCTAGCACCACTTTGTCGTGCGTGTTGTACGCCACGTACAGATCTCTACGTGACGTATGACTTCTGACACCCGCAACCTTAAATTACATGACATGATTGATTAAATTCCGTGTTGTACGACACATTGAGATCTCTACGTGACGTATATAAATTTTTGATTAAAATGAGCTATGTACTTCCCAACAACGAAGACTTATACGTGTAGTATATACCTATATGTCACGTACAATTTTAAAAATTAAAATTATTTTTAAACTTTATAATCACAAAAATTTATAAACGTTATGTCGCACCCCGGCCTCCCCGGCCTTCCAAGGGTCGACGCGAGAGACTGACCGACATCGGTCTCTGCACAGGATCGTAGTCCCCGGTCACACTTGCGAGACTTACATGTCTAGTTACATACGTACATCCAATAATGTTGGATCGGGCTGTTTACTATAAACAACACTTCACAAGTATTTCTCTCTTACAATCTAACAGATGCGGAATGTCTGTTAGAAGCTTATCTCACACACTCAATGGTAAGTTAATAATCTTTGAATAACAGTAAGAACACAAGAACAAATTCAAGCTCAAAGATATATTTCTCTCAAAGTGTTACAAGCGTTGTAAGCAGACAAGCACAAACACATACAAGCACACCTAAACATGTTTACAATGAGAGGTTATATAGCTAAGGCTACAACCGTATACACGTAGGAATACAGTTGGGTATACTAGACAATACATAAAGTAAAGCTTATTCTAGTATATGGAGTGTCTTAACAGGCTAAGACACTTACTTACAATCATTACAAATATAGACATTGACTTTACAAAGACTAGCTAAATACAAAAGGCATTTAATGTTGTTGATCTTTAAGGCTTCAGATAATCTTTTGCATTTAATGCAGCTGCGGAGAAGTAAGGTGTTGTATCTGACTTTAGGTATGTTGATCCTTGTTGTTCTCAGACCAACACGTCTGTTGTCAGTACCTTTTGTACTATAAAAGTGCTCAGCTACAGTCTTTGTCAGAGTATAAACCTCGGAAGTCTTTGTCTTTTTGTCTTTGGGTGCAGAAGAGATTCTTCGGAAGCTGTTAGTCTTCGGAAGCCTTTGTTTCTTCGGAAGCTTTATGTCATCAGAAGCTTTAAAGCTTTAAATCTAAGTGTTGGCCTTCCGAGGTGTTTGTCTTGTACAGCCTTCAGCAGGAGTGAGTTACCCTTCGGAAGCAATGTTGCTTCCGAAGAGGAACTCCTTCCTTCCGAAGGCTGTTTGTCTGTGTAGTCTTTTATACTTAGACAAAATTGAAGTTTGGTGAGCATCAGCCTTTATTAGTCTTTACAGTCTCCCCCAGGCTAATGCTACCAAAACTTCCTTTTCAGATTCTCCTTGTCACCCTTTCTCCCCTCAGAACCTGCTCCCTAGTCTTCACCCATTTAACTCCCACTCTCCCATCTGATCCATTATCTAGATTATCAAGAGGGAGTTTATCCAAATCAAAGATAAAGGGCTCAGCTAGCACCATCAGTTGTGTCAACTCCAAGACTTTTACACCTCCATTGACCTGAAATAGTGCGAATACTTTGTGCAGTGCATCAAAGCTCCACTTCACTATAGGTATGTAGGTATGATGATGCTTTAGTCCATAGAGGTCTCTTGGACGATCTTCAGGCATTGGAGATTTTGATGTGTCTTTTGGTTTTGAGAGTTGTGTATCAGGCTCAGAGTAAGAGGATATGGCAGTCGTTTTCTTTTTCTTTCTAGCTAAGCTCTTTCTTCTTCTGAATCTAGGTTTTTCCTGAGCAGTAGCTTGACTCCTCTGATCTCTGGCCTGCGGTTCTTCCACATTTGAGCCCACTGCTGCATCTGTTGTTGCAGTGGGCTGTGGACCAGCCTCCTTAGTTGTTGAGGGCCCTTTTCTCCTCTCATCAGCCTTTGATTGTCTCTCAGGATCAGGGTGTGTTGATTGTTGCATCCTTGCAGTCTCTTTACCCTTTTTGATCTTGATCACTGAAGAGATTGGCATGTTGTCCATAGAAGGACTTGATGGAGGAGAGACTGGTTCTTCCTTAGGGTTTGGGGGGAACATGTTGGGGAGCATGGCCTTTGTTACTTCCCCACACATGACTTCTTCCCCTTCTCTGATCCCAGATCTAGAGATGGGAAATTCAATGGTAGCTCCTCCCCCTAAACCTAAGCCTAAGTTTAGGCTTGCCCTTTGAGCATGTATCTGCTCAATAGAAGGTAACTCACCTCTGGCAACTTTGGCCTTGATGTCCCTGACATTCATGTCCATGGTTGAGTTCTTCATAGGGCCTAGCTGTCGAGCATGGAAGCCATACTGGAGGAGGAATGCCTTCAATTTATCTCTGTAGGCTTGATCCTTCTGTTTCTTAGTTAGCTTCACCTTGGCTTTGGATGCAGCAGCTGCCTGTTCCTGCTGCTGCACCTTGTCCAGCTCGGTAGCCATCTTAGGCACCGACCAGAGCAAAACTTCATCTATGTCATATCCTTTCTCCTAGAGAAGAGCAGATCGTCTGATAAGCTCATCATCCAGGGAAGTGTCTGGTCGGCCCTTATTCTTCTTTGGTAACCTCTCCTCTTGTTCTGCTTCCTCCTCTGGGGTTAGCTTTCTTTTTCCTTTGTCCATAGCTTTTGCCTTAGAGGAGATGGATCCTGTAGCCTCACCAGTTGGTTCTGTAACCTTACCAGCTGGTTCATTGGCAAATAGCTCCTCTATGGAGGAATCAACAATAATGACTGGGCCTTCGGAAGCAGCTGCAGCTTTGGAGTTAACCTTAGCATTCACTGTCCCCTCCGGTTGACCAACCACCTTGGGTGATTCCTTAGCAGTATCCACAGAGTGCTCAGGAATGGAGGAGAGGTCTTCAGCATCCTCTGTCCCAGAAAGGGACACAGGTTCCATGGAGATTGGTTGTTCTTCTTGGGTAGGTTCCTCCATGGCAACCTGGGCTGTAGTCTCAGGAGGAGACTTAGTCCCAGCAGAGGACTGAGGCTCCATAGAGACATTTGTTGTTGCAGCTTCTTGATCTGTCTCTTTGGCAGCCTCTGTTGCCTCAAAAGAAGTGGAAGAGGAAGTAGTGGAATCATGGAAGTAAGTGCCCAAGAAGTCATCCCATTCATTAGTCAAAGTGACTATGGATGGGTTGGCATCTTGTACACATTCCTCTTCTCTTGCTTCTGGTCCTGACCCTGCAGATTGTACCTTCTCCCCCTTTTTGGTAGCATCAGGCGGCGAGACAAAGGTAGTAGTAGCAGGATCAGGATGGAAAGGTTAGAAGATCACTGGGGGCGCCTCCTGAGGGTCCGAAACGATGGCTTCTTTGTGTTGGACCTCCTGCCATAGGGTAGCAACCTCAGCTTCCAGGTGAGCTACCCTGGCTTGGAGGGTTATGATGATAGTCGTCAATTCCTGTGTGTTGGTGCCCTCATCCACATAAGTGGAGTCATTGGGCGATGGAGTCCTGAGCCTAGCTCCTGCACCTCCACCACCAGATGTGGTTTCCTGGCACCCTGGTTTCCCCTCATTCAGAAGGGCTTCAAAGAAGTCCTCCCCAGTGTGGGTTTCCGCAGGTGAGGTCCTAGTGCATGTACCACTGGCCTGAAGATCCAGAGTAGGATCAGCAGTAGTGGCAGCCTCATCTGCATTGACCCCTTTAGTACTCCTGGGGACAACCTCTGAAGTTGTAGGCTCTGGGTCAGGAAACCTAGCTTGTAGCTGCGTTACCAATCTCATAATTGTCTGGGTAGTAGGAGAGACTTGTTCCTCCACAGCTATAGCAGAGGTTCCTTGAGCCTGGATGATAGTATGGGTGGGGGGCATTTCTAGGTGATATGAACCTGGAGACTTGGGAGACAGTTTCTGAGCTAGTGGAGTTGCTTCATCAGAAGCAGACTCAATAATAGGGGCATCCCTTTGGATATTCACAGGTATGTTTTGTGACATACACTGAGGGCTATCAGGCTAGTTAAGGGCTGCCACAGGTTCCAGAGGAAGAACCTGTGGAATAACAACAGGTGTGGCTATCACCTTAGGTGGAACTGTGCCCTTGACAGTTCTTTTCACCTTTTTCGTGATGGGTTCAAAAGAAGGGGCCTGAACAGCTTTAGAGAGCTGTTCAGGGGTTCGACGGTGTTTGTAGGTTATTTTGATGGGGTGGGGAACTGAAATGGAAGGTGTGGGTTCAGCATATGTGGGTGCAACAGAGCTGTCACCTTATGGAGTTGATAACTCCATGGAAGGAAGAAGAGGAGTAAAGTTCCCAGAGAACTGATTACTCTTCTTCTTTAATTGTACAAAAACCTTGGAAGTACCAAGGGGATTTTGTATATATTCCCAGTTAGTGAGAGGACAGAACCTAACTCACCGTAAAATATATGCTGCAAAAACCTGGGATACATACAAAATTTCTTTGGTGACGAAATATTGTCAACCAAATTATTGAAAATAAAAGCATAAAAGTTAAAAAGTTGGTTGGAGATCAAGCCATGAATAGCAGAAGCTAAATCAGAAGGGACTTGATCCCAACCACCTGTCTTATTAGAAAAACAGTGCAAAAATAAATGTATGAGGTACTTATAATTATAGGACACTCTACCCTTCAAATAAGTTGTTGAAGGAAGAGGACCTTCGTACCCCATTGACCGGAAGGTCAATGCTACCTCATCCTTAGTGAATGAGACCCTTCCCTCGACATCACAAAGTTGAAGATGTCGAGAAATGTCTCCACTGTGATAGAAATGGGATGAGCATCAATGGTGGCATTAAGAATCCGACCATTGGGAGATGATGACACTGAACAGGATGCCCAAAATTGTTGGTGATGAGATTCATACACCACAGGCTGAACAGTAAGGGCAAAAAGGTACCTGGTCATTCGAAGGAAGGAGATGATCAGAGCAAAATCAGCGTCATTGTCCGCTGATAACTCCGCAGGAAGGTTGTGAGTAGGTCTGAAGGCAAGAAGTTCCATGGCGATTGATGGATTTTAGGTTAAAATTTGAGAGAAAAGCGATTAGAAATGAAACGGTGAGAGAAGGTGAATGAGCGGGAAACCTTTTATACCTTTGGATGTCAGCATTTAATATAGAAGCACATTAAATTTTGAGATCCGGAAGTTAGAAAAAGAACTTCTGGAGACAGCTCATTTATTATTCAAAATTTGCTAAGGACAGATTTGATTCCGAGAGAATGATTCATCGAAGTAGTTCATGAGACCAAAGATGTTCTTCGGAATATACTGACTTCCGAAGCATACCAATTTATCATCAAAAGAAATTTTCTTCGAAAGACATCTTCTTCTGAAAAGTAAGTTCTGATGATTGAGCTTCCGAAGTAATAATGTATCGGAAGAATAGTACTTCAGAAGATAAATTATAATCTGAAGTGTGACCTCTTCCGACGTAAAGAAAGAATAATGCTTCCGAAGACTTAAACTATCTTCTGAGGAGTAATTACTCACCAGAAGATACTTTAAGTTTATCTTCCGATGAATTATTCATTCCTTTATTTATTCATTTACTCAAAGTTAATCATGCCAATGGCTGTTATTAAATACCTGAATCTTCCTTCATCAAATTCTTTGGTTAAAAGGTCAGCCAAATTGTGTTCTGTATCAACTTTGACTAGATGAATTAACTTCTTTTCTGCACAATCTCTGATGAAATGGTATCTGATATCAATGTGCTTGGTCTTGGAGTGCTTGATAGGATTGTTGGTGATAGAGATTGCACTGGAATTGCCTATCTGTATAGGAGTGTTAAACAGCTCTACTCCAAAATCCCTCATCTGAATTTGAATCCAAATAACTTGTGCACAGCAGCTAGAAGCAGCTATGTATTCTGCCTCTGCAGTAGAAGTAGAAACACAAGACTGTTTCTTGCATTGCCAAGACACAATCCTGGATCCAAGAAATTGACATCCTCCTGATATGGATTTCTTGCTAATGTTACAACCTCCATAATCACTGTCAGTATAAGCCATGAACTGAAAATCTTCATTTCTAGGATACCAAAATCCTAGACCAGGTGCCCCTTTGAGGTATCTAAAGATTCTTTTCACAGCAAGCATGTGTGAGACTTTGGGATTGGCCTGAAATCTTGCACACAAGCAAGTTGCAAACATTATATCAGGCCAGCTTGCTGTGAGATACATCAAGGAACCAATCATTGCTCTATATTGGTGTTGATCAACATCCTCCCCCTCAAGATCAGGACTAAGGGATGTTGTCTTGGACATTGGAGTTCCCAGAGCTTTGCAATCAGTTAGCTTGAATCTTTCAAGAATGTCCTTGACATACTTTGATTGACTAATAAAAATCCCTGTAGGAGTTTGTTTCACCTGTAATCCAAGAAAGAAAGTGAGTTCTCCCATGGAACACATTTCAAACTTGGACTTCATAAGTGATTCAAAGTCCTGGTAGAGAGATTCATTTGTAGAACCAAAGATAATGTAATCAACATAAATCTGTACTAGCATAATATGTTGATTGGACTTCTTGAAGAAAAGAGTTTTAACAATTGTTCCCTATCTTATAGTTGTTAGCCAATAGAAAAGAAGATAAAGTTTCATACCACTTTCTGGGAGCTTGATGCAACCCATATAGAGCTTTATCCAGCTTACAGACATGGTCAGGAAACTTTGGATCTTCAAAACCAGGAGGCTGACACACATACACCTCCTCATCAATCCTTCCATATAAAAATGCACTTTTCACATCCATTTGAAAAACCTTGAAGTTCTTGGCAGCTGCAAAGGCTAAAAATATTCTGATTGCTTCAATTCTTGCAACTGGAGCAAAAACTTCATCATAATCAATGCCTTCTTCCTGTGTATATCCCTGAACAACCAATCTTGCTTTGTTCTTGATGACTACTCCCTTGTAATCCTTCTTGTTCCTGAACACCCATTTTGTTCCAATTGGATACTTACCTTTAGGTAAAGAGCAAATCTTCCACACACCTTGCCTTTCAAATTGAAGAAGCTCCTCCTGCATTGCTTCTACCCAGCTGTTGTCTTTTAATGCCTCAGCAATTTTCTTTAGTTCTACTTGGGATAGAAAGCAAGAAAACAAACATATGTTTGCGTCATGCATAGAGCTTCTTGTTCTGACTCCTTCTTCAACATTACCAATAATGTTTTCAACTGGATGGGTGTTATGGATGCGAGTTCTAGGAATCACATCCAATTGAAAAGCTAGATCCAAATCTCTTGACTCAAGGTTAGGAAGTACTACCTCAAGCTGGATTTATGGCATATCTTGTGATCTTTGAGTTTGGACTGTTGTGGGATCACTTTCTCTGGGAGAAGAAGTTTCCATAGTGTTTGGAACTGATTGGGCTGTTGAGGGACTCACATCTTCTTCTTGACTCAATGGAACTGAAGTAGAGTCGCTTGAAGGGACAGCATGAGATGTGTTCACTGTCTCGGACTGAGAGACATCATTATGTGCTGAAGTGGATTCTGCCAAGATTTGTCTTGAAGCTATTGGCAGTTCAACACGAAAGTCTTCTTCTCTTGTGAACTTGGAGGAGTCTGTGGTAGTTGACTGTAACTCTGGAACATACTCTTTCACAAGATTAAATGCAGATGTAAAGCTATCAAGATCAAATAGCCAATCAGGACCAGTTCCAGGCTTATTGATAGTATTTTCATTGAACTGAACATTTGAAGACTCTTCAATAATTCTGGAAGCTTTGATGTATACTCTATATACTTTTGCATGTGAAGAGTACCCAACAAAGTAGCCCTCTACTGATTTCTCAGCAAATTTGGCTAAGTGATCTTTAGTATTCAAGATAGTGCATTGACATCCAAATGGTTTGAGAAATCCAATAAATGGTTTTCTCTTATGACAAATTTCATAAGGAGTCATCCCATGTGTCTTAACTATCAATATTCTATTTTGGACATAACAGGCAGTGTTGACTGCTTCTGCCCAAAAAGTTATTGGAAGTTTGGCGTCAGACAACATGGTTCTTGCAGCCTCAATTAGTGTCCTATTCCTTCTCTCAGCAACACCATTTTGTTGTGGAGTCCTAGGAGCACTAAATTTTCTTGTGATACCTTTAGATTCACAAAAAGAATTTAAAACATGATTCTTGAATTCTGTTCCTTGATCTGATTTGATTATTTTTACATGATGATCACTTTCATTCTCCACCCTAAGTATGAATGACTTTAGGGTCTCAGCAGTTTCATCCTTGGTACTTAAGAAAAATACCCAGGTATACCGAGAGAAATCATCAGTGATCACCAAGCAATATGATTTTATACCAAGACTTTTAACACTTGTGGGGCCAAACAAGTCCATGTGAAGTAAATGCAGGACTGTTGTGATTGAATTTATCTCTTTGGCATGATGTGATGATTTGTGTTGCTTACCTTTTAAGCAGGCAACACATTTATCAACACAGATGAATTCCTTTGTTGGTAAACCAGTCACTAAGTTGTTTTTGACAAGTTTATTCATATTTTTAAGGTTTACATGACAAAGTCTCCTATGCCAAAGAGATGACTCATCAAGTGAATCTTTTGAGGCAAAGCAACTTATATTACTGAGAGGTGCAGCTGTGCTCATGTCTAGCATATACATGTTGTTCCTTCTAGGAGCTCTGAGCAATGATCTGATCATTTGGGACTACAAATCCTGGCTTCAGAACAATGCATTCATGCTCAGTGAACAACATGTTGTGCTTTTGATCACACACATGTGATACACTCAGTAAATTGTAATTTAGTTCCTTTACAAAATGTACATTCTCAAAGCTTACTTTGCCATTTGTAATTGTCCCCCTACCTGTGATGTATCCTCCCACTGGATCACTTCCAAATGCAACAGACCCACCAAAGAATGGTTCATATTTTTGCAGGTGAGTCTTATTGCCTGTCATGTTCCTAGATCATCCACTGTCAACAATCCACAAGTTGCTCTTTGATTCCTGCTGCCCCTGCACATGACCAGAAGTGAATTAGTTCCTGATAGGAACCAAGCCCATGTGGTCTTGGTTTAACATTAGCATCATTATAAGTAAATTTCTTTAACATCAACTTAGGTGGGACAGATGATGAATCTATTGTTGGTCGAACCGGTGATTGAACAGATGGTTAAGCTATTTCCTTTTTCTTCCATATCTGTTTGACTTTTAAGGTTGTCGGAAGAGTTTGCTTCTTTTGACAGTCATCGGAAGCACCTTTTGTTTTCCCTTCCGATGACTTGGTTTTTGCTGACAAGTTGGGCCTTACTTCCGAAGTTCTTCTAGTTCCAAAGGGAAAAGATTTCTTTGTTTTGTAGGAAGCTTTCTTTGCATGTGCTTCCGATGTTCTTTTTCCTTCGGAAGCCTTTCTTTCCTGATCTTCCGAAGCATTCTTTTTGGAAACCTTCCTATTCTGATTATCAGAAGTGCTTGCTTCCGATCCTTTCTTTCCGAAGCCCTTCTTGTCTTGTTTCTTCCGACTATCAGAAGTACTTGCTTCTGATTCTTTCTTTCTTGAGTTTCTTCCTGGTTCTTCAGAAGAACCAGATGACCTGCTCCAACTCTCCTTTCTTCCTTGTTTTTCAGAAAACATTTTGCTTCTTGGATTATAGTAGCAATCAGCAGCAAAGTGATTTTTATCACCACACATCAAACATAAGGTTTGATTGTTGGAGAATTGTTGATGCTGATGGTTGGTGAAGGAAGTTGAGCTTTGATGCATAGGAGATGATGGTTTGGATGTTCCAACAGACTTGTTGGCTGGAAGATTTACCTGTTTCTTTTTAACACTGGTCTTTCTTTCCTTTGACCTACTCCTTTTGGACTTGTCAGATGGACTAGTAACATAGTCATCTGAGGAGGTACTCCCAGTTTGTATGTTCTTAGTTTTGACAAAAACTGATGACTGTTTCTTGGTTTTCTTAGTTTATTTATTTATTTTCAAAGCTGGTTTTTCAGTTTCAAAAGTACTGGAAGAAACATCCTCATCTGAGCATGATGAGTTACTTGGGTTTGAATCAGAGAGATTATCAGTTTGTAACCCAAACCGGCCCCCTTCTTATTTACCAAGGTCAACTACTGGTTTACACCTAATCTCCACTATGGGAGTGTAGGCAGAAGGAGGCTCCACTTTATTGTAACCCAAACCAGCCCCCTTCTTATTTACCAGTTCAGTTGTGCTGCTCATTCTGAAAAGCTTTCATACTTTTCACCTTGACCCAAAAATTTGTCTCTATAAGACTCAGCCAATACAAGTTCAGTCTTGGCAGTGGTTAGTCTTTCTAAAAGATTGTTAATTTGACACTGTTTGTTAGTGTCTTCATGTTTTAAGCTAGAAATGGTCTTTTCCATTTCTTCAATCTTTTCTTTGCAATTTCTTTCACATTCAAAAAAATTTGCCTTGACTACTTGTAATGACTCAAGTTCATTACAGAGTTGAGAATTTATTCTTTTAAAAACATTTAACTTCTCTAAACATTCAGGTGTGCACATATCCTCAGTTACCTTGAATGAAGAAGTTGAATCATTTGCCATCAGAGCACTGTTGGAGATAGAAGGATCTTCAGCTTGGAAGCTCCAATCTGCAAAGTCTTGCTCTGTAATGTTTGCACTGTTTGAGCTTGATGGTCTTTGAGGTGGTTGCCCAGAAGTTGATGTCTGAGTGCCTATGGACTTGCATTCCCTAGCAAAGTGTCCTAACTGTTGGCAATTGAAACATTTGAGCTTGGACTTATCAAGACCAAACCCAGTCTTCATATTGTGCTTTTTGAACTGCCTTCCAGTTCTTTGGCAGAACTTCTTAGCTCTATAGGAGATCATGGCCATCTGATAGTTGATGTCCATCTGCTCAAGATCATCTGCAGGAATACCATCTAAGTCTTCCTGGCACAAGTGCAAGTAATTGGTTTCCTCAGTCATGAATGCTCCTTGCCCAAATGTTAAAAGTGGAGTTGGGTTGGAAAACGGGTTTGTGTGTGTGGTTGTTGGAGTCTGGGTTTCAGGAAAGCTGACAATGGGTGTGGAAGTAGGGTGGTAGATGGGTTGATAACTCTGGTAAGAAGGGTTGTTGATGGGTGCATAGAGTGCTGCTGAACCAGAAGTTACATGAGAGGACTTAGGTTCCTGGGCATCTATTTCCATCTGGTAAGCACTGAGAATACCAAACAGTTCACTCAGCTTTAGAGTCCTTAGATTTTCTGTCCTCCGGATGGCCACAGAGTATATATTCCACGCATGAGGAAGTGATCTAAGAAACTTTCTGATCACATCCTGGTTCTCCATCTTGACACCTGCCGCTACTAACTCATCAACCAGTTGAACATACCTGAGATATTGAGAAGTCATCTTCTCGTTGTTCTGTTGACAGAATTTCTCAAAATTCTGTTTCAGCATATCTTTCTTGTTCTCTTTAACATCTTCAGAACCTTCATACATCTTCTGTAGAGAATTCCACAACTCTTGAGCATATTTGCATTTCTTGAATGCATGTATGATTGAGTTAGGGATGGCCATCTGAATGAGCCACAAAGCCTTCGAGTCCACTTCCATTCTCTTGTAATCTTCATCAGAATAGAGAGCTAGATCCTTTGGCACAGGAGCTCCACCAGCACCAGCAGCAGGAACAGTAGGGATGAAAGGCCCTTCAAGAACTGACTTCCAGAGTTTGAAGTCTTGGTTCCTGATGAATCCCTCCATTCTAACTTTCCAAGTGTCATAGTCTTCTGGAGTGAACATTGGTGGCTTGTTGAAATTACCATTTTCTGTATCTTGTTTGTTAAGTGCAGCCATTTGAACAAACAAACAGAATATGAGTTTTGAAGTAGTGAGATTTTAGAAGAAAAAGAACTGGTAACTTAAGGATGGTTAATCACTTAAGTTCAAGAGCAAAAGCTCTTATACCACTTGTTGGATCGGGTTGTTTACTATAAACAACACTTCACAAGTATTTCTCTCTTACAATCTAACAGATGCGGAATGTCTGTTAGAAGGTTATCTCATACACTCAATGGTAAGTTAATAATCTTTGAATAACAGTAAGAACACAAGAACAAATTCAAGCTCAAAGATATATTTCTCTCAAAGTATTACAAGTGTTGTAAGCAGACAAGCACAAACACATACAAGCACACCTAAACAGGTTTACAATGAGAGGTTATATAGCTAAGGCTACAACCGTATACACGTAGGAATACAGTTGGGTATACTAGACAATACATAAAGTAAAGCTTATTCTAGTATATGGAGTGTCTTAACAGGCTAAGACTCTTACTTACAATCATTACAAATATAGACATTGACTTTACAAAGACTAGCTAAATACAAAAGGCATTTAATGTTGTTGATCTTTAAGGCTTCAGATAATCTTTTGCATTTAATGCAGCTGCGGAGAAGTAAGGTGTTGTATCTGACTTTAAGTATGTTGATCATTGTTGTTCTCAGACCAGCACGTCTGTTGTCAGTACCTTTTGTACTATAAAAGTGCTCAGCTACAGTCTTTGTCAGAGTATAAACCTCGGAAGTCTTTGTCTTTTTGTCTTTGGGTGCAGAAGAGATTCTTCGGAAGCTGTTAGTCTTCGGAAGCCTTTGTTTCTTCGGAAGCTTTATGTCATCAGAAGCTTTAACTCTAAGTGTTGGCCTTCCGAGGTGTTTGTCTTGTACAGCCTTCAGCAGGAGTGAGTTACCCTTCGGAAGCAATGTTGCTTCCGAAGAGGAACTCATTCCTTCCGAAGGCTGTTTGTCTGTGTAGTCTTTTATAATTAGACAAAATTGAAGTTTGGTGAGCATCAGCCTTTATTAGTCTTTACAAATAACTTGGATAAAACAGTTATGTAAAATCAGAGTTGCGGAAGCTAAGTTAAAACAATTTTCAAAACATTCCAAATAACAATTGCGGAAGCGATTTTAGTTGTTTAACATTACATAACAGAACAAACAGTAAATATTTTCAAAAGCCTAATGCACTAAGCAGATGCATGAGACTCCATCCTAGTATCCTAATCCTTGTGCGCGTGCCTTGGTTACCTAAGAAAACATGCGAGTAAAACGTCAACACAAAGATTGGTGAGAGCACAGGTTTTGTATCAGCAATAAAAAATAAATGTTTAAAGTAAATGTTTGCAGGACTACATATCATTACAATGCAATATCGATTGATAGCTAGTCAATACAACTATATTATATGTGGGTTCGAAACCGAAGCTGACTGCATGCCTCCCGCCATATCCATCACACAAGACAATGGCAAATGTGTTTGGTCAATTTTGCACCCATTCCGACCTCCAGTCAGGTTGGCCTTCCAGACGCGATGGTCGGGGCTTGTGAGGCCCAAATAGTACTATCCAAGAGCATCACGCTAGGCGCCCCGCGCTACTAATGGTTTGAGATGTGTTTGTGAGGACTTGAGTTTTGATGAGTGCCACACATATACATATAGTGATAAAGCATGTCTATATGTATCCAAAATATGTTGTTGTTTCAAAAACAATTTGTAATGCAATGTTTTCTCCCCCAAAGTTAAAAAATATAAAAAGGGACCGTGAACTCACCTGGTAGTTCAGTTCTTGTATGTATGTGTTCGCAACCTGCGAATGCTAGCACCTGCTAGTGATCACCTTAGAAGCTCTTAGATGAGTGGTTTTTAGCTGGACAGGAGTTACAACTCCTCAGATGGTTGTTCTAGCTTGTAGATGGCTTCCAAGGGGTTTCCAACACTTCCTTCTAGCTCCTATGTTCACCAAATGCAAAGAAGATTTCTTGGAATTCATTTTTCAGAGGTTTGAGAGGGCTTGGCCGAAGGTTTGGTCGAGAACAACGCAAAGAGTTTGGGTTAAAAGCAAAGAAATGGATTGTGGGGTGAATGGATTGCTTTTATAAAGGTTTTTGAGTTCTGGGACTCGTCACGTACCACCAAGCCCGATGGTGCATGGCCTTGGCGTACTGCCATGATTAAAATAGTTGGGTTTTCCCCAGAAATACACCGCGTACCACCAAGGTGACAGTGATCTATCTTGGCGTACCGCGAAGGAATTCGAGGATTTCAAAAATCCTGCCAAAGCTTTGAGTACCATGAAGCTTTTCGCCGAGGGGTCTTCGCGTATCGCGAAGGGTCCATTTTCCTGATTTTCGATTTCGTTGAATCGATTTCATTTGCGTTCGATTCGTAACGTCTATTTTAAACGTTTATTTCATGTTTAGCACATAAGCACATAATGACACATATGTTTGTTTATTGTTTGTTCACCAACGTTTGTGTAATGAGACTCGTGTGTGTTTCTAAACGTCTATTCTAAACATTTATTTCCTGTGTAAGGCACAACCCAATAATTCCCCGAATTATTGTTTTGCAATTGTGTTTGTGTTACCACACTTGATTTCCAAAATCAATGTGTAATGTACGATTCGATAATTCCTTGAACTATCGTTTCGCTGCTGTTTGTGTTTAAATCATTTAATTAAACCTAATTAAATAAAATGCAAGAAGTATGAATGTGAAATACAGAATTGTAAAGGTTGCAATTTACCTAAAATTTCCGTGTGCCACACGTTATGACGGTTAATAATTTTAAATAATAACGTTTGTCGATATTAACAGCATTTGTTATATAAATTAATAACATTTGTCATTTATTATTATTAAATTCATCAATGTTAATATTATTTTGTTTTAATAAATACAAAATGATACAAAACATATTATATATACAAACAAATAAAGAAACAAGCAAACAAAACGCATCATATATACATAAGAAATGTATGTGCAATACAAAGTAATGAAATGCAAACTATGGATCATGTCGGGGTGGTGGCGGCGGAGGGAGTGGAGGATCAATGTCAGCCAGCCTCAACCGGTCAAGATCTCGATCGACCATCCAACGCAACTTGTTGTGCTAGTAAGCTAGGGTGGAGTCCCTTGTGTGAAACCTTACCTCGAATGTAATCAAACAACAATACTTTGTGATGACTCATTGTCACACCCCAAGCCGGCGGGGTAGGATCGAAGTCCCCGTCGAGCGGAAGGTTCTCGGGGCGCGATATCATGAGTGATAATCGAAATGATCAGATTGTTTACATAGCATCAATGTTAAGAATAACTAAAGCACAATCAAACATTAAACTAGGATTACAAAATTAAATTACAATATCAATGTTCAGTAATTTAACCTGGTAAACCTATCAAAAGAATCAAAGTTTTCTATCTTGTAACTGTACAAGACATCCAAAAGAGATTCATATGAACAACAAAATATGTGCTTCCAAAATCAACTAGGTCCTCTATCTAGGCCGCCTAGCTTGCAATCCAAAGCCTTAGCTTAAACCTGTTCTTCACCTGAGAAAGCATGTAAGAAAACAAAGTCTACACAATGGTTGGTGAGTTCATGTAGTTTATAAGTTTAAAAATAGCTTTAACAAACCTCTTTCGGTAAAACCTTAACCTCATTAACTCCACATGTAATATCCAAATCGGTATGCTTATATATAGGGCATACCCCTGAGTCGAGCCTACAACCCGCCCAGACGCCGTCCCACCACATACTAATCCGCATATGACACTGTTGTTAATAATAATTAAGCATTTTACCTATCATTCAAACCATTCCTCGTCATAGCTTTAGTATACTGTTTCAAAGTTTACAAGTCTATAGCATTCGTAAGTATTAGCTTCAAAGTAAGTTTAACAAGCATCATAGTTTCACGCGCACATAGTTTAGCTTTCACTAATCTCATGCGTGAGTACAAGCCCTGCTATAGCAGAAGTTTAGCAATTACGTAGCTCACGGCTAGATACAAGCCCTGCTCTAGCAGAAGTTTAGCCATTACGTATCTCATGAATTAGTTAAGCTTAGTCTAGCAATTACGTGTCTCCTATACAAGATACAAGCCCTGTTATAGCAGAAGTTTAGCAATTACGTATCTCATACATAGACACAAGCCAGCGTATTCGTTCTGCCTTTGTTCTTGTGGTGTGTTTGATGAAAAAAAAAGGAATAATGATAATAATAGTAATATATATATATATATATATATTACTATATCTAAAAATAAAAATTAAAAAAAGGTTTTTATGAGCCGAGGGTCTTGTCTGAAGCAGCCTCTCTACCCTTATGGGGGTAGGGGTAAGGTTTGTGTTCATCTTTCCCTCCCCAGACCCTACTTTTAAGTGTGATTTCACTGGGTATGTTTGTTTGTTTGTTATACATAGACACAAGCCATGCATACACAAACAATCCAGCATTTACATATCTCATATAAGCAGACAAAAGCCCTGCTATAGCAGAAGTTTAGCAATTACATGTCTCTTATATAGATAACAGCTTAGCCTCGTCATAGTTTAGCTTCCACATATCTCAATACATAGGAACAAGCCCTGCTATAGCAGAAGTTTAGCAATTACATAGCCCATGATTAGATACAAGCTTAGCATTTCGCACGCAATCATAGTTTCAAGCATATAGATTCAAGCATTCACATATAGTTTCATCATGAATTTCAAAGCATAAGCATCAAGTCTCACATTTAAGCATTTAGTTTCTAGCATAAGCATCAAGCCTCAAGTTTAAGCATTTAGTTTCTAGCATAAGCATCAAGCCTCAAGTTTAAGCATTTAGTTTCTCACATAAGCATCAAGCCTCAAGTTTATAGCTTCTCAAAGTATACTAGATTCCAAGCATAAGCCTCATTGTAAGCATCATGTTTAAGTTTAAAAGCATTAGATAACATTTCAATAATTTATTAAAATGGTTAACATGCTTCTCAGTCTCGAAGTAAAACAAATAAGTTTGAAAAGGGACAAATGAACTCACCTTGTGTTTGTAGTGGTTGACTAAGTAAAACAAGAATACGCGCGCTCGTTGTTTGTTCTTGTGTGATGTTCACGATCCTGTGTTGTGTTCATAGTATTCGTGACTCATAAAAGTAAGTTTTAATCAATATATATGCTTGTAAGTGTTAGCCCTAAAGTGGGCTAACACCTATGAGTCCCGGTCATTGTTTGGCCCCATTTAAGTGTTGTTATGATTCCCAACTTAATACCTAGTTTTGAATGCTCCCTTGTATTAAATTTCTTTCTTGAAATTCCTATCATACTATGTTATACCATTGAATTGCATTGATAACACGTTTGTAATTGATTTACCCTCATTGTTTCACATGTTAGGCCTTTGTAGTCTAAGTTCTTGTGTCGATCCCAAATTGACCATATTGTGGGCTAAACAAATTTTCTAAATGAGCCGATTTCATTCAATGTGGGCCGAATAGTGGCCATGGGCCAACTATTGGGCCAATTAGGAATTTATCTAAATGGTGGGCTAATCAAATGGGTCGGAACATGTGTGTGTATGGGCTAACATATAGGTTTTGGGCCGAAAGACACTTGAGTCGGGTGGAGATCTATAAACGGGCTGAAGATATCAACGTGGGCCGAATTCCCGGTTGGGCTGCCTAAGTGAGTCTACAAGTTAAGGGTTTGGGCCGAAGAGATCGGATTGGACCATGCATATGCCAGCTTTATGATTCTAACCCCCCCCCCCCATCAGCGAACCTATTAACCTGTCGACCTAAGGTTCGTTTGAGGATGTATAGACACAAGGTTCGGCTATGATGTTCTTAGGTTCGCCATGCATGAGTTCGTTGGAAGGTTCGGCTATGCATCCTGGATATTCGCCAAGGGTTCGTGAGTGGTGCCATCATGGTTCGTCCCTCGTGCATCGTTCTGCTACTTCCTGAGCTAATAGGTTCGCACGTAGGGTTCGGGAGTGGCATCAGACAGGTTCGTTAATTCCGTGGGTTCGTGATGCGTCATGTAGGTTCGGGGCATCAAGGGTTCGGCTTTGTCACTATGGTTCGGCTGGATCTCACAGTTCGGCTGAGCTAACAAGGGTTCGGTGGAATCGTGCACACAGGTTCGTGAGATTGGAGGGTTTGGCCAAGGTTCGCCACTTTGTACAGGTTCGTCTAACATCCTAGGTTCGTCACTGCAAGGATTCGCCAATGAGACTAGGTTCGTGGGAAAAGGTTTCGGACGTTCAAAAGGTTCGTCTCCTTGTGTGGGTTCGTGGCTCACAATCAGATTCGGCCAGCATGTGTCCCCACGAACCTGTAGACCTTCATCATCACTATCCTCGAGTCTTACATGCTAGTTGGCTATTTCCTACGTTGGGTATGGCGAAAATGGTTTCCAGAATGTGTGAAGCTCGAAGGATATAACACAAAACCAATTACAAAGGTGGTGGATCGATCTAGGGTGAGAAAACCCTATTTTCGTGAAGTTCAAGCTCAATTACCTCCAAAATGGCTGGACAAATGTGTAGATCTGCTGTACTTCTAGGGAGAGGGCGTTAAGAGCTTCGCGTGGACACCAAAAACTCTTGATTTCGTCAAGGAATGCTCACGATCTTGAGGGTTGAAGTGATGAAATCTTGAGAGAGAGAGGGGTGACGGGTTGGGAGTGTAGAGAGAGAGAGGGTTTGTTGAAAATGAAATAAATGCTACCATTTGATGTTTAAATACCCCAAGGGTATTCAGGTTCGTTTCGTTTGCTCGGTTCGTGTTTTCGTCGGGTTTCCGGATCGTTACGTGCATTTTTCGTTAATTAAATAAAAAGGATTATTTTAGGATGTTTAGAATACGATTATTATTAGAAATCATTTTAAATATCGTTGTATTAAATTATTTATCGAATTATATTATTTTTACGCGTTTCGTTAAATTGTTCGCGATTTATTAAAATAGTTTCTTTTAAATCTATTTATGATGAGTTTCAAAATTGTAAAACAGGAAATATTTTATTTCCTAAATTTTATGATCGTTCGTATCGTTTTCGTTTTGTCAGAACGCGTCACCATCGCGCGTATTCGTTCGAATCGTCATTCGAACGAACACGTCGATGGTTTGGCTTTCTGATTCTTGTTCTCTACTGTTCTGTCCTTATTTCAGAACGTTAAACTCTCAGAATCATTCGTACAGATCGTCACCTATACGAATAATTTGTCGGTTTAGCATTCCGTCACAATAACCGTTATTGTTTTGTTTTGTATAATCTCACATACGTTTATATATAATAGCATCAAATCAAGTATCTGTGTTTCCATACCGTGTTGTCTGATATGTTTATGACTGTTAAACCCTAAGGTTTTAATCAGATTTTAGACAATCGCATAATAGTTTCGTATCAAGTATAATGTATCAATAGCATAAACATAGTTTCACGTAATGTGTACCTGAGTTACTGTACGAGTTACTGTTGCGATCACTGTTTCGGCACGCGTCCGGCACTGATGTTACACTCATACTCTTCACCTTGCTGGTTTCAAAACCGTGATTTATGTTCACCTCTTGTGAGTCTACTACTTCATCAACAAACCCAACAAGTATAGCAAGCAAAATATAAGGTGTATTCAGGTATCTCTTCAATTTTGTGCCCTGGCTCTCGACTCTGTTGGTTTTATGTTGACCGAAGTTTCGGTTTTCGTTGGTCCAAGCAAATACCAACGTTTCTTTGTAATCGTTCAAAGAGGTTTGAGTTAAATAATTCAAAACGCATGAAACAAAACATAGCCACATTGTTAGTGTATGTAAGTATATTTCGTTTAATATGTGTATACAAACTTACGTTGTCGTTTGTCTTTCGTTAGTTGTTTGTAAAGCTTGTTATAATTGTATTGGTAAATGTCCTGACAGAAAGACCCACCCAATGTTGTCCACATATGGTGGAATACGTTCATGTCATTGTTAGAAAAACTTGCCTTATAGTGTTTAGAAATGTTCTCGCTTATGTGACACCTTTATAAGCACCTAGACGCGTCAGGCAATGCTATCTTACACACATTCATCAGTGCAGGATCTCGGTCTGTTATTATGACACGTGGCTTCATAAACTTGTCTAATATTTCTTTCACCTTTTGCAATACCCACATGTAATTCTTTTCACGTTCTTTTTTTACAAACGCATGTGCAATACAAAACGTATGGTGTGTTGAAGTCATACCAAAACAATGTTATGTGATATAATAAACAACTTTTCCAGCCGTTTGAAAAATGAAGAAAATACGAAAGAAGAAAACATGAATGAATTCAAATTTTTCGTTCGTTTTATATATAATTTAAAGAGTCTTACATCATTTCGTTGAATGTATGATAATCCAATTTCAAAATTTGTATACGTGTCGTAGAAACTCTACGTGGCATATAGAAAGAGTCTATATGTGGCGTACAGTTCTCTACTACATGTATAGTTTTCTTTTTAGTATTTCCACCAGACTTTGTCTCCAATTATTGTCTTGTATATACACCATGTACATGTCTCTACGTGGCGTATCACTTTTTCAGTTAGTTAGACTCATGACTGGATTTACATATAATTGTCCTATATACGCCACGTACAACTCTCTACGTGGCGTACAAAATTCATCACTCAAAAATGTCTGTACTTTTTGTACGAGGTGATATACGTGGCGTAAAGGACTGTACGTGTCGTATAACATTCTATCATTGTCCAGAATGTCAGATTTGCATGTTGTTGTACTTGGCGTATAGGTTTCTATATGTGGCATAGGGAACTGTACGACACGTATAAAGGGTGTGAAAATATAGAATTGGGTGTGAGATTAACACAACCTTAAATTATATGTCTAGCGTTATCATATATATATGGGAAGGATCAATTGTTAACCCTTCCTTATTGCGATAACCGAATAACTACATCTTATTACTTTGGGGCCCATATTAAAGTAAATCAAAATGTGTAGGATTTTTTATTTTTTAATTAATATAATTAATGTGGGTCCCATTTACATAAAATAAAAAAAACATACACCTTTAGATTTACTTTAATGTGGGCCTCGAAATAATAATATGTAGTTATTCGGTTATCACAATAAGGAAGGGCTAACAATTGAACCCTTCCCTATATATATATAATCCTTGTAGACAAAGCCAATCATCAATTCCCAACCATAGGGCGAATGAAATCCAATACATAAATCAGTTAATAAAAGAAGGGAAAAAGCTTTGAATCGTCATTTTTTTATTACTCTTGTTCTTTCTTTATCTGGTATATGATCACCATAAAAATAAACAGGCTTGGAAGCTACCGATATGCCCTTAGGCACAACCATACATAACATAGAAATTACACTTGGAAAGAGTGGACAATTAGCTAGAGCAGCGAGTGCTGTAACATGAGCATCAACACCAACTATGAGAAATCCACCAATGCACATATGATGTGTGAACAATGACAATTGTGTACCATAGTCAGTAGCTAGATATGGATAAGCGGAACTTGACCTGATTTGAAATGCTGTCCTTTTTTGGCAATACATACATTTTCCCAAAGAAAATGCCCAAAACTAACGATTGTGCAAAGTCGTATCTCTTTGGTTGATAAGGTCTAAAAGGTTTATCGAGCCCAGGGGGTGCAGATACATAATAGGCATATAGAAATTATTGTACGTCAAAGTACTATATGTGCAAAACAAAATCGGGCGGATCTTTACCCGGAGCAGAGCATAAACCTAAAAAGATTAACGAGGCCCGTTTAAGAACAAGAAAATGACATCGTGATTCCTGATTATTCAGAACTGAATCGAATGACATGTTGTAAAATCATAAAGGTTGGTGCTCTCCAAAACTTTCTAAGTCTTGATGTAAATATTCATAAGACTTGAACTGTGTACAGACTAACAGCCTTCGGAAGGAAGAAATTAACCTTCGGAAGAATATTGCTTCCAAAGGATAACTCCTTCCTACCAAAGGCTTACACAAGAAAAGCTTCCGAAGACCTCCTCAACTATCATAAGCTCAACACTTAGAAGAATTTCAAGATCAAAGCTTCTGAAGTCAAAAGCTTCCGAAGACAAGAGCTTCCGATAGCTTAGTCAGCAACTTCTTGAAGATAGAATCTTCTAAGACTAACCCTCTGACAAAGACTGTTGCTGATTGCACTTTATGGTACAAAAGTTGCTGACAATGAACATGTTGGTCTGATCAAAACAAAGAAACATACCGTGAGTCAGACACAGCACCTTACCACTTCTCAGTAGCATTAAATGCAAAAGATTGCTTGAAGCTTTGAAGATCAAAACATTAAATGCCTTTTGTATTTAGCTAGTCTTTTGTTAAAGTCAATGTCTATAAATGTAATCATTGTAATTGACTGTCTTAGCCTGTTAAGACACATCAGATACTAGAATAAGCTTTCTTTGTTTATTTGTCTAGTATACCCAACATGTATTCCTACGAGAATACGGTTGTAGCCTTGGCTATATAAACTCTCATTGTATCTTGTATAAGTTCTTGTAAGCTGTAAGCCTTTGTTTACTTTGAGAGAAATATATCTTTGTGCTTGAAATTTACTCTTGCATTATTACTTCTGTTCAAAGATTATTTGTTTGTCTTGAGTGTTTAAGAGATCCTTCTAACAGAAATTCCGCATCTGTTAGATTGGTAGAAAGAAATACTTGTGAAGTGTTGTTTGAAGCTAACAACCCGATCCAACACATGTACTGGTCGTTCTAATCTCAGATATCAGTTGAAGGCATTCTATCTAATTATATTTATAGGTAGTTAAAAAAACTCCTATGATTTTTAAGAGTTGGTTGGCTAATGAAAAAAAAAAGAAGAAGGATTTTGATTCTTTTCAATTTTAAATACGGGATTTTGGTCTACACTGGCACCATAATATCATATTGGGAAGGAAGATTAGAACTAGAAATTGATAGAAAAACAAGGATATGGGTTCGTGTGAGTAGGCAAGAAAAGCTATCTATTCTAGTATATACATACATACATACATACATATATATAGGGAGATAATCAAATGTTAAACCATGTTTATTGCGTTAACCGAATAACTATATATTATTACTTTGAGGCCCACATTAAAGTAAATCTAAAGTTGTATGTTTTTTTTCTTTTTTAATTAATGTAAGGCCCACTTACATTAATAAAAAATAAGAAAAATCTAAACCTTTAGATTTACTTTAATGTGGGCTCCAAACTATATATATATATATATATATATATATATATATATATATATATATATGGTAATGTTCAAATAATAACTCACTATTAAAGCATTAGCCCAGATAACTTTGCCATAAAGCTAAATCTTGGATTTTTTTTAAACACCATTGTAACACATCTACAACACTTTCTTCTTTTATGAGTTTGCGAAAATCATCACCGTTTGAGACGTAACATCGTTGTAAGTTTTTCACTTACAACAATGTAACTGTTTTATGCCAAAAACTTACAATAATGTTACGTCTCAAACGGTGATGAATTTTGGCAAACTTATAAAAGAAGAAATTGTTGTAGATGTGTTACAATGATTTTAAAAAAAAGAATCAAGATTTGACTTCATCTTGGCAAAGTTAGCTATGTTAATGATTTAAGAGTGGGTTATTATTTGTTCACAATCTTATATATATATATATATATATATATATATATATATATATATATATTGGGGTTTCTGGAAAATTTTAGAAATCACGACCATTTGAAACACCAACTATATCACCTACGGTGTTTGGTGTTGTGCACAATGGCGGATCCAGGAATTTTTTTAGTAGATTCACTATATTCAGACGCTTCAATTAAGTAGTCACAAACATAAAAATTTTTGGGTTGGTTTGACGGTTTGAGTCTTGTAATTTTCATCACGTAATAACTATACGATATATTAAGTTAATAATTAAAAAAAATATCTTCATTAAAGAGTTTAAAGGTGCAAAGTACACACTCATTAAAAATTTCAGTACAGGGTCCAAGGGGTAGTGCCCTTGATAGCGGTCCTGTTGGCCAGTCAGCGAGCAGGGGTCAAGGGAGCAGCGCCCCTTGTGGGTTCTGGTGAACCCACACCTCACTATATAGATCCACTAGTGTGTGTGCATATTATAATGCATCGACAGATAAATTTTCAATGTTAGAAGCCATATTTATATGAAACAACTTCAATAATACATGTATATTCTTAAAAACAAACAATTGGTCTTGTAGTTAATTTTGATGTTATCAACATTGTCTTAGTTTAATTAAATTTACATAAAAACCATAAAATTAATACATATATATATATATATATATATATGTATAGGGGAGGGATATTCTAAGAAGGCAAAAAACCATGAGAAGTGTGAGAAGCCACGAGAATGTGACATGTGTATTTTAGGGTAAAGGGTATAAACGTCAACACATAAATGGAGGCTGCACATGCAAATCACATGTTAATTCCACCAAATTTTTTAAACGTATGTAACTATTTTATACGTTAAATTTTTTTAAAAAAAATTTAACCATAAAATCACAAATTTCTTTACCTTTCTAACGAGTATAATATTGTTATATTTAACAATAGAAAAAGAACAAACCTGATTGTTCTTGAAACTTGTGCGTTTTTATGGTGTTTTCATATTGTTTGTGAAACTAGACGTTTTATGGTGTTTTGAACATAAACAAAACACAACGTTTTTTAATTGCGTCATTTACACATGATGTTTTATGGTGTTTCTGTACTGTGTAATTTTCACAAACATTTTATGGTGTTTTTGAATTGTAATTTTATTTATGGTGTTTTTGAACTGTAATTTTATTTATGGTGTTTTTGAACTGTAATTTATTTATGGTGTTTTTGAACTGTAATTTTATTCATGGTGTTTTTGGACTGTATAATTTTACACATTGTGTTTTATGGCGTTTTTGAAAACTAAAAAACATGTCGTTCTAAACTTTGTGTTTTTACACATTTAAGTTTAAAACGTCATGTATAAAATGTTTATGAACCAGGTGTTTTTGTTATGGTGTTTTTCAAATGTTTGTGAAATATAGCGATTTATGGTGTTTTTAGTATTCAAAAACACCATAAAAATGCCTGGTCTTAGTTTCATGAATATCCGAACACAAAAACACCATAAAATGTTAACACCATAAACACAATAACATATCTTGAAAAAACGCCATAAACAATAAAATATCTCAAAAAAACATCATAAACTAAGTTAAAAACACCACGTACAAACTTAGGTGTTTATGGTGTTTTTCGTTTTCAAAAACACCAAAAAATGCCCTCTTTTAGTTTTATTAATACGCAAACACCAAAAAATAACATAAAATGTTAACATCATAAACACCATAAAATATCTTTGAAAATACCATAAAACATACATACGTGTAAAAAACACCATAAAAGATCAGTTTCGTATATATTGGAAAAACACCATAAACATATGGTTCGTGAAACTCATTTTAGGTTGTTATTTTAATTTTTAAAAATATACTAATATTATACTCAATAGAAAGATAAAAAAATGCTCGATTTTATGGTGTAATTTTTTTAAAAAAATACTAACGTATAAAAAATTTATGAACGTTTAAAAAAGATGGAGGAAAATGCATGTGACTTGCATGTGCAGGTTTTTGGCTAGATCTTCGCATTCTACCCCTACTGATGGTTTTAACTTATAACTATTTACGAAAATATCATTAAATTAATCTTAACCACAAAACCAATTGATCTAATAGTTGAGATCTCTTCTCACACTTCTCATGGTTTTAAAACTTTTTAGCCAAACCTTATATATATATATATATATATATATATATATATATATATATATATATATATATATATATATATATATATATATATATATATATATATATATATATATATATATATATATATATATATATATATATATATATTTGTGTGTGTGTGTGTGGACTTATTTTATTAAGGATCATTAAATATGAAGGAATCATAACAACTAATTTGAATCATATATTTTAAGAGGCATAAAATTATTATTTTTTTGAAAAAAAGAAGTTACTTTTGTACCTTTCTAAACTTGTGACTGGAATTGGTTCTATTAATTATCAAGTAATAATAGTTCTCAATTAAACACCCGCTATATGTGTGTGTATGAACCACATATTTATTTTTAAGATTTCAAATGAAAAGCCAAAATATGTTTAATAGTTTTTCTTTTAGAATCAGATTTTCACATGTGATAGTTCCTATATACATGTGTGTAAGTGATATAATTAGTTAAAAATATAATATAATATAATATAAAGACCTTGCCATGGATGAGTTCATCTCAACATGCATCAAGGGCATATGATTGACAAATTTCCCCCATCTTAATTGGAAAGATTTGGTACAAAAGCTGAAACATAAAAAGGATAACTTTCAATTGTTGTCAACTTTAGATTTAGATAATAAAAAGGTCCTTTAGCTTAGCTAGTGCTCAAAAAGGTCACAAGCCTAGTTAAAGACAGGATGCGCTGGACTATCATATCTTCGCTTAATATGGTAAAGGATAGCGGTTCTTCCAATTTCCATGTATAGCTACAATATAAATAAATAAATAAAACTTAAAAAATAAATAAACCTCCCAACTAGAAACCAAAACTTGAGTGCTGGAAGTTTACAAACATGCAAGCTAGCTAGGTAGGTTGGTCCAAGTGGGTTGAAAGACCACAGTAACAAAGGTTGGATTTTAAACCACTTAAATATTCAATTCAAAATTATGTCTCATTAATTGATGGACTCGAGAGCAACAAGCGATCACTACTACAGAAAAGACCATTTACAATGGTCAAAATGGTATATCAAAAGCACTTTTCCGAATGATTTCAGTAATCAATTATACCCTTTGAGGCCATTTTTCGAAACCAAAGCATTCTTGCAATTGTTTTGTGACTTGATTACCCCTACATCGCGAAATTAGCCATTGATTTTGTTACCAAATTTTAGACACCAAGATTGCAACTAATTATTTTTGCAACGATCTTGAGCCCAAATTGTTAGCTACGAGAACTGCGATTGAAAGTATTTACGACTGAAACTATTTGCGATAGAGCCTTTTGTGATCAACTTGTGTCCAAAATGTTAGCAACCAAGGTTGTTGCCAGTGGCGTACCCACATAGAGCCGTGGGGGGGCGGCCGCCCACCTTGAAATTTTTTTTTAGTAGTATATATATGTTAAAATCCAGATCGCCCCCCGTAAAATTTTGCAATCGCCCCCATTAAACTTTTGATTTCTAAGTTGTTAATTAATAAAACTAAGTTGAAAAATGTCCAACTAATAATTTAAACTCAATGTAAAATCAAGTTTAGTATTACTTATAATAAGTCAAACCACCACTAAACCGGTTAAAACCGATTAAACCGACTTCAATCGAATATACCAATTAAAAACGAATAAATCAATCCAAATAAACCGAATTCAACCTTATATATTATAAAGAAAACAAATTTAAATCTGAATTCGTTTTAATCGGTTAACCAAACAAATTGAATTCAAAAAAAATTGGACCTGATAACTGTATCGAAACCAAAATTTGGATACAGTTAGGAACCAAACCGAAAACCGAATTCAGAATTCTGTTCATTTTTTTTGTTACGAATACGGTTCGTTTTCTGTATTAACAATTTTCAGTTTTCTTTAACACCCCTAGTTTAATATTCGAATTCACTATGGTGCCTTTTTTTCGACTCGCCCTGGGCACCTTCAATTTTCAGGGCCGCCCCTAGCTAGCCCATTATAAAAAATTATACTATTAATTTAAATAGCATATTAACATCATACTTAAAGTTATATTTGCGTAATCGAATTGCTTATGAGTTATTTAGGAACGTCTCCTTATACATTGTTTTGTATATATAAAAAAATAAAATTACGTAGTCAACAACTTTAAATGTATTGTATTTTCATCATGTCATTATATATAAAATTTAGTTTGATTTGTTTTTTTTTTAACATTACCCGACCCGATCCGCCCCAACCCAACTTGAACACCAATAAACCTACAAAAATTTCCGCCCCCCATGAAAAAAATTTCTGGGTCCGCCACTGGTTGTTGCTACTCGCATTGCTCTCTATATTCCAGTTTATCACGACAACAACTCGTCGCTACAAACTTTAAAAAAAGTTAAATGTATTTTTTTCTAAATAAAATAATAATAAA
Source organism: Mikania micrantha (assembly GCA_009363875.1). Classification (NCBI taxonomy): domain Eukaryota; kingdom Viridiplantae; phylum Streptophyta; class Magnoliopsida; order Asterales; family Asteraceae; genus Mikania; species Mikania micrantha. Next base: position 515,494 of record CM018681.1, read on the forward strand.
TTAATTACTAGTTGTCGTAGTAGGTCAATAAAAAAAACTTTAAAAATGATATTATTTATCATTCTTCAACAATATGTCGTCTCTTTATTATATGGTACGTTTATATGTATATGTATGACGACGATTTTCCGTTATATTCTTTCCACATTAGTTTTCTAGATAACTCTATAGTGACAACATGTCATTGTTATATGCTTCATAAATACAATTTTTAGGCAACTATGTTACTACGACTTATCATCGTTAAAACACTATTTACAAAATTAAAACACTATGCTTGTTTTTTCTTTTTTTTTTATTTTGTATTTTTATAAAATAAAAACATCAGAAGTTCCAAATAGAATTCATACTAAAGTTAATATTAATATCACACATGCATACCAAGTGTCATCATCATCACACATACCAAATACTAAATGATTAAAATTGTTCAATTAAATTGAATTCAGTTTATTTGACTCATGAGTTATAATCTTAAAAACAATATTTTAACAATATTAAATTGAGTTTGAGTCATTTGACCCATTTTAAACTAATAATTACATATTTTTAGATATATTAAAATATTTTAGATATATTAAAATATTTTGGTCATTTTGTTACATTTAAACTAAAATTTGAATATTCAACCCTATTAAAATAAGTGTAGATCATTTTGATCCATTTACATAAAACCTTTTTATATTAACTCACTTAAAGTGAGTTGGGCTGATTTTGACTCACCTTAATTAGCAATCAAATATTTTAATTGTATCAATGGTATCCCAGGATTCTTCTAAATGGGAGGTCTTGGGTTCAAATCCCTCCCGCAGCGAAAAAGGGGTCCGGGAGGGGGGGTCAGAGGGTTTTCCCATTATTATTTCCTCCTGAGGTGGGTGTGATGGCTCATGGGATGTCTAGGTAAATAGACCTTGGTGACATGGCCTGAAAACAGTGGATTCACACGATTGAGACCTTCGCCGTTCAAAAAAAAAGATATTTTAATTGTATATATTAAACACAGGATTGGGTCATCTTCACACATTTAAATTCAAGCAAGGATTATTTAACCCGGCCAGTCAAATTAAACTCCCTCATTTTGACTCATTTAACCTAAATCTTAGATAGTTTAATTACCAAAGGGCATTTGTCCCAATAGTACCAAGGTGTGGTTAAGGTGTCCTTCTTAAAAAGGTTGAGGATTCTAGTCCCATAGTGGACAAAAGGTAGAAAAAATTTGCTGTTCAAAAAAAAAGATAGTTTAATTATATTAAAGGCAAATTGGCTTTTAATAATCCAAACTTTGATCCATTGGCCGCTGTCGGTCCCAACTATGAAAATCTCCAATAACGGTCTAAACTTTCGACATATGTTCCAATGGCGGACCGCCGTCAAATAAACCCCAACGGCGTTAACTTTTTTTCGAATTTCGAACGGATTTTTGAGGGCTTTTGTTCAGATGGAGAATACGAGTCGAATGACGTATAACTTACCTCGAAACGTTGCTCCAAATTTCTCAATTTGATGATTTCTTTGACGAATTGAAAGTTTAAACACCAAAATTGGGAAATTTGAAGCAATGTTTCGAGATAAGTTATACATTATTCGACTCGTATTCTCCATCTGAACAAAAGCCCTCAAAAATCCATTCGAAACTCGAAAAAAAGTTAACGCCGATAGGGTTTATTTGACGGCGGTCCGCCACGGGAAAATATGTCAAAAGTTCGGACCGTTATTGGGGATTTTCATAGTTGGGACCGGCAGCGGTCAATGGATCAAAGTTTGGATTATTTAAATCCAATTTGCTTATATTAAATTGAGTTCAAGTAATTAACGCAAATAAGCTAATTATTAAATATTTTAACCATATCAAAATAGGGTCAACTCATTTTAACCCATTTAAACTAAAACTTTAGTATTTTAATCTATTAAAGTGAGCTTGGCTCATTTTACCCATTTGCACCAAAGCTTGAATATTAACGCTATTGAAATGAGTTGGGTTCATTTTGACTAGTTTCAATCATTAATGATCGAGATATTTCAACTCTATTAAAATGGTTTTTGGTCATTTTGACCCTTTAAAATATAAATAAGCGCGCACAAACAATCCTAAAATGTTTAAATGCATATAAAGACACTTACTGGGTGATTCGATCGATCTCTCTATTTATCAAAAGTTAGTGCCTGGTAACGCATAAATTGCAATAACAATATACTTTGAAATTAAAGATACTTAACGACTATCTTCCTAGTTTATTACGACAGAACTATATATATATATATATTGAAGAACGACCGATTAGAGACTATAGAGACAATGTTTCGAGGCCATTGCAACAAAAAACGTCTATCGCTAGCTAGATGTGTATTTTAATGCATTGCTACGTACGTGTTTGCAAACAAAGGTTTGTTGTATACGTACTGTATGGATATCAAATATTGATCGATCGAGAAGGTTTTTACTTACATACATATATATCTTGATCGAGTTAATTGCTGATGACATACAAAATTCTGAACTTATATATATAAAAAGATATATAAAAACGTGGCCCTTCAATTCATATAGAAATATCTAGTTGCACTTTTACACAAATATCTCCATCATACATGCACTTTTTCAGAAATATCCTAGCCTGCAGCTGATCCAACCTTACGTCGTCGTTGCCAATTGGGACCCTTCATAAGCATCTATAAAGATAGAGCAGTACGTACGTAAGAACCTCATGCATCACTTTACATCACAACACTCCATCGATCTCCTACCTCCGTCATATCATATCATATCAATCTTAAAACTTAAAACCATGAAGGTCATGAAGAAGCAGGTGCATATATGTGTGCTTCGATCTATTTTAATTCATTTCTATACGTATACGTACATACATACTTTTATATATATATGTGTATACATATTAAGAAAAAATGTACGTACATACGTAAGTACGTGCATATATATACACACACACACAGAAGATTAATTAATGTGTTTATAAATAGGAAGACTAACATAATTTATATATTTATGCATATATGGTTAATTAATTAATTAACACAGCCGTGGCCCGTGTGTACGTACGTACCCTACCCAATTAAGTGGTCGATAATTATGTATGTATTTATTTTAACACCAAATTTTAACATCAATGCAAGGCGGGTCATTTCTAAGTATTTGGTAAATAATGGTTGATAGCACGTTTAGGTCGTCGGCACGTACGTACGTAGGTGCTTCATTAATTAGTTATATATTATAAATGTATAGTTGAATGTCGTTTATATATATATATATATATATATATATATATATATATATATATATTATTAAAAGTTTTTATGTACGTATGTATGTATTGAAATTTGAAAGGCAGGCAGGTGGGGGCATGCATCATGTAATTAACATGCATATGTACGTACGTACGTGTAGTTAATTAGTATGACATATATGTGTGTGTTACGTAGCGCATTATTAATTATTAGTTATTAATTATGTGGAGGCTTAATTGTTTTTTGAAGCATATGGAGGTGAATACCAAATCAAGTTGGGGTTCTGTGTTTGAGGGAATCAGGAGGAGCGATGGAATATTGATAGCAACGAGAGATAATTACTATGAGAATATGATCATAACAGAACATGCCAACAACAACCTGTTGTTTCATCATAACAAACCATGTTCTGGGCCACAACTACTACTCATCAAAAACAATAACAATAACAATAACAATGCCAACAACAACAACAACAGACGGACAACACTTTCGGAGCTGTTTATGAAAACTAAAAACGAAATTATTGATGATGATGAATTAAGTAATAGTGTTAGTAAGATAGCAGCTGCTGCTGGGGGATCAAAACATAAAACTGATGACAAATCTTCTGTCCATATTAAACTGATGGCAAAGATACTGAAAACAAGAAAATCATCTTCTTCTGTAACAACCAATGTTGAATATTCAGCTGATGAAGATCATCAATTAACAAACCACAAGGTACCTACCTAGCTACCTACTACTATACGCACGTTAATTACTTATTTATTTACTAATTTATATTGAATCACATTATATATATACATAATAATAATAATAATAATAATAATAATAATAATAATAATATTATTATTATTATTATTATTATTATTGTTATTATTGTTATTATTGTTATTGTTGTTATTGTTATTATTGTTATTATTGTTATTATTGTTATTATTGTTATTATTGTTATTATTGTTATTATTGTTATTATTATTATTATTATTATTATTATTATTATTATTATTATTATTATTATTATATGTTTGTGTGTGTATATATGCATTTTTATTTAATTGGCTGACACATGCATGCATCTATATATTTATATGCAGATTCTCCCAATGATACAATATTATCTTGAAGCCTTGGCTGTTTCTGAAAACATGAGGAAAAATGTGCAGAAAAGCCAGCAGGTCACGAAGGAAAACATACACAAAGATCATGAAGAAGATATTATTATATCCCCAAAGCCAACAAACTGCAGCAACAGTGTCTCACATGCTAAAAGAGAACGCTGGATAAAATCAGATGCAGAATGTAAGTATCATATCTACACTTATAATAATTAACACATACCTACGTACTATACGTGGGTTCCGTAATTAATATTATTCTATATATATAATATATTCTTAAAAACAAAAAAAAACAAAAAACAAAAGAAAAAACTCACCAACCTAGCTAGCTTCCTTTAATTTATTAACCGCTTCAATTCGATCTTCTGCATACGTACGTACAACATAGTTACAAATTAAATAAGCATGTTTTTGAATTTAAATAATTGATATCGATCTAGGAATTAAAAAGATTCAGTGAACAAATTATATAACAACAAAAGAACAGATCATGTCATCGACCGGTTTAATTGGATATATGTATATATATAGCATAAATACAAATGCAACATTCTACATTCAATCCGGCCTAGCTAGTTTGTCCTAAAGGGCCGGGAGGTCAGTTCGTGTCACCCTAGCTGGCTAGCTAATCGACGTAATTTTAAATCTACATTTATTTTTATTTTTTATTATTTGTTTTTAATTTATTTACGTTTTGTAGACTTGATATTGGAACTGTAGAAGGCAATATATATGGATGGTAGACCGATGATGGAGTTAAATTCGCATATCGAGCAATCGAGTAGAAGATCTTTTGCCGACAGAATATCTTAATTAATTGCTTCTTAATTTTAATTAATTAAGATGGTATGTACGTGATTAAGAGGCCATCCGGAGACAAAATCTGAATTAATTAATGCTAATTAAATTACTTGCAGGCATTTTTTTTTCTATTTTTTTAGCTGATCGAAATGGCTTTTAATTTGGTGATGTACTTGTGCTGTATAGATCGATATAACTATCTATGTTTGAAATCATGTAATCAGTATGGCTCCATCGAAATTAAATATTGTCAAAGTGGCTTAATTAATAGTTAACTTCTATCTTTTTATTTTTAAAATGACTCATTTTAACTCAAGACTATGTTTATCAAAACTCGGTCTGTAATTTGATACTTTTAGATGTTCTGTTTTTAGTCTGGAACCATTTTTATCAAAATTTGATATTTTTTAGATGATTGTTATGACTTTGGGTGTATGATAACCCTATAAAAATTAAAAATTTTAGTTTTAAGTGGATGTGTTTGAGAATACAAACTAGTTAAGTCACTTAGTTCTTATGAACTAATTCTTACATATAATGTGGTGCTTTTAGGTCACATGTACGTATGGATTACAGAAGTACTAGTCATGATTACTTTTTAAGGATCAAAATGCTCAACGAACAATCCGAAATTTTTCTAAATTTTTTCATGGTTTTGAGGTGTTTGTTTAGGAAAATGCCTACACATATGTTTTTGGATGTTCTTAAAAGGATTAAACATGTTTGTATATCAATTAAATTGGAATTTTCTAAAACTAATATATATTTCAAAGTTGTGAGTACATTAAAACAAGTTAGAGAGTTAAAATCGGCCTAGTGAGCCATTTAATCAGTAGCCGGCCAGGTATAGTCGGTCAAAAAATCGGTAATCAGTCAAGTCGGTTCTAGTCGGCTAGACGGACAAAATCGGTTTGAAATTGGCCAAGAATCAGCCGGAAATCGGCCAAAATTATGGCGACTTTTGAAATTTTAGCAGCATTTTGATGTGGATTTCCGGGCAATATTTCCAACGACTTTTGGAATTACGACAATATTTTTGGAGACTTTTGGATACACTATGAAGTGAATTTTGTCTAAGAAAAGTATAAACTGATAAAACATATGACATATTAAAAATATAAAAACAGAAATCTAGTATAAAAATCAAAATACAATACAAAAAACAAAATCTAGTACAAAAAAACAAATCAAAAATCTAATATAAAAAATAAAAATCTAGTACAAAATATAAAAATTCATTACAAAAAACAAAAATAGTACAAAAAAACAAAAAGAGTACAAAAAATTTATACAGAACAAAAAAATGCAACACAAAAAAAATAAAAATTCAGTAAATAAATAAGATGTTATGCCTAAATTATTATTCATTTATTTTTTTTTAGCATATCACATGTCAAATTTAATTTGATTCCTTCTTTTATTAGACAAAAATCTCTTCATATTTGATCATTCCCCTATATATAATTGAACTTTTATATAAAAATTATATAGAAAATTTGGACATATATAATTTTGAAAAATTTTATACATAAATTTTCCAATCCGATTAATTCTTTTTAATCCCGACTAATCTCAATTAATCCATAGTCTATATCCCACCATTCGACTAAATACTAGCGACTTTTACAACACTGGTTACAAGATATAATCATTTAATTCATAATTCACAACTTCTGGTGTTTCTATACTTCTTAAATGCAACATATATAGCTTCCTAATACATGAGATACAACATTGCAATGCATAATTCTATTATTTTTTTTTTATTTTTATTCACTTCCTAAATCCGCCAACATATGCGGTGCAACACGCATAATTTTGTTAATTTTGGCCTTTTATGCGACTATTTTATTTTTTTGAATGGTATATATTTTCGCATGTTTGTTAGTTGTTTCGTTTTTTATAAAGCTTTAAAATGTTTCATTTCTTATACAAGATTTACTTTTTAATGTTATTAATGTTTTTGATGTGGGTTTCTGTAAAGTTCTTAATTTCTTTTCTATATAAAGTTTAAAAAAAAAATTATTTCATGGCTTAACGAGTCACAGTGTATAAATGTTTACTTTCTATCATTTTAATTTTAAGTGTCATATTTATCGATCAGTTATTACCGGCCTTTTTGTTGTTTAGGGCGTCATAACATAAGATACACGTGTTTTGATAGTAGTTTAATCTATATTATATTGTTCATTGCACTTCATTGAACAAGAACAACCGATAATAAATATACAACAACAACCTTACCCAGTATATTCCCACCTTTCAGCAGGGTCTGGGGGGAAGGATAGATACAAACCTTACCCCTATCCTAATTGGGATAGAGAGGCTGCTCCGAAAGAGTCCCCGGCTCAAAGTTATCGTTTGAAGTTGATCATCCCAATGATTTTAACGTTATTTTCACAAATAACTAAAATAACGTTAAAATTAGTGCACTTTTACTTTTGCCCCTTAAGGACCACACATATATACATTATATGCGTGCACCACAAATGGGGCGTTGAACCGATAATAAATATATATGGTCTAATTCGTCAGCCAAATTACCTCCTAAAACCTTATCGGATCCTACAAACTGGGTGTCCATATTGCAGGCCATATTAAATTTATGTGTGTGTATATGTGGGGATTAGTGGAACAGGAAAGGAGTCTAAAACCACAACCAAAGAGGTGGAATTTTAGAACTAATGAATTGGGAATTGTCATTTTAAGACTTAATAATATATAAAAATATTGTTTTCACAGTGGGATACAGAACTTCAAACATATAAACATACATACAAATATATAAAACCTACATTCAATACATCGACAGAAGTGTGTGTATATACTAACTAGCCTAGAAACCCATGTATTACATGGGTTAAATAAATTTAATATGTTATAAAAAATGTTTGTATAAACATTTATATGCTACATATGTCAACTGTGATTAAGTAAAACATATGAACATTTAAAAACTACCAAATAAAATAAATAATATATATTTAATAATTTTAAAATTATACATACATATAAGATATAACTGGAATTATATTATATTTAATTAATTTTAGTAAATTAGTAAATATTTTGATATGAAGATTTATAATTATTAATATTTAATTGTATAATTTAATTAATAAAAATTATTAATATTTTTTAGAAAAGAGGCATGAATTTTTTTTTTTTAAATTTCATCATAATGTGACATTATCTCCTAAAAATATTCTTTTTAACTTTTAGTTGTATAATTTAATTAATAAAAATTATTAATACTTTTAAAAGAGAGAGGCGGGAAAACTTTTCTTACATTTAGTTAGGAGATGACATGTGTCACCTAAAAATACTATTTTATTAGAGTAGGAAGATCGGTGTGTTGAATCGGTTATGTAACTGCCGATTTCCGTGCAACCGTTAACGACAACATCAAGCACCGTAGTATCACCCTTAGTAGCTTAGTTGATCAAATACAACTGGGCTATTAGTAAAATCTTAGGCCCATTATTACAAATAAAATATCTGAAAAACAATTCTTTAAGTAAGCCCACATACTAATAAATAATATAAAGTATTTAACACCCAATTCGAGGATTATGGTCCAACAAATATGTCAACCTTTGTTTACATACATGACAAACTCGATCTGAAACTAGTTTAAATTTACATTAATTGTTTATAATAAAATTTAAACCCTCAAACTTATGATCAGAATGAATATTTTATCAAACATCTAGATATAATCGGTACAACTAACTATTTGATATATAAAGTCTTAAAATAGAAGCTGATGAAAATCCAATAATTAGACCAAAATCTTGTATGCATATAGTGGCCGGTAGTTTAATTTATTAGTGCATTATCCACGCGTCTGGAGTTGATCTAGTCAAAAAGGTGCAACTAAGGAAGGAAGGGTTACATGCATGAGTCAGGGTCACACAAGGAATAGTGGTTCCTTTACATGTCACAATTGATCATTCATGTTCACGTATAATGGGAAATGAATCATCAATTAAAGGATACCAAACAATAATTTAACTGTTTTGAAGTCAATATCATGTGTTGTATAGTAAGGACCAAAAACCTCTTCAAATAACACCTAGCTATATATATATGATCCAAAAACAAACAACACTACGTGTAAAATAAAGAGATGTAGCTACTATAGGTTGATGAGTTACATGTGTATATTAAAATTATATAATGGTTGTAAAAAAAAAAAAAAAAAAAAAAAAAAAAAAAAAAAAAAAAAAACCTATTTGGCGTTACATATAATTAGAAATTGAAAACGTCTATATATTCTAATGTCTGTAAAAACAATGTGTTATGTAGTGATGCCATTAGCATAATTACAAGTTAATTATAACTCACAAGTATGATAAAATAATTAGGTGTAATTTTGTAGAATATAACCAAGTTTCCAATTTTTTTTCAATTAAATCGCTTAAACTTTGTTTTGTTTCAATAAGGCTACATAAGTTTATTTTATGTTTCAATCTTAGATATGTGACCTAATAAAACTTGTAACCATAATTTTTTTTTATTTTTTTTATGGTATGACAACATGGAAATAATATGGATTTTGAAAAAAAATCTCAATGTTTTCCAGAAATTGCTAAAAATTTTAAAAAATTAAAAAAAATTGAGTACATTTTTGAAAAATTGTAAAAGTATTTCGTTGATTGTAAAAAAAAACGCACACACACAACGCCCAAATGGGTCTAATGCATCTAAATTCTAAACCCTCCAAAATATGTCCATACGGACCAAAATGCACCATAATACGTCCAAACGGGTTAAAATACACCAAAATATACCCAAACAGGTCAAAGTACGTCCAAACAAGTTAAAAGTTGTCAATCATTTTAAATCCTAAAAATAAAATTTGTTCACGTTTAATCAAATGAAATTTGATTTTTTTTTATTCTAAACCCATTGTTTTAGTAATTTTAATATGAATTACATATTTATTTTCAATATTTAAAATAGGTAACTAAATTAATATGGTTGAAATTTTAACTCTCCTAAATTGGATCATCTTAGGATATAATACACACACACATATAATGGTTACCGGATTTTATATTAACAGCAAATCAAACCCTTCATTGTGGTTTGAAAATTATGAAATCATATAATCGAATGTTAAAAAAAAAAAGTTAGCAGCTAAACCAAAACGATGACCAGATTGAATGAATTGAATGATTTTACAGTTAAAAACAATGTTGTACGTTAAGAACCAACCCTATCACCTCTCCTTCCTTTCTACCATCAATGCACAAAAAAAAAAAAAATCGGTTTTCTAAATCGGTTTATGGTTCTTGTAAACGTTGATCACATTCTGATTATTATTTTTTAGATTTTTAAGATGTAAAGTAACATTGTTATTAACGTCGTTTGTTCTAACATTATATCCAGAATTCGAGCCATTATTTGACGAAATTTCAACCATCTCAATTGTTTGATTCTTTAAGTCAGACTCGAATCCAAGATCACGGATGAACACAAGATTGGAAAACTCCTTACATGAAAACTAATAAGATTCAAATTAGAGTGATGAAACGTTAGATATGAACTTCAATTATATGTTATTTATTGGTATGTAGAAGGTCGTAAACTATATTACAATTAAGTAGAAACTTAACAACAAGAGAAACATATGGAAAGCATATCGAAATAATATATAATTAGTGTATATATAAATGGATGTCACAGATGCGTACAATATATTAATTATATATATGCGTGTGTGTGTATAACTAAAAGACGCATGCATGTATTTAGGGGAGGGTGGGATTAATATATATTAATAATAGTATTAGTATTAGTATATTAATTAAGCCAGATATACATGGAGTTTAATGGCAAAGGTGAATAGGCAAATGAGAGCAAAATAGAGGATGGTATGAACAAGTATGGCCACCGCACTCGTCTGAAAACGGCAGAACTCAACACAACGGCCTCTTCCTGGCATCTGAAACAAGAGCCCTGGCGATAACAGAGCAAATAGCAACACTGATACAAATATGGGACCCCAATCAGCCATCCAAATTACAAATAATTAAAACACACCTGTAATAATTACCTATATATATATAGCTTATACTTAGTACGTGTGATGATGATACTCTCTCATCTAACTAATGGAACAAATATATATACACATACAAAACTTGGCTCATAAGCAAAACAAAAACAAAAGAAAAAGGTGTCATCTCCAGTGGATGGATGGGACAGAGATAAGCTGATGATAAAGTCACTTGATTATTCAATTAATGCAGGTTTTATCTTTTAATACATAGTAGAACATAAAAGCAACAAGTAATAATTAAAATGGTAACAAATACAAATAATTACTTTCATCTAAAATTTAACTTTTTCAACTTCTCTTCGTAGGTTGTCAATTATACATCCATACAACAAAACAAAATTTCTTGTATTTTTATGTTAATTAGTGGTGACTTGAATAGTTGATTAATTATGTTGAAAGAAATATACAAACCAAAATGGAAACAGGTGTACGTATCACTTGAACACGAAAGCTTCACATGACCACTTGATGGTGTACGCCTAAAAAATTTACCTAAAACATATCACCAATTTCATTCGTCAGAATCTCTATATATTTTAACTGAATATATAGTGAATATTTCAAATTAAGCAAAACAAAATTCAAAATGTAAAAATAATTAGGTGATTATGTTTTGCCTAGCTAGGAACTACCTTCTTAAATTTTCTTCCTTCTTTTAAAATTTAATTTCTTTGGGACAATGTAACATATAATATTCGACTTCAACATAAGCAAAATAAATAGGTTGATTTGTAAGAACAATTATTTTAATACACGAAAATATCCAAATTTTGATCAATTAAAATGTGCTTGTGTCAGTTTTACTTATATAAACAAAAAGTTGCATATTTTAAGAGAATTAAAGCTTGTTCGGGTTCATTATTGCTATTGTTGTAATTCATTGAATATTTTAGTTATTATGGTTGGTTTATCTGCGATTTGGAGAATTGTTTTCTTTGTTATTAATAATTGATCAAGATATGCTGGATTATTTAAAAATTAAATATATATATATATATATATATATATATATATATATATTTGTTGCATTGTTTAACATAGGAAAGAATGCAAGCTATCGAAGAAATGAAGGGCCCCGGATTTTAATTTCTTCTAAAGCCCTCAAATTGGTTGAGCCAGCTCTGCATACATAGATAAGCTAATATGCATGTATTGAAAATTTACTTCCTAGTTTGCTGAGACATGTTATTAGGAGTGTTCGTGGTCCGATTTTTACGGTTTTTAACTGAAACCGTAAACCAAAACATTAATAACGGTTTTTGAATAATGAAAACCAAAACCAAACCGTTCAAAATAAAAACCAAACCAAGTTAAACCGCTATCAATGGTTTGGTTCCAGTTTGGGCCTTTGATCCTGTTAAAAATAAAATCGAATCAAACAAAACCTTTATAATTTAAGACGAACTAATTGCACCAAGTTCAAATGCATTTTTTTTAAATGTAGAATGAATCATGAACTCAATATATACATACGCATATATAGACATGTGTATGTATGTATGTATGTATGTATGTATGTATGTATGTATGTATGTATGTATGTATGTATGTATGTATGTATGTATGTATGTATGTATGTATGTATGTATAGATAGTGTTATGATGAAATACAAATTGGTAGTTTTGTAAAATGTGTAAAAAGCAAAGTGCTATTATAAATAACAAAGTGTTATTATTAACAAGGAACTGTTAAATATTATAATAGCACTTTGTTAATATTATAATAACACTTGGTTATTTATAATATCACTTTGCTTTTTACATTTTTTTACAAAACTAGCACTTTGTACTTAAGGCGTCACAATATACATTGGAAGACAACCTTTTGTTTAGAAAATAATGTGAACATAAAATATGTTTTAAATTATGTTGCGATAAGGATTGTAATATTATTTGGAAGGTTAAAGTTAACTGGTAACTAACTGGAGTAGGTTAGTTAAATGGAATGACTCTTTAGAAGCTTGACGGGCCAGTTTTTCCATTTCCTCAAAATTTATTTTTAGGAGAATAAACAAGCCAGAAGTTTGTCTAGCTATCTAGAATTCGCGTGAACCAGAGGGAGAAAAAGGAGAAGGACACGAACCCTAGATCTAATTCATGAGTTCTTGATATTGAAACTGAAATTGAAGAGCTAAATCATTTTATTGGATGAATCGTAACAATTGTAAATGTTCCTCTATCCTTTCTAGATCTTTCTCATGATTCCTTAGAGGAGAATTTTATTGTAGTCCAAAAACTGAAATTGAGTGTTTATATATGTTAGAAACCATGAAATCATGGTTTGTAATACTCATAGATGATCTGATTTGCTATTCTTCATGAAAGTATGTAGAATTTGTTATGTTTGTGATGTGAGGAATTTGTAAATTATGTAGAAATCCATGTAAATGGATGTTAAAGACTAGTAAGATTGTTTATATGTTGATTTTGATGAATTGGTGCATAACTTGACTATTTTTTGTAATAACGTAGAGATTTTAATGATTTGAGACTCAAAGGTGGATTGGTTAGTGTTTAAATGTTAAGGAAGATTAGTTAAGAAAATTGTGCACGTAAGGTAATCGATGAAATGCCTGAAATTTAAAATCTATGATAAATAAGACCATAGCTTGGGTAATTGATACATTGACTTCCAATTAACACATGTCGTTTAAAATAGATTCAAACAGATCAAATGGTTTGAATCAAAAATAATATATATATATATATATATATATATATATATGTTATGTGAGTTAAAATAGTTGTATATGTGTGTCTTGCAACAAGGAGGTGCAAGTGGAAGTCAAGGATATAGCCAAAGATCCAGTAAAGAGATTATGAATACAAATCCATCATCTAGACAAGTTATGTTACCCAAACAATGACTTCACATATATGTTATAAATATCTTATGTGATTGAATGAATTGTGATATGAATGTTTATTAGTATTGGATAAAGTAGGATAGTAATTGTTAGGTATTACGTGTACACGGCTAACCCGAGGACTCGGTTAGGGCTATAGTAATTAAAACACACCTACGGCTCAGGCCTTAAGAACTTGACGGGTGATCTATTTAATTACTAAAATGAAACAATAACGAGAAATAAACGTAGGGGAATAACAAACTGATTTTAATTAGCTAACCCAATAAAATACCCAAAACTGAAAAGATAGAACCTGATCGAAGGCTGATTTGGAGTAACAACTGTTGTCCAGGGTCTGGCGTCACTGCCAGGATCCTCCTGGTGATCTGCAGCAACATAATAGCAGCGACGGCTGCTGTCCCTTTCTTCCTGGTCAGCGTCAACAGCAACAGCCGGTATAAATCCTGTTGTTCGGTTCTTCCTGGGCAGTAATAATCAACCAGCAGCAGTCGTCTTATCAGAAAAGCTAGGGATGGCTGCTGTTGTTGTCTTCTTGAGTGACGGCAGTAGCACAAACACACACAAACACAATATATATTGAAAGTAGTAAAAGAGACGCGATTCAACGTGGTTCAGTCAAGGTGACCTACATCCACGGGCACTAACCAGGTTTTCTTCTTTTTATTACTTTATGACAAAAGATTACAAGTACAAAATGAGAGAGTATTTATAGATTGCAATTAGATTAAACCTTTGCTACATTACCATAAATAATAAATGCAACAGCTGGCTTGGATTAGGGTTAGGGCAAGCCGGCCCCTAACCCCCTTCTTCCTTCTAATTGCAATCCAATTAATTTAACCAGTCGCGTTTGACCCGACCTAGTCAAAAGCCTACGACCCATAACAATTTCCTACTTCGGAGGCTTCAACAATGAACCTGCACTCCACATGTGCTTCTGTAATCACAAGTCTTCAAGTCTTTGAAGCTTTAATCCCACCTGGTTAGTAACCGCCTTCAAATTATCCTTGAAGGCCAACTGAAGCTACACATAGCTTTAGTTAATCCAGCGCCACAGATTTTGTAAACATGTCAGCTGGATTTTTGTCTCCTTTGATGTTGTTCAACTGAATAGTGCCATCACTGATCAACCCTCTGAAATGATACCTCAAATGAATGTGCTTAGACTTGCCATGATAAACTGGATTTTTAGCAAGTTTAACTGCACTCTCATTATCACAATACAACGGATAGTCTATCTGTTTTCTGTCTAACTCTTCAAGAAAAGTCTTCAACCAAACAAGCTCCTTACTAGCCTCAGTGGCTGCCATGTACTCAGCCTCTGTAGTCGAAAGTGAAACACTCTTTTGAAGTCTAAACATCCAACAAATCGCAGTATCACCCATAGTGAACGCATATCCCGTAGTACTCTTGTAGGTCTCTTTACATCCACCCAAGTCTGCATCTGAGTAACCCTTTAGAATAGAATCCCAACCCTTGAAACACAACTCCTGTAACATATGTGCCGGAATCTCTACCGGAACAGTAATTTACACAGTAAAGAGCATAGTAACTCAAGTACAAACTACGTGAACTGGGTATATACTATGGATATTGGATGCTAAACACTAAACTATTATACTATGGTTCTGAAATATGAATTAAAGCTCATGGTTTAACAGTCAGAAACACATCAGATAACACTGAAACAGGTACACACATGCTTGATTTGATACTATTAGGTATAAACGTATGTGAGGATAAACAGAACAAAACCATAACAGTGGTTGTTACAGAATGCTAAACCGACGAATTATTCATATAGGTGACGATCTGAAATGATGACTGAAGAATAGTAAACAAAATCAGAAAGTGAAACGTACGATCGTGTTCGTACAGTTAGCGCTCTGTACGAAAACGCGCGTAAGTGACGTTTTCTGACGAAACGAAACGGAAACGAAAAACGAACGATAATAAGTTAAGAAAATATAATATTTTAACGTTTTACAATTTTGAAACTCATCAAAAATAAATTAAAAGCCTTTTTATTTAAAACACGTATATTACGCGCATTACGATCCGAAAACGCAACGGAGACGAAAACCCGAGCAACCGAAACGAACCCGAATACCCTCGGGGTATTTAAAGCCACAAATGAGGCTTTCACCTCATTTTTATCATCTCTCTCTCTCTAAACTCTCTCAACCGTCACTTTCTCTCTCTAGGATAATCGCCCTTCAAACGATCATAACTTGCTCATTTCTTGACGGATTCGGGCGTTCTTGGTGTCCACGCGTAGCTCTCGACCTCCTCTACAAGGAAGTACAAGCGATCTGTGGATTTTTCCAGCCGGATTCCAGGTAATGAAGCTTGAATGTTTGAAAATCTAAGGTTTTATTACCCCTTGCTCGACTGCACTCGTTTAGCCGGCCTTAACCCTTTCCTTTAGGACCCTACACGCTCAAAAACGCTTCCTGGTACATCTACGAAAGGGAAGCAGCCCTGAAACAGCTTAGAGTCGAACGATGATGATGAAGATGAATAGGGTTCGTGGCTCAGGTGGCCGAACCTTGCTGTGGCAGACCTATACGCGAACCTTTTGACAAGGATATGACAGGCGAACCCACCGGCGAACCCACCGGCGAACCTGCATACACCTGGCCGAACCATTCGGTTGTCGCGAACCCTTGGCTGAGCTATCACCCACGAACCTGGGGCGAACCTGGAACCAGTCGAAAGTATGCATGAGAGCCGAACCCATCATCGACCTGGAGTGGCCACCGAACCCTGATGATAGGTTCGCTGGTACCACGAGGACCGAACCCTAGATCGGCCATGCATGCCCATAATCGGCCCAAAACCTTACCGAACACAGTCGGCCCACGAATCCTATGGCCCATTTCCTTTGCTGCGGCCCAATAGGGTTGTCCAGCCCAACCAGTTGGCCTAAAGCCCATGCGACTATTCGGCCCACGTGTCACACCCCCAATTTCAACTAACGGAATCATACCGTTTGGGAACGTGACAAACTAGGATCTCAGATCATTATACATAGCGAAGACCTCTATATGAATTTCAAAACATACGTTGGTCTTTAAAACATAACGTTCAGAGTTTACAAAAAGTTGCGGAAGCGTTTAAAAAACCATAAACAGTTGTAAAGTTAAACATTACAAAACAAAATACTCAGATGTTCAAATTCAAATATTCAAAATGTTCATAATGCATGAGACTCTATCTCCTAGTCCATGCCATCTTTTACGCGCGCCTTAGCGTCCTGAGAAAACATGCAAATCAAGTCAACACAAAGGTTGGTGCATAACACAGGTTTTAAATAATCATAATGTTCAAAACAGCAGTTTAAATAACAAGATTGTAGATAACATAATCACACATGCACAGTCATGATAGCTAGTCATATAAACTATTTACATACGTGTTCGACACCGAAGCTGACGGATTGCCATGCTATAGCATGTTTTCGCCTTGCCACTATTGTCTATCACAACAATAGTAAAAATGTGTTTGGTCAGTCAAACACCTGCGTAGATCCCATCTACCAGGTGAGGTTTGTCAAACCTAATAGATCTATTTCCAACTACCACGCTTTGCATTACAGCAAACTAAACGGTTCGAGGTGTGTAAGGACTTTCAAGTTGAGATGTTTTCACATAATGTAAACAGCTAACTCATGCAAGTGATATGTATCTAAAAACAGTTTGTTGCACATGTTTTCTCCCCCAAAACAGTTTAAAATAAGAAAGGGGCCGTGTACGCACCTTTGATAATAGCGGAATGATCAAATACGTGTGAACTTGCGTAGAAATCCTCTACGAAGAATCTGTGATTTAAACAATAACCTACAGTTATTCGGAATGTCGTTTTGTGCTTGAAATCACATACGTGTCAACACACGTATGTTGGATTTGCTAAGAATGTGTATACGAAAGTACGCGTGCCATTGAAATCGTTAAAATAAAATTATATACAATTTTATTTAATTAAACGCAATTATACGCGATTTCGTGTTCGGATTAAAAATATGAATTTTATCATCCTAATACGTTCGTATTCTCGTTACGTTTCCAACGCAACTTGAACGAACTAAAACGGAGTTCGTATGTGGAAATTATCTCAAAAATACCAAAAATGGTATATTTTTTTTTTCCAAAAACCGGCCACCCCTTGGCTCGAACCCGCGACCCTTCATTCAAACCACACGCATCTAACCAGTCCAGCCCGCTAGGGTATCGCGACTGATTACCAAACTTATTTGATTTATACACTACTACAACCCAAATCCTATTTGCTAATATAGCCGAAGCATACACCTTACAATTGGACTTCGATTCGAACCCCATTAATCCTGAAACCACAGGGCTATGATTCCTGTTATCAAATCGAGTCTACCAGTTGTTTTAATTTGAATAACACCTCCAATTGGTTCAGAAATTTCTAATCGGTTTCATCTAAAAAAAACTAAAACTCTAATACTAACAATTCATTATAGTTTGATGAAATTAATCTAGGATCACCCTCAATCGGCCTCTTATGAAACTGTTAATGAAAATCAATTTCATTCTTAAACTCTTTTGAATCAAAATCCCCAAACCATTTTAACTCAAGAACCCTAGAAATAGAAATCCATCAATTCGTGATTGTTTCTTAAAATTAACATACTATTATCCTTTGTCGAGATCTTCTGAAGTTAACCATAACAATTAATTTGATTTTAAACTTCATTTGACTACAAACCCCCAAACTGTTTTTTGATTTAAAACTCTAATAATCGAAATCTTACAATTCAAGATTAATACATGAAATCAGTGCATGGATTTTGTTAATCGGTGTATTCAGAAACTAGTAGCATATTTTGATTTCATTTTTAATCTCAATTGCACTAAAACCCCCAAAACCGATTCTAGGATGAACCCTAGAATCCGAACCCTATCAATTCGTGATTCTAAGTTTCCATTTACTTGGGTTTTAGCTTAATCATAACAAAGAGAATGTGTAGATGTTGTGACTTACTTGATTTGTTCTCGAATTGACGAAGATCGAATGCGTGTGAACTTCGGCCAAGCCCTAGAATTCAAGTCTTCTTCCCGTGATGTCTAAGATCAAATTGGTTTGCGAAACAACTCCTGAGAGTACCGATTTAGACTTCTGAGAGTTCAATTGTGCAAAGTGAAGTCGAATTGTATGATTTTTACTTATGGGATTGTCGGTTTCGACTCTTAGCCTACTTGAATCATTAATTCGATTGATGACCATGATAATTACCCCTGGTAACCGTTTCTAATCATTAACTTGATACATACCACTGATAAATTTCAGTTACAAGCTAGTATAAATGTGGAATTCGATTCTTTACAAGCCAATTGGCCGAAACTTTGACTTCCAAAGTCAAATTCTCCAATTTGATGTAACTACAATTGTGATACTTATGTTTTAATGTTTCTAGACCCATTTTGCTTAATTCTTAACTCCTATATAATAATCTGGATCAATAACATATTGTTTCGATTTACAAAGCTACTTTAAAAATCCCTAATTACCACTAAATGTTTCAATTTGAATACTATTGAGTTAAATTAATCCATTTGGGCCTCTCAATTACAATTGGGCCTCACTGGGCCTACCTTGGCCTTCCCTGGGCCTACTTTGCTTTATTGGGCCTTGATTTTGTAATTGGGCCTCCCTAGATCTCAATGGGCCTACATTGGCTCTGTTGGGCCTTCATTGGCCTTGTTGGGCCTATGATATCACCATCTTCCGTTAACAAGGTTAGTGTAAAAAAAATCGGATTGTCACATCATCCCCTTGTTGAAGGAATTTTCGTCCCGAAAATTAGTAAGTGTTAAGAGTAGTTAGGAAACTACTTACGAGTTTAAATCGTACGTGTTAGTGTGTTTTGATCATTCTGTGTGCTTGTGTGTACTCACACACAAAGTCTAATGCTTGCAACATCACAACTCAAATGTGATCGTTCAATGTGACTGTTTGCGTGTACACTAGTTAGTTCACCTAACTGTGACTGTTTGTGTTTGATCATACTGCGTTGTGTAACCTCACACATAGTGAGTATCTGAAACTGTTTGTACTATGTAACCCCGCACATAGCAAAATGTGTGTAACCAATCATGTATGTACTACCATAACATGTAACATATGAAATGTAACACATAAAACATATAGAATGTAATGTAGCACAAATGTTTGTAACAAAATCAATTGAATAAATAAAATGTTTGTGCTTACAGTTTGAAATTTTTGCAGTGTTGATGTGTGAAAGCATCACGTCATCCCCTTGTTGAAGGAAATTTCGTCCCGAAATTTAACGTGCGCTCTCAGTGTTAGCAGTAGCTGTTTTGAATAGATGAGGATATTTCTTCATCATTTGGTCTTCCCGTTCCCATGTGAATTCAGGACCACGTCTTGAATTCCGTCGAACTTTGACTATCGGAATCTTGCTTTGCTTCAGTTGTTTGACCTCTCGGTCCATGATTTCAGCTGGTTCTTCAATGAATCGTAACTGTTCATCCACTTGTATTTCTTCCAATGGTACAATCAATGTCTCGTCAGAAAGACATTTCTTTAAGTTCGATACGTGGAAAACATCATGAACTCCACTGAGTTCATCCGGTAGTTTAAGTTGATACGCAACCGGACCAATCCTTTTCAGAATCTCAAAAGGTCCTACGTAACGTGGACTAAGCTTCCCGCGCTTGCCGAATCGTATCACACCTTTCCAAGGTGATACCTTTAGAAGAACTCGGTCTCCTACTTGAAATTCCAACGGCTTACGACGCTTGTCTGCATAACTCTTCTGTCGATCTCGAGCCGCTGCCATACGGTTCCGGATTTGAACTATCTTCTCTATCGTCTCATGCACCAGTTCAGGACCTGTTATCTGACTGTCTCCAATCTCAGCCCAGCAAACTGGTGAACGACATTTGCGACCATACAAAGCTTCAAACGGTGCTGCTTAAATACTTGTATGATAACTATTATTGTAAGAGAATTCCACCAACGGTAAATGATTCTCCCAGCTATCGCCAAAATCGATGACACAAGCTCGTAACATATCCTCGAGCGTTTGAATTGTTCGTTCACTTTGACCGTCGGTCTGTGGATGATAGGCGGTACTCATATCCAAGCGAGTCCCCAATGACTTATGAAGAGATTTCCAAAAGTTGGAAGTAAATCGGGCATCCCGATCAGATATGATAGAGATTGGCACCCCATGCCGTGCTACTACTTCCTTGATGTAAATGCGAGTCAGTTTCTCCATCTTATCAGTTTCCTTGATTGCTAAGAAGTGTGCAGATTTCGTTAATCGATCGACAATTACCCATATCGTATCACAACCACTCGGTGTACGGGGTAACTTAGTAATGAAATCCATCGAAATCTGTTCCCATTTCCACATCGGTATCTCTGGTTGTTGCAGTAAACCAGATGGCTTCTGATATTCAACTTTGACTTTCGAACAAGTCAAACATTTGCTAACGTACTTAGCGATATCAGCTTTCATGTGAGGCCACCAATACAGTGCCTTCAAGTCATGATACATCTTATCTGATCCCGGATGGACTGAATACCTGGACTTGTGTGCTTCATCCATCACGAGTTCCCTTAAACCTCCATACAAAGGTATCCACATTCGATCAATGAAATAACGAATTCCATCAGGTTTAACATTCAATTGTTCTTCCATTCCTCGTAAAGATTCCGGTACTAAGTTTTCTTTTTTCAAGGCCTCAATCTGAGCACTGTGTACCTTGTCAGGTAAGTCGGTATGTATCGTCATCATAAGTGCACGAACCCGTCTTGTTCCTGTTGTGTCCTTTCTGCTCAGAGCGTCAGCTACTACATTAGCTTTTCCCGGGTGATATTTAATCGCACACTCATAATCATTCAACAACTCAACCCATCGTCGTTGTCTCATATTAAGCTCCTTCTGATCAAAGATATGTTGCAAACTCTTATGATCAGTATAAATGGTACACTTAGTTCCATACAGATAATGCCTCCATATTTTCAAAGCAAAAACCACTGCTCCCAACTCCAAGTCATGAGTAGTGTAGTTCTTTTCATGTGTTCGTAGTTGTCTGGAAGCATAAGCGATCACTTTATCCCGTTGCATCAACACACATCCCAAACCTTGTGCAGATGCATCACAATACACCACAAAGTCTTCCGTCCCTTCCGGTAAGGACAGAATCGGTGCGCTGCAAAGCTTTTGTTTCAATAACTGAAACGCAGTTTCCTGTTTATCCGTCCAGTTATACTTCGTCCCCTTGTGCGTAAGAGCTGTAAGTGGTTGAGCGATCTTTGAGAAACCCTCAATGAATCGTCGATAATAACCCGCCAAACCAAGGAATTGTCGTACCTCAGTAGGGGTCTTTGGTGCTTCCCAATTCTTAATCGCTTCAATCTTCGCTGGATCAACATGTATGCCCTTTTCATTAACTATATGACCCAGAAATTGTACTTCTCGCATCCAGAAATCACATTTCGAGAATTTAGCGTACAATTGTTCTTGTTTCAATAGCTCTAGTAGTAATCGAAGATGTTCAGCGTGTTCCTCCTCAGACTGTGAATAGATGAGAATGTCATCAATGAAAACAATAACAAACTTATCAAGATAAGGTTTACAAACACGATTCATAAGATCCATGAATACAGCTGGAGCGTTTGTCAACCCAAATGGCATGACCAAGAACTCATAATGGCCATATCGTGTCCTGAATGCTGTCTTCGGAATATCCTCCTCCTGAACTCTTAGTTGATGATAACCCGACCTGAGATCAATCTTCGAGTAGTAACTCGAACCTTGCAACTGATCGAACAGATCGTCAATCCTGGGTAACGGATACCGGTTCTTGATAGTAACCTTATTCAATTCCCGATAATCGATACACATACGAAAAGTCCCGTCTTTCTTCTTTACAAACAATACTGGAGCTCCCCATGGTGAAAAACTAGGTCGTATGAAACCCTTATCCAACAACTCTTGCAATTGTGTAGATAACTCTTGCATCTCAGACGGTGCAAGTCGATAAGGCGCCCTAGCTATCGGTGCTGCATCTGGTGTAAGATCGATTCAAAATTCCACCTGTCTGATAGGCGGTAATCCCGGCAAGTCTTCTGGAAATACCTCCGGAAATTCACAAACTATTGGTATATCTTCAAACTTCTTCTCAGCCACCGGCTTTTCAGTTATAAGTGCTATAACTGCCGTATGACCTTTTCGCAAACATTTGTGTGCTTTCATACAAGATATGAGACGCAGTGGCGTACTGCTCTTCTCACCTTGTACATATAATGTCTCTCCCTGCGGAAGAGGTATGCGAACAATCTTTTCATGGCATACAATTTCAGCCTGTTTCTTGGACAACCAGTCCATGCCAATAACTACATCAAAACTGCCTAAGGCAATAGACATAAGATCAATCTCTAATGTTTGACCCATCAAATCAAGGATACATCCCTTATAAATGTTTTCTACTACAATCAACTTACCATCAGCTAATTCCACAGTGTAGGGACTATCTAAGGCAGTGGGACTAACTTTTAGCAACTTAGCAAGTGAACTAGATACAAAACTCCGATCGGCACCGGTGTCAAATAACATAGAGGCATAGTGATTATTTAAGAGGAACGTACCCGTAACAATGTTGGGATCCTCCCGCGCTTGACGTCCTCCTATCACAAACGCCCTGCCTCTAGCACCATTGTTGTTGTTGTTATTGTTGTTGTTGGTGCCATTTCCATTACCGTTGCCATTTCCATTTCCATTACCATTGTTATTGACATTATTGTCCCCGCCCTTCTTGAGCTGTGGGCAATCTTTCTTAAAATGCCCCATTTTTCCACACTCAAAACAACCCTTCTGAGCGTTGTTCTGGTTATTGTTCTGGTTGTTGTTGTTCTGTAGTTCCCCACGACAATCCTTAGCCGCATGCCCAATCTTGCCACACCTCTGGCACTTAGCTCTGTCACACTGGTTACCCGCATGATGATAACCACACCTGTTGCACTTGGGGTGCTTACCAATATAGCCCCCCGATGATGATGATTGCTGGCCACTGTTGGAATTATGATAGGACTTGTTTGAGTCCTGCTTCCTGTTCTGCTGTTGGTTGTTACCCTTGAAGTTGTTACTTTCCCACTTTCTCTTGTGATCTCCTACCTTGGTAGCAGATGTTCGTTTGGGCAGAGTCCCCTGTAACACTGCCTGGTCAGTAAGCTGATGTGCTAGACGAACAGCTTGTTGGATAGTGGTGGGATTTGCTGAAGTAACCAACCCTTGAATCTGAGGCACTAGTCCTCCAATGTACCTCTCAATCCACTTGCTAACTGGAGTAGCCATATGTGGTAGCAGTCTGGCCAGTTCGTGCGACCTGGTCGTGTACTCTTCAATGTTTGACCCCTCCATCTTGAGGTGCCAATATTCCTCCTCTAACTTTTGCATTTCACTGCGAGGACAGTACTCCTCTTGCAGTAAAGTTTTGAAGTTGTTCCATGTCAAGGCATTTGCTTCTCCCAACCCCAGAGTCTGAACATTGGAGTTCCACCAAGTTAATGCTGGACCCTCCAATGTTCCCATAGCAAATTTCACCTTGCTTTCATCAGGGCAGTTGCACATCTCGAATACAGACTCAGCCTTTTCAATCCACCGAAGGAGTCCAATGGCCCCCTCCGACCCTTTGAAATTGTGTGGTTTGCAGTCCAAAAACATCTTGAACGTGCAGACTTGTGGATTAACCAATCCCCCAGCTGGACCCTGTGGCCCTGTGTTGTGAGTCTGAGCATACTGGGCGATTGCCTCTGCAACTCTGTTGTTAATTAGCTCATTGAGCTCAGCAACAGTCATATGTACGTTTCCCTCAGCCATTAGTTTCCTATTTACAAGAAGTCTTAGCACGAAGTCAAAATCCAATGTAACATGTGTAATTAAAACAACAAACACAACATGTAATATAAGCCAACACAGTTGTTGAAAAATAAATGATAACTCTTCAATAGATAGAAACTTTCTTTGAGTACAATACTTTTGAAATGAAATACAAGTTTTCAAACTACT
Source organism: Mikania micrantha (assembly GCA_009363875.1). Taxonomy (NCBI): domain Eukaryota; kingdom Viridiplantae; phylum Streptophyta; class Magnoliopsida; order Asterales; family Asteraceae; genus Mikania; species Mikania micrantha. Next base: position 540,670 of record CM018681.1, read on the forward strand.
AATGTAGGAACACAACCCGTTCCTAATAAGTTTAAATAAAACAAGAAAGAAATGAAAAATAATCAGTCGTCCTCAACGGTGGATTCAGGATCGGACTCAGCAACTGGTGCTGGTTCCTCCTCCTCATCCTCATCCTGTTCCTCATTCTCAGAGGCCACTAAATCCTCCAAAGCTTCAACTCTGCCTGCCAAGATCTCCTCTCGGTTCTCTGACTCTTCTAGACGACCAATCAAATTGATCATCTCATCCCGCATATCGTGAACAAGATGGGCAAGATCATCCTGCCTCTCAATAGCATCCCATAACTCCTGAGATCTCTGTGCTATCCTATCTTCTGCTACCTCCAGATCCTCGCGCAATTTGGCGATCTCCTCGGCGTCCGTCCTTTGCTTCTTAGGCTTAGGAGCATCTAGTGCTGGTGGTGGGTGTGTAGAAGGTCCCTCAGCAGGGATCTGCTGAGTGTCCTCCTCAGGCTCCTCTTCCGGATCCTCATCCGGGTCCTCGTATGGATCCTCCTCTGGATCCTCGTCTGGATCCTCGTCGGGATCCTCGTCCGGATCCTCGTCCGGATCCTCCTCCGGATCCTCCTCCGGATCTGAATCATCCTGCTCATATGGTGGAGGTGATGGAATAGGTGGTGGTGGTGATGATGGTGGTGCCGGAACTATCGGCTCCTCGTCCTCGGAATCATCAATGACAATATAAGGTACCGATGATGATGCCATGCCTGTTACATAATACCATATGTAAGTACAGTGCCATAGAATACGTAAACAAGTCAATTACATAATGTCATATGTAATTTCTAAGTAATACGTAGAAGCAGATGTGTCTAATGTCTAACAGTCATAGTCTAAGTCTACAAATTCAAACCTAGTTCGCTATAACCAATGGCTCTGATACCAATCTGTCACACCCCCAATTTCAACTAACGGAATCATACCGTTTGGGAACGTGACAAACCAGGATCTCAGATCATTAGACATAGCGAAGACCTCTATATGAATTTCAAAACATACGTTGGTCTTTAAAACATAACGTTCAGAGTTTACAAAAAGTTGTGGAAGCGTTTAAAAAACCATAAACAGTTGTAAAGTTAAACATTACAAAACAAAATACTCAGATGTTCAAATTCAAATATTCAAAATGTTCATAATGCATGAGACTCTATCTCCTAGTCCATGCCATCTTTTACGCGCGCCTTAGCGTCCTGAGAAAACATGCAAATCAAGTCAACACAAAGGTTGGTGCATAACACAGGTTTTAAATAATCATAATGTTCAAAACAGCAGTTTAAATAACAAGATTGTAGATAACATAATCACACATGCACAGTCATGATAGCTAGTCATATAAACTATTTACATACGTGTTCGACACCGAAGCTGACGGATTGCCATGCTATAGCATGTTTTCGCCTTGCCACTATTGTCTATCACAACAATAGTAAAAATGTGTTTGGTCAGTCAAACACCTGCGTAGATCCCATCTACCAGGTGAGGTTTGTCAAACCTAATAGATCTATTTCCAACTACCACGCTTTGCATTACAGCAAACTAAACGGTTCGAGGTGTGTAAGGACTTTCAAGTTGAGATGTTTTCACATAATGTAAACAGCTAACTCATGCAAGTGATATGTATCTAAAAACAGTTTGTTGCACATGTTTTCTCCCCCAAAACAGTTTAAAATAAGAAAGGGGCCGTGTACGCACCTTTGATAATAGCGGAATGATCAAATACGTGTGAACTTGCGTAGAAATCCTCTACGAAGAATCTGTGATTTAAACAATAACCTACAGTTATTCGGAATGTCGTTTTGTGCTTGAAATCACATACATGTCAACACACGTATGTTGGATTTGCTAAGAATGTGTATACGAAAGTACGCGTGCCATTGAAATCGTTAAAATAAAATTATATACAATTTTATTTAATTAAACGCAATTATACGCGATTTCGTGTTCGGATTAAAAATATGAATTTTATCATCCTAATACGTTCGTATTCTCGTTACGTTTCCAACGCAACTTGAACGAACTAAAACGGAGTTCGTATGTGGAAATTATCTCAAAAATACCAAAAATGGTATATTTTTTTTTTCCAAAAACCGGCCACCCCTTGGCTCGAACCCGCGACCCTTCATTCAAACCACACGCATCTAACCAGTCCAGCCCGCTAGGGTATCGCGACTGATTACCAAACTTATTTGATTTATACACTACTACAACCCAAATCCTATTTGCTAATATAGCCGAAGCATACACCTTACAATTGGACTTCGATTCGAACCCCATTAATCCTGAAACCACAGGGCTATGATTCCTGTTATCAAATCGAGTCTACCAGTTGTTTTAATTTGAATAACACCTCCAATTGGTTCAGAAATTTCTAATCGGTTTCATCTAAAAAAAACTAAAACTCTAATACTAACAATTCATTATAGTTTGATGAAATTAATCTAGGATCACCCTCAATCGGCCTCTTATGAAACTGTTAATGAAAATCAATTTCATTCTTAAACTCTTTTGAATCAAAATCCCCAAACCATTTTAACTCAAGAACCCTAGAAATAGAAATCCATCAATTCGTGATTGTTTCTTAAAATTAACATACTATTATCCTTTGTCGAGATCTTCTGAAGTTAACCATAACAATTAATTTGATTTTAAACTTCATTTGACTACAAACCCCCAAACTGTTTTTTGATTTAAAACTCTAATAATCGAAATCTTACAATTCAAGATTAATACATGAAATCAGTGCATGGATTTTGTTAATCGGTGTATTCAGAAACTAGTAGCATATTTTGATTTCATTTTTAATCTCAATTGCACTAAAACCCCCAAAACCGATTCTAGGATGAACCCTAGAATCCGAACCCTATCAATTCGTGATTCTAAGTTTCCATTTACTTGGGTTTTAGCTTAATCATAACAAAGAGAATGTGTAGATGTTGTGACTTACTTGATTTGTTCTCGAATTGACGAAGATCGAATGCGTGTGAACTTCGGCCAAGCCCTAGAATTCAAGTCTTCTTCCCGTGATGTCTAAGATCAAATTGGTTTGCGAAACAACTCCTGAGAGTACCGATTTAGACTTCTGAGAGTTCAATTGTGCAAAGTGAAGTCGAATTGTATGATTTTTACTTATGGGATTGTCGGTTTCGACTCTTAGCCTACTTGAATCATTAATTCGATTGATGACCATGATAATTACCCCTGGTAACCGTTTCTAATCATTAACTTGATACATACCACTGATAAATTTCAGTTACAAGCTAGTATAAATGTGGAATTCGATTCTTTACAAGCCAATTGGCCGAAACTTTGACTTCCAAAGTCAAATTCTCCAATTTGATGTAACTACAATTGTGATACTTATGTTTTAATGTTTCTAGACCCATTTTGCTTAATTCTTAACTCCTATATAATAATCTGGATCAATAACATATTGTTTCGATTTACAAAGCTACTTTAAAAATCCCTAATTACCACTAAATGTTTCAATTTGAATACTATTGAGTTAAATTAATCCATTTGGGCCTCTCAATTACAATTGGGCCTCACTGGGCCTACCTTGGCCTTCCCTGGGCCTACTTTGCTTTATTGGGCCTTGATTTTGTAATTGGGCCTCCCTAGATCTCAATGGGCCTACATTGGCTCTGTTGGGCCTTCATTGGCCTTGTTGGGCCTATGATATCACCATCTTCCGTTAACAAGGTTAGTGTAAAAAAAATCGGATTGTCACACCACGCACCTAACCCTGGGCCTAAGGCCTTAGTTGGGCCCAAACCCAACAATTCGGCCCAATTGTTGATCTAATCCGTGGGATAGTTTCGTGCCCAAATCATTCGGCCCAATTTCACTTAATAATTCGATCAATAATGTAGACGACTTACTTAATTAGTGTTGAAACAAAAGTGTTTGATTGATTCTTGGACTTAATGCAAATCAGGGCATCTAAGACATTACACTTCTCAAGGATAACTTTATCGTTATTTACTAATAAGTTCTTACAAGATGCTAAGGACTTATAACATTTAAACAAAAGAAATCTAAGTCTTTGTACTTATAATCTCTTTGTGATGAAACTAAATCAAATTGAATTTTAGATCAATAATGAAGTGTTTAATCTAATTGGGTTAAGTGTTCTAAAGTCACTAACAAGTTAACAGGGCCGAATGATGACCGAGACTCACAAGTGTTAGCCAACTTAGGGCTAACACCTACACGCACACAATTTATCTAGAACGTATACTTATAAGCTACAAACAACATGAAATCAATACAGGAACGTGAATACTACCACAAACACAACAACGAGCGCACGCAGTCTAGTTTAAGCTAAGTCAACCACTTCAAACACCAGGTGAGTTCATTTGTCCCTTTTTCAAACATATTTGTTTTACCTCGGGACTGAGAAGCATGTTACACATTTTAAACAATTATTGAAATGTTTAATAAATGTTTTTATACTTATTCATTATGCTATAAACTTTATGTTTAAACTTTATGCTCGATGCTTATGCTACAAACTCTAGGCTTAAACTTTATGCTCGATGCTGATGCTATAAACTCTATGCTTAAACTACATGCTCGATGCTAAGGCTTTGAAACACTTACGCTAAATGTTAACACTTGATACACTCATTCTGAAAGTTAAAACTATATATGCATACTCTAAATACTAATACTTTATACCCTTATTTTTCAAAGTTAATATCTTACACTCTTAATCTTAATGCTAATTCAGTTTACACTTATACTTAGTTGCTTAAAACTCTCGAAACTTTTAAATGCATAAGAATGAAAAATACTTAAACTAGGAATGCTTTTGAAAACTATACTTGTGTAAACTTGAAAACTTAAACTCAGAAAGACTCACTTGCTCAAAAGGCTATAAAAGACTGAAATACTTGGAATACTCGAAACACTTGAATGCTCGATGTGCTTGAAATACTTGAAATACTTGAATGTTTGAAATGCTTGAAACAATTGAATGCTCGATATGCTTGGAATACTTGAAACACTTGAATGCTTGATAAACTTGGAATGCTCAGACAACAGGCTGATTGACCATCGCGTGTTGACCTATGTGTCAAACCCTACTAGTCATCAGTTAAACTATGGGAATGCTCTAAACTTGTATGCTTAAGCTATCGGACATCGTAAGACAGACTGTTGGTCGCCGCGTGTTGACCTGTGTGTCAACCCCTACTAGTCATCAGTGTTCTTCGTTGTCGAACATCGTAAGACCGACTGTTGGCCATCGCGTCTTGACATTGGTCAAGCCATACTAGTAATCAGTACTCTTCGTTGTCAGGATCATGTAAGGCAGACTGATTGGCCGACGCGTCTTGCCAGTGGTCAAGCCATACTAGACATTCAGTGTCCTTCTTGATTCCTCTATGGGTATGACGAGTGACTAGAATGATTTTGGTTTCTTCTAGCTAACTTTGTGTCATCTTGAGGATTCCTCTATCAAAACACGTCGCGAGTCATATATAGTACCATTATGGATGGATGTTGAATTCCTTAGGGTGCTCAACTGTCCATAATGGTGACTCTCAAAACTTGATGCTCGAATACTATTTTGTGCGTGTTGATACTTATAATCAGAACACTTAAAGCTATGACGGGAATGATGGTAGGTAAGACGTTTAATTATCATTAACAACAATGTCCTATGCGGCTTAGTATGTGGTGGGATGGCGTCTCGGCGGGTTGTAGGCTCGACTCAGGGGTATGCCCTATATATAAGCATACCGAGCTGGATGATACAGGTGATGTTAATGAGATTAAGGTTGTTACCGAAGGGATTTGGGAATGCTATTAGGTAGATAACTTAAACTTCTAGACACGACGCTTGAAACTATGACGGAATTGAATGGTAGGTAAAATGCTTAATTATCATTAACAGCAATGTCCTATGTGGCTTAGTATGTGGTGAGACAGTGTCTGGGCGGGCTGTAGGCTCGACTCAGGGATACGCTCTATATATAATCATACCGAGAGTTGGATGATACATGTGGTGTTAATGAGGTTAAGGTTTTACTGAGAAGGTTTGCAAAACTATTTTTCAAATACTAAAACTCTATAAACTCACCAACCTTTGTATTGACTTTGTTTTCTTACATGCTTTTCTCAGGTGATGCACAGGAATAGGCTCAAACTTCAGGACTGCATACTAGGATGCTCAGATAGAGGACCTAGTAGACTTTTGGAAAGCACATATTTGATTTTTGCTACGAGTCACTTTTGATATCTTGTACAGATACCAGATAGATATATTTGATTCTTTTGGTAGGTTTACTTAGTTAAATTACTAAACATTGACATTTGTAATTTAACTTTGTAATCCTAGTTTAATACTATATTGTGCTTTAGTTATTCTTAACATTGATGCTATGTAAACAATCTGATCATCATGATTATCACTCACGATATCGCGCCCCGGGAACCTTCCGCCCGGCGGGGAACACGATCCGTCCCGCCGGCTCGGGGTGTGACAACGCCAATTTTGGCGTACCCTTTAGATACCAAAGTAACCATTTTATTGCTTCCCAATGCTCTCTCCCTGGATTAGACATGTACCTGCTGACAACTCCCATTGCGTGAGCAATATCGGGCCTAGTGCATACCATAGCATACATAAGACTGCCCATTGCTGACGCATAAGGAACCTTTGCCATATCGGCCCTGTCTTTATCTGTTCTTAGAGACTGATCTTTAGAAAGCTTAAAGTGACTACCCAATGGTGTATTTCTGGTAGTGATCTTTTCATTACTCATATTGAACTTCTCCAAAATCTTTCTGATGTATTTCTCCTAAGACAAGATTAGAGAACTGTCTTTCTTGTTCCTGGTGATGCTCATGCCAAGTATTTGCTTGGCTGGACCCAAATCTTTCATTTCAACTTCTTCAGACATTTGTTTCCTTAACTTGTTGATCTCTGACATGTCTGCACCGACAATCAGCATATCATCCACATAAAGGAGAAGGATGATATAGGAATTATTGAATTTCCTGAGATAGCAGCAGTGATCCATCTCACATCTCCTATACCCATTTCTGCCCATAAAGTCATCAAACTTTATATACTGATGTCGAGGGGCCTGCTTTAAACCATGTAAACTCTTCTTTAGCTTGCATACCAAGTTTTCTTTCCCCTTAGTCTGGAAACCCTCTGGCTGCACCATATAGATCTCCTCCTCAAGATCACCATGTAGAAAAACGGTCTTCACATCTAGCTGCTCTAAATGTAAATTTTCTGCAACCACAATACTAAGCACCAGTCTAATAGTAGTCATTTTTACCATAGGTGAAAATATTTCATTGTAATCAATTCCATGTTTTTGCTGGAATCCTTTAACTACTAGTCGTGCTTTGTATCGTTTAGTACCATCATTCTCATCTTTGATCCTGTAGACCCATTTATTCTGAAGAGCTTTCTTCTCGGCTGGAAGCTTTGTAAGAACCCAAGTTTTGTTCTTTTCAAGTGAACTTATTTCCTTTTTCATTGCACGATCCCACTGAGACGAGTCTTTCAAACTAATAGCTTCAGAGTAACACTGTCGTTCACCATTTTCAGTAAGAAGAAGATAATTCATTGAAGGAGAAAATTTTTGAGGTGGTTGTGTTTCTCCGGTCGACCTCCTAACCCAATGCTGAGGAGTATTGGGTTCCACATCAGTTTCTGGCTCTGACTCTGGTGGGGACTGTTCATGATCTAAACTCCCACTATCAAAGATATCCTCATTTTCTTCCAAATCGTCCTGATCTTCATTGTCTGTTGTCACACCCCGAGCCGACGGGCCGAATCGTGTGTCCCGTCGGGCGGAAAGGTCTCGGGCCACGATATCGGGAATGATAATCGTGATGATTAGATTGTTTACATTGCACATGATATATATCATGAGAAAATGCTAAATAAAATAGAATTTACAAAGTTAAATTACATCGTTTCTATTTATAATTTAACAACGTAATCTATCATCAACATCATAATCCTTCTATCTTGCATCTGCAGAAGATATGCAAAATAGTATGTATAATGATGTTCCAAAAATATGCAAGTCCAAAATACTAGGTCCTCTATCTGGTATCCTAGTCCAAAAGCATAACTTCTAACTCAGACATGTTCGTCACCTGAGAAGTCATGCAAAAAGATCAAGTCAACACATGGTTGGTGAGTTTTGAAAATGAATTTGAACAAACATGTCCGAATGACAACCTTAACCTCATTAACAACCACCTAAACTATCCAGTCAAGTATGCTTATATATAGGGCATACGTAGGGGGACAAGCCCCCCGACATCCCACAACATACCGGACCTCATAGAATATTGTTGTTAACGACAATTGAGCGTTTCATTCTACCCACTGACTAACAATCTTGGACAACCTGACATTATTAACCTCTGAACCATCTGAAAATGTTATCCTTTGTATAATCTGAAAATGACCACTTTAAACACCCGAAATGACAACCTTAACCTCACCAACAACCACCTAAACTATCCAGCCAAATATGCTTATATATAGGGCATACGTAGGGGGACAAGCCCCCAGCCGACATCCCACCACATACCGGACCACATAGAATATTGTTGTTAATGATAATTAAGCGTTTAATTTCACACCATTGACAAAAAAGATTTTGAGTTCCACAAATTGAAATTCTATCGGTTTCCTGAGTTCATCACATATTTATGATCATCCATGGTATTTGTAGAAACATGATATTAAACGTTTAATTAAATGAATAAGTAAACATTTAAATAAAACTAAGACATGATGATTGGGCCTTATTTGACTCAATCAATTAGTCTTAGCTGTTAGTGGTGTCCAGCTTGTATCGTCTCACACATGGCCCATATCAGGCATGACCCAAATGAGTCTACCTGTATGTGTCGGGACTTTCATGATGTGCCCATATCAGCTTGACCTTCAGGTCTACTGTACATGTCGGGACTTTAGGATATCCTTTGATTTATGATCACCACTGTTCGCTTGAATTCGTTTGATTGTTTGATTTATGCCCATATAGCGTGACTATAAAAGTCTACTATTTATGACGGGACTTTCCTTGTGTTATCACGTGGTCTTGATCTGCATACAACTGACATCCACCTTTAATTGTTCATTATTGAGTTTATGAGTTCTTTGATTCACACACGGATCTCATTTTCCTTGATTTTGATCCTTAGAATTCCATGGCTACAGCACTGAGTTTAGATTCTTTGAATTTGATCCTTAGTTTTCTTGAGCGCACACTGAATTTAGATTCTTTGGATTTGATCTTTAGTTTTAGTTTTCTTGATCATATACTGAATTTAGATTCTTTGAATTAGAACTTTGATAGAATAATTGTTTGATTTATAATTGTTGTTTTACTCATAAAGAGTAATTAATTAATTCATGAAGTAAATCTGTATATAGTTTACCTAGACAGGAGTCAAGGATACATTTATGTATATAAAACATACAATAAGTAAAAGCATTTACGTAAAACATATTTAAAGAAAAGGTTTACGCATGCTTCTCAGCCCCGCGTTTGAAAACAAAAATGTTTAGAAAAGGGGCAATGAACTCACATGTGTTGCTAAGAATTGAACCACAACAAAATGTGCGCTCGTTACTTGTAGACTATGTTTCTTCAGTACCTGAGTTGTTTTAAGAAATTTCGAATAATATAAGTATTTATAATAGGCAATTATGTTTCTCGGTGTGCAATTATGTGTCCTAGATCTTACTAATGTGTTGCTACGATTCTCTCTAACTAGTCTAAATGTCTTACCCATTTATAAACCCTTATCACGTAGTTAAACACATCTAAACCTTACTTACATAAGGTCTAGTTCAATACATTCATAGTCTTTTTAGGCAAAACATCTTTAATAAAACTTATTTTAGGTTAAGTCTTTAAGTTAGAATTCATTCAATTTAATTTAAAGAAGTTTATAAATCAATTCCTTTTATTAAAACATTAATTAATTTAAGAAAATTATAAGTTACATGATTAGATTCGATTAACTCCAAGTCCATTGTTAGATCTTTGTTTCCCCATGGTTCTTTGATCGTTCATGTGTACAACTTAGCTTAGAAAGTTCAACTTGAACTATCTAACTTAGTTGTATGTTCGTATAAAATTTCTAAGTGTTAGGTGTTACCTATGTGATTAACACCTAAACTTAGCTTGTGTTCTTGATCCTTGATTAATTTCCCGTCGATTCATTCATGATTTAGTTTAATGAAATCCAAATGTGTTAAGCTCCAATGATGTCCAAGCATTCATGTTGTAGTTCAACATAAGTTTTAGAAAAGTTGGTGTTAAAATCCATGTCTATATGGCAAAATGATTTAGGAAAACCTTGTTTCTTGAAAACCCTATTCACAATTTCGTTAAATGAAACCCATGCATCTTAAGCCCAATTTACATTCAAGAATCCATGATTACACATCCTTGAATTTTTGAGAACTTTAGTGTTAAACTTGACATAATTACAAAGTCGTTTAACCCTTGATTAACATGAAATTCCTTTTGATTGTTTATAAACCAAGTTTAAAACATCGGATTATTAGGGTTTTGAGTTGACCCTTAGTTAGTATTTATTTCCAACACTTTCACTTATAGTTTCTCTTAATAAAAAAACCAAGTGATCTAAACCCATTTGATAGTTACAAATCCATGCCATAAGTGATACATAAAACCGATTTATAACTACAAACCCTAATATGATTTCATTCTCATGCATGCAATCTACGTAGTAATCCCATGCATGTAAGTAATAAGTGCAAGTGGTTAAACCTTTCCCGAATAAACAACCCAGTCCCAATCAGATGGTGCGAATGACTGCATGGCCGAATGGATTTGTTCCCACGAATGGGTCTTGGCCGAATGAGGGTGGCCAGCAACTGTGTTGGCCGAATGAATGGAGTTCTCGACCGAATGGAAGATGGTCGACTGAGACCTAGCCATGCGAATCAGGGTTTAGACCGAATGGGAGGTTGGTCATGCGAAGGAGGCCATTCGGCTTTTGGGGCTGGGCCATACGGCCTGTGGCCTTTCGGCCGGCCGCAGGTGGGTCCTTTCGGTGGTTCAAAGACCCAGCAGGTGCAGCCCCAAATTTTCGAAGCAAATGGCTAACCCACGTTGTAACACATGTTCCTATCTCATCCTAAGTGTGTTTGGCGATGTTTCCCTAAGGTTTAGAAGGGTTAGAATCGGTTTCAATGGGGTTCGAACATAAGGGTTTTGAAAACCCTAAAATCGTGATATGTAGCTCATTTTTACCTCAAATCGGATTATTCAAAGCTCAGATCGGTTGTACTTTCGTAATCTACATGTTGTAGTGGTCGTTTTGACACCAAGAAGGCTCGATTTGGTTGAGAAATGAAGAAGCTAGGGTTTGTGGTTCTTAAAGAGAGAAAGTAGAGAGAGGACGGAGATGATGATGTTGGGCTGGTAGGTGGGAGAGAAATGAGGGAATAAATGCCTCATTAAAGGCTTTCAAAATACTCGAGTGTTCGGTCTCGCTCGATTTCGCGTAGAGGCGTCGTTTTCCTTTCGTTTTCGTAACGATTCGTTACGGTTTTAGAAGTAGATTTTATAAATTTAATTTAGGTGGTAATTCCTAGTAAATTAGCTAAATATCTTCCGTTTATTTTAAATTTTCTGAAAATATTTAATTTAACTGTTTAAATTGAATCGTACAGTTGTCGCGCATATTCGTTTGAATCGTCACCCGTACGAACACGACGATAACTACACTCTTCAATATGGTTTTCTAATTATTGTACATCATTCAGAACGTTAAACTTTCAGACAGATCGTCACCTATACGAATAATCCGTCATTTTAGCATTCACGTAATGACATCCGTTGTTGTTGTGTTCTGTACATCCTCACATACGTTTATACGTGATAGAATCCTAACTACCAATCATATGATGGTTTTGTATCGTCAGATAAACATCTGGGTGTTGAACCATGGTTCTGAGTAACGCTTCTGCAATGACCGTGAAATTGTTCTATGATAAACATGAATGATAATGATATATGAATAACTAAAATTTGTACCTGATTCACTATGCATGTTACTGTGTAGATCACTGTTCCGGTTACGTTTCCGGCACTGATGTTACATCTGTACCAGGACCTTCTTCTTCTTGACTCTCTGTTTCTTTCTGGCTTTCTTCATCAAACTCTGTATGTTCTGTCTGAATTTCTGGTACTACTATATCCTTGTCTTTATAGAGTTTTGCTTCATTAAAGACAGGATCTCGGCTTCTAAGTATTTTCTTGCTTTGAGCATCCCAAAGCCTATAGCCCATGTTTTCAGCCCCATAACCTATAAAGGTACACCTCTTTGCCTTAGGGTGAAGTTTGTCCCTCTCAAAGTCTTTTATACCAACATAAGCATCACAACCGAATACCTTCATATGTTTGATAGTAACCACTCGACCAAGCCATTCCTCTTCTGGTATTTTGAAACCAAGAGGAACCGAAGGAACTCGGTTAATTAAGTATGCAGCAGTGTTGACTGCATCGGCCCAGAAGGTCTTAGGGAGCCCAGCATTAAGTCTCATGCTTCTGGCTCTCTCATTAATCGTCTTGTTCATCCTTTCAGCTATCCCATTTTGCTGGAGAGTTCCTGGAACCGTTTTGATCATCTTGATTCCCCTATCAGCACAATAGTTTACAAATTCAGTGCTAATATATTCCCCACCATTATCTGACTTCAAACACTTCACCTTTAAGTTTGTTTCCATCTCAACAGATGCTTTCCATTTCTTGAAAACATCAAACACTTCAAACTTTTTTTTGAGAAAATAGACCCAAACTTTCCGAGTTGCATCATCAATAAAGGTGACATAGTAGTTTGAACCACCTAAAGATGAAACAGGTGTTGGTCCAAACACATCAGTGTGGACAAGCTCAAGTCTCTCAGCCTTTGGAATCTGCCCCGTCTTCACAAAAGTAACACTTTTCTTCTTGCCAAGTACACAAGGTTCACAGAAAGCTCTACTTTCTTCCAATCTGGGAACTTACCTTTATCTGCTAAGATCTTTAAGCCTTTCTTGCTCATGTGACCGAGTCGTTGATGCCATAAACTAGATAGACTCAGTCCATCGGTCACTGCATTCACATCCCCTGCTAAATCCTCAACCATGTATAAGCTACCTCTTTTCTTTCCTCGAGAGATTACCAAGTTGCCTTTGACGACTTTCCACTGTCCACCACCAAAGTGAACGTCAAATCCTTCATCATCTAGTTTTCCAATCGAGATAAGCATCTACCTTAAATTAGGAATAACCCTAACATCAGTTAAGGTCCAAATAGTTCCTAAGGAAGTCCTCAAATCAATATCCCCTTTCCCAGCGATGTCAAGAGTCTGATTGTTGGCCAAATTAACTTTACCAAAGTTTCCTGTTTTGAGGTTCTTCATTCTTTTCGTGCTAAAAGTAGCATGAAAGGAAGCACCTGAATCCATAATCCAAGACTCAGTTGTGTTCTCAACACAACAGATAAGGGCTTCATCTTCTGAGCATTCAGTAGCTGCATTTAGTTCTTTCTTTTCTCTGGTTGATATAGGTTTAGGGCATTGACTTCTTAAATGCCCATTCTCCTTGCAATTCCAGCAGGTTATGTCTTTCCTTGGTTTAGATTGTCCACTTTTTCTTTATTTGGATCTGCCTCTGCTATGTCCTATGTCCTATGTCAGTCCTTCTTCCTCTGCTTTCAGTACTTAGCAAGGAACTAGAAGATTCACCTGAGCTCCTTCATCTAATATCCTCACCTAAAATCAAGTCGCGGAAACTTTCAAAAGTTAGCTTAGTAGTTCCAGATGAACTACTAACTGTTGTGACTGTCCCTGACCAACTTTCAGGTAACGAGGATAATAGTAACAAGGCTTGAACCTCATCATCAAACTTGATGTCAACAAACACTAATCGAGATATGATATTGAAATTATTTATGTGTGCAGTAACAGATCCTCCTTCTCTCATCTTTGTGTTTACCAATTCTCTGATCCGAAACACCTTGTTGGCAGCAGACGGCTTTTCATACATGTTCGTCTGGGCTTGCATGATACCGCATGCAGTGGTCTCCTTCAGAATATTAAAAGCAACATTCTTGGACAAGGAGAGTCGGATGACAGCCATTGCTTTCCTATCCAATGTAGCCCAGTCTGCTATAGATGTTTTCTCCGGTCTTGTTCCAATAAGCATCTGATCCAAATCCTTCTGACATAGAAGGTCTTCAATTTGCATCTTCCACCATCCAAAATCAGTTCCATCAAATTTCTCGATTCTCATTTTACCCTCATCAGCCATAATACCGAGGATCAAAGGATGAGAGCTGAAACTGGCTCTGATACCACTTGTTAGGTATTACGTGTACGCGGCTGACCCGAGGACTCGGTTAGGGCTGTAGTAATTAAAACACACCTACGGCTCAGGCCTTAAGAACTTGACGGGTGATCTATTTAATTACTAAAACGAAACAATAACGAGAAATAAACGCAGCGAAATAACAAACTGATTTTAATTAGCTAACCCAATTAAATACCCAAAACTAAAAAGATAGAACCTGATCGGAGGCTGATTTGGAGTAACAACTGTTGTCCAGGGTTTGGAGCCACTGCCAGAATCCTCCTGGTGATCTGCAGCAACAGAATAGCAGCAACAGCTGCTGTCCCTTTCTTCCTAGTCAGCGTCAACAGCAACAGCAGGTATAAATCCTGCTGTTCGGTTCTTCCTGGGCAGTAATAATCAACCAGCAGCAATCGGCTTATCGGAAAAGCTAGGGCCGGCTATTGTTGTTGTCTTCTTGGGTGACGGCAGTAGCACAAACACAATATATATTGAAAGCAGTAAAAAGAGACACGCGATTTAACGTGGTTTGGTCCAGGTGACCTACATCCACGGGCACTAACTAGGTTTTCTTCTTTTTATTACTTTGTGACAAAATATTACAAGTACAAAATGAGAGTATTTATAGATTACAATTAGATTAAACCTTTGCTACATTACCATAAATAATAAATGCAACAGCTGGCCTAGATTAGGGTTAGGGCCGGCCAGCCCCTAACCCCCTTCTTCCTTCTAATTGCAATCCAATTAATTTAACCAGTCGTGTTTGTCCCGACCTGGTCAAAAGCCTACGACCCATAACAGTAATGATCCAACAAATTATATTTGTGAACTCTAATACATACTTTGATGTTATAAATAGTGGAATTCTATAATGAAAGGACCTGTGGAATTATATTGGTGAACTCCAATACATACTTTGATGTTTAAACATGAAAATCATATTTTATGTTAAAACTTGTTTTGTAATATATGATTGTTTATTATGTGACGTCTTTATACTAGTTAAACCTTTGTTAATTATACATGATTATGATGTTAGACGCATTATTAAATGTTGATGAACATGTCACATTCTAGAAGTCAATTTTAGTTAAGTAATCTAAAAAAAACTAGTAGAGCTCAGTATACATAAGTGAATAAAGCAAGAAAATTATAAATATATATCTATTTATCATGTATATTTATAACCCACAAACATGTTTTTATCTCAATAGCAATAATATCAAAAAAAAAATTAGTGATCGAGTCTGTCTTTTTTAATAACCATAAGTACTCCACTAACCAGAGGAAACAGGTAAAGCGATGTTGCAAGTAATCGGGTCGGTGGCTTCTAAGGAAAATAATCAGCCTTAGTGAGAATTGAACTTGAAATCTTTAGGTTGTCTCTCCTTCAATCTAACCATCATACCACTTCCTTAGAGGTTATAAGTCTATTTTGATTTCATGAATCATCGTTATATTCTTTCAAAGTATATAACTATGGAGCCATTCATGAAAAATACTTGCATCCATTAAACGAATAATTAATGAAGTGTTCTTTTATGTTCATTCATTTACGTTCTTTTATATTCAATTACTAGGTTAGTCGTTCGTGTACTACACAGGCTAGATCAAAAAAATATTAAATAATACGAATTACTAACTAAGATTTAATAATTGTAAAATAATTATGTGAGATAAATTTTTGTTTGTTAAGTTATAAAATGACAGTTAGTTTTATTGAGATTGAATAAAGAAATTAATAAATTTGATCAAAATAACAAATTAATTATTTTTATGTAAAAGTGGAAATACATATACACATTAGGGTATTTGGTTAGAAAAATATAATGGTAAAAATAGAAAAAGTAATTTAAAATTTGAGATTATTTAAAAATTTCAAAACGCTCTTTAATTATATGAATGAGATAAATATGAAATTAAATAAAATAGAAAACTTTAAAATTTGTTTTCTTTCATTAAAGAACGAAATGATATCCCTAGAAAAATAAAAAGAAGGATGATTCTCATTGTAGTTAAAAAACTAAATAGAAATGAAACTTTCAAAATTAAAATGAAACGCATGATCATTAATTTAAATTAATGATAAAAAAGGAAAATCATTGATACAATTTAAAGAAAGAATTAATTACAGAGAATTGATTAATATTACCTTAATTAAGATGGGAAAAAAATTGAACGGGAAAATATTGCACCACAAGTGAACACGTGTACCAAATTATTTTGATTTATTATATTAGATAAATTTACATTCATTTTTTAGGTTTGTTCATTTATGTTTATTTGTATATTTTTATTAATAAATCATTTAGATTTTTTTTTTGTTGTTTGCCTATTCTAAGCCCAAATTATATGAGATTCACTTAATTATAGTCAGCCTAAAATAAAAATTCAAATTAGTTTAGGCAAAGCCCAGTGTCAAATTATAATCTAATATTTGATTTAGCAGCATTGAGAACTAATACAAAAATTCGGAAGAAGGAAGAAGGAAGGGAAATAAAATACTTACTTTTGAAGGTGCTTTTGATGATGGTTGTATTTGAATATGTTTATTAAGCTTTTAATCAACGTTCGTTTAGTTATGTTTGTTTAATTATGATAGGTTGTTTAGTTTTGTTCGTTTATGTTTGTTTTATTATATTCGTGAACCATTCATGTATATTGTCAACCAACGAATATGTACACAATTAGTTACATATCGACTGAACATAAACAAGAAAAATTTATTCATTTTAATATTCGATATGAAACTAGTTCATATTCATTTAGTTTGTTCACATGCCTCTTGAAAGAATCAAGCTATTCATGTTATTCAATATTTTTAAAATGAATCGATTCAAAAATTATAAGTTTGAATTCAACTCAGACCGTTCACTCATTTAGAAAATCAAAAAAACAAATATGAATATATAATTCCAATTCTTTCGGTCGAATTTATGTTTTTGATGAAGGGGTTAAGGATAAGCCTCCCCTCGCAAAGACTATGTGCAAACAAGTGAGAGAAAAAAACAATGATATATCAATGATCATATACTTAAAGGAAAAAAAATAACCTCCTCACATTTAAACTTAAAGGAAAATTATAATTAATTAATAATATTAGTAAAATAAATAAATAATTAATTGAATAATTTTTTTTATTTGTTAGTTTTATTTAGTATTTGTTGATGATAGATTTCACGAATAAGAAAGATTTTTTATTATTTTTATTCTACAATTATAACATTATATTGTGCATTATTGTTGTGTTCGTATTTCTCGAGAGTGACATTTGCTTAGTGACGGTCTAATTTAATGTTTTCGGACGGACTAACAACAAGTGCGGCTGTTTTTCTTATCTGCATTTTGGTATTCGTTATGTGTAGAAAAAAGTATCTATATTGACACAGCAGTATGACTCAAGTTATTCTTTTGGCAGAATTTTAATGAGATGGCATTGTGATACGAGTTTTATTTTTTTTTTTGTATTATTTTACTTAAAATGAATAGTAATATTATTTAAATAATAACAATATTTATTTTTTTCACATTTTATTTGTTGCTCACATTATGACTAAGTATAACATTTTTTGTGTGAAAAACACGTTTACAATAGCTACACTTTAGGTTTTACATCGAAATGACAACCAGTATGACGTGTTTTTATATCTGAGTTTACGGTTTAGAATTTAGGGTTTAGAAGTAACAATACGTGACGAACCCAACCACTCCTTCACATTTCTAGTATTCTCTTCCTCATCTGCATAAGTTTTTGTCTTTTCATTTCTATGAAAAATGTTTATTTTTCTTAACTATAGTCGTTCCTCAACTATTTTTGAAATGAAGCATTAATTTAAAATAAATAAAAGCTATTTAAAAGTAAATAAAAACTATTAAGATTAATAAAAACTAGTTTTTTTAATAGAAAATGCAAAATGAAATTTCATAAATAAAAATATTATAAATAAATAAAGGAAAAAACTTGTAGTGGATATCATGGTTATGCAAATCCTAATATGTATCCATATTTACTTCTAAACATTCTTCTGTGCGTTGTTCAAAGATCGTTTTCTGAAAAAGAATATCATGTTTGACCTTCTATTTTTATCATCATTTTATGTTTTATAATGCAAATGTACATTATTTTCCTAATTTTTTTAATGGATTAGCAATAATATATATATATATATATATGAGCTCCTTGGACTAAAAATATTGTAACCATTTCCTAATTAATATTAATATAATGCTTCTAAAAATTCTTTATAATATAATTTCCATTGTTTATTTTCTAATAAACTAATATAGTAATCAACTAAATAGTTTAAAATATAAAATAAAATAAAAGTGATTGTAAACGTTTGAAGCCGTTGACTTTCAGGCACCCGGAGAATTGAATTTTCATACTCAAGAGTGAAGATTTTTGTATACTTATTAAACTAATAAATAAAGTTTTTTAAAGACACTTAGCATATTTCTAGAGCACTTGATGTTTTTTCTCGTCTCTCTCTCCTATTTAATATACCATATATTAAATATTAAATATACTTTTCACACATTTTTAAATTAAAAATAAGACTTTTTTTTAATACATTAAAAATATTTTAATATTAAAAAAACACTTTTTAAAAAAACCAAATTATTATAAAATATAGAACTTTTAAAAATAATTTTACAAAACGAAATATTCAAAGAAACAAATTTTGAAGCTATTAGTGTTTAAAAAATATTATAATTATTTTATGATTTAATTTATGAAATTGTATTTAATTATATTTTATATCAGAAAAATCATCTTATATAGTTTAAATGTTTATTGTTAACTATTAATTAATATATATATATATATATATATATAGGATTTGTTTCAAATAAGAACCCACCGTAATTGTGTTAACCAAATAACTCAAATCCAATGGTTTTAAATTTCCAGATTTAATAAGATTTTGTCAAGTGCCACTACCCTTTTTAAATTAAAAATGGTATCCAAGTCATTTCACTTAATATAAAAAAGTTAGATTTAATAAGAGAGTGACAAGTGTCACACTCTTAAAAATCGATCCATTTTCCTTTTTTTAAATCAAAGTTTCCCCCTTGATTTTTATACACTTATAACTTTTTATACTATGTTATTTTTTTATAAAAATTACACCATTAATCTCGTTATATTTTTCTCGTTAATTCCATAATAGTCATGTCAATTTTTTTTTTAATTTTTTTCGAGCGTTCGTAATTACACCAACGTAATGAACAATAAATACAATAATTTTCTCTCATTTTTTCAAAATCTCTCATTTTTGAGCGTTCGTAATTTTCTCTCATTTTTTTTCAAGCGTTTGCAATTACACCAACATAAAATCTTTCCATCTCGTTACAAATTATTTTTTATTACAAAAATTAGTTCATTAATATTTTAAAAAATTAAGAATACTTTGAAAAAATTCAGCTCCTTATATCAGTGTAATTACGAAAACTTTGTAAAAATTCAGCTCGTTACATCAGTTTAATTACATCAGCGTAAAAAAATTCATTTCGTTACGTTAGTGCAAAATGTCGTTACATCAGTGTAAAACGTCGTTGTATCAGTGTAAAACGTCGCTGTATCAGTGCAAATTACGAAAATTTTAAAAAATTTTGACAAAATTATACTTGAATTAAAGATAAAAAAGTGACAAATTTAATGGTGAAATTTTTATAAAAAAATAATAATGTATATAAAAGTTATGAGTGTTTGAAAAATTTGGGGGTAAACTTTTTTTAAAAAAGGAATCAAGTACACCCCACCAAATATCAAAAATACTTTTAAACAAATCTCATCCACTTGTTTTTTCCAGATTTAATATGGACCACTCATTTTAAACCATATTATTTAAAGAACCAATCAAATGTAGTAAAATGGTTACCACACTTGGAGTGGGTTACCAATTGAATCTTTCCCTATATATATATATATAATTTTATAATAAAATTAAAACATTTTATGTTAATTGACGGATGAGTTGTAGCTTATGTCGATGCGATTGGTCGAAAGGGAAAGGTAGTATTTACGATGATAGCCTGAAGGTGTAATCTTAAAAAGAAATTGAATAATTATTTTATAAAAAATATGACGTCTATCTGTCAGTTTTATAAAAGTTAAGACATTGAGTTGGATGGACCAAAATAAATAATTCTTGGTTTTAGAAATGTTTTCCGTTTTTTTCGGCCCACACCGAAAAGTTTTATTTTATGTTCGCGATTAAATGATGTTACATCAAATTTAATTAATTATTGTCCTAAGACTTATGAAAAAAAAAAAAAAAAATCTTGTCGTAATGAACTGGTAACCATTTTTATCGATCTTTTAGCCTAACGAACGTTAATTATTCCATCAAACTCTTTGAAAATTATCAAAATGCCTTATTATTACTAGTAAACTAAATAAAAAATAAAATAGTATGACAATGATGGACCTACTTTGATTATAAATTATAAAATATAAAACTAAAAAACTTGTGTATTTGAATTTAAAATTGTCATATTATTGTTATCTTTGGTTGACTATATATATATGATTTGTGACATTTTGTTTCTAGAGATCGAATCAGTGGGTACGTACTAGATCCTCAATGGTGACATCGATCTTGTTTAGCTTATCCGAGCTTCTGTGCTATCAATGGTGAACCATTAATACGCCATATATATATGCATGTTGTAATTAATTGTATATCTAATTTAGATATACAATTTACAGTTTATTTTAGTTACAGTTTATAGGTTTTCTTTATTAAGACATGGCTTGGATTAATGTTGTAAAAAAATTCTATGTTCCTCATGAAAATGGTATCCATTTGTTTGTTGCTATTTCGATTCTAAGAGAATTTGGTTAAAAATTCGTTAAATGATTGCCGGTTGAGGAAGAAGCATACTTTTTAGTTTTAATATATATATTTTTTAACGATGTATTAGCCATTTTAGCAACAGTTAATAGAGAGATAGATTGTGACAAACTCGTTAATAAAGGATATATATTTTTTGTTATTTCTTTATTTTAAGGATGACACTTAAAATTTGGTATAAACATCAAAAAAATATAACTTACTCTTTTCTTTCTTAATTTGTTCTTGAGTTTTTGGTTGAAACCATATATCACTTCCATCCAACATTTGAAATCTTGTCAGTTCAACAATCTTGTTTGCATTTTGTTCCCACATCATGACACGATAGATTATTCTTGATATAGTGCATTTTTTATTTTTTATTTTTTTAAAAATTGGACACGAAGTAATATTCTTTCATATACGGTTAATAATTCAAAGACGTATTTTTTTTTTCAAAATTACCATATAAATCATTATATATTGATTCTTTGTATCATTAATTTCTCTAGTTAGTTCAATTAATTATGTGTCTACTAATTAACAAAAGTTTTTAAAAAATGTCATTTTGTGACAGTAACTACCTATTATACGATGAACATTTCGGCTTTTCAAACGGTGCAGATTATTACTGTTCTTATGAAAATGATGGACATAATTACTACATTATTGATGATGATGATGATGATGATGATGATGATGATGATAGTGGTGGTGACTCTCCCTATGGAAAGAGAGTTGCATGAAACCAAATAGGTATATATAATATTTGTTATCGTTATTTGTTGTTAGATTTATAAAATTATGACATGACATTGTTTCAGATGTTATTTTCAGTTGAAAAGTTAGTGACTTGGGCTTTTGATATAGAATGTAAAAATGGTTGGACACTTGTCACTAAACGATCCAAGAGAAACACAAAGTGAAGTCGTAAAATATAGTTGAAATGTGATTGTGGTGACGTGACAAAAAGACACCAACATTAAGAAAACTAGTATAAAGAAAACATGTTATTTTTAACTCTAATGCAAATATGTAATAATTAAGTGTGGCTAGATAATAATTGTGAAACATGATAAACACAACCATGAAGCTTATGAACATTTGAAGGGCATGCAAACATATAATGTGATTTACCGAAAAGGACTTTTGTTTTGTTTTGTTTTTTTTTTTTAACTGCAATTTGGATCACTGACGGGTCATAGACCCACCTGATTATATCCACACCCAATAGGAGGAAACTCACCATAGGTGAGAGAAAACCCCCTAACCCATCATGAAACCCCTATTTTGTATATGCCAGGACTTGAACCCATGACCTTCCCAATATTGAAGCCATAGGGTACCTTTTCTCAACTAGTATAACAAATCATGGAGCCTAAAAATATACTTGGACAATGAAACAATAGAATACCAGTAACATGTTCAATCTAAGAATTCTTTACAATGTGGTGATGAAGACAGAAAGAAAAAAGGTGAAGCCATATGAATGAAACTCTGATGGAGTTTATTTCCTCTAGACTACAAAAACACAAATATATCCCCCCCCCCAAGACGAAAGTTGTTCTCTATCCACCCGACATCATATAATGTGTTGTGTGCCTACCAACAAGTATTGAGGCTAGACAATAGCTACAAGAATATTGAATGCCAATTGTTTAGATGGTGGGTGTAAGCCTACCTATATTGAATGACAATTGAACTTCCGGATATCCGATTTTTTTTTATATTTCGGATTCGGATACGGATTTTTTTGAACACCCTTACTCTTCTTCTCTCTCACACACCCTATGCCACCATCGACTTCAATACCACCACTTCCCTGACTCTTTGTGACTTGGTACAATCACATTGACACAACCACCTAAAGTGGCTATTTAAACAAAGCTAGCAAAACCCCAAAGATCGAGAGATGAAGAGAGAAACGTAATATATATTAATGGGGAGTCAATTAATGATTGTGTGGTTTCTCCTTTAAAGAGACCTTCCTCAAACTTGCGTCTAACCAAATCCAATCACCAACATAAACTTGCAAATCAAAACTCTCTTTAGTTTTCCGGAGCATATTGGTGGTGATGGCAATGGTGGTACTACTTAATTAATAATCTTATCAAAATTATTTTCATTTTTTTTTTCTTTGATGAATGACTTTTTCTCACTTTTGTTTAAATTTAAAGACATAACTACCTTCAAATCTAGCTAATAGATTTTTATTAATCATGTTACACATGTTATTCATTTTATTTAGGAGCATTCATTAGTCTAACAACTTCTACCCTTTGAAATCATGTCTGTCCATTTTTGAAAACTTGTAAAAGTCAAATTTAACTTTCTAAAAAAGTTTTTAAAGTTTTATATTTTTCCTGTGTAGCATATATATATTACGATTTTTTTTTCTTTAACGACTTTCGTTTGTTAATATAGAAATAATAATGGGTGAAGAAAGTATGACCGCTTACCAATAGTTGAAACCCAATCAGAAGGCGTTTCTATTTATATTCCTACTAATATAATTTTGATTATCGATGGACAAATATTCTTATCTGTTGTAATTATTACCAGTTATAAAGTTAGTAAAAATGTTACATTTCTTTTGTTACTTTTCTTATATTACTCTAAATAGGGGTGTTTACGGTCCGATATTTACTTTTTTTGAGTGAAACCATAAACTAAACCATTAATTATGATTTTTATATAATGAAAACCAAAACCGAACCGTTAAAAATAAAAACCGAACCTTTATCAACGGTTTGGTTTATGGTTTGGGCATTTTAGGCTTATTCTTTTTGACCCTTTAAAAATAAAAAACAAATCGTTTAACGATTTGAGATGGAATGCTGCATAAATCATCAAACTTATTTATCTATCTATTTAATCTATTTAATATGTGTGCATCTTTGTGTGTGTATACTGAAACACGATTATTGGTCACGTATAGAGCCGCGTATAGGACATATACGACACGTATAGGACTATACGTCTCGTATAGGAGCCAAATTATTGACACTGACAAATTCTGATATCCAATAATTGTCCTCTTATACCCTTCATATAGACCTATACGAGACATATAAGCAAGGCCGTTTCTGAGAAACTAGGTGTCCTGTGCGAATGATAAAAATGGGTCCCTATGTGTGTGCGTGTGATAATTAGTTTGTAGCTAAATATGAAGTGTGTTAATATGTTTTTTTACCTAAATTTTAAATTTTAATGAATTATTAGGTCAAATGTTTAAGGAATATGTTTTTCTTTTTGATTTTATAAAATTCGTAAATGAGTTAAATATATTTAAAAAATTGGAATGCAAATTATATGTGTTTGTTTTAAAATGAATTAATATGTATAATATATACAATTTTTTAAAAAAAAAATTAAGACCTCGTAAAAATTGGGTCATGTACGGTCGCATCTTACGCATACGTGAATAACACAACCCTGTAACGTACTAAGTACGATGTGGGAATAGGGAGGAACAAAATTAAAACCAAGCTATTAACTATTTATTTTATTTTTGCCTTTATTTTCCAGCACACAGCTCCAGGCACAGCTTCCGCTCTATCTTTCTCTGTATATACATACACATGTGTATATATATAGGCGTTGTTGGTTGGTGTGGGTGTGTTGGATGAGATATAAATCTTCCGATTATCGTTGGTTTCTGGCGGCAGCTGTTGCCGGTAAGTTTCAATACAAACTTGGTTTTTGGTTTATCACCTGCGATTAGTTGTTGATGTGATATTAATTTCAAAATCCTGATTGATTTTCTGAATCTGTTCCCTTTGAGATTTGGTATCGGATTTAATTAATATTCTTGTTTAAAAAAAGGGGTTTCTTACTTGCTGATTATTATTATTATTATTATTGTTTCCAGTTT
Source organism: Mikania micrantha (assembly GCA_009363875.1). Lineage (NCBI taxonomy): Eukaryota > Viridiplantae > Streptophyta > Magnoliopsida > Asterales > Asteraceae > Mikania > Mikania micrantha. The sequence continues at coordinate 565,762 of CM018681.1, forward strand.
TGGTGAAGCACCTGATTGTTTTTATCTCCAAAACAGGAATGATAATAATTATTATTACTATAATTATTTTGAATTTTGAATTAATAATTAAAGTATTATTTTTCTTTTTATTTTATATTGGTAGTCTGATGATGTATGTAGCTGTAGCTGCACCTGCACTTTTAAGGGGAGGGGGGTAATGGTATCTGATAAATGCAGCAGCTGTCTGAGTGTTACTCCTAACCTTTTACTTTCATACATGTTAGAAATGCAATAAAACCATCTTACACTAATTGGAGTTGGATTATCACATCTTTCTAGCAAATTATAGTGTTTAATTTATATATATTTATATATCACATGAGTGTCTTTTTAGTATGTAGTTTAAGGATATTTTGTCCAAGGGATAAGGATCCCAGTTGTCACCATGTACTTTGCTTATGCTCTATTTGGATAAAAACAAACACCTTTTCTTCTATCATGCAATTGGAGTTGGGATTAATGAAAATAAAGAATTCATAACATAACAAACCATTTTTCTGTGTTTTAATTATTTTTCTTTACATTTAATTAAAGTAGTGGGAATGTTTTGCAGCAAAATTCAACATCTTTTTTATTATTATTTTTTCTAGTGACTATTTGAATGGCAGATGATAGATTTGTGCTTGTTATTTGTTTTTTTTTGAGTTGCTCTTGTTGTCTATCATTTTTGCTATCTTTGATTGGACTATTGAGAAACCTGGTTTCATATCCATGGAAGATATAATTTATGGTTCAAATAAGCTTTTTAAAACCTTGTGTTAACAACGGTTACAGATCTTGAACTGACTTGCTTTCAATGTAAGTGAAAACAAACCTGTTTCCAAACATGGAGCAGAACACAAAGTGTGGATGGAAAAACAATGATACATTCTTCTCAGAAGTTAATACCACAAGTCCTAAGAAGCTACAACCAACCAGTTGGGAAGAAGAAGACTTCAGTGAATCTTTTAATCTATCCGCTTCTGATGTGGCAAACCACTCATCAGCAAAAAGCTCAATATCAGCTTCAACCGGATCATCGTTTAAAGAGGGAATGAAAAACTCCAAATTCTTATATGGTGGTGATGCTAATAAAAAATCTTCATTATTGGAAGCATCAGTTAGCTCTGGTGAACCATTTATTGGTTTAAAACTTGGTAAAAGGACATATTTTGAGAATAATTATTGCAGTAAAACATCTTCCTTATCAGAGACTCCTATGTTATCCGTATCATCTACAGGGAAAAAAGCTAAATCATCTTGCCAAAGTTCAACGATTCCACGTTGTCAAGTTGAAGGATGTGATCTTGATCTTTCATCTGCTAAAGAATACCACAGGAAACATAGAGTTTGTGAAAGTCATTCCAAATGTCCAAAAGTTGTCGTGTCTGGTCTTGAACGCCGGTTTTGCCAACAGTGTAGCAGGTGATCTTATTAGGTTATTTTAAATTGCATATTGGATCTTAGGGGGTATTTCGAATTATATCCTCAAAGTTGGTAAAAATTCTCATCTGTAAGTAGGGCTGGCATTTCTTGTCAGGGTTAGCCCTATGGGTTGATGGGCTGCCTCCTGCTTAATTAACCATGCGACCAGATAATCTAACAGGTAAGTAGGTAGGCTGTAAACAGCTTTGCTAGGAAAACAAGTTGGCAGGTTGACCTATATGTACCAAACGCAACCTGAACATGACCTTTTACTATTAAATGGTTGTGCAATCAACACATTTAGACCCAACCAAATCCTATTTATTTTCATACTGCCACCCCTACCTGCTAGAGGTTGAAATTGACACTCCCTCTCATTGCACCTCATTACTGCAACCATAAAACCATCTTAGTTTGTCATTTCTCCATATATATATTAACAGTTGTGATCAATATTGTTAGAACTTATTCTTCTGATAATGGTATTCAATGATTGGCATAGATTTCACAGCTTGGCAGAGTTCGATGAGAAGAAACGCAGCTGTCGCAGACGGCTTTCTGATCATAATGCAAGACGCCGGAAGCCACAGCAGGAGACAATCCAGTTTGACTCAACAAATCTGTCTTCATCGTTTTTTGGTACATGCTTTTATGTTTAATACCAACAGAATGTACCCAATTATTCAATTTTTGTTTTCATTAAAGTCATTTAACTATTAAAACTACCTAAATATGTATCTGTTTTTTTTTTTTTACAAAATCTGAAAAAATATATATATACTAAATAATGAATATGACCGTCAATTTTTACGAGTAAAAAAACATATGATAAACGATACTCAATACATGTAGATTTTATAAATAAACATTTGATACAGTTTTCAAGCATGTCACTTAGCATATTACTTTTTCCTTTTTGTGTATTATTCTTTAAATTTACCTTACCTTACATATGCAGGCGGGGGACAGCAATTGAGCTTTCAATCTAGTCCAGCTATAAATTCAACATGGGAAAACTCATCAATCTCCTCCACATACTCTATAGCCAAAATGAAGACTAAGAAATCTGAAATTCTTGATGACATGTCACATTTACCAAATGCTGTCAATATGTCTTTCAACAGACCAATGCCATCAAGCATTGAGGCTCTGGATCATGGTTTGTTTTCTTTTCTACTGTGTTTGGCTGTTTGACTATCATCTTGTTGTTGACTGAGTGAGTTAAATGTTGGAAATTGAAACCTGATCATACATCATCATCATATCAGTATATCACATCATTAGCAAAGCTAAGGTAGGGTTCAAGAAAGGTAAGATATAGACAATCTTACATCTACCTCGTAAGAATAGAGAGGTTGCTTTCAATGAGACCCCCGGCTCATGATGCCTAGGCTCATGATGCCTGATTAACCGACCAACCTAATAGTTTTAACTCTATTTTCACAAAAATTAAGTATAATAATGTTAAAATTAGTGTAATTTTACTTTTGCTTCTTGAAGTCCGACATATATATACATCATATGCACACACCGTAAATGGAGCCAATGGAAACCTAATCAGAATTGTGAAAATCATTAACAATGATGGCGGGGATGTGATTTCATCAGTTGAAATTTTCTTTGTTTTTTAACAGCGTTTATGTTGGGTATTTGTTGCTTGACATATTCCAACATCCCACTTTGTTTCTTTCATGAGCAAGCAATTTTTCATGTTGGTTGTAAAATGCATATGCCTACTGTCTGACAAATACATCATTTATTTCATGGTTCCCTTGGCAAACAATATGTTTTTTTTATGATGTAATTCTTCAATTTTCTTAATTATGAGATTGCAGATAGATGACTTTTCAAGCTTATTAACAATGGCAACATAAATTTTAAGCTGACATAAGTATACAAAGTATATTTAGCATTTAATATTGATGAGTTAGGATTGTTGGTTAGGATTTGTTAGGCTCAATTTGACAGACTTTTCGATGGGGCCACCCCTCAAAGGACAGTTATGTAAGAGAGTTGATTTGGTTTATTCATCAAACTACGTGTATTACACGGTTTAAAAAAAACATATATTAAATAGTTAGCAATGAAAATATAAGACGGTTTTTTAATATAAATATGATGAAAATTTCGTATAATTTAACTTTTTAAATAATAATATTCTTTATTTAAACACTAATTTTCTATAAGTTTGTTTTTTTAAATATTTCTTTTTAAAAAGCTATTTTTGAATATTTTATATTTAATAATAGTTTTTTTTAAGAAGTGTTTTGTAATATTCATATATTTTCAATGTATTACAAAATCTTTTTTTTCAATTCAAGTATGTATACAAAGTATATTTAGCATTTAATACTATTATTAAATATGAGATTTATTAATAGGAGATAGAGGCTAGAAATTAAGGTTGAAGTGCTTTCGGAACATGTCAGGTGTGAATTATTAGAATAGGGAGATATGATGTTTTTCTTTTATTTTATTTTAAATAATTAATATGTAAGAGTTGTTGGGTTCTTTGTGATGCAGGTTTGAAGGAGGCAACGTCTCCAAATGTTGATGCACTCCGTGCTCTCTCTCTTCTGTCAAATAATTCCTGGGGTCTGTACGAGCCATCCGATTTAATCAGGCTTGACCACTCCCAGCCTGATAACCTGTTCATGGTTCAACCTGGGCTGCCCCAAGGTTCATCGCCTGATTACTGGCAACAGTCGATTGATCCTGCGAATACTCAGTTCCAACTTTTCAGTCGTTTTTATTCCAACCCAATGGATGAAATCTTAAAGCCTATGTGACTTATTGTGTTACCGTGTGTTGTTTTAACCAACTTTCTATTTTGTGTGAAGAGCTGGTTCTTGATTTGTTGTTACTCATGAAACAACCCAACTGTTTGTCCAAACGATTAATGCATTTCTTGTATTGTTTGTTTAGTTCCATCAAACTAAATACCAGGTTTTATTTACAACATTAATGCTGAAACCGAACCCGGTTTGAGCTTTGACACGTGAAAAACAAGCTTGAATGGTTCAAAAAGATGATTATTATTATTATTATTGAAACCAATAAAGGCTCGATGATGTTGCTAGGCTTGAACAAACTAGACGAATTACAAATCTGACACTCGGCTTTTGTAAAAAGTCTAAGTAGAACTTTAGTCCTTGCATGTTACAAGCTTAGGTTTTTGATTTGGTGTCTGTTTCAAGCTTGCTTTTGTCCAATTTCAAGAAAATCTCAATTCCAGCTAGAACTAGGGTACGTCATTACGCATACAACCAACAAGGGTGAAATTTAACACATCATCTTTTTATTTATATATTATTAGAAAATAGATTGTTGTAAGAAGTAGACACTAAATTTAAGTATTTGATTTTTTGTGATGAATTTTTTTATCTTTTGTATTGTATTGGATTTTTTATTTTATGTACTGAATTTTTTTTATATTGCTTTTTGTTTTTTGTCATGGATTTTGTTTAGCGAATATTTGAGCATGTAAGGCCTTCTAACGAGGGATTGATTGGAGGTCAAGCATTGCATCATGAAATGAAAACATTATGTGTTATCATCACCCCCTTTCACTTTACGTAGGCGTCACATAATCAACCAATATCATCACCCCTTATCACTCCACATCATCATTACATATGTAGTGATATGTTATCATCACCCCCATCACTTCCCTATCACTCCACGTCATCACCACCTTTATTCAATATTTTATTATTTGATTTTGATTTTTTTAATTAAAATTACAAAATAAAATTAAAAAAAAAGTTACATAAAAAAATTACATAATAAAAAAAAATACATAAAAAAATTAATCCATATTATATCGTTTCATAATCCGCTCCTTCGTCTTCTCGGTCATTTCTCGAACGCGACCGGTTAAATGATCAGTTGGAGTCCACAACAATTTCATATCATTGTTGTATTGTTTTTGCTCCTGTAAGTCGACAAATTTTTGTAACGGCTCGGAGATGGTCTCCAACGTGTCTTTGTAATCGATTGAAGACGATGCTTGTGGCCGTTTACCCTTGTTTCGACCAGGCGGACGTTGAGGAGAGGGTGGTGGGGGCATGTCCGTTTCAACTTCCTCATCCGACTCGTTTAAGTTCACGAAACTTTGACCGGTGGAGTCGGATTGAGAGGTCGTGTACTTTCCGGACGATGACGTCTTCGTCCGTTTCGAAGTTTGTAATTTCGGGACGGGATGCCATTTGGGTGATTTTGCAGCCTGCATATTAAACCAGTAAGAAAATTATAAATTACAGTAGTTAGCAATAAAAAACATTGTCCAGAATGCTTCAACGTGCGAAAAAAGGAACTTGTATAAACAGTGTCTCAAACCTGTGATAGTGACTTGGGTGTATTGCATTTCCTCATGTTACAAACTGTTCTAAAAGAGAAATTAACATTTCCACATTTTGGGCAATCCCAATCATTTTCACGAGATCCATCTGAAATTTTAAAAACAATGACCACTAGATCATAATACATCTAAACAATATCATATGCATCAAAGCATAAAAATAGTCAACTGTAAAATACCTTTCTTTTGAGATGTTTGTTCTGGGAAAAATCCAGGCTGTGATCCCATTGAATTTCAAGAATAAGATGATCAATCAAGTTAACACATGCTATGATCATACACCATTAACGCATAGAAACTCCAACACATGTAAATCATGATGCTTTCCAACTCCAAAACACCAAAATGGTGCTGTTTTTGGGATAAAACTATCAATCACTCATATTTATTAAATATTTAATATAAAAAATAAAAGTTAATGTGTAAAAATATGTTACAATTTAGAATCAATTGCCAAGATAGTCTATATGGTTTGCTTGTATTTCAGTATTGGTTCCTAAGTTTCAAAAATTACTCATATGGTCCCAAACTTTAAACATTTGTAACACATACCCTCCTTATGTCACCAAATTATTCTACATACTTGACCAAATTACCCTCATCTAATGACTATATGTGTTACAAATGTTTAAAGTTTGGGTCCTATGGGTAATCTTTGAAAGTTAAGGACCAAGAGTAGCAAACCAAAGGGACCATCTCAGCAATTTACTCTACAATTTATATCAATCTTATTAGGACCCTTAGAATGAGTGTTTAACATTTTTTATTCATTTATAACTGGTACTAATAAGTTGATTAAATAAATACAATTTTAAAATAATGCTGTGAATATAATATTAAAAAAAATTGGTTTTAGTTTAAGAATCCAATATATCCAGGCATCCAGCATAAGAAGCTGATGTAAGAGTGCTTACGTTGAACCTGAAACAAATCAATGGAATAGATATTTAAAAAAAAATGGTATTTTTACACCAAAATGGGGTATGTGTTGGCATGTTGCACGTGTTTGGTGTGTGTATATTGGAGATCGGGAGGTGTATGCATAGCAATGAGTTAAACTCCAGCCAAAATAAAGACATACTAGAGCAGTCTGGCCCATGGGACACCCACATACAATGAAGCAGGTGTAGCGGACCCTGTATTAGAAGAAGATGAGGAGTACCGCTGTGAGGTCAGCATTTGCCTTGGAGCAGATTTCTGTAATATGAACATTTGGTTGAAGAATTCAATAAAAAAAGATGACATTTACCATAGCATAAAATCAACATCAACAAGAGTAAACATATGATTACACAATTTAAAAAAATTGAAATTATAGACATATGTCACCCAAGTATTCAACTTTTCATGTTAAGGGTGCCCAATATTGGAACACTTTATAGGTTACCCAAGACCCAAGTACATATCTGGTTTCATTTATACCACTCCGTCCTAAAACATGTAGGATAACAAAAATAGTGATAAAATTTTGAAGTGACAACAAAAACATAGATGCTATGTCAGCAAGCTATGGGTTAAAAACTAAAACAATATGAGCTTTTCAATAAACAAAAGTTAAAAAAAGGGTGATAAGACGATAATACATGTGGAGGACTCTCACATATTGAAATTGCTTACAGACCACACCAATACATATTTGGTTTCATTTATACCACTCTTTCTACAAACATGAAGGATAAGTTAACAAAAAACAATTTGATAAGGTGTCAACATATTCAAAAAGATACTTCAGTCGCATCCAAGTATATTATCCCCAAAATTTAGTGTATTCATTTAGAAATAAAAAAAAAATAAAAAATTCAAACTTCAATATAATTTTAAAATATCATTTACCATCAGTACTATATGATATAAAGAACCAAGCAATTTTTGCTCAAAAGGTAAATAATTTATGTGGAGTTTCAGGCAATAGTGATAGTATGATATTATGTTGCAACTCATAATCAAAGGAATATAAAGCACTAAGGATTGAAGACAGGCCAATCCGCTCATGATCTATTCGAAAAGCCGAGCTTAAATGAGTTTGAGCCTATATGGAAGCTCATTTAATAAACTAGCTCGAGGCTGAGCTTCATATACCGAGTTTGACTAGACTCGCGAGCGCATAAGGGCCTATGTAAATGTATTTTTTACTTAATATAATAAATATATAATTAAATAATAAATATTATCATATATACTTAAGATAAAAATAACAAAATAATGTATTATCATGTTACATATCATAATAGTTACATATATTCATAAAAATAATTTTAAACATGTATAAATAAAATCATAACATAAATAAATGAGTCAATCTTGCCAAGTTGAAGGTCTCTTAAATTACGTGAGTTGAGATTGAGAAAAAGCAAACTTGGGCTTGGTACACTTACACCGCACCATTTCAACCAACAATCATATCCATAGAATATCTAGCCTACAACAACTTACTACTAGGTGTTAATAAATGGATTGTGCAACTTACTGAATTATGATCAGCTGGTCTAGATTGTGTACAGTTACGCATATTGCAAGTTGTCCTAAATGAAAAATTCACATTCCCACAGCTGGGACAGGTCCAGTCATCTTCCCTGTGACCACCTGAAATTATATGTAGAAGAAAGTATGATGGTATCAATGTAAAATTATCATAATCTCTCAAAACAGTCTAAAGTGTTGATCTATGCAGATAAGCAGTTTCCAGAAGCAAATCCAAATACCCCGTAAATACATTATCACAACCAACTGGACACCAAAAGTGAAAGTAAATCCTGTAAACCTCTAAAACCGACCCCTCTTCAAATGACCAATTCTCATCATGAGAAAACTAAGTGGTCATTTCACACCAAAGCCTTGTAATTTATAAGCACATACAGCCAAACACAATTTGCAAGCAAATTGCATCATTGATAAATGTTCAAGCAGCAAACCAATAAATAATTATCTATGGAATTAAATGAAGAACAACAAGCGAAAGAGTAACCTAACCGGTATAATATAACATTAATTCAACATACCATCGGTTCTGGCACGTTTGACCGCGGAGGAGTTTATGTTATCAACCTAAAACCACAAGAGAAACAAAATAATGAAACCAAATTAGACCAATGGAAGAGAAACAAAAAAAGACCTAAAATTTCATGTTCGATCAATTTATACTTAGAAACTTGATATATATATTAACGATTCGAGTGCATAAAATAAACACTGTATCATAAGGTTGAAATTCAGAAGAACATATATAATGATCTGTCTGATCAAAACAAAATACATCAAATCAAAATAGCAGAAACTAGAGTGTGATTTTACCTGAGACATGACGACGAATGGGAGGGCCGAGGGGGAGGGAGGAGACGATCCGCAGTGAATGGTTTTGGTTTGCATTTTGAATTTTGATCCCACCCAAGCCCGCCAGCCAGGTGTTGCAATGACCCAAAAACAAAACCCACCATACCATAATAATAATTTAATAATAATAACATCCAAAACAAACCCAATTGCCAATTGTGTCTTCTGGGCAGGGAAGGGTCTTCAAAATCCATCTGAATTTCTGAAGTTTTTGCTATTTTTTTTTTAAAATATATATATAGTATAATTTAGTAGTTATATAGCTGCACCTTAGATGTTTAGTGTTCGGACATTATTGCATTAATTAATTAATTTTTTTTGGATCCTTGTGGATTGTTTTGGTGCTAATTTAGCTAACATTCAATTAGGCAGCACATGTAACCGTAATCATAATCATAATTTTTACAACAACTGATAGTGTCCTTGATTATACTTGATAGTCATCAAATTATTTCATTGGTTATACTTAATCGGTTATTGTTTTGATTCATGATGTATTATGAGTCTGTTTTTTTTCTTAATTTATCTGTTACAATATTGTGTTGTTCAAGATTATTCGTGTTTGATGGTTTGTATTTCTTAATTAATGCACTAAAGAGAGTACATATGCTCATCTTATGTTTTGCACTCTTGCTATGGATTATTCATGTCCACAATATGCTATATGAGATCATCATGATGTATGCATTGTGTCCTTCTAAGGCCATGTACTTTGGTTTTGGTTTGATGAAAAACACAAGCCAAAAGGTAACAATTATGTTAAATTTTTTTTTTTTATGAAACATTCTTAGCTATAACCATATCTAATTTATCGGTTGAAATAAATAAATAAATAACAAACAGATCAGGACTCGAACTTAGAGATTTTTGTGGCTAAGAAAGAAAACTTCATCAGAGATGCTATTTTATATATGCTACCAAGTACCAAGTGGACTAAGATGTCTTGTGTGTTTGGTTTAATCTTCAACAATATATGTGTCTGTATAATAAAAAATGTATCTGTTTTAGCATTAGCTATAATTTTATGACATTAGTATTTATAATTGGAATTTGTATAGACAAGTAATAAATCAATTAGGTAAATATTTACATGTGTCACCTGCATGGTATCCCCTTGACTTCCTGAATGGTAGGTCTTGAGTTCGAGTCTCACATGCAGCAAAAAAAAATGCTCTAGGTTGAACTAGGGGGTTTTCTCAGTGTGGGTTTTCTCCTAAATGGTGGTGTCAATGTACTCATTTAAACAGTGAAACTTGACATTAGCAATTAAAAAAAATATTTGCATTTGTGTATCATTTCCTTAAAAGAAAAAAAAACGTTTTTTTTTAGTAAATGATTGGTCAATGTCGAACAACCCAAAAAGTAGACCAAGTAGCATTCCAATGAGGACCCAAGTCCGTTTCAAAGATTGACCCATGCCAATGGCATGTTTTTAATTAGGGTATATGTCACCTAATAGTAGAGACGGCCAACGTACCCGAAACCGAAACCGATCGTATCCGAACAGGTGGGTACGGGTGGTTCCGGGTTTCAGAGAAATTGGAATCGGAACCGGCAAAAAACTGGTTGGAACCGGTCAACAACCGGAACCGGTTCTTGACTTTGTTAACCGGAACTTGTTCCGGTTCCAAAAAAAACCCGGTTTGGCCACCTCTACCTAATAGTAATCAAGTTTTTCAAGTGTTTCAATTAAGTTATCAAAAGTTTTTTTGTCTCTTTAAAATCACTCAACTTTTATTAAATATTCCAATAATATGTAATTTTTTTATATATATTTAAATTTTTATAACTAATAAAGGCAAATGAAACATATATGAGTATTTATTAATAATAAATGATTTTTTTGCAGTTGACTTGAAATAAAAATCAATAACAAAGTTTCAAAATTGTTAAATTTACGTGAATTTGAGAACCCATGGAATACATGGTGAAAGTTGAGTAACTTTAAAAGGACAAGAAAATTTTTTTTGATAACTTAATTGGATAAACTTGTTTACTATTCTACAAAGTTACCCTTTTTATTTATTTAAATTTTTTCACATTTATTAGTTTTGTTTTTCTATAAGAGCAACCTAGTATTATAACACTAATATTTATGGCTAGTCTGGAATTCTCCTTCTTAAATATACAGGGGAGGGTTCAAAAGAAAACTCCTCATTTTGGAGAAAACTAAATATATCTTCGCAGTGTAACGCAAACTTACACTTCGTTTAACTTCTAACGCTTGTTAATTAGCAAAAACTTAAAAAAGGAGCCCCCACTATTTTTGTATAAAAAAGACCATGAAAAAAAATTTCGAAGATTTGAGCGTTTTTTGCAAAGGTTAATGGGTTACCTCAATTAAGGTGGGTTAACAACTGATACTTACCCTATATATATATATATATATATATCTGAAATCGTATCAAAATTTAAAATAATTTTGCTTCAAATGAATTGTAAAAAAATTTAAAACACTTGATTAGAATCGAAACAAGAGGGATGGGAAAGAGGAAGAAGCAAAATTCATCATCAAAAGTGAGGTAGGATCTGAGTAAGATAAGATAAAGACAGTCTTACCTATACCTCATAGAAATATAGAGATTGTTTCTGATGAGAATTGCGGCTCATGACGTCTGGTTAACCGAGCAACCTAACAATTTTAATATTATTTTCACAAAATTATATAAAATAACATTAAAATTAGTGTAATTTTACATTTATCTCTATCTACCTATTATAGTAAAAGAGTATTTTTAGGGAACACATGTTGCGTTCTGGTGCAATCTAAAGAAATTTTTCCCGCATCTTTCTCCTAATATATATTTATAACTAGGTTATTACCCCGTTTATTACACGAAATAAATATAAAATATTAAATAGTTAAAACTGATAATTTAGAGATTATAAAATAATTTTTTGATACAAAATGATTATGCTAGGTATTAATAAATACTTTAAGTAGTAAACAACAAATAAAAAGTATAATAACTACATATTTTGTGTTCAACCATCTTTTATGGTACAATAAAGTAAGATATTATTTTTGTAATTATTAAAAGTTTTTTCAGCAGTTAACAAATACATGAAAATGATTTTACATGAAATGAATAAATTTAACATATTGCAACCAATAGTTTTATGAAAATTTTATATGTTGGATTGTAACGACCCTTTTTAATAAATTATTATAATATAATTTAACGGGTGAAATTGTAAGTTAAATATTTATTTAACTAGTATTTGAATTATGTTAGTAAGTTAAATTAAATAACTAAGTTGGTTAACTTGGTTATGTAGTTTGTTAAGTTGAGGGATATAAATTGCCAAACTCTCAAACTTGGAAATTGGTGATAAAACTTTGGCTAGAGTCAAAGTTACTAGATATTTATCTAGTGTTTGTGTGTGTGTGTTCATACGTTGGAGAGCACAAGAAGAGAAGAGAAGAGAAGAAAGGGCTTCAAGCCCTAGCTTCCAAAATCGTTGGTTTGGGTGGTCAAAACTAGAGATTGAAGCTTCTAATCCTATCTATAAGTGTTGTCTAACATCTTGTAAGTGATTTTAACTTCATTCTTGATGATTGGTCATGATTTCTTGAGATGAACAAGATATGGGTTTTGCTCAAATCTTGAAATTAGTTGTTTAAATAAGTTAGAAATCATGAATAGATGTTTGTTATGAGTTTAAAACAATCAAACTACTAGTTGTTTTGATATTTGGTTGAATTTGATTTGGTATGGATTTGGGTAACTTGAGAAGTTAAGAGAAAATTCATATGATAGTGTTTAACAACTAGTAGGAAGGTTGAAGGCATGGTTTTGATTGTGTGATGCATCAATTTTGACTAATCTTATATAAAAATGAAGAATTGGTGATTTTGAGTGGGATTGGTTAATGTTTAAACATTATAGAGATTAGTGTAATAGATTGATGCACACAAAGTGTTTGTAGAAATGCCAATAGTTTGATTTTTAGTCAAAGTTGGTGAAGTGAACCATGAAACTTGTTAGAAGTGATTATCATTGTAAAATAGAGAATTTGATAGTCAATGAATTGACTTAGATAAGTCAATGTAAATCTTAACTAGAATGATAGTTAAGAAAATTGAAATTTGTTGTGAAATAGGTGGTATTGGAAGTGCTAAGGAAAGACAAAGAGAAGGCAAAGCATTCATTTGTTAATCTCTAATCATGTGCTAAGGTAAGTTATCCAACTTGCTAAACACCATATATGTAAAGTAGTAATAGTCTACTAATTGAATTGGTGTGTCTATGAATGATTTGATTTATAGGTGTTGTTTGTTGATAGTGCAGTTTGACTTATTGTGCATATCAAATTTTATGTTTGAATTGTGATTAGTTGCAATGAAATTGAGTGTTAATTGATGAGATAGTCTCACAATTGAATTAAATTGGTTAAGAATTGTTGAATTTATAAAGGAATTGAGTTGATTGTGTGGTTTGGCTTATTTGGTCAAACTATGAGATTTTGATTATGTGTAGTCCACTAATAGATTTGAATGGACTATGAATTGTTGAATTCATATTTGAAGGGAATTGGTTATGAATTGTTGAATTGGATTAATTATGAATTGTTTAGTTCATAATTGAAATTGGTTTGATTGTTAGGTTTGACTTTATTTAGTCAAACTGCTTAAAGATCATAATGTTTGAATTATGACTTGTGTAATTGAATTGAATGTCAATTGGTTGGGTAAATCTATGATAGAAGTATCGGATGATGAATATCATAGTATCATGGTTTATAAATGTTTATAAACCTATGAATTGTTGGTTGATATAAAATCTATGATGGAAGGACTCGAGTGTGAACATCATAGTATGAGTTGGAAATTGTTGATTACTTCACCACTTGAATGTGGAAGTAAATTTTGGTAAGTTATGATGGAAGTACTTGGGTTAGAACATCATAACTATGTTGAATATCAATTTGCCACTTGAGTGTGGTTTAATTGATTTGAATTGGTTGAAATTTGATTAATTGATAGAGTTGATTTGTAATCTATAATGGAAGTACCTTAGGGGTGAACATTATAGTAATTATTGATGAAATATGTTTGGTTATTGATGGAATAATCAAACGAGTTGATATGAAAGGAAAATTTAGGAGTTAAATCACTTTTGGTGATTTTGACCCGTTTGAGGAAAATAATGCATAAACTATGTTTGGTGTGCATTTGTATGTTTGAGTTCATTATAATATGATTCAAACATGATAATAATACATATAATATGTATGTGGATGATTTAATGGAGTTTTGGAAGGGTCATAGCGTTAAATGCTTGATTTTGGAATTTTGACCCGTTTGAGTAATTTATTCACAAATTGATTGAATTAGTATCCAATTGTGTTTGGATATGTTATGATATGAATTTGAGGAGTTGTGATTCCATATAATATGTATTGGAAACTTGTGATTTAGTTTTGGGTGGTTTGGAACGATAGAAAGTGGTTTAAAAGGTCCAAAACGCGCAAAATGGAGGAAAAACATACACCCAGTGGCGTAGGCTACGCCCTGGGCGTAGGTTACGCTGAGAAGGTTCTGTCCCACTGGGCGTAGGCTACAGCCAGGCCGTAGCCTACGGCTCGGGCAATCTAGATTTGTCCGTTTTTGACGTTTTAAACGCGTTTTAAGGCCTAGAACCCTTCCGTTTCGAACCATAACTTATATTTGGATAATCTTACTTAGTTCTTATGAACTAATGGTGAAAATATATGTGGTGTTTGCAGGTCGGAAGTAGATGATGCGTTAAAGCTCATGATCGGGCGCATATGTTGAAAAATTCAAACGTTTTGGATATCTTGGTTTTTGTGTTGTTATGCAAACTATTGTATGATGATTTTGTAATTAATTAGTAACTTAACAAGTTCATATTACTTATGAAATTTTTTTTTGTCGCTTCCGCATAAATAATTGATAAAGTTTTGGGTTAAAACTTAACTGGGACCTAAATTTGACACGTGTAAGCGTGTATGGATTTTGGGTGTTACATGGATATTATATCAATCGTTATTGAAATTATTAGGAATTAAAAATAATAAAAATTTAAAAATTATAAATTTTATTTTAAAATAAGATATAATTGAAACTTAATTATGATTATTAAGTTATAGTAAGTTAGTAAAATAAAAAGATTTGTATTTTTTACATTTAATTATATAATTTAATTATTTAAAGTTAGTAACATTAAATAGGGGAGGGAGAGTTAATAAAATATAATTGAATGAGAAATGATACGTAAGAATGACAAGTGTCAAAAATTTATTACAATTTATAAATTATATATATAATTAAAGTTATACTTTATCTTAAAATATAATTTTATAATTATTAAAAAAATATTATTATTTTATATTAATAAACATATTTTTTTTAATTATCCAACCCGTGTAATACACGGGGTTTTAGGCTAGTATATTATATATATGCGTATCAAAAGAATGTCCTAAAAAAATTCAAATGATAACAAGTAGAGTAAGCTAGTGAGAGGAAGAATCCTCTTCACATAGCAAGAATCCAAAATAAGAGGTTTGTACGTGTACAACTCCAACACCACTTCAATTTCTCACGATGCGTGTGATTTTTATATTCATTCATAATAATAAAAATAATAATAATAATAATAATCCTTCTCCATTCTATTCCATTACACTACACACAAAATCTGAACGCTCAACCGGCCAACTGAAAAAAAAAATCTCAATTTCTACTCCCCTTCATCAATCTTCGATTTCCGATATGGGTCCGATTGTATTGACTCAGATTGCCACCGGCATCAGCGTCTTGGCCGGAGCGGCTCTGTTGAAATCGGTCATGGATCAGAACCCAATGATGGGTCCGGGTTCAGGCTCAGGTCAATTCCCAAGGTGCTCAAGTTGCAACGGTACCGGTCGTGTTAGTTGTCTCTGTAATCGGTGGTCGGACGGTGACAGTGGGTGCCGAACGTGTGCTGGTTCCGGTCGGATGATGTGTAATAGATGTGGTGGTTCTGGTACCGGTCGGCCTCTCCCGGTTCGGATCTCAGTTCGTCCTCCAAACCAACCATATTAACCCTTGCGGTAATCTATTGGGTTTATTGAAATATGTTAAATTTGAGCTTCAGATGTATAATACTACTACTCCTCCTATAGCTGTATTGATTTAATTATCATGTATTATAATTAATTAAGTTATTACTTGATTGAATGGGATTAAATCTAGATATGTTTTATGATAACTTTTTCCTTCTCCAATTAACAAAAAAAAAAAAAATCAATAATTAGGATCATATATATACTTAATTTAGTTAAAAAAAATATAACTTTTTTAATTTAGTGTTGTGGTTGAGTTAGTATAATCTTATGGTGCTTTTAGTTTGTATCTTCTTCAATTCTCAACTGTAATGATGACAAAAGATGGGTGTTTTTTGTTTCGTTTATGATTCTTAAAACTGGCCTGGGCTGATGAAGGCACATGTTTTAATTTTAAGATAAACAAACAGGGTTTCAAGGGTTTGGAAGAAGAATTAAATAAATCTGGATTGGTTTACATGACATCTGATATGCAATGCAATGCAATGGTATTATGAACATTAATGAATCAAAAATGCTACATAATATAAGTAGGGAGGAAAAAACTAAAAAGAACAACTTAAAATCTTGGATGGTTTTAATCCCAATTTTTTAAAAATAAAGCTTTGACTTACTGCAGATGTTTTCACACACACTTAGAATTAATAAGAAAACTCCTCATTTTATATATGTGTGTATGTGTTTCTAGCCCGATAATGACCTCTTTTACTTACCAAGACAAGGTCTTGGGTTCGAATTCAAGTCAAGACATATTACTGAGGGACTATCACGAGATTTACCTAGTTATAAGGCTTATCTCAAGGAGAATATCATGAGATTTACCTAGTTATAAGGTTTATCTCAAGGTGGGCTAGGCATACGCCGTATAGTGTCAAATATGAGAAGAGTATCAAAATTCCGTCTTAGATGTATGCATTCTAAGCTGTTAAAAAAACTATAAATTTAATGATATGCTCATAGATCTATAATGTTTTCTATCATTTTCAACAAAATTTGCTTGCTTAATTTTTTAGAACATACGGTTAAGTTTTGCTTAATTCAGCGCATTCTTCTATATAGTTCGTCATACTAATAATATTAATTAGTACTATTAATATTTATTTTTTGACACAGCCTTTTTATTTTATTTGAACAGGGGTATGAAGTTTTGTCGTTATTTTACCCTAATACCCAATTGATTAGTTGTAACTTACTTGATATGATTGTTTGTTTGTTTATTATTCTCTATTGCCGACTTGCTCGTATTCACCGACGCTCCCGTCACTCATACTACTAGTATAGAGTGAAAGAATATGTTAATTAACTTGCAAATTTTGTTAAAGGATAAATGTATATAGAGGTTTCGAATAATTTGTAATTTCATTCAATTTGTTGCTGTTATTATTTCAAATGCATAATTTTCTTAAGAGTAATAAATCAAAAGTGCTTCAAGGGATCTCTCTAGTAGCAATATTTAAACACTGCCTAGTGCCTACTAATTATTTCAAACCCGTATATACCTTTATTATTTCACTAAGAGACCGTTTGGTTGGGTCTGAATCATTAAGTGCTGAATGATTAAGATGTCTAAATGGTTAAGAGGGTCTGAATGATTAACTGTTTGGTTGCACATCTGAATGAAAAAAAAATTAAAAAAAAAAAAAAATTTCAAAAACCCTTCAGCACTTTTTTTTCCTCCCCATCTTCGTCGGCCACCCACAGCAGCATCTCCTCCCCATCGTGAAGCCAGCCGCCGTTCTCCTCCCCATCGTGAAGCCAGCCGCCGTAGATCTTCGTCTTCGACCTTCGCATCCCCGTCGCCGAGCAAGTGCAGTCCCCAAGCCCCCGTAATCGAGCAACCGTAGATCTTCGTCTTCGATCTTCGTCTTCGCAGCCCCGTCGCTGCAGATTTTCGTCTTCGACCTTCGGTGGTGCCGTTCGCCGCCGCCCCTCTTCTTCGACCTTCGGCGGTTGTGTGCAGTGGTGGTGTGTGCGGTGGTGCCAAGTCCGGTGGTACCAAGTCTGAATGATGCAGTGGTGGTGTGTGCGGTGGTGGTGTGTGCAGCTTCAATCGCAGCTTCGTCCACCCAAGCCCCATCGACAGCCCTCTTCCTTCACACGTCTGAATGATTCAGACTCATGTCCAAGTCTGAATGGTTCAGACCTCCATTCAGACATTTGGTTCCATTCAGATGTGTGTTTTTTTCGGGAAACAAACGGTCTGAATCTGAACCATTCATATTCAGACTCATTCAGACCCAAACAAACAGCTCCTAAGTTAGTTATAATATTAAAAAGCCCAATAGTTCTGAACTTCTCTCATTGTGTAACATTTAATTAAATTTTACTTGCTAATTTATGGATAATGAGAGTTAGAAGGAGTGTAACATTTTGAAGAATTAAATAGATGACGACAATTGTGTATAAGTTTTTCACATTAGAAGGTAAAGTCAAAACGAGAAGAAATAATAGGGTCAACCCACCAACTTCTTGACTAGATTTTGTCGCCTTTTTGGTGCCCAAACATATACACAAACCTAACTTTTTTATTTTAAAGTCTCACAGACATTATACGTCTCATATAGGCTTATAATATAGACCCCTTTAACATCCAATGATTCAACAATAATTGGTTTCGAATGCGCCTCGTATAAGACCTATACGAGGCGTATATAACTATATGTGAGTCGTATAGAAGTCCAATCATTGACACTAAGAAATTCTAACAAACAATGATTACCCACATATACACATCATATAAATCTGTAATAGACGTATAAAAGATGTGAAATTTTTCAGATGAGTGTGAAAATAACATAGCCCTCTTTGTGCAATCTAAGGTGTTCTTTGCTTTTTAGGAAAAAGGTCTGCGCAACCTGTTTTGTCTGCGTCGCGCAGACATAGGCATCTGCAGATGTTTGTTTTTTCGAATATGTTTCGTTAAAAAACGTTTGTATGTGCTCTTCTTGGTGCAGATGTGGTCCAACCACTTTTAGAATCTTCTAAGGTCTGCAGAGACCACCCACTACTGTTAGTCACCACCACCGGACAACACCATCAACACCACCGTCTGTCACCCCCACCACCACCACCGGCATTCACCCCTACCACCAACACCACCGTCAGTCACCCCACCACCACCGTCCATACACCATCGCCGATTTATTTTAACAGTCAACAGATGTTAAAAAACAAACATTATTCTTCTTGAAGACTGCAAACATTTGGTCCAGCTATTCTTTTACAGATGTCTGCAGATGTGGTCCGCAGAGTGCAGACATTTTACCTCCTAAAAAACAAACAACACCTAAATGTGTGTGCATGCGTGTGTATTGTACCTTCTAACTAAATATTTAAAAGTTAACACTTAAACATAATCCTAACCATACATCTTAAGTTTTGAAAATAAATATGTGATTTATGTTAAAGTTAAATATAAAATATGTTTAAAATAAAAAAAAAATCTATTTTAATGTGGTTTGTGGACCACACATTTATTATCACAATATAAAATAGGTGATCAAGATTAGGTTTAATTGTTGACTCTTCAAGATTAAATTATATAAGCTAGTTTATGATATTAATAAACATTAATCTGAATGACACATTTATACTCCCATCCACCATTATAGTCTCATTGCAACACACTCTACACCATCATTACTACTAGAATATGCCATTATCAAGAACAATGACTTGGATCATACTAAAAATCTACAAACATATGGAGATTGCACTTTAGCTAGTCAACATTAATCCCATCCATAAAAATATTATTAAAAAATCAAACAATCAATCAGTGCACCTAATTAATCCTCCTTTGCATTATGGCTAGCTATGGATCATGATGTAAAATTAATAAAACAAAATGCTAAAGAATTTAGTGGTAAAGTCCAAAAACTTTTTGTCGAAATGGTTTGTATACATTTCATTTAATGTTAAAATAAAAAAAACTTCAGCAATTACTTTATTTAATCAAGAGAAAAGGAGTTTATATCAAAGTATGAATGATTTTAGGCTTATGAAATTCATTACTATTGCTATGAAGTACTTGCTAATTATCTTTTTTTTTTTTTTTGAACGGCTTGGTACAACGACACCCAAGACGGGATTTCAACCGTCCCCTCGGATTTGACGCTCTGGGGCGTATGCCCGAGCCCACCCCAGGAGGAACCCCACAACTGGGTAAACCCCCTGACCTTGCTTCAGCAAATATGCCTCAGCCCGGATTCGAACCCAAGACCTCCCATAGGGAATTCAAGGGGGTAACCATTATGCTAGAAGCCCTTGGTTACTTGCTAATTATCTCAACCTCAAAATTCTGTTTTACATCTAATTGTAATAAATAGTTAGTATTAAGTAGCTCATTAAGTTTAGTATATTTATTGTTTATTTCTAGAGTATTCTTTGTATGTGTATATATATTCATCTCTTTTGTAAATGAAAGATCAAGTTAATAAACATTTCATTCACTCATGGTATCATTGCCTTAGTTACTCCCCCAACCCTTCATTTCCTCTTCCAACTCCTCATCTTTCTTCTGCTTCTTTTTAATCTTCCCCTCCATCTCATCTCATCTCATCTATCCCACATCAATGGCAGCAACTTCCTCCCATACAACCGATTTCCTCATGAACAATCCCATTCACATGCTAACCATCAAATTGTCTTCTTCAAATTACCTTCTATGGCGCAACCAAATCATTCCCGTCTTAACTTATCACTCACTTCTTCCACATATCGATGGGACTTCTTCAGCACCGTCTTCTACTATCTTGACTGACTCTAAGCCTGTTCCTAATCCCGCATACTCAGCGTGGCTTCTTGCTGATCAACGAACCACCATCCTTATTCATGCCTCCCTTACTGAAGAAGCAGTTTCGGTAATCGTCGGCCTTTCTACGGCTCGCCATATCTGGCTTGCGCTCTAATCCGCTTATGGTAATACCTCCATTGAGCGGATTCACAATCTCAAGGACCAACTTCGCATGATCGAGAAAGGTTCTGACTCTGTTGCAGTTTATGGTCGCCGGTTCAAGACTCTTTCTGATCAACTATCGTCTGTTGGCCATATCATCGATGAAGCCGATCGTCTTCATTGGTTTCTGCGTGGTCTCGGTACTGAGTTTGAGACTTTCTCCACTTCTGTTAAAGCTTCTAGGCCAGCTCCTAACTTTACTGATCTTATCTCCATGGCCGAGAGCCATGAGTTGTTCAAGAAATCTCTTCATGGCACCACCCAACCCATTGTTGCATTTTCTGCTCAAGCCAGCTCCAATTCACACCCTTCTGGTCGCGGTCGTGGACGTGGTAGCCGATTGTCTACATCCTCCACACCTTATGCTGGTCGCGGATCCTCTCGCGGTCGCCGCTCCCCCCATTGCCAATTGTGTCGTACTAATGGCCACTATGCAAACCGGTGCCCAAGGTTGTCTTCATTTGCCTTGCAAGCCCCACCTGCCACCGATGAAACACTTGCTTCTGCCTTCCTTTCGCAGTGTAATATATCCCCACATATACCTGACTGGTATATTGATTCTGGGGCCACTGCTCACATGACTCCCGATCCCACAATTGTTTCCAGTCCAGCTACTCCTCAAGGTAATGAAACTGTTACCTTCGGTAACGGGCAAACTCTCCCGGTTCTTCAAAAAGGTTCATCTTTTCTTCACAATAATATTCGTTTAAATGATATCCTTGTGGTACCTAATCTCACCAAAAATTTGTTATCTATCAGTCGCTTGACTCGTGATAATTGTGTGGATGTTTTAATTTCATATCCTTCCTTTTTTGTTCAGGATCGACACACCAAGCAAGTGTTGGCTCATGGCCGTTGTGAGAACGGACTCTATCTTTTGCAACCTGATCATCAAGCTTTTGTTGCTGAAAATAAGTGCCCTAAAGCTTCCTTTGAAGTTTGGCACACTCGTTTAGGCCATGTCAATTTTTCTCTTATTAAAACATTACAAAGTTTGGGTTGTTTATCTATAAGTGCTTTACTTCCAAAACCAGTTGTTTGTTCTTCATGTGAACTTGCAAAAAGTAAACGTTTACCTTTTGATCATAATATTAAACGTGCTTCAAACCCTTTGGATCTAGTTCATTGTGATCTATGGGGTCCATCCCCGGTTACATCCGGTGATAACTATCGATATTATGTCGTCTTTCTTGATGACTACTCTCGTTTCTGTTGGTTGTACCCATTAAAATTAAAATCTGACTTTTATCCTACTTTGCAAGTGTTTGTAAAATTTGTTCAAACACAATTTTCAAGAAAAATAAAAGTTTTTCAAAGTGACGGTGGCACAAAATTTATTAATCACAATGTTCGCTCATTGTTTCATGAAAATGGCACGTTACATCGTGTATCGTGTCCGTACACCCCCCAACAAAATGGTCGTGCGGAACGCAAACATCGTCACATTGTTGAAACCGGTTTGGCCATGCTTTTTACGGCACATCTCCCAACCACCTTTTGGGTTGATGCTTTTTCATCAGCCGTATATATTATTAATCGATTACCTTCTCCAATTCTTAACAATAAATCTCCTTTTGAACTCCTTTTTTCTCATAAACCTTTTTACAATGTCTTTAAGGCATTTGGTTGTCGGGTATTTCCATACCTTCGTGACTACTCGGAAAATAAACTTTCCCCCCGTAGTCTCCCTTGTGTGTTCATTGGCTATAGTCCTATCTATAAAGGCTATCGTTGTCTTGATCCCCTGACTTCTCGTATTTACATTACCCGTCATGCAAAATTTGATGAAGCATGTTTTCCATTTGCTTCCAATCCCACACTCACACCCATATCTCAATTAGAACTATCAAGTTTTTTAGACCCCACTGATCTTCTTCCCTCTACACCTCAACCTACCCTTCACCCAACACCTTGTAATTTATGTACTGATCCTCTACCCCCTCTAACTATACAAAACCCTCTCTTGGACCAAACTCCTCTACATGACGCCTCACCCCAAAGTCCTACACCTTCTCTTCCATCAAGCCAAACATTCTCCACCCAACCAACCCCTGAACCAACCTTACTCGACTCTCAACCATCACTTCCGCCACCTAGCCAGCCAACTACAACACCATCCAGCCCCGTCCCCACTCCTCTGCCGCCTAGCCAGCCTACTACACCACCATCCAGCCCCATCCCACCTCTTCCGCCACCCCCTATTCCCACCCATCCCATGATCACTCGTGCTAAATCCGGTATCTTTAAACCTCGCCATCGTGCTGACCTCTCCATAAGCACTCCGCTTCATCATGCTCTTGTCGCTCATACTGATCCCAAAACTGTTAAAACCGCCATCAAGGATCCTATATGGGTAAATGCTATGCAACAAGAACTTCATGCTCTCAGCCTTAACAACACTTGGACTCTTGTTCCTCGTCCAACTAATCGTCCGGTTGTTGGCTCCAAATGGGTATTTCGCACTAAGTTTCATTCGGATGGATCAATTGAGAGAAAAAAGGCTCATCTTGTGGCTCAAGGATTTAGCCAAACTCCCGGTCTTGACTACTCTCATACATTTAGTCCCGTTGTCAAGGCTACCACTGTCCGTATTATTTTATCTTTGGCTATGCTTAATCGATGGACCTTGCACCAACTTGATGTCAATAATGCCTTTTTACATGGGAATTTGCAAGAAACTGTTTATATGGAGCAGCCCCCTGGTTTCTCTCATCCTCAGCTTCCTCATCATGTTTGTAAACTCAACAAGGCCTTATATGGTTTAAAACAATCCCCACGGGCGTGGTTCCATCGTTTGAGTATGTTTTTGTGTGCTAATGGGTTTACATGTAGTAAGGCTGACACATCTCTATTTATTTTTAAACGTGATGCCTCTATAATGTATCTTTTGGTTTATGTTGATGACTTAATTTTAACGGGAAATCAAGATGTTATTCTCAGATCCTTCATCAAAATACTCAATCAGGAATTCACTATTAAGGATCTCGGGGAGCTTAACTACTTTCTTGGGTTAGAAGTTTCCTACACCAAGGATGGTCTTTTTCTAAACCAATCCAAGTATGCAAAAGAGATTTTAGAAAGGGCCAATATGACTACTGCTAAACCAACTCCTACCCCCTTAGCCACAAATGTTATCTTTTCTTCTCATGGGGAATCTTACCCCAATGTCACACACTATCGTTCTATCGTCGGTGCGTTACAATACTTAACCATTACTAGACCCGATTTGTCCTATGCTGTTAATCAAGTGAGTCAGTTTTTGCAAACTTCAACAGTTGATCATTATCAAGCAGTTAAACGTATTCTTCGTTATGTTGCTGGTACGGTTAACTATGGACTATCTTTTTCAAGACCAGTTAAAACATCTTTACTAGGGTTCTCTGATGCTGATTGGGCCCGTTGTCTCGAAACACGACGTTCCACTTATGGTTATTCTATATTTTTGGGAGGGAATCTTGTTTCTTGGAGTGCCAAGAAACAACCTACTGTCTCACGCTCAAGTTGTGAATCCGAGTACCGAGCCATGGCTAACACGGCGGCTGAAATGATATGGATTACTCATCTTCTTACTGAGTTGCATGCTTTGCCGGCCACACGTCCCACATTACTTTGTGATAATAAGAGTGCAATTTTTCTTACACAAAATCCGGTCTCTCACAAGCGTGTTAAACACATTGAACTTGATTACCACTTTGTTCGAGAACTTGTTGCTGCAGGGAAATTACATACTAAATTTGTTCCTACCAAGCTTCAGGTGGCTGACATTTTCACCAAAAGTTTACCTCGATCTCAGTTTGAATTCTTCCGTGATATGCTTCGCCTCGGGCCGTCACCGTCTCGCTTGAGGGGGGATATTAAGTAGCTCATTAAGTTTAGTATATTTATTGTTTATTTCTAGAGTATTCTTTGTATGTGTATATATATTCATCTCTTTTGTAAATGAAAGATCAAGTTAATAAACATTTCATTCACTCAGTTAGAAACATGAAAATGGATGTTTTAATAAAGAAAGAATTGAAGATCACGAATGTAGAAAATATTGGTTTGTTTGTTTTTTATTTTTTATATTTATATAGTCATACTAAGGATTATAGTAAATTATATTTTTCGTTTTTTATACATATTTTGTTTACCTATGCATCTCTTTTTTTTTTTTATGTTCATTAATTATACTAGCTATCCTCTATTTAAAAGATTCTGTTCAAAAGATTTGTAACATTTACGTCCTCTAAGCAACTCTTGTTGAATTTTTTATTGAAAACTAACAAAAACATCAAACTACTTTTAACTCATTTAAACTTGATTCACAAAACTTCAACATTTGCTCTTAGAAAATTGAAATAATTCTTATTTAAAACATGTTTAAACCATCTAACATTCAAAATTCATAATTGAAGTTTGTTTGAGATGCAATGTATCATAGAAAACAATTCATAAAATTTACACGAAGTTTAAAATTTTCCAAAAGCAACGTGTGATCCCTGACATCCAACCCCAGTCATCACTATTCGATATCTACTTGTGACGTGAAAGCATACACCACACCATAGTCACCTAATTCGGGTTCGCCTCGGTTCGGGAACGACGAACGGGTTCACGATTCGCTAGAGGCCACGAATTCGATTCGCTAGGGGTAGGTTCCTTTCGGTATGATCGGGTTCGGTTTCCTAATAATATGGGTTCGCTACACATATATTCAAAATCAAGATTGTTCCAAAATAAAATAACTCAAAACATATATTCCAATTCAAGATTGTTTGAGAATAGTCAAAAAAGCAAACACAAATACCAAGATAAATAAAACACAAAATTGCAAAAATTCGTATCAGATTTAAAAATTAATTAAGATTTTTGTAATTAAGAAGAACAAAAGAACACGACTAAGACTGAAAATTGAAATTGGTGATCAATCCAAATTTTGTGCGAATAGAAATTTAAATTTCACGTGAATGAGGAGCCGTTCACGACTCACGAGTCATTTAAATTCACGTGAATTGAAATTTCCTTCCAAATTCACGAAACATTGGTTCGATTCGCAATTTAGGGTTTACAAGTTTTGGTTTAAATCGCGATTTAGGGTTCAGAAATTCACGATTTAACGTCGATTGGTTCCAGTATAAAGCGAATTTGATTCTCGATTATGCTGCGAATTGAAACAGCGAACCTGGACGAATAGACGATCACTTCGCTCTCGAATTCGAATGGCTTATAGAGTGAATTCTGTGACTATGCACCACACACCGTTAATTACTTTATAAAAACTAAGTGAGTCAGCCTATTCTCTGTCCCAAAAATATTTGATCAAAACAACAATATATGTAGTGCCTAGCCCATCATCCACTAGTCCCAACATATCATACTCTAGTCCAACGTGTGGTCTGCAATGTACAACATAAGGCATCTAATGTATCATATGTTATAAAAGTCGATGGATCAAGAGGCATGTTCCCTCTGTTTTTGAAACAAAATACAAGAGGCAAAGATTTAATATAATACAAATAATAGGAAACCTAAAAATGGCAATGGCTAATTTACATCCCTGTAAATTAGGAGATATATATGGAGACATGGAATAAATTTTATCTCAAATAATCCCCGTCAAGTTGGAGCATGCAAGTCTTTTGTACCCTAACTTGTCAAGTAAAAATCAAAAAAAATTGCGCTCCGAGACCTTTTGTGAGTAAGGCTGAATTTCTTTGGAGTCTAGTTTTTCCGGACAAAATGCCAATCCACTTTTACGTGCTCGGTTCATTCGTAAAAAAACTGGATTATTAGCTATGTGACATGTGTGTTACAAACTAAAGTTTCTGGTCTGGTTAATATTATATCTAGTTCCTTCAAAAGCCAACAAACCCACAAAACTTCATTAACAGTGGAAGTCATGGATATTTTATTCTGTTTCAGCAGATGATCTAGAAACTGCATATTATTTTTTGAAACCATACGAGTAATTTATGAAATATAGGAACCAAGAGTGAAATAATAGCAAAACATATGAATCATCACGCCAATCTACTCTAAATATAAGAAAAAAGACTTCCATGGAAACTTTTAGCAATAAATTAATTTACTCGTAAGAAAAATAGTTTGGTAGCAAAACAATTTGTATGTAGGAGTCTTTTCTTTTTTTACGAAATATTTTTCTTGAAGTAGTTTCCCCACCTTAAATTATGTTTTGCATCTAACTAAACAATAAACATTTGATCCTCGTATACATGAAAATGGATGTTTAGTTAGGAGATAACTAAAGGGACACAACAAAATCCAAATATTAAATGCTATAAACATTTTTTGTGAACAACACACACTCGGTCACTCGTGATCATCATAATAAAGAGACGACACCCTTTCGGTCAAAGAAAAGATGGTGACCTGACCCCACTTGTCCAGGGTAAAACCCATAAAAAGAAAAACGTTATGGCTTAACCCAGAGCAATATTTGCTCTGTATAAAACTACAACCCAAGATTTGTCATAAGATACAGAGAGGCTACCGCTAGAACAAAAACCTTTTAGTAAATGCTTAAAACATTTGATTATAAAAAATATTATGTCTAATTAAATAATAAGCATTTGATCTCTTCATAAATTAATTATTATTATTCTTCTTTTATCATAAGGCCATGTGTTATGCTACGTGACCCAGGCGGGATGCCCCTGGGTCACGCCCCGGTCGTGCCTCACCTCCATAACACAGGGGCATGAGGGTGGCGTGATGGGCAGCTGCTTGCCTGCGTGACCCTCCTCACGGGATGATGACTGTTTGAGGGGGAAAAATAAAAAAAAAATTAATATAACGGTAATGTTACCGTTGAAAACAAAAAAAAGAAATAAATTAATAAATTAAACCCTATATAAAATCATTCAACCCACTCAAAAATCTTCAAAAATTTTCCCAAAATTTTTCAAATCTCTCAAAAAATATTCAAAAATATTTCAAATCTTCAAAAACTTCTACACTACCATGGATCCAAACAACCCATACTTTAACCCGTTTATGAATTGTTACCGACCTCAACTCGATCCAAACAATCCAAACCCGAACCAATTTCTAGCATTCTCAAATTGGTACCCACAATCACCTTTTTTCAACCAAAACTCACCGCCTGTGACAACGTTTCCGAAAATCAACCGGAATCTGATGTTGACGTGGTTCAGGAAACACAACCCGACGCCCAACCGGCTACATCGCGTCGCAGGCACCGACGAATGGAAGTGCCAGAAAAAACAACAAAACCGACCATTACTCGATGGTCGAAATCTGAGGAGGTGGCACTAGCTCGTACCTATATTGACGTTTCCGAAGACCCGTTCGTTGGTAACAACCAAACGAGCTCGGAATTTTGGAGACGCGTGAGAGTCCGGTTTTTTTCGGCAATGGGTCATGGATCCTACCGGACGAACGACATGATTTCCGGCAAATGACGCAACTTACAACGTAAAGTCGCGAAATTTAACGGCGTATAGGTTCAACACCACAACAACCGTAAAAGTGGTGAGAACGACGAATCAGTCATGAACGAGGCGTTGATGACCTATGCACGAGAAAACGGGCCATTTTCTCATATCGCGGTGTGGCAAGTTATAAGAAAATCAAACAAATGGCATCCCGTCCCGAAGTTACAAACTCCGAAACAGACGAAGGCGTCATTGTCCGGAAAGTACACGACCACTCAATCCGACTCAACCGGTCGATGTTTCGTTAACTTAAACGACTCGGATAAGGAAGTTGAAATGGACATGCCCCCACCAACCTCTCCTCAACGTCCGCCCGGTCGAAACAATAAGGGTAAACGACCACAAGCCTCGTCTTCAACCGATTACAAAGACACGTTGGAGACCATCTCCGACTCGTTGCAAAAATTTGTCAACTTACAGGAGCAAAAACAATACAACAATGATATGAAATTGTTGTGGACTCCAACCGGTCGCGCTCGTGAAATAGCCGAGAAGACGAAGGAGCGGATTATGAAGAAATATAATATGGATTAATTTTTTGTATGTATTTTTTTTATCATGTAATTTTTTTTATTATGTAATTTTTTTAGTTTTATTTTGTAATTTTATATTTTTTTAATTGTATTATGTCTTTTTTAAATTTCATTTTTAATTAAAAAATAAAATTAGAATAATAAAATATTGAAAAAGGTGGTGATGATGTGGAGTGATGGGGAAGTGATTGATAACATAGGAAAAGATGATGTGGAGTGATAAGGAGGTGATGATGTTAGTTGATTATGTGACGTATACGTGGAGTGAGGAAGTATGATGCATATCACATTGTATAAGAGGATTTGGTTCATTCCAATTTCCAAGAAGGAAATGATGTTATTTTGGTTGTATAATGCATTGTTTTACCAAAGACAAAAAATCATGTCACCATGAAAAAACAAGACACCACTTTAAGATAAGTGACAATTAACTAGTTTATTGACACAACACATAATATTAAAATGTCAAATAATTTATACAATTACAAATGTACTCCGAAGGTAGATATATAATTTCAGACATTTATCAAGCATCTAACTTGGAACAACTTCAAGTTATTTAAGATAATGTACAATACAAGTTTAAATATACATATACGCCTATAATTAAAAAAGCATATATGTCTAGCCAAGGGCCAAATAGCATATCATATATGCATCTTATTTACCAATTAAAGGAAACACTTTCCCTGCAACATTATAATACATAACATGTAAAATCATAATACGTTCATCTAGCAACCGCAATACATTTCAACGGCCTTTTTAGCTCAAGAGAGAGCTTTAGGCATTCTGAGAGGTCTACATTTGTAGATGGAAGCCACTTGTATTGTTGGAGAAGTTGTGCAAGCCATAAGTTAACTGTGGCTAACCCTAGTGACTTCCCTGGGCAAACCCTACGACCAGAACCAAATGGTGCAAGCCTAAGGTCCGAACCCATGATTGGAAATTCTTCTTCTATGAACCTTTCAGGCTTGAAGTTCCATGGATTTTTCCATATGGATGGGTCATGTGTGATGGCCCACATGTTAACCATAGCAGTCGTTCCAGCTGGGACAAAGAATTTGCCTAGATGGACGTCATGAGTCGCAAGGCGAGCCCATGAAAGCAGTGGTCCTGGAGGGTGTAACCTAAGGACTTCTTTCACTATGGCTTGGACATAAACAAGATTTTGAACATCTGAGTCTTGAACAGGCCTGCTTGGGCCTACAAGATCCTCAATTTCATCTTGTGCCTTGGCTTGAATATCTTGGTGCAAAACCATTCTTGCCATGATCCATTCAAGAAGGATGGCAACTGTATCTGTTCCTCGAAATATCATCTCCTGTACGTACCAACAAAAATTCCATGTTACTTATAAACTGCAGGTAGCTAGCCAGGCAAGCAAACACAGTTTTCTTAAGGATGACAATTCTTATATACCAAGTGAAACAAAACATGAAACCAAGACAAAAATAATTATAATAACATCTATAGAGATTATGCTTAACCAGTCCATTTAATTAATAATTAATGTTTGACTTTAATTCCTCCTCCACCGGCTACTCCTCCTCTGACTACTGCTCCACCGGTGACTCCTCCTCCGGCGACGTCTCCTCATACTCCGACAACTGTCTTTCATTCCTTCTCCGTGGTAAGTCTTTTGCTCATTTGCCTAGATTTTGAGTGGCAGATTATTTCAGATTTATAATTATTCTTTGCAATTTGCATGGGTGGTACAATTTTGTGCTTTACGATTTGGGTGGCAGATTGTTTAGGGTTCGTATTACTTCATAATTTGGTTGTGCTTTACAATATTTGTTGTAATTGGATTGTTTGGATGGTATATTTGTTCAGAGGTTTTACCAAACAGTTTTAACCGATTCAGCATTTATTGGTTCAAAGTCTTTTAACCTTCAGAATTCTTATTGTTCATCACTTAATGGCCGGTTCAGAGGTTATCAAACGACCCTTTAATCTAAAAGTGAAAACACTGAAACTTTATATATGTCATTCATTTGTAATTTTGAAAATAAATATGTGATACACATTATTTTACATTAAAAAATTATTTTTTCAATTTATAACTATTATTTTATTCAACTTTAATATAAAACACATAATATTTTCTAAATTTCAAATGAAAGACTCAAATATGGTTTATGTGTTTTTTCTTTAAAATTAAGTTTCACATTATACAATCCCTATATATATATAGAGAGAGAGAGAGAAAGGTTCATAAAAAAATTTCTTATTTTGGAGAAAACTAAGAAAACTTATATTTACCAATAAATTTTTTAAGAAAAAAATCATAATTTTTTATCATAGAGTTAAAAATGTTATAATATAAAATAAAATTTTAATAAAGATATGTATATCACGAAGTCTCGTATATATAACTCAAAAAGTTTCACATGTAGCACATAAAGTTACATATATGTAACTGGTATATATGTGTAGCATACAAGTTTACATATGTTTAATATAATGAAATACATAGTTTTTTATTTTCTTTTGTACATTTATTACATTATAATAATAATAAATAAAAAAGAAATATTTAAGATTCCAGGAATGGGTTCAAATACTAACCCTCTCTTACGGCGCTAACCCATTAACTTTGGCAAAAAATGGCCGAATCTTGAATTTTTTTTTTTAAACATCATTGTAACACAATTTGAACACCATGTTCAGTTTTGAGTTTTGGCTAATTCATCACCGTTTAAAAAATATCATCGTTGTAAGGTTTTTACTACAGTACTGTAAGTTTTAAATATTTAAACACCTACAGTACTGTAAGAGCCCAAACGGTGATGAATTAGCCAAAACTCAAAACTGAACATGGTGTTCAAATTGTGTTACAATGATGTTTAAAAAAAAAAATTCAAGATTCGGCCATTTTTTGCCAAAGTTAATGGGTTAGCGCCGTAAGGAGGGTTAGTATTTGAACCATTCCCTAAGATTCCATATGTAGGAAGTAGATATGGTTTAATGTTTTCTATTATTGAGTTTTCACATTATACCATTTATATGTCTCGAATAAAACCTAATACTAAGAAAATTCTCTCGTCATTCAAGAGCAATTTATAAAAGGACTTAAAGAGAGACAAACCAGGATTGGCCATAGCCCGAAATTTTAAATTTGTATATTGTATATAAAAAAATTATACATGTTAATATTTATTGGAATTAGCCTCTTTCAACCTACAATTACTCTTCCACTTTTGACCAAAAAGAGTCTCAACTTTTTAATAATTAATTTACATCCCTTTACTGCATTTGCCTAAAGATTTTAAAGTGGTTCATATCCAATATTTTGTTTCGAAAAGTGATGCCAAAATATCTAAGAGAGATCGATCCATATATATATATATATATATATATATATATATATATATATATATATATATATATATATATATATATATATATATATATATATATATATACATACACAAACACACATACATATATATAGTAATTAGGTGCTTAATCATATATGCGACAATTAACAAATAACAACTTAACGTACACTGGCCCATCTAAAAAATATCTTCCCATTGAACATTTAATAAATTAGGTGCTTAATTTCCAATTAATTCAATTCGATGAGAGCTGATCGGGTATATATCCAAACTTCATATATATTTTATCTTAATTAATTAGTATTTAATGCAGCTGACCTTATATCTTTATCTTTTTTTAAGAATGGCAGCAGCCGATAGGTTGGCATGTCTCTGAAGAAAAGCTCGTATATCTCACCAATATAGAAAATCCACTAAAACCTCAGAGTTAAGACAAGAATATGAGACCTAAAAAAACCAATTAAGCTTTATCCCTCGTTCTTCGTACCATTCAGAATGAGTCATATATAGGACAATTGGTTGGACGTCATATCTATCAATTCAATTAAGACGACGTACGTACGTGCATTTTTCTCATCTCAAGGTAATTTTCGCTAGGCAGGACGTACGTACTTAATAATTAATTGATTGATGTTTTGTAAATCTTAATTATGGCCGGCCATGATTCTTATATATATCATGACATGGGATTGGGAAGTATGTAATTTAGATTCTTGAATTTTATTTATATTATTAAAAAAAATTACCATGATATCGTTTATCAAAGTTATTATATGCATGTAACCTTTGCATGTTCATAAATTAAAACAAATTAAGTTACGGGTAGTTGTTTCATGTTATGCATATGACAGAAAAATATATATGGCTTGGAGAGAGAGAGAAGAGAGTATCAATTAATATATATAATTTAAAGGTGTATGTATATATGCATGCATGCATGTGTGTGTATAGATACACAAACTTATAATAAATAATAAAATTAAATTAAATTGTATGTGTAATTACCCATAGAACAGCTACCATATCAGCATGATTGAGTTGATCATCTTCAGGCAAAGACAACAACACACTAAGAAAGTCGTTTCGGCCATTAATGTTTTTAGCAGCTTCACGGCCTCTTTCTTCAATAATCTGACCTACAAGTCTTTTGACTTTCAAAGTCAACTTGTGACATCTCCTCTTGACTCCAGTAAAGTCCAAAACCCTTAATGGAAAGTGATCTCCCCAATTAAACTCACTTATTAACTCATATCCTTCTTTCACCATAAACCCTAATTCTTCTTCTATTTCCAACCCCAATCCACTCCCAAACACACTCTCTATAACATTTCTCAAAGAACCCTTTTGTAATATCCCTCTTAACTCCACAACCCCTCTCAAACTCATCTCATTTGACACCTTTTCCATCATTTGATGGCACACGCGTTGTCGAAGGCACTCGAGGCCCAAAACCCTTTTGGGAGAGAACATATGGGTTGCAGCAATCCTCCTTAGATGCCTCCAATACTTCCCAGAGGGTGCAAACCCAATGGCTCGCTCAAACATCAACAAACTGGGGGATTCCTTTATAGGACGGTTGGCAAAAGCACTACCACACAACATCTCCTTAGCAATCTCAGGGTCGCTAGTAATAACCACACGCGTCGACCCAAGGCTAAACGCCATAAGACGAGTTGCACCCATCGAGCGAGCCAAAGAGGCGAGCTTCTGATGAGCATGAGAACCCATATAAGGTAACAACCCTAGGAAAGGCCAACCGATGGGACCAGGGATGTTGGTGGGGTTTCTCCATGCAAACCCACCAGGGACTAACCACATGTTGATGTTAACAAAAAAAGGAAGAAGGAGAGATACTGCAAGAGGGATGATAAAAAAGAGATGTGGGAGACTTGAGAGATTGGCAAACCACAGGCTCAGCATAAGAAAGAAGCTAATTGATGCCTTGAAAATGATTTTCATTTTCTTAGTTATGCAATCAATTACTAGCTTGTTAATGTAAGCAAATGTGTGGTGAGGTGGTTTGCATATATAGTGAGTGCATGGAAAGATATTGGTTCTTGATTTGGTTTGTTAACTCAACCATAGTTACTTAGTTAATGCATGTGTCTTTTTGTGTGTATGCTAGCTAGCTAGTAGTGGTTTGTTAATTGTTTTCTTTTGTTTGAGTAGCGTTTTTTTCTCCCGTCTATCCCTCACTAGTATTGTGGTATGTAAGCAAGATCGACTATTTGACCTTCATGTTAATTGGTTTCGATTAGTTTAACTCTTTGTACTTAAATTCCAGTAAGTTAAATCTTATAAAAAAAATTAATTATCATATATAATTAATTAATGCACAAAATTGAATATCTCATCGATTGGTTTGACTCAACACAAGCTTCAAAAAAAAAGAAAAGACTTGATTGAGGCTATTGTCATGACACTGTGTGGCTCGTCTCGAAGTAATGAAACCATACTGTATTCGATCGAGTATATTAACAAGTCACAAGCAAATATTTTTAACCATTATTTATATTTTTTTATTTTTTTGGTATGTTAATAGGAATACAAAGCCAAACCTAATTACGGGTGATAAGTTTTTGGTTATATAAAAAAAAAATTGTTTATATAATCATTTGTCTTATATTTTTTATTAATTAATTTATTTATTTATTTGTATACTTAAATATGTTGTTTGCATCCTGCTGGTAGTGAGCGAATAAAATCCAGCTAGCTTAAAAAATAGTTTGCAGTCCACATTCTCCAATGTTGGAATTCCATTAAAACATAAAACAAAAGATTTTCTCCATCATTGATTTAAAAAAGAACGATATTCTTAAGAAATGAAATTGCATGCATCTTTATTCGGTTTTGAGGCTTTCTTTTTGTAAAAAGGTTTATAGAAGTAGTTGATTACATGCCTTATGGATCTAACATAAAATAATAAAAATAAAAAAGGTTACAATAAACAAAAGAAAAAAATTATGTACGTAGACGTATTGGATCTATATCCAATTAATAAAATCGACATTGGAATTGATGATGCAAATAAATGGACCTTGGAATTTACGATGCTTATAGTCATAATTTATTTTGGTACGGATTTGTACATGTAAGTTAGAAACAAGAATAAACCAAGTTTCTAGGGAAATATCAGAGCTGGCATTATTTGAAATAAGATAATGTATGGAAGATTAACATATTAAATTTTTTTTTGAACCGCGAAAATGTCAATCGTGTGAACCCACTGTTTCCAATCCATGTCACTAAGGTCTAGTTATCTGGACCTCCCATAAGCCACCACAACCACCCCAGGAGGAAACTCCACTAGGAAAACCTCAGACCCCCTCAGACCCTTTTTCGCTCCGGAGAGATTTAAACCTAAGACATTCCATTTGAAAGAACTTGGAGTATCATTGAGACAATGTCTCATTGGTTTAACATATTAAATAGTGTGAAGTAGATAGTTGACATAACATTTTTTTTTTGAACGGCAACTTTCATTATAAAAACACCCAAAACAAGCCAGCGAAACGCTAAAACTCGAGAAGGCACCAAAGGTACAATCCACCTTATGTGTACAAAAAGAAAAAAAAGAAACATATCAAATAATACAAGAATTAAAAGGAAAAACTACTACAACCCTCTCATGATAATGATTCTCATCTTAGTATGCCTTTATTCATATGTGTCAATTTTAGATCTACCTTTAGCTACTTTATACCCTCCTATGCTACTAATAAATTCATGTATGATTATTGTTTTATTTTCTTTGTGCGCGTTTTTATGTGTTTTTCTTTCCATTAAAAAAGTAAGAAAATAAAATTTTTCTAAAGGGTTTCTTTCAAAGCATACACTTTATTACATGAATAGACGAAGAGTTTGTTCTTATCTTACTTTTTTGATACCACGCAAAGAAACATTTTTTGTATGGTCATATTATTCATATTTTATATTTAATTGAATTTACATGATAGGAATTTAGGTATACAAAACATAATGGTTGTTTGGATTGGTTGATTAAAACACAACAACCAACCAACAAATGATTTATGATTAAATTGAATAACTAACAGTCGCGGAGTGAGTTTTAAACACATGTGAGATCAAGTCTTTTGCAAGTTAAGAGTGTGTGTATGAAGGTAAACAATAACAAAACGCCAAGAAAAATTAATAGCACAAGAGAATAATCTTAAGATTTTCCTAAAGGACCTTGGAATTTACGACACTTAGGTGGTGTTTGTTTTTTCAGAGGTAAAACGTCTGCGGTCTGCGGACCACATCTGCAAACCTCTTTTACAAAAGAGGTGGACCAAACCCCTGCAAGAAGAGTTTTTGAGGGAGTTTGTTTTCCAAAAACCTCTTCAAACAAGAAAATCTCTTCCCAACCCACCGTCCCCCAACCCCACCGTCTTCAACCCCACCATCGACCATCGAAGACCCCATCTACCGCCGCTCATCTCCGATCGTCCCCCTCCACCTACCGTTGAGCCACCACCGTCCACCACCGTCACCATCAAACCCCTGTCGTCGATCGAAGGAACTGTTAGATATTTTAGTGTAATTGGGGTTAATTTTATCGATCAATATGAATTATAAAATCATTAAACAAGTTGGGTGTGGGGTGCACGCTTGTTTAATATTTTATAAATTCAATGGGGGTTCCAAGGGGGCAACGCCCCCGTTTAGCGGGGTCCAAGGGGCCGCAGCCCCTGGCGGGGTCCAAGGTGCAGAGCCCCTGGCTGGGGTCGAAACCATTGTTCTACATTTTGATCGATGATTGCAGAATCTGGTTCATTCAATCGAATTCATGGCGAATATTAATACTTGTTCTTGAGCGAAATTGAATTTCATCCGATCAAATATTTGGGTGAACCGCAAATAGTTTGATCTGAAAGTGCAATCCACTACTTTTAATTTCATCCGATTGTTTGCTTTCTGGAAATTCTCTACAAAGATCAAACTATCTGTTGAAGATGGCGAACAAGAATTCAACGAAGGAGATGACGAGTAAGTTTGACAAACTGGAAAAGTTTGAAGGCCAGGATTTCAGGCGTTGGCAGAAGAAGATGCACTTCCTTCTTACGACTTTGAAAGTGGTGTACGTGTTAAGCACTCCCATACCCGAAATACTTAAAGATGGAAACTTGGAACAAATCAGGAAACGATCAAAGTGGGAGAATGACAACTACATCTGCCTTGGTCATATTTTGAACGGTATGTGTGATGCTCTATTTGATATTTATCAAAACGTAGAGACTGCAAAAGTATTATGGGATACCCTAGAAGCCAAATACATGGCAGAAGATTCTTCTAGTAAGAAGTTTCTTGTGAGTAATTTTATAAACTATAAAATGGTTGACTCTCGATCTGTCATGGAACAATATAACGAATTGTTGAGGATTTTAGGACAATTTACTCAACATGATATGAAAATGGATGAATCCATTCAGGTTTCAAGTATCATTGATAAGTTACCTCCTTCATGGAAAGATTATAAACATAATCTAAAACATCAGAAAGGAGAATTAACTTTGGTTGAACTTGGAAGCCACTTCAGAATTGAAGAATCTTTGAGGGGCTTTGAAAAAACGTGGATAAATGATGATAAGAAACCTGTTGGACCTTCTTCTGTTAACTTAGTTGAAGAAGGTGGATCGTCCAAGAATAATCAAAAGCTTAAAGGGAAACGAAAGTTTCAAGGTAAAAACAACAAGGGTTCAAACAAGAAGCAAATTATAACTTGTTGGAAATGTGGCAAAGTTGGTCAATTTAAGAAGGATTGTCGTGTTGGTAAACACAACAAGAAAGCTGGTCCAAGTGGGTCTAAGGAACCAAACAAGCAACAAGGTCAGAATTTAGTACAAAGTTATAATTCTGTTTTGAATTATGTTTCACTAATTTCTTAGGCATGTTATGTGCAGGATGATGACATTGCTTGGTGGGTTGATTCAGGTGCAACAAGTCACGTGTGTAAAGATCTTCGTTGGTTTAAGGACTTTCAACCAATTGAAGATGGATCTGTTATAAAGATGGGGAACGTTGCAACTGAACCAATCAAAGGACTAGGCAAAGTGAAGCTTGTTTTTACTTCTGGAAAATGTTAATGTTTAGACAATGTCTTGTATGTTCCAGGGATTCGAAAGAATCTTTTGTCTGGTATTATGTTGAATAATTGTGGTTACAAACAAGTGTTAGAAGGTGACAAGTTTATCTTGTCAAGACATGGTACTTTTGTAGGTTTTGGTTATCTTTGTAATGGCATGTTTAAGTTGAATCTTGATGTTTCTTTTAGTAATGAATCTGTGTGCATGACTTCTACAAGTTCTAGTAGTACTTTAAATAAATCAGAATTATGGCATGCTAGACTAGGACATGTACATTATAAAAGGCTAAAAGAAATGTCAAAAATGAGTATGATACCCACATTTGAAATGAATAATGAAAAATGTAAAACTTGCATGCTAACAAAGATAACTAGATTACCGTTCACTGATGTTCAAAGAGAATCTAAGGTGCTAGAATTAATACATAGTGACTTATGTGATTTTCATGCAACTCCATTTATAGGAAATAAAAAATATATTGTTACATTTATTGATGATGCTTCTAGATTTTGCTATGTATATCTTTTATACTCTAAAAATGAAGCATTATGTCACACCCCCACCTCTCGTCACCTGTGATGATGTCACTATATACTCTGATATGGTTGCGGAAGCATAGTGGTGATGTCTCAGAGATGAGGTATGACTTACTTGAACCGATATCACAGCACACAGATTCACTTAAAATAAATATATTACAAGGGTTTCGTAAATACATCAACATTACAACTAAGTTTAGTACACAATCTAATATCCTTTAATTACAAAAGTGTGATGTGCATCCTCACCGTGTCGTCACTGTTGCCCTGCAAAAATGTTGAGTTTAAAACGTCAGCACAAAGCTGGTGAGTTCGACACCTTATTTAAACAATATGATATGATATGTAAGTTCTCAAAGAGTTCAGTTTCGGATAACCATGGGACCCGTATCTAGTTCCTTTCGAACAGTTGTTTGTTACGAAGATACTATCCGTCGGTAAATATCTTAATGCCTCATTATCTTAATGTCTATCACTAACATTAAGAAGTGTTTTGGAAACAGGTACCAAACATTCACACCAGGGGAGATGCAATCCTCTCAGCGAATGGGTTGTCAGCCAATAGTACTATCAATGATTCATGTTCGACCCCACATGGGTTCACTAGATACAGTTCAAGAGATGAGGACTTTTGATACTGTGATAAAGATGCTAACGGCAAAATCCCATGAAATCACACAAAAGACATATGAAACCACACAGATATCAGTGATGCATATCATATGTTCAGAAACAGTTTGGAGAGTTACCCCGATGTTTATAAAACATTAAAAATAAAAGGGCTTGTACGAAACTCACCTGGTGATATATAGGTAGCAAAATATCTCGAAACTGATGACAAAGAGATGATTCTGCATTTAGTTATATTTTATGAATTATTTATGTTCTAGTTTACTGATTAGATCTTTCTGAACGTTCAATGTCAAAGACATTGCTTAGTAAGTCATCAAACCGTTATTAAATGTTTAATTGCTTAATTTAGTATTATATCATACAATGTATGATAATGTAGGAACCTACATTGCATTAGATTCCTAATACAAGGTTGATGACACTCTTGATTAATCAGATTAATCTCAGATTAACCAAATAGTTAATGTTGTTGATTATGATACTGTAACAGTTTCTAGATAATTTAATGGCTTAGGAATGATCAATCCTTGTTATTGATTACCCAATTATCATGAAATATCACAATGTAGCATCAGAATAGGTGTATTAACCATGTTTAACATACTAATCTGACTGTTATCATAAGCGTCAGATAATTGTTCCAATGAGTATGTTAATGATTGTGATTAGTTTGAAACACTTGGATTTAACCTGGCATTTCAAGGATTAACCCACTAATCACCTACATTGTTATAATCAAATGGATTAAACCATTATAATCATGGGTAGGGTTTCATGCAAACCGGGCATTACAACGGATCAAAACAAGGATTTAACCGTTAAAACTTCGTGTTCTTTGTTTATAATCAATCCTAGCCATCATCTATGCAATAATCAACAATCTTAACTATGTCACTACGTTCAAAATCAAGGTTTAATCAATCAAAATCAAACCAGAAAGTTTAAACGGATCATTACCTAATCTGACGGATTTCTGACTTCAAAACAACGATCAGAACTCGTATAGATAATCCCTGGTGCGATCCTTGGCTTCAGAAGGTTTCAAAATGATGATTTGAAGGTGGTTTGGCCGGAATTTTCGTCTGGTGGTCGAAACAGTTTGAGAAGATAAAGAAAATAATCGTTTGCATGAAATCTGATGAAGTAGATCAGATTGTTGCACCGCCACACTCGTCGCGTACCGCGACCAGAAGCCAAAGAGGGCTTCGCGTACCGCGAAGAAATTCGGGAATCTCAGATATTTTACATTCATCGCGTACCGCAGAGGTCTCTCAAGCCCACCTCCGCGTACCGCGACGAGCCCATTCGATCAACACTTAGAAATTTTTCTTCGTTTTTCGATTTCGGGCAATCCAGGACTCCGTTTTGCACACGGTTTTCGCCCACGTTCATCATTTCTTGCCTATTATCAATCTGTAACAATTACAATCATCCAATCAACGTGGATTTTTAGAACGATCAAATGTGCTTACATCATTGATGACGTAATTCTCGTATGCAACTGTCACAGTCTCCTCCTGTTAGAGAAATTTCGTCCCGAAATTTAGTGAAGACTTACATTACGACAATCGTTTATGAGAAAAGATGTGGGTACCTTGATTTCATTTGATCTTCACGTTCCCAAGTATATTCGGGTCCACGTTGCGAGTTCCATTGCACTTTAACGATTGGTATGCGACTACGTTTCAGCACTTTCATTTCTCGATCCATTACCTCTACTGGTTCTTCACTGAACTGAAGTTTTTCATCAATATGAATCTCTTCTAGAGGTACGATCAATGATTCATCAGTGAGGCACTTCTTCAGATTGGATACATGAAAAACATCGTGAATGTTACTAAGTTCAGGAGGTAACTCAAGTCTGTAGGCTACTGATCCAATTCGTTCAAAAATCTTGAATGGCCCTACAAATCTTGTTGAAAGTTTACCTCTCTTCCCGAATCTGAAAATGCTTTTCCAAGGTGACACTTTCAACATTACTCGATCACCTATTTGAAATTCTAACGGTCTACGACGATTATCAGCATAACTCTTTTGACGATCGCGAGCAGCTTTAATTCGTTCCTGAATGAGTGCGATCTTATTAGTTGTTTCCTGAATGAATTCTGGGCCTATGATTACCTCTGACCAACAGATAGGTGATGTGTTGTAAAACACATCTGTTTCTCTATTTGTTTTTGTTAAGTTTCAGTACTGTTTTATTCAGTTTTAGAGTCGATTTAAGCTGGTGCTTCACATTTCTGTAATTTGATGCTTGCAGGTAATAAACACGTATATTCGGTGATAAAGTACAAAGAAACGAGCTCACGGTTGGGTAAGGACGAACCCGGAAACAAGAAAAGAAGAAAACTGGATTCTGGATTCTCTCGTGCTACGCGACAACCACAGCAAACCCTGTCGCGCTACGCTAGAGGTGGAAAAGACCAAAATACCCTCTTAAATCTCTCGCGCTACGCGACAGATTTAGAGGTATCTGTCGCGCTACGCCACAGACTTAAAATCGCAGAAAATCAGTTTTAAGCCAAAAAGTCGAAAACCCTAAAAGGAGATACGTTTTTGAACGGCTGGAGGCGACAAGGAGGACGAGGAAAGGCTATTCTAAGGTGATTTAAAGGTTGGGAAAGCATTGGATTGAAGATTGAAGGCCTAGGATCAAGGAATTCGGGTGTTCTTCATTCGGTTTTCTTTGTTTTCTTCGTTTTCTTTGATTTCTATGTTTCTCATTCACTTTAAGCAGATTATGGACTGTATTCGTATGATGTTTCTTGGCTAATCTTTTAGAACTACCTAGGTTTTGATGATTGCACATGTTTAACATTGTTTTTATTGGTTTTGGATTATGTTTATGTGATGAACTCATGATGTAACAAACTTGGATTGGATTATCGGATGTTTATGTGTGTCTATGATTGTTTATAGATTGATGATTTACTCCTTGTGTGCCTTGGTGAATGTCTTTCATGTAAGAGGTGCATGCTAGGTCAATTACTGTGTGTTTTTGATTATTGGATGGTTTACTACGTACGAGTTTACCATAGGAGTTATTATCTTGATATAGATATATTAGATGTGCAACCAATTTTAATAGCCGTGAGGTGAGAGATTGTTGGTTTGTCTAGGGTGTTATATTTGCTAGTTTAGAAGCTTTGTGAGAAGATCTTTCTAGTTCATCTTATATGTTTGTTTACCGAATCCAATAGGAAAACCCAAGCCATCCCTAGCATTTAAGAAAACTGTGACTTTTGCGCTGTGAGGTAGATTGTTCAACAGTTACTTCTTAGGTGTTTTGAGATTATCGTGCCGTGAGGTAGATTGTCTAGCAGATACATTTTGAGTATAATTGGATGGCATGTGAGGGAAATCCATTTAACCGGTGGTTTCACGGCTTTTAGGACTTTTAGTTGACAATCCTTGAGAAGGGTCGAGGGTGCTCTATGTTTCCTTAGAGTTTAGTATTCTAAGATCCCAGTATCACATAGTTTCCATTAACCGATAGATTCTTTGTTGGGCATGTGTAGGATTCATGCCTAGGTAGTGTTCTGTCTTCGTCTGATCTTCGTTTCTATCTTCTTTCATTTTGGTGTCTTCTCTATAGATCTTCATTTAAGTTATTCTTAGTTTTGTTAGAAAACTCCCTTCCTTATTATTATTTTATTTAAGTACAAATTTTGTATAGATAAGTCATAGAGTCTGGTTAGTACAGTCTGTAGAAGTCTGTGGGTTCGATATCCGGACTTGCTTTGCTCTGCTACATATGATAGGTACACTTGCCTGTCGGTAGCTTAGGTTTTAGAGAGTCTAGATTTATTACTTTGTGTCTAGTTTAGAGTCGGTTTTTAGTTAGTTTATTAGCTAAGCTCCGTTGACATCAAGTTTTTGGCGCCGTTGCCGGGGACTTCTTAGTCGATTGTGCTTACTAGTTTTTGTTCTTATCTGTGCATATTTGTGTTTATTTCATTTTCAATTTTATTCTATTTTATTTTGTTTTATTTCTTTTTGATTGATTTTTTATTTGCAGGTTTGGTAGTGTATGCCACACTTACGCTCACACGGACCGCCTCGTGAGCTTT
The DNA here is from genome assembly GCA_009363875.1 of Mikania micrantha. Classification (NCBI taxonomy): domain Eukaryota; kingdom Viridiplantae; phylum Streptophyta; class Magnoliopsida; order Asterales; family Asteraceae; genus Mikania; species Mikania micrantha. The sequence continues at coordinate 609,567 of CM018681.1, forward strand.
CATTGCCATCAAGGAGCGATTCGCGGGACTTTTCTGAAGGATCTACGAGCGAGGTAAGTGTTTCTACTCCCATTTCTGCAGATTTTTCTGAGCACACATCATCTTCTTATTCTAGTTCTTCTACTCACTTCAGTCCGCGCGTGCCATTTGATCCACAAATGGCGGCGCGTCGCACTGTTCATCAGCAGGCCACTGCGGGTTTCACGGGGCTTAACAACCCCATTACACCGCCACCGATACCGAATGAAAATTCGTGGCAGATTCCTTCATATATCATGGCCGCTATTAATAATGCTCAATTCAGCGGTCGTGATGATGAAGATGCACCCGCGCACCTTGCTCGGCTCACACGCATCTGTGGCACCTTTAATCTTCAAGGTGCCACCGAAGATGCGATTTTCATGCACCTGTTTCCCTTTTCTTTATCGAGGCGAGCAGCTACTTGGCTTGACTCTCATCCGCCAGGCACTTTTACTACTTGGGCTAGCCTTCGGGATGCTTTTCTTAAAAAGTACTTCCCACATGCTAAGGCTGCCCGCCTGAGAGATGAGATCCATTCATTCCGAATGGCACCTGATGAGCCCTATTATCTTGCTTGGGAGAGGTTCCAAAACCTTCTAAGCAGATGCTCCCAGCACGGTCTCTCTGATTGGGCTCTTGTAGAGAAGTTCTACAATGGTCTAACTTATGAGACTCGGGCTCGTTTCGACACTTCTGCGGGTGGTCATCTCATGGGAAAAAGGGATGTTGCTGAGTGCACCGATATGTTTGAAAGTTTTGCTCAGGCTGAGTATGAGCAGCGGTCTTCAAATAGGAATTCCACTCCTATTGCTAGTTCCTCCTCTTCCACAAGAGGAGTTCACCACGTTAATGTGGACACTAGTGTTGCTGTTGCTCTTGAGTCTTTAGCTAGGGATGTCAAGGATTTGAAGATGAGAGTGGATCGGTGTGAGATTTGTAGAGGTGGTCATGCCACTTCTGAATGTTTGGTGGGCCAGGAGCAAGCAAATTTTGTAGGCGGGTAGGGCCGGTTTGGGCAGTCTTATAACCCCGGTTGGGGAAATCATTCTAACCAAACCTATAGATCTTCAGGAAATCCCCCTGGTTTCCATCATAGTTACCCTCAAAACCAGGGACAGGGTCAGCCTAGCGGTAGTGGTTCCGGTAGTTCATCGGGTGGAAATGGTGGTTTGGGTAGGATAGAGGAGTTATTGACTCAGTTAGTGGCTAAGGATGTCACTACACAAAAGATCCTACATGAACACGATGTTCTCCTCTAGAACCAGCAATCTGCGTTTTTGGATTTACAGCGAACGGTTGGTGACATAGCCAAACGGTTGGATGAACGGCCCCAAGGCCAGTTCCCGGGTCAGCCCCAAACCAACCCAAACGCCCACGTTAAGGCGGTCACTACCCGTTCTGGAAGAGGCGGAGGAGAAGTGTTCATACCACCGGTGTTGGTGGAAGTTGAGGAGAGTGAGAGAGTGGTCCCACCGGTTGATTTAGATGAGGAGGAACCGGTGGATGTGGAAATTGAAATGGAGACTCCTGGGAGGGTGCCCCCGAGGCTAGTCCCAGCAAGTACCGCACCTAACAGTGAGTCTCCCGTTGAGAAGCCGGCAGTTGGTAAGCCGGACATGATTACGTGATGTTCTGGGTAATTTAGTGATGAAATCCATAGAGATTTGATCCCATTTCCACATGGGAATCTCATGTTGTTGTAATAACCCAGAAGGTCGTTGATGTTCTGCCTTAACTTTGAGACATGTTAAACATCGATCCACATATTCAACTATTTGTTTCTTCATTCCAGGCCACCAGTAAAAGTCTTTGAGGTCTTTATACATTTTATCAGCACCTGGATGAATAGAATACCTGGATTTGTGCGCCTCATCCAAGATAATTGTTCTAGAATTACCGAAGCAAGGAATCCACATTCGGTTTTTGAAATACAAAACTCCATCAGCTTTTGTTTCGAGTTTCTTGTCTAGTCCCCTTAGTCCCTCAGCAGAATAGTTCGTTGCTTGTAATGCTTGTTGTTGAGCTTCTTTGATCTGAGGAATTAAACTGGTTTGAATAGTCATACCTAACGCTTTCACACGTAAAGGCTTGACTCGTTCCTTGCGACTTAAGGCATCGGCTACGACATTTGCTTTACCTGGGTGATAACGAATTTCACAGTCATAGTCGTTTAGAAGTTCTACCCATCGCCTCTGTCGCATGTTCAACATTTTCTGATCTAGAATATGTTAGAGACTTTTGTGATCAGTGTATATCATACACTTGGTTCCGTATAGATAATGTCTCCAGATCTTGAGTGCAAACACCACTGCACCAAGTTCTAGATCATGAGTGGTATAGTTCTTCTCGTGTACCTTCAATTGTCGAGAAGCGTAGGCAATCACTTTATCGTTTTGCATTAACACACACCCCAAGACCTTGACGAGAAGCATCACAGTATACTGTGAAATTATCAGTACCTTCCGGTAAAGCCAAAATAGGTGCATTGCAGAGTTTGTGTTTCAACAGTTGGAAAGCCTCCTCCTGTTGAGAATCCCATATAAACTGTTGATTTTTCTGTGTCAATGTAGTCAGTGGCAAGGCTATCTTTGAAAAGCTCTTCATAAACCGGCGATAATAACCTGCCAACCCCAAAAATTGACGTATTTCAGTCGGGGTTCGTGGGGTCTCTGTAACCCCCGGTTACTATTCAACATTTTCTAATAATATCAGAGTTGGTCCTAGCAAAATTTTTCATTTTTTAAAACCTTGTTTGACCCTTTTTATTTAATAATATTAAACAAAGTTTAACGCAAACATAAACGTATCACACATTTTACAATACTTATTTACATAAGTAAGTTTAAACGAAAATTTCAAACGTTTGCAACAAGGTTTATTCGTTCGATTCACAGCCCACCTCGATCCTTACAGCCAGGTCCATCATGTTTGACCTACAAACATCACACAATAATTCACATAAGTTCATAAGAACTAAGTAAGTAAACCCCAATGGTTTCGCACAACAAAATGTAAAAATTACATTTTTCACAATCAACATTCAAACTGAGTCATTTCTATTCGAATTGACTCTCACAATATAATAATATTATATTATCAATTATCAACTATTGCTTACAATAATTTAATCAATGTTAAACTATGGTGTTCACATTCATGTGCTTTTACCATAGCTATTTGTCAGCACCTCTGACTATTCACACATTTGTGATATCATAATTAATTTAAGTCTTGAGATGTTCCCACCGGTACTTCCATCTAAGACCATTGCCAGCACCTTTGGCTATCCACCATTGTGGAGTCATAATTAATTCAAGTCTTAAGATGTTCACCCACCGGTACTTCCATCTAAGACAATTGCTAGCACCTCTAGCTATCCACCATTGTGGAGTCATAATTAATTAAAGTCTTAAGATGTTCACCCACCGGTACTTCCATCTAAGACAATTGCTAGCACCTCTAGCTATCCACCATTGTGGAGTCATAATTATTTCAATCAAATTACTATGATGTTCACCCACCGGTACTTCCATCATAGAATTCCCACACTATTATTCACCAAGGTATTGGATTTATCATAGGTTGTTGAACTTTTATTGTTCAACATTCCCCTATCACCAATGCCATATTTATCATATAATTCATTCAACAACAAAATTCAATATTTATTATGTGATGTCATAGTTGTGGGATTACTTACCTTGATCAGATAAGAGATTTGCAACTGCAGGCTCTTTTCCTGCTCTATGACTAATTGTTTGAGTTCCACTACCACCACCTAGTTGCAAAATACATATACAACTAGTTTCAACATATATAGCACATACAATCAAGTTCAACACACTTGACTGATTTGACTTGCTCAAAGTCAATTTATCACATAAATGACTTTATCTTACTACGTTTAGCAAGTTTTAGTCAATTATCACAATTAATCATATTTCATGCCTCCCCAGGCATTTCATCAAGTAATTGATGTTCGTTATATTAGTTACGTTCTTTAATCGCTTCTAATATTCGATTAAATTATATATGATCATAACTATAAATAATGTTAACATCAATTTATCACAATCATCATTTAACCCATGGATTATAATCCATGTTTATTTCAAAATCAACTTTTACCCATCCTACTAGTTATCGCATCATGATATGGGTTTCATAACAACCGGACATTATCCCGGCTTCAAAACGAAGATTTCACCGTCAAAATATAAAGTTCTTCGTTTCTAACAACCCCTAATTATCAACTAGGCAATAATCAATACCCATAATCATAGTATTATAATCAAAACTAGATTTAATTCACAAAATATTAAACTAGTAGGATAAAACGAATCGTTACCCAATCGAACGGATATTCAGTCGCAAAACAACGATCAGATGTTGCAGATACGTTCCCTGGTACGATCTGTGGGTTTAATCGGCTTCAAATCGGAGTTTGGCAGCCTAAATTTTCGTCTGTGGGTCAAGAGTGTTCGACAGAAAGAGTTTTAGAAAACTCTTCTGCAAGTTTCCTGATTAAATCTTGATTCATCAAACCGCCACACTTGTCGCGTACCGCGGAGAGGGCCTCATAAGCTCTTCGCGTACCGCGAAGGAATCCGGAGTTTTTAAGATATTTTGGGTTCGTCGCGTACCGCGAAGGAATCTCAAAAACATCTTCGCGTACCGCGAAGAGTCTCAAAGCATAATATTTTGTAATTTTCTTCGTTTCGCGATTCCGGATGATACGTAACCCCGTTTCACGCACGGTTTTCTCCCACGTTCATCGTTTCTCACATACTATCAACCTCTAATAACCAAAATTTCTAAATCATCGTGGATCTCTAGAATGATCACATGTGTTATTGCTATTGATGACGTAATTCTCGCATATTTTCAAATCACAACAACCACAATCGTTCAATTAACGATTATTCACAATACATTCATTATTAAAAACCGGTTGTTACAGTCTCCCACAGTTTCACCGCTTGGATCTTACTGGGATCCACTTGAATACCGTTTTGATTCACTACATGACCAAGAAATTGAACTTCTCGTAACCAGAACTCACACTTGGAGAACTTGGCATATAATTTTTCACGTGCCAAAAGTTCTAGGATTAATTATAATGTTGAGCGTGTTCATGTTGGTTCTGAGAATAAATGAGAATATCATCAATAAACACAATCACAAATTTATCCAGATAAGGTCTACATACTCGATTCATTATATCCATGAAAACTGCAGGTGCATTTGTTAATCCAAACGGCATTACTAGAAATTCATAATGCCCATACCGAGTTCGGAATGCAGTTTTAGGAACATCATCTTCGTGCACTCGTAATTGATGATATCCGGATCTTAAATCAATTTTTGAAAAGTAAGTAGCGCCTTGAAGTTGATCAAACAGATCATCTATACGTGGCAATGGATAACAGTTTTTGATTGTTAGTTTATTGAGCTCCCGATAGTCAATGCACATTCTGAATGAACCATCCTTCTTTTTCACAAAAAGAATTGGTGCTCCCCATGGTGAGAAATTAGGCCTGATAAAACCTTTGTCTAACAGTTCTTGCAATTGACCTGACAGTTCTTGCATTTCGGATGGCGCAAGCCGATACGGGGCTTTATCAACAGGTGCTGCACTTGGAATCAAGTCAATCCGAAATTCAACTTGTCTCACTGGGCTAATCCTGAGATATCCTCAGGAAATACTTCAGGAAAATCTTTGACTACTGGGATGTCTGTGATTTGTTTGGGTGAAGAATTGTGCTCAGTCACGTGTGCCAGAAAAGCATAACAGCCTTTCCTTAAGAATTTCTGAGCTCGCATACAAGATATAATACCAAGTTTTCTACCAGCTCGTTCTCCTTGAACTATCAGTGTATTACCGTTAGGTAATGGAATACGGATCATCTTGTTTTGACACACAACTTCCGCTTGGTTATCAGAAAGCCAGTCCATACCGACAACGACATCAAAGCTCCCAAGCTCAATAGGAAGTAAATTGATATGGAAAAGATGATCATTCAGATTCAAGGAACATCCTTGAATAACACTGTTAGTTTTGATTAACTTGCCATTAGCAAGTTCAATAACATAAGGAGTTTCTAGGTCTACAGTAGGCAATGAAATTAATGATGCAAATTCAGGAGAGATAAAGCTCTTATCTGCTCCTGTATCAAACAGAACTGATGCGTATAGATTATTAAGAAGAAACGTACCAGTGACAATATTTGCATCATGTCTTGCCTCGGTCGCACCAATCTGGAAAGCTCTACCTCTAGCTTCATTTCCCGGATTAGTGTTATTATTGTTTGGACAGTTTCTGATCAAGTGATCAGGACTCCCGCATTTGTAGCATGACCGATTCGTTTGAATGGTTTGTCAGGTTGCTTGATTCGGTTGACGAGCAGGCAAGCTACAATACTTGGTGTAGTGTCCAACTCTATTACAGTTAGCACAAGTAGGACACGGTCCGGAATGATGAAATGAACACCGAGTACATTTAGGTGCCTGTCCAGTGTAACCTTTCTTCTCAGAAATAACAGCACCAAAATTTTTCACAGTTGCCTTACTCTGGTTGATTTCAGCCGGAGCTCTCGCCTTTGTTTTGCCAAACCACTTTCGTTTGGTACCTTTGGAAACACTAGAGGTACCTACATCACTACGGCCCCCGGCCGTCTGAGTTTTTGTTACCAACATACCACTCCTTACCGCCTCATCGGTAAGCTTAGTGGTCAACAGAATTGCACGTTTGAGGGTTGTGGGTTCAGCTGCAGTCACCATTCCCCGAATCTGGGGAACCAAACCCTTAATGTACTTTTCGATCAATGTTGCCTCTGTAGGAAACATATCGGGAAGTAAGCAAGTAAGTTCGTGGAAACGATGGGTATACGCTAAACAATCAGCCCCAATCATCGAGTGATTCCAAAATTCCTCCTGGAGTTTTTGAATCTTAGTGAGTGGGCAGTACTCTGATCTAATCAGAGTTTTAAATTCATTCCAGCCCATCGAGTCGATTGTAGCTGAGCCCAACGTTTTTGCCTGGGTATTCCACCAGGTCAAAGCTAATTCTTTAAAAGAACAGGCAGCATAAGATACCTTATGCTCCTCTAAACACTGGCTGATTTTAAGTTTCGTTTCCATTTCCTCGATCCACCTTAGCAATCCAGCCGCTCCTTCAGTACCAGCGAAAGTAGGAGGATTACAGGAAGCAAAATACTTATAAGTACATCCCTGTCGTGGTGGATCAGGAGCAGTTGTAGTTGTGCCAGTGGTTCTATGAGTTTCCGCGTTGCCATCAGTAGCATTATGTTCAACGTGATTGTGGTCCCCACCAGAACCCGAAGTAATATGAGGTTGATGTGGTATCAAAACACCACAAGCAGATAGCTGTTCTCGCTCAATCCGTGCTATCATTGCTTCGTTTGATTCGGATCCACCTGCACCCACAGGTGGAACAAGGTTTACTCCCGGGTTCACGGGTGGAACAGTATTTGTTTCCAAATTCACCTGTGGATTTGGATTTGATTCAGTATCTACTGGTGGAACTTGATTCGGCTCCGGGTTAGTAATGTTCTTGATAGATCTCTTAGCCGGTCGACCTCGTTTGGGAGCCATTATTCTGCTAACATGCAGACAAACTCAGGTTAGTTTAAGAACATTAAAAATCTAACCCGTTATGTCACATAAATTCAATCACATTCAGTTACACTGAAAGTTTATATTGAAATGTGATTATAAAGAATACAGCATAACTACATGAATTTAGTCCAGACATATTCTCGATACACACAGATCATACAGATATTTGTAGCTATACTCAGTCCTGTTAATTCAAAAACATGTTAAAATATTTTACAGCTCACAGTACTGCGACTTAGATATGTTATTAACCATGTTTTTGATATATGATCACTCAGGACCTTGAGACGTTGCCACACAGGACTTTGAAATGTTGTCACACAGACAATTGAAACGTTGTCACACAGACAATTGAAAGGTTGCCACACAGGGCTTTGATATGATGCCACAAGGGACTTTGATATGTTGCCTCAAGGGACTTTGATATGATGCCACAAGGGACTTTGATATGTTGCCACAAGGGACTTTGATATGATGCCACTAGGGACTTTGATATGATTATCACACATGAATGTTCTCACAGCTCTTTTTCGTTATCTAGTAATTGGTCATATAAGTTTGATATTAACAAACAAGTCATACACAACACACCCATCACTCATTACACAGATAAATATACAACACAACCAGTTTATTAGCATTACCATAGTTCTATACACAAAAAGTTTTGATACAACCCAAAAGTCATGATACCCCAAACCAACAACATCATACCCTACATTTCACAAACTCGGGATCTGTTTACACCAAAATATCCCGCACTCACAACTACTGATCAACCTATGTCACATGATATGTACAATAAAATCACAACTGCTCAGTCCCTCAATCACCCCTCACCGCGTGAAATACCATAAACAATCCAACACCATAGCTATAATGACCAACACTATAGCCACACATAGTAACCTAGCCTCTAGGCTCACCACCTCGAATGCTCCCATCACCACTCCTCTCATCACCATCACTCGCTGCCAAAATGCAGCTATCATCACATGAATCACTGTTCTCCTCATCCTTTCCTCGATCATAGCCCGCCAAGCTTGCGTGCCAGCATCCAGTGCGTTCACCTGCTCCATTAACATCAAATGAGAGGTGAGTATCTCCAACACGGTAGTACGTGTGTCCTCCACAGTAACACGAGACTCCTGTAACTCTAGGCGAGTCCCCTGGAGATCTAGAGTCGCCTGACGAAGCTGCGCCCTAAACTCCGCCTGCTGTGAAGACTCTCCTACCTCAAGTATGGTGTCGGGCTCATCTCTAGGCGCCATCTGACGTCTAGGAGGAAGACCTGTCGTCTTGCGAGCTTTACCTCGCATCCGTCTGAGTCCATCCCACGCTGGGGCTCTCGGTGGAGATGGCATAGTGCTGGTACAGGTGCTGGTACTGGTGCTGGTGGTGTCTGTGGTACAGGTGTAGCAGCCTGTGATGCATCCGCAGATACTTCCGACGGATCGGAATCAGACCCCGAACTCGAGCTCGGTGTATCGTCTAGTATCACGTAAGGAAACCGCTGATAGATGTATCTCTCCCCTTGGTCTGCCATCGCTGTATAAACTGAATACTCGAATCAGTACCATGAAAAAAATATTGAATAATAACATTCAACATACACATTATATCTGACGTTTCCCTATCCTAACACAACTATTCGTTCCTTTAGTTATTAATGTTCCGCTTGAGTCAAATCAAACTAGAATGCACGCGTGTTGCGAGTTTCAGTTATGCTGGCCACTCATAACTGAGATTCGTACCACCTGATTATCCTGGCTTAATTTAAAACAAGTTTTGTTCGTTAACCATGTTCGGTGCTCTCTGTGTCACTATACGAGCCTATGGTTATAGTCTAGGTCTCTAAGTCAACCTAAATTCTATAACATGTGGCTCTGATACCACCCTGTCACACCCCCACCTCTCGTCACCTGTGATGATGTCACTATATACTCTGATATGGTTGCGGAAGCATAGTGGTGATGTGTCACACCCCCAATTTTCAACTAACGGAATCACACCGTTTGGGAACGTGACAAACCAGGATCTCAGATCATTAGACATAACGAAGACCTCTATATGAATTTCAAAACATACTTTGGTCTAAAAACATAATATCAAAGTTTTCAAAGTTTGCGAAAGCGTTTAAAATAATAACAAGTGTAAAAGTTGAATTACAAATTCAAAATTCCCAAATGTATAACTTAAACAGTAAAAATGTAAAACATGCATGCGACTCTATCTCCTAGTCCATGACAGCTTTATTGCGCACCTTAGCGTCCTGAGAAAACATGTAAATCAAGTCAACACAATGGTTGGTGCATAACACAGGTTTTAAGTATTCACAATGTTCAAAACAACAGTTTGAATATCAAGTTTGCAGATAACATAATCACACATGCATAGTCATGATAGCTAGTCATATAAACTATTTACATAAGTGGTCGACACCGAAGCTGACGAATTGCCATGCTATAGCATGTTTTTGCCTTGCCACTATTGTCTAGCACAACAATAGTAAAATGTGTTTGGTCAGTCAAACACCTGCGTAGATCCCATCTACCAGGTGAGGTTTGTCAAACCTAATAGATCTATTTCCAACTACCACGCTTTGCGCTGCGGCAAACTAAACGGTTCGAGGTGTGTAAGGACTTTCAAATTGCTATGTTGTCACATAATGTAAACAGCTAACTCATGCAAGTGATATGTATCTGAAAATAGTTTGTTGCACATGTTTTCTCCCCCAAAACAGTTTAAAATAAGAAAGGGGTCGTGTACGCACCTTTGATAGTTGCAGAATGATCAAACGTACTTAAACTCGCGTAGAAAATCCTCTACGAAGAATCTGTGATTAAACAATAGCCTAAAGTTATTCGGAATGTCGTTTTGTGCTTGAAATCACATACGTGTCAACACACGTATGTTAGAGTGTTAGGAATACGCATACGTAAGTACGCGTGTCTTTGAAATCGTTTAAATAAAATCACATACGATTTTATTTAAATAAACGTAATTATACGCGATTTCGTTTTCGGATTAAAATACCATTTTTATCATTCCAATTGGTTCGGGATGAAATTCTGGTTCTAACGCAATTCGAACGGGTTAAATCGGAGTTTGCATGTGAAAGATATATCAAAAATACCAAAAATGGTATTTTTCCAAAAACCCGGCCATCCCCTGGCTCGAACCCGCGACCCTTCACACGCAACACACACACACTACCATCTCGCTCGCTAGGGTATCGCAACAGATAACCAAATTAAATTGTTTTAAACACTACTTCAAACTAAATCCCATTTGATATTATAGCCGAAGCATTCAACCATCCAATTGACCACGAATTCGAATCTGATCGACCCTAAAATCATAGGGCTTTTTACCCTTGAATCAAAACAAACCAACCTGCAATATTTAATCGGATTCTAAGTCTCAATTGTTTAGAAAAATCCTAAACCGATTACATTACAAGCCCTAAAACTAGAAACCTTAAATTCGTTATAGTTTGATCAAATCAACATGGGCTTACTCTCAAACGGAACAATCTGAAACTAATCATAACAATTAATTTGATTCTACAACTGATTTTCTTGAAAACCCCCAAATCGTTTTTACAACAAGAACCCTAGAATCGAACTCTTATAATTCGTAATTCCATGATGAAATTGACATAGCATTAACCTTAATCGGAATCCTCTGAACCTATCCATGCTATTTAATTTGATTTTTGAATACTTCTAGTTAGGAATCCCCAAAACAGTTTATAAGCTAAACCCTAGAACTCGAATCCTATCAATCCGTTGTAATTTCATGAAATTCGTATATGGATTCCTTAAATCGGAAATTTATGAGAATAACTATGCATATTAATTTGATTATTAAACCGGTTTAATCAACAACCCCCAAAACCGTTCATAGCATGAACCCTAATGATGGAACTTGATCAATTCGTGAACTTTTAATGAAATTGAAATGTGGTTTAGCACAATCGGAGGTTTCTGAAGCTTTATACATAAATCAATTTGACTCTTGAGCGTGTTTGACCACAAACCCCCAAAACCGATTCTAGGATGAACCCTAGAATTCGTATCCCATTAATCCGATATTAGAAGTTGAAATTGACCTGTGGTTATTCTTAATCGGCCCTGTTAGAAGATGTAGGAACAATAACTTACTTGTTTTGATAACGAATTGAAGTATCTCGTCTTCTAGGTTGCTACTTCGGCCGACCTCAATCCAATTCCTCAATCCGATGCTTCTGCGATCGAAATGGTGTATGCTAGATACTCTGAGAATACCGATTGAAGTGTAGGAGCGTTCAATTGTGAATGTCCTAATCGAATTTATCGAATTTGATCCACAATTGCTACGGTTACAACCTTTAGTCTTCAATCCATGATTAATTCGAAGTTGTAGGGACTTAAAACGCCTGATTGATGATAATAATCATCAGTACACTTAATTGGGAGGTTTAATTTGATTAACTCCAACCGTTACATGTATATTTCGAATTAAATCATGACTAACACCCACGAATTTTGACTTCTAAAGTCAAAATTGGACTTTTAAATCAATTACAAGTCTTAATTTTGTAATTAGAGCAAATTGAGACTGATTTCTACTAATTCCAATCCTTTAGGTATGGTTTAGCTCAATTGCATAACAATTCGGTTAACAAAGTTGAGCCGAAAATCCCGAATTGTCACTAATTGGTTCAATAGGAATATTATTGGGCTAAGTTAACTCATTTGGGCCAATTAGGCCTACCTTAGGCTCATTGGGCCTACCTTCTGTCCACTTGGGTCTCACAAAATATAATTGGGCCTATCTTGGGCCTTGAATTTGTAATTGGTCCTCCTTTGGGCCTCAGGTTTGTGATTGGGCTTATCTCCTATTCAATTGGGCCTCATGACTACTATTGGGCCTCATTGGCCTTACTGGGCCTTCTTTGGCTTTACTGGGCCTTCTTGGGCCTTACTGGGCCTTCTTTGTCTTGTTGGGCCTGCGATCTAACCACTTTCAGTTAACGAGGTTAATCCGAAAAGTCGGATTGTCACATCATCCCTTGTTGAAGGAATTTTCGTCCCGAAAATTAGTAAGTGTTAGGAGTAGTTAGGAAACTACTTACGAATTTAAATCGTACGTGTTAGTGTAATTTGATCATTCTGTGTACTTGTGTCTCACACACAAAATCTAATGCTTGCAACATCACAACTAAATGTGATCGTTCAATGTGACTGTTCGTGTGTACACTAGTTAGTTCACCTAACTGTGACTGTTTGTGTTTGATCATACTGTGTTGTGTAACCTCACACATAGTGAGTTTCTGTATCTGTTTGTACTATGCAACCCCGCACATAGCAAAATGTGTGTAACTAATCATACATGTACTACCATATGTACTACCATAACATGTAACATATGAAATGTAGCACATAAAATATAAAATGTAATGTAATCATGCATGTACTACCATAACATGTAACATATGAAATGTAGCACATAAAATGTATAAAATATAATGTAGCACAAATGTTTGTAATAAACCAATTGAATAAAGTGTTTGTGCTTACCAGTTTGAAATTTGCAGTGTTGATGTGTGAAGCATCACGTCATCCCCTTGTTGAAGGAAATTTCGTCCCGAAATTTAACGTGCGCTCTCAGTGTTAGCAGTAGCTGTTTTGAATAGATGAGGATATTTCTTCATCATTTGATCTTCCCGTTCCCATGTGAATTCAGGACCACGTCGTGAATTCCATCGGACTTTGACTATCGGAATCTTGCTTTGCTTAAGTTGTTTGACCTCTCGGTCCATGATTTCTGCTGGTTCTTCAATGAATCGTAACTGTTCATCCACTTGTATTTCTTCCAACGGTACAATCAATGTCTCATCAGAAAGACATTTCTTTAAGTTCGATACGTGAAAAACATCATGAACTCCACTGAGTTCATCCGGTAGTTTGAGTTGATACGCAACCGGACCAATCCTTTTCAGAATCTCAAAAGGTCCTACGTAACGTGGACTAAGCTTCCCGCGCTTGCCAAATCGTATCACACCTTTCCAAGGTGATACCTTTAGAAGAACTCGGTCTCCTACTTGAAATTCCAACGGCTTACGACGTTTGTCAGCATAACTCTTTTGTCGATCCCGGGCCGCTGCCATACGGTTCCGGATTTGAACTATCTTCTCTGTCGTCTCGTGCACCAGCTCAGGACCTGTTATCTGACTATCACCAATTTCAGCCCAGCAAACTGGTGAACGACATTTACGACCATACAAAGCTTCAAACGGTGCTGCTTGAATACTTGTATGATAACTATTATTGTAAGAGAATTCCACTAACGGTAAGTGATTTTCCCAACTGTCACCAAAGTCAATTACACAAGCTCGTAACATATCCTCGAGCGTTTGAATCGTTCGTTCACTTTGACCGTCGGTCTGCGGATGATAGGCTGTACTCATATCCAAGCGAGTCCCCAATGACTTATGAAGTGATTTCCAAAAGTTGGAAGTAAATCGGGCATCCCGATCTGATATGATAGAGATTGGCACGCCATGCCGTGCTACCACTTCCTTGATGTAAATGCGAGTCAGTTTCTCCATCTTATCAGTTTCCTTGATTGCAAAGAAATGTGCAGATTTCGTTAATCGATCAACAATTACCCATATCGTATCACAACCACTCGGTGTACGGGGTAACTTAGTAATAAAGTCCATCGAAATCTGTTCCCATTTCCACATCGGTATCTCTGGTTGTTGCAGTAAACCAGATGGCTTCTGATATTCAACTTTGACTTTCGAACAAGTCAAACATTTGCTAACGTACTTAGCAATATCAGCTTTCATATGAGGCCACCAATACAGTGCCTTCAAGTCATGATACATCTTGTCTGATCCCGGATGGACTGAATATCTGGACTTGTGTGCTTCATCCATCACGAGTTCCCTTAAACCTCCATACAAAGGTATCCACACTCGATCAAAGATGAGAATGTCATCGATGTTCAGCGTGTTCTTCTTCAGACTGTGAATAGATGAGAATGTCATCGATGAAAACAATGACAAACTTATCAAGATAAGGTTTACAAACACGATTCATGAGATCCATGAATACAGCTGGAGCGTTTGTCAACCCAAATGGCATGACCAAGAACTCATAATGGCCATAGCGTGTCCTGAATGCTGTTTTTGGAATATCCTCCTCCTGGACTCTTAGTTGATGATAACCAGACCTGAGATCAATCTTCGAGTAGTAACTCGAACCTTGCAACTGATCAAACAGATCGTCAATTCTGGGTAACGGATACCGGTTCTTGATAGTGACCTTGTTCAATTCCCGGTAATCGATACACATACGGAAAGTCCCGTCCTTCTTCTTAACAAATAAGACTGGAGCTCCCCACGGTGAAAAACTAGGTCGTATGAAACCCTTATCCAACAACTCTTACAATTGTGTAGATAATTCTTGCATCTCAGACGGTGCAAGTCGATAAGGCGCCCTAGCTATCGGTGCTGCATCTGGTGTAAGGTCGATTCAGAATTCCACCTGTCTGATAGGCGGTAATCCCGGCAAGTCTTCTGGAAATACCTCCGGAAATTCACAAACTACTGGAATCTCTTCAATCTTCCTCTCAGCTACCGGTTTTTCAGTTATAAGTGCTATAACTGCCGTATGACCTTTACGCAGACACTTGTGTGCTTTCATACAAGATATGAGACGCAGTGGCGTACTGCTCTTCTCGCCTTGTACATACAATGTCTCTCCCTGTGAAAGAGGTATGCGAACAATCTTTTCATGGCATACGATTTCAGCCTGGTGTTTGGATAACCAGTCCATGCCAATGACTACATCAAAACTACCTAAAGTAATAGGCATAAGATCAATTTCCAATGTCTGACCCATCAAATCAAGCATACATCCCTTAAAGATTTGTTCAACTACTATTAACTTACCATCAGCTAATTCCACAGTGTATGGACTATCTAAGGCAGTGGGACTAACATTTAGCAACTTAGCAAGGGAACTAGATACAAAACTCCGGTCGGCACCAGTGTCAAATAACATAGAGGCATAGTGATTATTTAAGAAGAACGTACCCATAACAATGTTGGGATCCTCCCGTGCTTGACGTCCTCCAATCACAAACGCCCTGCCCCTAGCACCATTGTTGTTGTTGTTGTTGTTATTGTTATTGTTGTTATTGGTGTCATTACCATTACCATTGCCGTTGCCATTGCCATTTGCATTATTATCCCCACCTTTCTTGAGTTGTGGGCAATCTTTCTTAAAGTGCCCCATCTTGCCACACTCAAAACAACCCTTCTGTGCGTTGTTCTGATTATTATTCTGGTTGTTGTGGTTGTTTTGTAGCTCTCCCCGACAATCCTTAGCTGCATGCCCCATCTTACCACACCTTTGACACTTAGCTCTATCACACTGATTACCGGCATGATGAAACCCACACCTGTTGCACTTGGGGTGTTTACCAATATAACCCCCCGATGATGACGATTGCTGACCACTGTTTGAATTATGGTAAGACTTGTTTGAGTCTTGCTTCCGGTTCTGCTGATACAATTGTTGGTTGTGACCCTTGGATTTGTTACCTTCCCACTTCCTTTTATGGTCTCCCACCTTGGTAGCCGATGTTCGTTTAGGCAGAGTCCCCTGTAATACTGCCTGATCAGTAAGCTGATGCGCTAAACGAACAGCTTGTTGAATGGTGGTGGAATTTGCTGAAGTAACCAACCCCTGGATCTGAGGCACTAGTCCTCCAATGTATCTTTCAATCCACTTACTGGCTGGAGTAGCCATGTGTGGTAGAAGTCTGGCCAATTCATGTGACCGGGTCGTGTACTCTTCGATATTTGATCCCTCCATCTTGAGGTGCCAGTATTCTTCCTCTAGTTTTTGCATCTCACTACGAGGACAGTACTCCTCCTGCATTAAAGTTTTGAAGCCATTCCAAGTCAAAGCATTAGCCTCCCCCAATCCCAAAGTCTGAACATTTGAGTTCCACCAAGTTAATGCTGGACCCTCCAATGTTCCTGTAGCAAACTTCACCTTGCTCTCGTCAGGGCAGTTGCACATCTCGAACACAGATTCTGCCTTTTCAATCCATCGAAGGAGTCCTATGGCCCCCTCCGACCCTTTGAAGTTGTGTGGTTTACAGTCCAAGAACATCTTGAACGTGCATAACTGTGGGTTAACCAGTCCCCCTGCCGGACCCTGTGGCCCTATGGTGTGTGTCTGAGCATATTGTGCGATTGCCTCTGCGACTCTGTTATTGATTAGCTCGTTGAGCTCAGCAACTGTCATGTGAACGTTCTCGTTGGCCATTATCTTCCTAATTAAAAGAAATGTTAGAGCATTATCAAAATCCAATGTGACATGTGTAAGCAAACAACAAACACAACATGTAATAAATCAACACAACTGTTGGAAATAAATAATAGCTTTTCAATAGATAGAAATTTTGATTAGAGTACAATACTTTTGAA
Organism: Mikania micrantha; assembly: GCA_009363875.1. Taxonomy (NCBI): domain Eukaryota; kingdom Viridiplantae; phylum Streptophyta; class Magnoliopsida; order Asterales; family Asteraceae; genus Mikania; species Mikania micrantha. The sequence continues at coordinate 626,719 of CM018681.1, forward strand.
ATCAAAACATAACTTTCCAAACATCTAGTGTAGGAACACAACCCGTTCCTAATAAGTTTAAACAAAACAAGGAAACTCAATCATCCTCAACAGAGGATTCAGGATCAGAATCAACAACTGGTGCTGGTTCTTCCTCTTCTTCCTCTTCATTCTCTGAGGCTACTAAATCCTCTAAGGCTTCTATTCTGCCCTCCAAGATCTCAGCTCGGTTCTCTGAAGCTTCAAGACGACCAATCAAATTAATCATCTCATCCCGCATATCATGAACCAGATGGGCAAGTTCCTCTTGCCTCTCATTAGCATCCCATAGTTCCTGAGAGTGTTGTGCGATCCTATCTTCTGCCTCGTACAAATCCTCGCGCAGTTTGGCGATCTCCTCAGCGTCCGTCCTTTGCCTCTTAGGCTCCGAAATATCCAATACTGGTGGTGGATGTGTAGAAGGTCCCTCAGCAGGGATCTGCTGAGTGCCCTCCACTGGCTCCTCCTCCGGATCCTCATCCGGGTCCTCATCCGGATCCTCCTCTGGATCCTCGTCTGGATCCTCCTCCGGATCTGAGTCAACCCTCTCATATGGTGGAGAAGATGGAATAGGTGGTGGTGGTGATGACGGTGGTGCCGGAACTATCGGTGCCTCGTCCTCAGAATCATCAATATAGATGTAAGGTACTGATGATGATGCCATGCCTGTTACATAATACCATATGTAAGTGCAGTGCCATGGAATGTGTAAGCAAGTCAATTACATAATGTCATATGTAATTTCTAAGTAATACATGTAAGCATAGGTGTCTAATGTCTAACAGTCATAGTCTAAGTCTACAAATGCAAACCTAATTCGCTGTAACCAATGGCTCTGATACCAATCAGTCACACCCCCAATTTTCAACTAACGGAATCACACCGTTTGGGAACGTGACAAACCAGGATCTCAGATCATTAGACATAACGAAGACCTCTATATGAATTTCAAAACATACTTTGGTCTAAAAACATAATATCAAAGTTTTCAAAGTTTGCGGAAGCGTTTAAAATAATAACAAGTGTAAAAGTTGAATTACAAATTCAAAATTCCCAAATGTATAACTTAAACAGTAAAAATGTAAAACATGCATGCGACTCTATCTCCTAGTCCATGCCAGCTTTATTGCGCACCTTAGCGTCCTGAGAAAACATGTAAATCAAGTCAACACAATGGTTGGTGCATAACACAGGTTTTAAGTATTCACAATGTTCAAAACAACAGTTTGAATATCAAGTTTGCAGATAACATAATCACACATGCATAGTCATGATAGCTAGTCATATAAACTATTTACATAAGTGGTCGACACCGAAGCTGACGAATTGCCATGCTATAGCATGTTTTTGCCTTGCCACTATTGTCTAGCACAACAATAGTAAAATGTGTTTGGTCAGTCAAACACCTGCGTAGATCCCATCTACCAGGTGAGGTTTGTCAAACCTAATAGATCTATTTCCAACTACCACGCTTTGCGCTACGGAAAACTAAACGGTTCGAGGTGTGTAAGGACTTTCAAATTGCTATGTTGTCACATAATGTAAACAGCTAACTCATGCAAGTGATATGTATCTGAAAATAGTTTGTTGCACATGTTTTCTCCCCCAAAACAGTTTAAAATAAGAAAGGGGTCGTGTACGCACCTTTGATAGTTGCAGAATGATCAAACGTACTTAAACTCGCGTAGAAAATCCTCTACGAAGAATCTGTGATTAAACAATAACCTAAAGTTATTCGGAATGTCGTTTTGTGCTTGAAATCACATACGTGTCAACACACGTATGTTAGAGTGTTAGGAATACGCATACGTAAGTACGCGTGTCTTTGAAATCGTTTAAATAAAATCACATACGATTTTATTTAAATAAACGTAATTATACGCGATTTCGTTTTCGGATTAAAATACCATTTTTATCATTCCAATTGGTTCGGGATGAAATTCTGGTTCTAACGCAATTCGAACGGGTTAAATCGGAGTTTGCATGTGAAAGATATATCAAAAATACCAAAAATGGTATTTTTTCCAAAAACCCGGCCATCCCCTGGCTCGAACCCTCGACCCTTCACACGCAACACACACACACTACCATCTCGCCCGCTAGGGTATCGTAACAGATAACCAAATTAAATTGTTTTAAACACTACTTCAAACTAAATCCCATATGATATTATAGCCGAAGCATTCAACCATCCAATTGACCACGAATTCGAATCTGATCGACCCTAAAATCATAGGGCTTTTTACCCTTGAATCAAAACAAACCAACCTGCAATATTTAATCGGATTCTAAGTCTCAATTGTTTAGAAAAATCCTAAACCGATTACATTACAAGCCCTAAAACTAGAAACCTTAAATTCGTTATAGTTTGATCAAATCAACATGGGCTTACTCTCAAACGGAACAATCTGAAACTAATCATAACAATTAATTTGATTCTACAACTGATTTTCTTGAAAACCCCCAAATCGTTTTTACAACAAGAACCCTAGAATCGAACTCTTATAATTCGTAATTCCATGATGAAATTGACATAGCATTAACCTTAATCGGAATGATCTGAACCTATCCATGCTATTTAATTTGATTTTTGAATACTTCTAGTTAGGAATCCCCAAAACAGTTTATAAGCTAAACCCTAGAACTCGAATCCTATCAATCCGTTGTAATTTCATGAAATTCGTATATGGATTCCTTAAATCGGAAATTTATGAGAATAACTATGCATATTAATTTGATTATTAAACTGGTTTAATCAACAACCCCCAAAACCGTTCATAGCATGAACCCTAATGATGGAACTTGATCAATTCGTGAACTTTTAATGAAATTGAAATGTGGTTTAGCACAATCGGAGGTTTCTGAAGCTTTATACATAAATCAATTTGACTCTTGAGCGTGTTTGACCACAAACCCCCAAAACCGATTCTAGGATGAACCCTAGAATTCGTATCCCATTAATCCGATATTAGAAGTTGAAATTGACCTGTGGTTATTCTTAATCAGCCCTGTTAGAAGATGTAGGAACAATAACTTACTTGTTTTGATAACGAATTGAAGTATCTCGTCTTCTAGGTTGCTACTTCGGCCGACCTCAATCCAATTCCTCAATCCGATGCTTCTGCGATCGAAATGGTGTATGCTAGATACTCTGAGAATACCGATTGAAGTGTAGGAGCGTTCAATTGTGAATGTCCTAATCGAATTTATCGAATTTGATCCACAATTGCTACGGTTACAACCTTTAGTCTTCAATCCATGATTAATTCGAAGTTGTAGGGACTTAAAATGCCTGATTGATGATAATAATCATCAGTACACTTAATTGGGAGGTTTAATTTGATTAACTCCAACCGTTACATGTATATTTCGAATTAAATCATGACTAACACCCACGAATTTTGACTTCTAAAGTCAAAATTGGACTTTTAAATCAATTACAAGTCTTAATTTTGTAATTAGAGCAAATTGAGACTGATTTCTACTAATTCCAATCCTTTAGGTATGGTTTAGCTCAATTGCATAACAATTCGGTTAACAAAGTTGAGCCGAAAATCCCGAATTGTCACTAATTGGTTCAATAGGAATATTATTGGGCTAAGTTAACTCATTTGGGCCAATTGGGCCTACCTTCTGTCCACTTGGGTCTCACAAAATATAATTGGGCCTATCTTGGGCCTTGAATTTGTAATTGGGCCTCCTTTGGGCCTCAGGTTTGTGATTGGGCTTATCTCCTATTCAATTGGGCCTCATGACTACTATTGGGCCTCATTGGCCTTACTGGGCCTTCTTTGGCTTTACTGGGCCTTCTTGGGCCTTACTGGGCCTTCTTTGTCTTGTTGGGCCTGCGATCTAACCACTTTCAGTTAACGAGGTTAATCCGAAAAGTCGGATTGTCACATGATGTCTCAGAGAATAGATGTGACTTACTTGAACCGATATCACAGCACACAGATTCACTTAAAATAAATATATTACAAGGGTTTCGTAAATACATCAACATTACAGCTTAGTTTAGTACACAATCTAATATCCTTTAATTACAAAAGTGTGATGTGCATCCTCACCGTGTCGTCACTGTTGCCCTGCAAAAATGTTGAGTTTAAAACGTCAGCACAAAGCTGGTGAGTTCGACAGCTTATTTAAACAATATGATATGATATGTAAGTTCTCAAAGAGTTCAGTTCCGGATAACCATGGGACCCGTATCTAGTTCCTTTCGAACAGTTGTTCGTTACGAAGATACTACCCGTCGGTAAATATCTTAATGCCTCATTATCTTAATGTCTATCACTAACATTAAGAAGTGTTTTGGAAACAGGTACCAAACATTCACACCAGGGGAGATGCAATCCTCCCAACGAATGGGTTGTCAGCCAATAGTACTATCAATGATTCCTGTTCGGCCCCACATGGGTTCACTAGATACAGTTCAAGAGATGAGGACTTTTGATACTGTGATAAAGATGCTAACGGCAAAATCCCATGAAATCACACAAAAGACACATGAAATCACACAGATATCAGTGATGCATATCATATGTTCAGAAACAGTTTGGAGAGTTACCCCGATGTTTATAAAACATTAAAAATAAAAGGGGTTGTACGAAACTCACCTGATGATATATAGGTAGCAAAATATCTCGAAACTGATGACAAAGAGATGATTCTGCATTTAGTTATATTTTATGAATTATTTATGTTCTAGTTTACTGATTAGATCTTTCTGAACGTTCAATGTCAAAGACATTGCTTAGTAAGTCATCAAACCGTTATTAAATGTTTAATTGCTTAATTTAGTATTATATCATACAATGTATGATAATGTAGGAACCTACATTGCATTAGATTCCTAATACAAGGTTGATGACACTCTTGATTAATCAGATTAATCTCAGATTAACCAAATAGTTAATGTTGTTGATTATGATACAGTAACAGTTTCTAGATAATTTAATGGCTTAGGAATGATCAATCCTTGTTATTGATTACCCAATTATCATGAAATATCACAATGTAGCATCAGAATAGGTGTATGAACCATGTTTAACATACTAATCTGACTGTTATCATAAGCGTCAGATAATTGTTCCAATGAGTATGTTAATGATTGTAATTAGTTTGAAACACTTGGATTTAACCTTGCATTTCAAGGATTAACCCAACTAATCACCTACATTGTTATAATCAAATGGATTAAACCATTATAATCATGGGTAGGGTTTCATGCAAACCGGGCATTACAACGGATCAAAACAAGGATTTAACCGTTAAAACTTCGTGTTCTTTGTTTATAATCAATCCTAGCCATCATCTAGGCAATAATCAACCATCCTAACTATGTCATTACGTTCAAAATCAAGATTTAATCAACCAGAATCAAACCAGAAAGTTTAAACGGATCATTACCTAATCTGACGGATTTCTGACTTCAAAACAACGATCAGAACTCGTATAGATAATCCCTGGTGCGATCCTTGGCTTCAGAAGGTTTCAAAATGATGATTTGAAGGTGGTTTGGCCGGAATTTTCGTCTGGTGGTCGAAACAGTTCGAGAAGATAAATAAAATAATCGTTTGCATGAAATCTGATGAAGTAGCAGATCAGATTGTTGCACCGCCACACTCGTCGCGTACCGCGACCAGAAGCCAAAGAGGGCTTCGCGTACCGCGAAGAAATTCGGGAATCTCAGATATTTTACATTCATCGCATACCGCGGAGGACTCTCAAGCCCACCTCCGCGTACCGCGACGAGCCCATTCGATCAACACTTAGAAATTTTTCTTCGTTTTTCGATTTCGGGCAATCCAGGACTCCGTTTTGCACACGGTTTTCGCCCACGTTCATCATTTCTTGCCTATTATCAATCTGTAACAATTACAATCATCCAATCAACGTGGATTTCTAGAACGATCAAATGTGCTTACATCATTGATGACGTAATTCTCGTATGCAACTGTCACACATTAGATAAATTTAAAATATATAAAACTGAAGTAGAGTTGCAAAGAAATGAATTAATTAAGTAATTACGCATTGATAGGGGAGGTGAATATTATGATCCAAGTTATTTTCAATCGGTGGGGATTATTCATCAAACCACTGCTCCTTACACTCCACAACAAAATGGAGTGTCTGAGAGGAAAAATAGAGTGTTAAAAGAAATGGTTAATTCTATGCTATCATATTCTGGTTTAAGTGAAGGATTCTGGGGTGAGGCTATGTTAACAGCCTGTTATTTATTAAATAGAGTTCCAAATAAAAGGAACAAGATAACCCCATATGAACTTTGGTATGGCAAGCCTCCAAATTTGAACTATTTAAGAATTTGGGGTTGCAGAGCTGTAGTAAGGCTTAATGAACCCAAAAGAAAAAATTTGGGAGAAAGAGTATAGATTGCATCTTTATTGGATATGCAGAACATTCCAAGGCATATAGGTTCTATGTTATAGAACCTAATGATTATGTTTCGGTAAATACTGTTGTTGAGTCAAGAGATGCAATATTTGATGAGGATAGATTTTCATCAATATCTAGACCAAAGGATATGATTGTGAGTTCAAGTAACTCTGAAGAAATTAATCATAAAGAAATTCCTTCTACTTCAAATGAACCTAGAAGAAGTAAAAGAGCAAGAATAGCCAAAGATTTTGGTTATGATTTTCAGCTATATTTAGTTGAAGGATCTAGAGATGAGATTCAAGCTAAATATGAATATTGTTTCAATATTGAGGAAGATCCAAAAACTTATAATGAGGCTATGGCATCTCGAGATGTTGCTTTCTGGAAAGAGGCAATTAATGATGAGATGGACTCTATTATGCAAAATAATACTTGGAGATTGACAGATTTACCTCCTGGTTGTAAACCATTAGGTTGTAAATAGATATTTAAGAAAAAGATGAAAGTGGATGGTTCCATTGATAAGTTTAAAGCTAGATTGGTCATTCAAGGCTTTAGACAAAAGGAATGTATTGATTATTTTGATACATATGCTCCAGTAGCAAGGATATCCACTATTAGATTGTTGATTGCTTTAGGAGCAATACACAATCTAGTGATCCATCAAATGGATGTAAAAACTGCTTTCTTGAATGGTGATTTGGATGAGGAAATATATATGAAACAACCTGAAGGTTTTGTTTTGCCTGGTAATGAGCATAAGGTGTGTAAACTTGTTAAGTCACTGTATGGTTTAAAACAAGCACCTAAACAATGGCATCAAAAGTTTGATGATGTTGTATTGTCAAGTGGTTATGTGCTTAACCAATCTGATAAATGTGTATACAGCAAATTTGATAATTCTGGTAAAGGAGTTATAATTTGTTTGTATGTAGATGACATGTTGATATTTGGTACAAGCCAAGATCAGGTTGATAAAACAAAACAATTTTTGTCATTTAAATTTTCTATGAAAGACATGGGAGAAGCTGAGGTGATTCTTGGTATTAGAATCAAGCGTGAAAACAATGGAATTTGTATTACTCAATCTCATTACATTGAGAAAATATTGAAAAAGTTTAATTTTCAAGATTGTTTTTCATCTAGTACTCCAATGGATCCTAATATCAAGTTGTTACCTAATAAAGGTGTTGCAGTATCACAACTTGAATATTCAAGGGTTATTGGTTCTCTCATGTATGCCATGATTAGCACTAGGCCAGATATAGCTTTTGCTGTTGGGAAACTAAGTAGATATACTAGTAATCCTAGTTCAAATCATTGGCAAGCATTAAACCGAGTACTTAGGTACTTGAAAGGAACCATGAATTATGGTTTGAATTATACAAGATTTCCTTCAATTTTAGAAGGATATTCTGATGCAAGTTGGATCACTAATATGGAAGATCATTCTTCCACAAGTGGATGGGTATTTCTTCTTGGTGAAGGAGCTATCAGTTGGGCATCTAAAAAGCAAACTTGCATTACTAATTCAACAATGGAATCTGAGTTTGTAGCATTAGCCGCGGCTGGTAAAGAAGCTGAATGGCTAAAGAACTTGATTTATGAAATTCCATTGTGGCCCAAACCGATATCACCAATATCAATTAGATGTGATAGTGCTGCAACTTTGGCTAAAGCCTATAGTCAAGTGTATAATGGGAAGTCTAGACACTTAGGTGTTATACACAGCATGATTCGTGATCTAATTACAAATGGTGTAATATCATTGGAGTTTGTGAAAACTCAACAAAATTTAGCTGATAATTTAACCAACGGGTTATGTAGAGATCTTGTGCACAAATCAGCTAAAGGGATGGGATTAAAGTCCATTTGAAATCTTTGCTGTTGAGATACCCAATTCATATCTTACATACATTAGGTGTAGAATTCAATGTAGAAAGCTTAACATCTAAAGATTGGAACACATTAGTAGATTCATCCAAGGTATGTGTTCAGACCTGCAAGTTGAAGAGGTTGAATTCATAAATTCTTAATAGTTCTTTTGAAAAATTGCATATGCAGGTGCGAGATAAAAAGAACTACCTATATGAACATGAAGTTTAGCTGCTTCAAGAAGCTGGGACTTGGCTTTGATATGTTTATGAAGGATATGGACATAAGCTAGTAAAAATTGTGTCATGTAAGAACTTATAAGTATGTAAACTTGTGTGTATATTATCTTTAGGTATTTAATGTTGAATAGATTGGGTTCAATCCTTAGAGATACCTAATAAATTCGAATATTTGAAATGTGTAATATACTAAGATGAAATTCAATCGTCACGATATTTCATTTATGCATAAGTTTGAAATTGTTGTGATTTTGTTTTTTAAATTAATCAAGGGTTACACTAAAATAGGGGAGGATTGTTAGATATTTTAGTGTAATTGGGGTTAATTTTATCGATCAATATGAATTATAAAATCATTAAACAAGGTGGGTGTGGGGTGCACGCTTGTTTAATATTTTATAAATTCAATGGGGGTTCCAAGGGGGCAACGCCCCCTTGGCAGGGGTCCGGGGGCAGCGCCCCCGGTTAGCGGGGTCCAAGGGGCAGAGCCCCTGGCTGGGGTCGAAACCGTTGTTCTACATTTTGATCGATGATTGCAGAATCTGGTTCATTCAATCGAATTCACAGCGAATATTAATACTTGTTCTTGAGCGAAATTGAATTTTATCCGATCAAATATTTGGGTGAACCGCAAATAGTTTGATCTGAAAGTGCAATCCACGACTTTCAGTTTCATCCGATTGTTTGCTTTCTGGAAATTCTCTACAGGAACCAGAGGCGATCGTTCTAAAACCCTAACGATCTAACCCTAACCTGCAATCTCGAACGAAGGAACCCTCGTTCGAACGAAGGAACCCTCGGTGGTTTCTGCAACGGCGGTGGAGGAGGAGACCGCGTCTGGTGGAGATCGAACGACCTAGGGTTTCGTCTCCCCTTTCCTCCGATCGAACGACTAGGGTTCGCGTCTGTGGAGGAGGAGATCGCGTCTGGTGGAGATCGGTGGAGGGCGGCGGCGGTGGAGATCGGTGGAGGGCGTCTGGTGTTCGTCGATGGGAAGAAGAGAAAGGGACGGAAGAGGTTTGAAGAGGTTTAAAGAGGATGGTCCATGTCTTTTCCAAGAAGAGGTCTCGCAGACGTTTTTTAATGAAATGTCTGCGAGAAAACGAACACCCTTCATCTGTCCGTTGTCTGCGGGGCACAGACAAAAGAGGTTTCGCAGACGTTTTTGATAAAAACAAACAGCCCCTTAGAGTCATAATTTGCTTTGGTACGGATTGTAAACATGCAGAGTTAGAAAGGAGAATCAATCAAGTTTCTAGGAAAGTATTATAACTAGTATTATTTGATATAAGATAATATACGGGAGATTAAGATATTTAAATACGTGTAAAGTAGATAGTTGACATCACATGTGAAGAGCATAGAAACTTTCACAAATAAGAGGAACGAAGACGGATCAATAATGCCTTTAGAAGAGAAGATTAGACGTGATTTATAAGATTATAAATCCAAGGACATTATTGGTGATAGGCTAGAATTATTAGAGTTATCCACTAAAGTTTTTAGTATTTTTGAGATGGCATGCAATTTTGGTATTTCTAACACTTTATCTTGGATTGTATCCAACTTAGTTTTCATTTATTCCTATGTGTCGATTTTAGATCTACCTTTTGCTACTTTATACCCTCTTACACTACTAATATATTCAGGTATGATTCTTGTTATATTTTATTTATGTGTATTTTTAAGTATTTTTCTTTCCACTAAAAAAAATAAGAAAATAAGATTTTTTTAAAGGGTTTCTTTCAAAGTGTGCACTTTATTACATGAATAGATGAAGAGTTTGTTCTTATATATCTTACATTTTTGATACCATACAAAGAAACATTTTTTGTATGATCATTTTTATTTTACACAATTAATTGAATTTAGGTATACAAAACATAATGGTTGTTTGGACCGGTTGGTTAAAAAACAACCAACTACCAAATGATTTGTGTTTGAATAACCCATCAGCTAAAGTGAGTGTTAGAGACTTGTGAGATCATGTCTTTGGCAATTGAAGAGTGTGTTTGTTTGAGTAAACAATTACAGAAAGGCAAGAACAATTAATAACACTAGAGAATAATCTTAAGATTCTCCTAATTAAAGGGTTTCTTTCGAAGTAAGCATGGGATAGATGACCAATTTGTTCTTATCTCACTTTTTTGAAACCACAAGATCGAGTGGTATTTTGCTAAGTGTGTTTTTTTGTATCGTCATTATGTATTTTATATAATTAAAAGTATTTAATTCATAGGAATTTAGGTATACAAACATAATGTTGTTGGGATCCGTTGGGTGAAACAAAATTGTGTCATTTCCTTTAACTACATAAGCAACCAACAATGTCAATCATGATAATAAAGAATTAATATATTGTCTTAAAAGTGATGATGCTTTTACAAATGAACTTTGTTGAAAGGCATAATATAAACTTTTTTAAAAAATCAATCCTGCAAGAGTTATATTACAAATATTTATGATACGTGATATATACCACCATGTGTATCTTTGCTCTTAATCTCTCCTTAAGATTGTTACACTACAATAAGTTAGTTAATTACTTAATTAAATTTTAAGAAACAGCAACCTTTAGACGGGAATGGATTTTACAAATTCTGTATTTAGGAAACCGTATTTTATTTCTTTTTTTTCAACTATACAAGTAAAGTTTTATTTTTATTCTTCAAAAGAAAAATGAATTGTACGTGTTATTCTCCCCACTAAAAATTGTTAGTGAATAACTTTGAAATCCATGATTGCGACTAATAAATAAAGTAAATTTGGAACATAATTTTTATCCAAAGCCAAAATTTTCGTGAAAAGTCATATTTATATGTTTGTTTAGAGTAAAGCATGATAATGATATTCATATTAATTAAAGCCATGGAGATTATCTGGACCACCAAAAGTAACGAGAGTATCCAATCCGTACGGTTCTGATAATAAATTTTTACTTCACCTAATTATATATATATATATATATATATATATATATATATATATATATATATATATATATATATAGGGGAGGTTCTATAGAAAACTCTCATTTTAAATAAAACTAAGAAAATCTTTAATCCACCATTGATTAATATAATCAATGGTTGAGATAATTAGTGACAAGATTGTAATTAAATAACAATCAAGGGGTTCAATTATATAATTATAAGGGTATATTAGTCCAAATAAATATATTATCTCTCCTATATTAAATAAAATTCCTAAAATCTCACACTTCTCTCTCCTCTCTCATAATTTATATACACAAATTAATTCAAAAAAAATTGCACTCAAAAAATTGAATTCAAACCACATTGATATTTTGATTCAAAAAATCTGAAATTTTCAATCAAATTATATGATTACATATATGTAACCATATATCTGGTTATATATATTTATGTGTTACACACATGATTACATATATGTAATCATATACTAAGTGTTACATATATGAGTCAAAAATTCTGAATTTTTTCAACCAAATTATATGATTACATATATGTAACCATATACTGTCATATACTGCCTGATATATGTAAATAATATATGTGATATACAAAGAATTAATAAACATCAAAACAAACAAACATTTGATTACATGTGTGTAACTAATATATGTAACAACAAAACATACATATATAAATAAAAATTGAGACTTGATTATCACCTGTTTGATTTAAGAAAGAATTTCGTGATTTTGTAATTGATTACATATATGTAACACTATTAGTCACGTATATGTAACAACCGGAAGAAACCGATCTATAGACACTCAATATTGACACAATGAACTTTTATAATCCCATTGTATCTTTTACCAAAAAAATCCAAAGAAAATATCATAAAGAAATCAAGAAATTAAAACATAAAATAGATTCTCTTTCTTTTCAATTACATACCTACAAGCAAGAAAATCAACAAAATGATCACAAGCTAACACCTTTACTCGAAAGATCAAAAAAACATACAATCAAAATAGAAGAATATGATGCCATTTCTTGCTTCTGATTCCTTTTGGATCAAAACACCAGGTTGAATGGAATCTGACTAACCCATTTTTCCCAAAAAGAAGATCTGATAGAGTGATTGATCCATCTACATGTAAGAAATTGGTTTCACAAGAAGCTTAAATGCAAAAGGTTTTACCTGTCATTGTTAATTTCTGAATGCAACTTTCTTATCCATGTGTGAAAGCATACGAGACCACATAAAGCCCTTGCACGAAGAACACACAGATAGCGTCGATAATCAAGATAACACCTAAAATGATTCAGCGGCAAAGCACAAATGGCGTCAACCTGGTCGAGCCGATGCAGGTAACGTTGTGAGACCACAATATCTCACTGGTACACCACGGTAGCCGGTGCGTCCATTAAATGTGTTGCCGCTGGCTGTTGATCGGAGGTGGTGGGGCCGGCTCCAGAATCAATAATGTGGTCCTTCATCAAAATCAAACATCTAGGGCTTTATTTTGTTATTAGTTATGTCTTTTAATTTTAAATATATATTTAATTTAAAAATAACAATTTCCTAAAATAATAAATGAGAGTTTTACTAAAATGCCCTTTAATAAAACAAAAAAAGCAAAAAAATTAAAATTATGTGATTGGTTGGAAAGAGTTTTCATAGTTTTCTTAAAAATAGAGAGTTTTCATTTGAACCTTATATATATATATATATATATATATATATATATATTTAAACAAGAAAACAATTTCATTTTAACCATAAAAACTTAACTATTCAAACTAGAAAAAATAGTAAATTATTCCTTCTTTTTACTTTGGTAACAAAAGTTTTGATGATTGTATTTTGTAAAAGAAAATTTTTGATTTATTTTGGTTAGAAAAGTTTGAATAGTAAATTTTATGTTTTTTTTTTATTTTAGCAAGTTTATGTATTTTAACATGAGAATGGTAAACCTTTAATTATTTTGTGTCAACTACAAAAGATTTTATAGTAATTGTGTGTGTGTGTGTAACTGTGTGTGAATGATTGTAAACTTATATAAAGGATATAATTGACATAACTCAAAATAATACATCAAAAACAATCTTAATTATTGGGTTTTTTTACTCGAATATCATTATTACATTAGCTTAACATTTTATTTTTTTTTAAGTGTATATACAAATTCACATGTGTTGAAAGATATTACACATATGTAAGTGTTTTTTCTTTCATTAATGTGTGTGTGTATATATATAAATAATTTACATTAACGTAAAATCTTAAATGAACATGAATTTAAACATAAAAAAGGAGAAATTGTTATGCTAATGTAATAATGATTCGAAAAAAAACAACGGTTTATATTGATATTAATGGACTATTTCGGGTTTTGTCAATAAAATAGGCTAGTACGAGTTCCATTTCTATATATACACACACAGACACATATAGGGCATCAAATGGTTGTTAGCTCATGAAAATCAAATGACACATTAACTATCGTCTGAGAATTAATATGAAAAGTCCAGGGCACAAGATTGTATCACGTGTCATTATTTTTTTGTTATGGAAGGACATTTAATACATTCTGTTTTGTTTTTTTAACAGCAAACGTTTTATCACCTGAGATCATCCTCACAAATAGATCACCCTTCCGCTTGAAGAACGGAGTGTTGTGACCTGAATCACCCGCCAAAAAGAAACCTACAACTAGAAAAACCTCATACCTCAATCCAGAACAATATTTGCTCTAGTTAAAACTCCAACTCAAGACCTATCAGAAAACTAGATTTAATATAGTGATGACAAGTGTTACCATCTAAAATATTTTAATTAATCAAGTTTTTTATATAAAGTTTACCCCTTTCTTTTTTAGAAATTCATAAATTTTTATACTATATTATTTTTTTTGTAAAAATGGCATCATTATACTCGTCTAATTTTTCTCTTTAATTCTGTTATAATCTCGACTACTTTTTAATTTTTTTTGTCTAGATGATATGTATTTACATCAATGTAACGATTATAAAATAACACATTATTTTGAATTTTTTTCTGATAATTGTAAATCATATCACTGTAATTAAACAACAACGAGAGCGGCCGCTAGGGGTGTTTAAAATATCCGAAACTCGAAAAAATTCGAAATCCGAATCATATCCGAAACCCGAAAAAATCTTATCCGAAATCTATTTCGGGTTTTTCGGGTTGGATAATATGATTTTAGATTCGGGTCGGGTTTCGGATATGCAAAAAACTATTTTCGGGTCGGATATCCGAATAACCCGAAAAAACATGGTGGTTCGGGTTATTCGGATGAATGAATTCGGGTTTTTCGGGTCGGATAATATATTTCGAATTTCGGGTCGGGTTTCGGATAGACTTAAAAAATTTTGAAAACCGAAAAATCCGAATAACTCGTTATCCGACCCGATGAACACCCCTAGCGGCCGCAGTAACAACAGCAGCATCAAGTCAGCAACAACAATGAAAGCTAATTTACGAATACAATTGAATCATTCTTTTTTTGCAATGCCAATAAGAAATTGCATATATAAGAGCTCTTGTCATATACAACCAAATAATGAAATTCCCAAAACTTCCAAAGGAAGAACCAACGCTTGAATGCTAATATCAGATCTCAACACAAAAACCCATTGGCGTTTTAACTTAAAACTAGACTATAAAACATTTTTCTAAAATGAATAAATAAATCCAACCCTAAATTATTAATATTCGAAAACAATAACAAATTTAGCAAGAATCGATTGATAGTTAAAAATAACATGATGTATTTGCAGAGTTGAACGTAAAAAGTGCATCTAGCAGGAATCGAACCTACGAATTTACCTGGTTGGGTGGCCTAAAGGCTGGTCTCTCACTCAAAAACAATACGGGAAGCAAGTTCTCTTATCACACTTGACATAAATAAGGCGTTCATTTGTTCAAGTTTCATAGCTTGATAACCTTGATTCAGATACAGTTTAATTGAATTGATAGCCAAACCGAACCAAATTCCAAATGTTCTAAGCCAAACTAAAAACTAAATTTAAATTCGGTTTGTTAATTTGAATTAGAATTTTAGTAGGATTGATGCCATTGGGTGGTTTTAGCTTCCTCAATTTTGTAATAAGCTACAAGTTTAATGCGTTGTGCTAGCTTTTGGAACCAAAACAGGGAGTGATTCAAGATAGATTGTGTACATATTGAAATCAATTCATTCTGTGATAGAAAAATAAATAATTCATATAAATCACTTAGGAAGAACTGAAAACGGTCTGATGCCTCCCCTTCCTACTACTCGTGCTAGACCATCTCCTGGCAATTTCAAACCAGTATAAAATGGAAGTGGCTAGAAAAATTTATAGCCAATTCAGTATTCTTGGATTAAAATAAAAATAAAAAGAAGCTTAAAACCAAAAATCAAATATGCAATTCAGTTTGGTTTGGTTTTAGATTGATTAAATTTCCAGTTTTAAGAGAATATTAAACATGTATAAACAGAAAAGGCAGTGTAGGATCTATTAAGTGAGCAGTGACCCTTCCAAGAAAAGTAAGTCCATAGTTGCTCATTACTCAAGAAAGCACCCAACAGCCTATGAGCAAGCATTACCACTAATCACAATATACAAATCAAACAACATAATAATCAAATATACCACTGGACGCGTGGTCTTCTTGGAATTATTTCACCCACAAATCAAAAATAAAAACTAAAACTTTAATAATGAAAACCCTCCTTTGCTTTAATAAAACATAATATAAAGACCCACTAAATGTATATACATATAGTGAACCACTTAACTAAAGCAAAACACGATCATGATTATGACATAAATGGATCAACAGATCTACAAAAGCATGCGATCTATGCTGCGCATTAAATCAAATAAAAATAAAAATTGACAAATAGTATAAAAAATGATTATATGGTAGAATGCTTCTGGGAACGTCCGTTGGATGATATCCAAAACAAGTGGGGTTACGTACTACGTGTCCCAAAACTTTTGATCCTGATGATTAAAGAACTATAACATAACTTAACACGACCAATTAAGGACCAGCATTTGTCCTAGATATATAATATTATTATGAGCATTATTAGCTGCCATTAATTAAGCAAGTGATGCTTCTTTCCACCAAATATCCACCCCTTCACTTGCCAAAAAGAGAAACTTCAGCCTTCATATCATTACTTAATTGATTCAATATGCTTATCATGATGATGAAGATGCTTAATTATCTAATTAAACAATCACATAAGCATTTTACCTTTTGTTTTATCTAATTAATAATGAAGGAGAATCTTTATTGGTAAAACTCAATTTCTTCTTTTAGTTTGAGTGATTGTTATCAAATTTCAGCAAATGGACTTGATTATCATGTGACAGTTCAAAATAGGAAGAGTGTTATCAACGAAGCTTAGTGGTTGAACCAAAAATTGCCCATACAATACATTTTCTAGTAGAGCTTATTATTAGGATGCATACACAAGAAAGGTTTCAGATTGGATGCTGCTACTACACCTTATAATATCTATTTTCAAGCTTTCCTACTGTTGAGTATTTATGTCTTAAGCATGCACTTTTTCTGCGCCTTGAATGCAACTTTGACTACCATGTGTAAGAATCAGAGCAAGTAGCAAATTGTATGACTAAGCAAATTGTATGACTAAGATTGCAAAAAGTAAAATACGTTTATGAAGAGTTAAAAAGTCAAAATTTGGCTATATTTATGAAGACTTAAAAGTCAAAATTTAGCAACATGCCAGATACACATGGATATTATACTGCCAGTGTACCTTAGGATGAACATTTTTATAAACGAAATAACGCACTAAAAAGCTCACTTGAAGTGCTAAGTTGGTAGACATCTTAGTCTTTTATAAAGTAATGAACATTCGCATCGTCTTGTAACGAAATGAGCTTTAACTTACTAATAAGAAAACAAATTTCCTTATCTCGGTGGAGGTGGAGGTACGCTAGACTTGGCCATCCCTAACCATGCAACAAGTCCAACAGCAAGAATTATCCACCCAAATACATCATACTTCAAATCACTGCCCTTGCTTTTGGCAGAACTCTACAACACAAATTAATCATATAGTCAAACACTGAAAAAACTGTTAATAGCAATAAACCAGACAAACACTTCACTGCCTAATGCTAGAAGCCCATCAAAAAGAGAAACCAGGTGAGATAACCGGTTTACATTCCAGTTTTTTATGTGAAACAAAGTTTTAATTGCCTGTGTGCATTTTGCCAAAATGAACTTCTCATATAAGTTGGGTTTTGATTTTTTTTTTATTTGCTTTTATCTAGAAATAATCCTGTGGGCTCACATCTTTCAGTAGTAGGGTGTGCCTAATCTGGGCCAATAAAACAAGGTAATTTAATTCAGGTAATCCAGATTTGTGTAGAATCAAAATTTTATCACAATGTTCCTTTCGATATTGGGTTATAGTGTTTTTTCAAGCCTCTCCAGAAACCTGAATTAAAATCCTCATTGAAAATGTTAGGACTGTAATTTTAAATTGTTATTACAGCCTTTAAATAACATTTCCAAATTCCCAAACAGCTTAAACGAAAATTAAATATTAATAACAAAAATAAATCATAATTAGAAAATTGAAAAAATAATTGAACCGACTGAGCAGCCTGACGTCTGTTTTACAAAGCATATACTGCTTATCCATTAATTCTTAAATCTATAAAACTTTTGTGTATGTATATACATACATACATATAAAAGTTATAATTTTTATTTTTGAACAGCATATACATATATATATACACACACACATACATACATATATACATATATATGACAGAAGCAATACTCATTTAAAAAAAGAAATGGGGAATAGGGAGGCTATGTAGGGGTCAAACCCAAAACCTCAAAGTTACATGCCAGCACGCCATCCACTTCATCTTTTATTATAACACCTTTTATTTCTCATTACACTTTTAAAATTATTTACTATTATTATTCATTCGCAAACTTCACTTTAAAAAATAAAGGAGAATGGCCAAAAGAAAATAAATGCCTTCTTGCAATAGCTGGTATTACACTTAGAGGTGCCAATTTTGACTCACGTTAATAACTATGAGTAGTTGATACCTGTTATGTCCTATACTCTTATCACTAACAAATCAAATGGGTAAAAACAAGTGTTTAGCTTAAAATGGAAAAGTAAATGTGTTGAGCGATCAAAAAAACTCCCATAAAATGTATTAATAGAGTCTAAACACCTAAATCATTTTATTTTAAAAATAAATGATTAAAATCATATAATTTTCAAATATCTGACAAATAATACGCACAAAACTTTTATAAAAAATTTGGACAAGGGTATTTGGGATCAACCTAACACAAACCGTTTGAATCTACACAAAATAATTGATTGTTTTCACCTTTTACCCAAGCCGCCCTCGCTACCACAAACCAAGATTAATAAAAGGGAATATGTAGAACCTTAGCACTTGAAGATGCAGCAGATCCATTACCCAATGTCTGCTGAGCTTGACCAAGTCCTCCATGTTTGTGGATCTCTTTGTGCAACTCAGGTGCCTGCAAGGTTACATTTTTATAAAACAGATTCATTAAATTTTGTGAAGTATAGTACTATCATATGATGATTAATATATGGGATTCACTGCCAATATTTGTTTCTAATTATACTAAACTACAGTAAATAATTACAAGTTATCTCGTCTACACCTATAGTATAATGTAGTATAAGTTGAAACTTGAAAGAGAAAAAAAAGGAAGAAATCTAGCCATTAAAGGTGTGATAGAATAGTTTGGTGCGGTTCAATTTTGAGACCCAACCAAATTTAAACCGAAATGTTTGGTTATTGGACAGCCTTAACCGACTGGCTTTGACTCTGTTAAGGGTTGATTAACCATTTGAGTGTTTGTACCTAAAAAAGGAAATGACAAAAGGGAACAAAAAACACCTTTAATAGCAACACATAGAGATTTAGGTTAATCCACATCAAAAGATGAAACACATGAGATAGAAAGCACATCAGCAGCAATTAACTAATATAGCAGGTTCATGTAGTTAACATCCAGAGATATCCAAAATCACACGAAAACCGTTAGCACATAAAGATGAAACAACAAGAAGATTCTCTGAGCATTTAGATATCCATTTATGAACAAAACACTGCAGACAGTACACTCAAGTTCACATTCAGAGGCATGATCATCAGCAATATGATAATCAATAACAGCAAAATATAATAGATCAACATCAAACAAGACATTCTCATCAAAATCCAAAAACAAAATCGCAAGACATATACAAAAAGCCATCAAAAGAACCATACAAGGATACGGAACAACAGCAGTAGCATCTCTAATTGGCATCTAATTGCAGATAACAAGAGCTTGATAAAAATTAACTTGCATGAACAAGTCAAGTAAGAATAGAATGATTTTATAAGATGTTGAATTCTTTTGGTTTGGTTTCGTTAAATTGGTTTCTGGTTTATGTGATGTCCCAGATTCGATAAACAGAAACACAAAATAGGATTTGATGCCAACAACCGTCTTTGACTCCTTATATTAAATAAACTCAACTTCGCACGCCAAAATTTGCATTAACCCTCTATTATACTAATACAAAACTTGCAAACCAAAACTCCTAATTAGACTTAAACTACGAAACCAAACCAACCTTATTGACTCAAACTCTTACCAAACCAAACAAAAAAATTAACTAGAATCTTGACGCATAATAATCCCTGCTTCTTTGAGGCACCATAACTTGACTTGTACTTCAAGATTGCTTATCCCCAAGTTTCAAGCCGTTTCACATGTGAATTTGATGCAGTTTGTATGCAATCAGTGGCCAGGTCAGGTAATTTCAAAGAAGCTAATCAAACTCAATGCTTTGAGAAAGAATCTCATATGAAGAAAATTCAATAATCATCAATCACTAGTTTTTCAACATAGTTAAAGGGTTAAACACACTAACAAACTCAAAAGGATTAGACCAAGAAAAGATAAACATAATATAAACAATAAACTAGATAACTAATGAAAATAATCAAATATAAAACTCTACTGGATAAACTTCAAACTTCATGCAATTAGTCAGTCGATTCCATACAAACCCCTTATCCAATGCTAACTCTACTGCATCATACTCCCCGTCTTCGAAAAAAAGTAGCCCTCAAGTTTTTCCTTCAGACCAAAGCCACATGGTTCAATAGGAACGTTGGGTCATGATTTGTTCAATTCAATTTAACCTGTTCATCTAGTTCACTTGGGTCAGTCTCGGGTCTATTGGGTTGTCGGGTCTCTTCGCCTCTTGATCCATATAAAAGACTATCCTTGAGTCTTGAGATCAGGGTCATACTTGATAAATTTTAGAAGCTTTATTTTATCAAGGCTTTGGTCAAAAAAAGCATATTATTATTTTTTATACTTACACACACATTCATGCCACTATGAAGATCTGAACTAGATTTGATGCTTGTGTTAAATACATGTAAATAACTTTTCTGGTTGTGATATGTGAGCATATCAAGTAATGTAGTTGTAGGAGATGAATTTATTGTTGCATCAGATGTATAAATTACATTAACTAATGAATGCATTTACAAGGAAACAAAAAATTTCACTTGAATTTTTTTCGTTTATCTCTGGCAAACAAGTTACTATTGCCATAAGTCACTGACAACACTATTAACAACCTCAATTTTCTGGAAAAATTCAAACATACCATACGTAATCATTATTGTTTGTTTCTTCCATTGGCTCGTCCTCTTGAATGGTAGCTCCTATAAGAACCATTTGCACAAATAAATATTCACCTTCAATGAAATCAGTATTATCTTCATCAAATAGAGGCTTGTCTTCTTAAAACACTCTCGATAGATTGGTTGGAGGGGGAAGAGGAGGCCGAAAGGAAGCCCCTCTTCGTCTATGACATCATTATGGACAAAGTTTCCTGATTCGGTGTCCCTAACATACTTCCTTCTATAACTCAAGATCTTAGGCTAGTTGTCAGTCACTTGATCTTAAGATCCATGGGACGTGATAAACTCCATCAATGCCTTGGTCAACAGTTCTGCAAAAGGGCGTCAAATTTCTCCACGAGCACGTGAACAGAAAACACTCATGCCGATGCCTTAATCTACGAGCAAGCAATTATTCACCTTCATGCCACACTAATTGAAAAGTAAAGCTCTTAAATCAAATGACAGTTTGAATGCATGTTGGACTAATCTTGTAATTATCAAATAGTCAAAGGGTCAAAGTAGAAAGTTGTTTTTATTTGGTTTTGGTTTATTTTATTTGAGTTTAAAGTTTAGATTATGATTGAGTTTTTAGATAAGTTTTGTTATGTTTGGCAGAAGTTTAGGGATTAAAAGTTAGACTTTTGTTGGGTTTTTGTTTTATAAATAGGGGTTAGATTTTTAGGTTTTCTTGTACCTCAATTGTGATTCAATAAAGCTTAGTTTTTTTCTGGTTTTATTATTCTGATCGAAGGTACCAGTCTTCAATTGGTATCAGAGCTAGTCTCTGCCGGTTTGAGAGTCGCGAGTTCGGAGTCAAGAAGGCAGCAGCCTTTGGCTGCTGTGGTTGCTGTTGCAGCGGAAGCAGTGGGTCGAATAACAGGTGAAGATTGAAGACTTGTTCAAAACGACTAACTGTTCCAATCAAAGGGTTGATATCTGCGAAGGGTTTCAATCGAGGTTGTCTGGGAGTTGTAAAGACGTCGACTGGAGCAAACTCGACTGGGTTAGGGTCGAAATCGAGTCTAGAGGCTGTGAAGGCTGATTGGGTGAAGGAATCAAGAAGATTGATCAGACCTGTGTGATTCAGGTTGGATCGATCATAAGGAAAACCTGCAATAGGTTCGAACCTGGTGTTGGCGGCTGTGAGAGCTGATTGTGTGACGCAATCAAGAAATTGATCAGACCTGTGCGATTCAGGTGTGATAACGATCAAAGGGAAGAACCCGTGATAGGTTCAAACTTGCTATCGAAGGCTGTGAGGGCTGGATAAGGCTGATTGAAAGCTGTGAGAGCTTCGAATTAAACACAATCCTGTGTGATTCAGGAGAGGGGGAGCTGTGAGGGCTTCAATTGTGTTATATATTACCTGTGATAGGTTTGAAGAGGGTGGAGGGCTGAGATAGTCTGACATAAGCAGCTGTGATGGCTGAGAAGAGATGATCGAGAGCTGTGAAGGTTTCAAGATCAGGTTCTGAGTGAATCAAACCAGGTTCTGAGTGAGCCAGCAGGAGAGGATCTGTGTGATCGAAGAAGGCTCTGAGTGAGTTGAAATTGGGTCTGGGTGAACAGATTCTGTGTGAATCAGGTTAGGAATATGGCTGATGCAAACCAGGGAGGTGTTGCTGGTTTTGGTCCTGGTAATTTCACCGCCAAAGGTCCAGCTCCTCAGCGTGGTTTTGTTATACCTGCAGATAGGAAGAAGAGGACAAACCCACCCCAAAAGGAAACTTTCTTCCACTGTTATGAAGATTGATGAAGGGGAAATTATTGAGGAACACGTGAGTGCTTTGAAGGGTGATGATGGCAACAAAGATTTGACAGGGGATGTGATTGGATGGGATTGTAAAGCTGAGCAAAGAACACGTGAAGAAAGTGAAAGACTGAGGCTACAGGAGCGTGAGCAATCTACTTTGAAGAGAAGAGGGCATATTACAAGATTAGGGGGTGATTGTTGGACTAATCTTGTAATTATCAAATAGTCAAAGGGTCAAAGTAGAAAGTTGTTTTTATTTGGTTTTGGTTTATTTTATTTGAGTTTAAAGTTTAGATTATGATTGAGTTTTTAGATAAGTTTTGTTATGTTTGGCAGAAGTTTAGGGATTAAAAGTTTGACTTTTGTTGGGTTTTTGTTTTATAAATAGGGGTTAGATTTTTAGGTTTTCTTGTACCTCAATTGTGATTCAATAAAGCTTAGTTTTTTTCTGGTTTTATTATTCTGATCGAAGGTACCAGTCTTCAATGCAATCAATGGCCGGTTAAATAATTTCAAAGATGATAATCAAACTCAACACTTTGAGAAAGAATCAAGTATGACCAAAATTCAATAATCATCAATCACTAGTTTTCCAACGTAGTTAAAGGATAAGACCAAGAAAATAATCAAACTAGATAACTAATGAAAATAATCAAACTAGATAACTAATGAGAATAATCAAACGTAAAACTCTTTTGGATTAACTTCAAACTTCATGCAATTATTCATCCTACTATCATGTAACCTCCTTATCCAATGCTAATTGTTGCTAAGTCAGTTCGTCCAGGTCGTGAGGTTCGGGTCCAACTAATGTGATGCTCCTGCATCATATAATTAGCATTTAAATCCTTCATTCTCCACATTGGTGCACCGCGCATCATGTAAATGAATCGCAACACCCATTGCCTTGCGCTCTGGAACCACATCAGTCCTTATGCATGCAAGAAGCATGCATTTTAAAGCCAGGTTGGTACGTAACAAATTTAGTTGATAAGTCATAACCGCCTCTAAGAATCACAACTAGAGTAAGTTTGATGCACAGCATGGGTCAGCCAACCCATTGGGTACGAGCCTAGATGACAGCCCTCGAGACAGATCCGAAGTGGGCTAAGAAGATAACTCAAAAGTTTTGGATCAACTTTCTTTCGTTTTGTTTATTTTAATTATTTGTTTGTTGAGTTTTCCTATTATTATTCCTATTTCTTTGTTGGTTTTTCCTTTTTAAATGATGATTTCATCATCATTGGGGACAGTTCAATTCTAATATATTTCTCAATTATTTCGAGTTCTTGTGTGTGTTTGTGTTGTGATCCCAACTTGTTTGCAAAGATTTGCATCAGTTGGTATCAGAGCCAGCCACAATATCATGGCCGACCGTGGACATCGAGCCAACAGAGACCCCCGTCGATACGCCGGCTGAGGCAACGAGGATCCTCGGCGAGACCCACGAGATGTTGAAGAGATCGCGCGCTTGCAGCAACGGGTCCGGGACCTGGAGTTACAACAGCATGTTCGGTCTAAAGAAGAGACCGAAACCGATCCCCTCATCTGGGAGGATGGACCCGGTGACCCACCCCCGTTTGATCAAGGCCAGCACAACCCGTTTGCCAGGCGGGAGCCGCGGCCCCTGGCCATAAGGGATGACCCTCTCCGAAGTTTGGGCTTCAAGATCGACATTCCCGAGTTCAATGGCAAAGCCGAACCCGATATGTTTATTGATTGGTTGCAAACCGTGGAACGCGTGTTTGACCTGCGTGAAGTACCCGATGGTTACAAAGTAAAGTTGGTGACGGTAAAGCTGCGGAAGTATGCATCCTTATGGTGGGAGCATGTCAAGAAAAAAAAGAACCCAAGAGGGAAGGTCCAAAGTTCGAACCTGGGAAAAAATGAAGAAACTTGTGCGTGAAAAGTTCCTCCCTCCCAACTTTCGGCAAGAATCATTCTTGGAGTATCACAATGTAACCCAACAGTCTACCTCGGTGGAGGAACGGATCTGCGAGTTTGATCGGTTAAGGATGCGCTGTGGGGCAGAAGAGGAAGAAGAACACATTATCGCCCGATTCTTGGGGGCGCTTCGACCGGACATCGTCGATATAGTCCAATTGCAGCCTTATTGGACGTTCAATGATATCTGTCAACTGGCCCTAAAAGTTGAGAAGCAGCTTAAAACCGTGCCACCCCGAACAAACTCCACCAGACCCGACACTTCCAGAACCAGCGGGGTCCCAGCGCACCCAACCGACCTCATGCAACCAGGCCCGAAGGATCGGATCAAAGGCCCAACCGTCCTACCTCCGCTCGGGGTCCGCCCAGATGCTTTAAATGTGACGGCCTGGGACACTTCGCTCGAGAATGCCCAAATACCCAACTCGTCACACTCGTAGGCGAGTCACCCCCGGTTTATGACACTGAAGCTGATGAGCCCTAAGAGGAAGATCTTGAAGATGTGTATCCAGACAAGGGGGAAGCTCTAGTCGCCCAACGTGCCCTCAGCACCAATCCTATCCCACCCTCTGAAGACAACCTCTGGCTTCGCCACAACATCTTCCAAACCAAGTGCACCATTAAGGGGAAGGCATGTACTATTATCATTGATGGGGGCAGTTACGAAAACATGGTGGCCACAGTCCTCGTCGAGAAGCTGGATCTTACCGCCGAACCCCATCCGAAGACCTACCAGCTTACGTGGTTAAAAAAAAGGCAACGTTGTTAAGGTCACCCAGCGGTGCCTTATACCATTCAGCATAGGCAACCGATATACGGACAAAGTATGGTGCGAAGTTATCCCAATGGATGCTTGTCACATACTGTTGGGCCGGCCGTGGCAATATGATAGACGCACCATGCACGACGGCTTCCTTAACACCTACACGTTCAAAAAAGATGGAACTAATGTCCGGTTGGTTCCCCTTGACTCCCGGTTAGCAGAGCCTGAAACATGCATACTCAACAAGTCGGCCTTTTTGGATTTCACACGAGTATCCCAACCCAAGGTTGTTCTGGCCCTGGTAATCACCGAAGCCAACACCACGACGGATGTCGTCCCACCCGAAGTACAGTCCCTCCTAGATGATTTTCAAGACGTGTTTCCCATAGACATCCATGTCGGCCTTCCCATGGTCCAAGGAATTCAGCATTGCATCGACTTTGTGCCGGGATCGGTCATACCAAACAAACCTGCATACCGCATGAGCCCCACTGAATACGACGAACTCCACCGACAGGTCACCGATCTCCTAGAAAAAGGGCTGATCCGCGAGAGCATGAGCCCATGCGCGGTTCCTGCCTTGCTAGTCCCAAAGGCTAATGGGTCATATCGGATGTGTATCGATAGTAGGGTTGTGAACAAGATCACAATCAAGTACCGGTTTCCTATTCCACGGTTTGATGACCTTCTGGACCAGCTGGACGGCGCCCAGATCTTCTCCAAACTCGACCTTCGAAGTGGCTACCATCAGATTCGAATGCGACCCGGGGACGAGTGGAAAACCGCCTTCAAAACACGCGATGGCCTATATGAATGGATGGTTATGCCCTTCGGTCTCTCCAACGCTCCAAGCACCTTCATGCAGTTAATGAACCATGTGTTCAAATCACTTATCGGCCATTGTGTTGTCGTCTACTTCGATGACATCCTGGTTTTTAGTAGCGACCTCCACCAACACCTTCATCACCTGCAGCTGGTTTTCAACATCCTGCGTGAACAAAAATTGTATGCCAACCGAGACAAGTGTAGGTTCCTAGCCACGGAGGTCCTATTCTTGGGGTATCTAGTGTCCGGACAGAGCATCTGCATGGATGAATCCAAGGTGGAAGCCATCACAACCTGGCCTACTCCCACTACAGTGCATGAAGTCCGCAGCTTCCACGGCCTCGCATCATTCTACAGACGTTTTATCAGCAACTTTAGCACCATTGTCGCACCCATTACCGAATATTTGAAGGGCCAACCCTTCCTATGGACACCCGCGGCTACAGCTGCCTTCGAAGAACTCAAGCAGCGCATGACACAAGCACCCGTATTGGCCTTGCCCAACTTCCAGACAACCTTCCAAGTTGAGTGCGACGCATCCAGCCTCGGCATTGGAAGGGTACTCAGTCAAGAAGGGCGACCCATTGCCTTCTTTAGCGAGAAACTCATTGATACCAAACAGAAACTCAATACCTACGACAAGGAATTCTACGCGATCATCCGAAGTTTGGAATTTTGGCGCCACTATCTACTACATCGGGAATTCATTCTATTCTCAGACCACCAGGCATTGAAATTTATCCAAGGCCAGAATAAGCTTAATCCCAGGCACGCCAAGTGGGTCGAATTTTTGCAAGACTTCTCGTTCATTATCAAACACAAGTCAGGTACCTTAAACACCGTGGCCGATGCCCTCAGCCGCCGCCGGGCCCTTCTCACATCCCTGCAAATAAAGGTCGAAGCGTTTGATTTATTTAAGACCCTTTATCCGGATGACCCCGACTTCTCCAACCTATGGGCCACCTGCCAGGTTGGTCCTACATCCGAGTATGCCTTACATGAAGGGTTCTTGTTCAAGGGACTGCGATTGTGTGTTCCCAAATGCTCATTACGGGATGCCATCATCCTTGAGGGACACCAGGGAGCCCTTGCGGATCATTTTGGACGCGATAAAACCCTGAATCTAGTAAAGGAACGCTTCTTTTGGCCCAAGATGAGTGGAGATGTCACACGCATAGTCGACAGGTGTCGCACCTGCCACATCGCCAAAACACACCATTCCAACGCAGGCCTTTATACACCCCTGCCTGTGTCAGAAGGACCTTGGGAGGACGTGAGCCTTGACTTCGTGGTTGGCTTACCCCGCACACAGCGCCAAAAAGACTCGATCACGGTTGTAGCGGGACCGGTTTTCAAACATGGCGCATTTCATCCCGTGTGCTAAGACCTATGATGCCAGCCAAATCGCACGTCTGTACTTCACTGAAATTGTAAGATTACACGGAGTCCCTCGGTCCCTTACTTCGGATCGCGATGTCAAATTCGTTGGCCATTTCTGGCGTACATTGTGGAAACGGCTTGGTTCTCGCCTTCACTTCAGCAGTGCCCACCATCCCCAAAGTGACGACCAGACGGAAGTCACTAACCGTAGCCTGGGAAATTTACTACGGAGCTTGGTAGGATCTAATCCACGACAATGGGATTAGGGCTGTAAACGAACCGAACGTTCAGCGAACAGTTCGTGAACTGTTCGGCGGGAAGTTCGTTTATGTTCGTTCGTTTAATAAACGAACGAACACGAACAAGAAATTCCGTTCGTTTAGTTAAAGGAACGAACATGAACAGAGGTCGTGTTCGTTCATTTGTGTTCGTGAACGTTCGGTAACATGTTCGTTTACGTTCGTTTATGTTTGGTTAAGTTCGTTTATGTTTGGTTAAGTTCATTTATATTTATTCATTAAATGTGTTGTTTATTTTTAATCTTTAGTTTAATACCATAATACTTAAAGTTGTTTTTAGTTTAATACTATAATATCTTAATTTATATATTTATAGATGATTATCTCCATTGCTTGAGATTAAAAATGTTGATTTTTATTGTTTAAATAATATGTGTTCGTTAGCGTTCATGAACCGTTCGTGAACAAGCTAAATCCTTAATGAACGAACACAAACAAGAATTTTCGTTCGATAAGCGTTCGTGAACCGTTCGTGAACAAGTTAAAAGTTAAACAAACGAACACGAACAAGGGCTCGTTCGTGTTCGTTCGGTTCGTTTACAGCCCTAAATGGGATTTAGTCCTTCCACAAGCTGAATTCGCATATAATCGGTCCACCCATCGTACTACCGGCATGTCTCCCTTTCTTGTGGTGTATGGTCGCAATCCTTTTACTCCCTTGGACTTGGCGCCTATCCCAGTCGTGGAGTATTTCAGTGCTGAAGGGGACGACCGAGCAGCTCAAATCAAGCTTATTCATCAACAAGTACGGGATCAAATTATCAACAATAACCTGGTGTATCAAAGAAGAGCTAATATTCGACGAAAACGAGTTGTGTTTAAGGAAGGTGACCTTGTGTGGATTCATTTAAGCAAAGAACGTTTTCCAGGGGGTAAAGCTAGCAAATTACAGCCTCGAGCTGATGGTCCATTTCGGGTGTTACAACGAATTAACGACAATGCTTATAAAATTGAGTTACCTGGTCATTACAATGTTTCAGCCACCTTCAATGTAGCTGATCTATCACCTTTTTTACCGGAAGATGATGACCCTTCGGACTCGAGGTCGAGTCCTTTCGAAGTGGGGGGGAATGATGCACAGCATGGGTCAGCCAGCCCGTTGGGTACGAGCCTAGATGACAGCCCACGAGACAGTTCCGAAGTGGGCTAAGAAAATAACTCAAAAGTTTTGGATCAACTTTCTTTCTTTCGTTTTTTTTATTTTAATTATTTGTTTGTTGAGTTTTCCTATTATTATTCCTATTTCTTTGTTGGTTTTTCCTTTTTAAATGATGATTTCATCATCATTGGGGACAGTTCAATTCTAATATATTTCTCAATTATTCCGAGTTCCTGTGTGTGTTTGTGTTGTGATCCCAGCTTGTTTGCAACGATTTGCATCAAAGTTGCTATAAACAATGACTCTAAGGGTATTTTTTAACATTTACACAGATTTCCACAAAGACAGAATTTGTCAACTGGTGCTTCATCAAAAAAAAATTCCCATGCAAACTAATGTTTTAGGTAGTAAAAGAAAATATAAAAGCGAAACTAGCAGTTAGTGTCTAATAGCAGATATATAAAATATAGTTGTCTTTAAGACTAAAGAAAATTTTAATCTACTTCGGCAGAATCAATGATTTTATAGTTAATATAGAACACAACTTTTACTGAAAACATGTACATCTGCCTAAAAATATTATCACACTATCGTATAAAAGAGCTAAACAACTTATGTTGCCTTAATAGTCAACTTATAATTCTAAATCCAACAAAAGCAGTCAGTTTGAGATATGTAATCTCAAACTGCTTACTGAAGTTAACTTATTTCACCCAAAGCATAAGCACTTTCTGCATCCAAATACTCAAAAGTGTTTATATGCTTTTAAAACACAATTGGGAGAGAATCAATTTAAATAAGATATCTCAAAAATTCCCTTAAAAAGACAAGTAACCTAGAGCCACTAATAAGAAACTAGAGTAAGAAATAAGTGAACATATCTAATGGAATACCTTAGCACAAGATGCCAGAGATTGGAGATAATGTTGATTCCCTGGACACTGAGACAATACCATTTATCACAAACACTCATATAATATAAATTCAATAAGTATGATAAGAGAAAATTCAACTTTTTAAAATGTATATGTACAAGCAGAGATGATACCTCTTCCACAGCCGTTTGGAAACACTGAAATGCCTCGTCAAATTGAATCTTAGCTTCATCATGGTCACTAGTAAGAAATGCACTAGCAGTGTGGGCATTGCCTAAGCACCATAAAGCCTCGTGTTTTGAAGGATTGATGGATAATGCCTCATTCAACTTGGACACAGCATCTAGATTTTTTTATTCATTAAGAGTAAAATATATAAATTCTAAACAGATTTTTTAAATAAAAAATAAAGATAAAATATAAAACAAAAATTCCTCGCAGAAACAGCATCACTTTCATATGATAGAAAAGGTTAATAAGCAATAGCAATTGAAAGTCCGTAATATCTCACCTTTAAGCATCTTCTTTGATTCATTGATATCTCCAAATTGGGATAATTCCAGCAGAGCTCCACCCCATCTTGTTAAATTCTGTACTGACATGGTATCAAAGTTTGAATATTTTACAACCACTAATCACAGAAAATCAACTGCTAAATAATATTATTTAAGATGTTATGGTCTCCGTTTTTTGCATTATAGTGTCTTGTTAGCCCTTTCTACTAGACATGTACACCTGAAAAGTTTATTTTGGTAGAAACAGCACCGCCTCTATTTTAATTTACACCCATATAGTAAAAAATAGTAATATTCCGAGTGCTTTTGCTTCCAACCCTTTAGGAAGAATATAATACTTAAGTCTATACTTTTAAGCAGCATAAGGTTTAATTACTTGGTTCGTAAAGAATAAGGATCCCCAAAGTCATCCTACAAATAAAGAAAGAAATCAAGCACCGTATTACACACATATGAGCTCCTACTTCCAGTACTTATGCAACTAGAAGTGCTTGGGATTGCCTATTAAACTACTTGTTGCTTTTTAAAAAAGAGTTGGCAATAAGCAACCTCAAACTACTTACTCAAAACATCTTCTTTCACCCCAAAATAATCAGATGAGCAACATCAATAAGCAATCCCAAACCCTTAAAACAGCTTACATTTGTCTGACTGTATCTTAACACAATTAGCATATCAGCAGTTTTAATATGCAATCCCATGATGAAATTATAACAAGTTGCACGAGCTACTATTTGTATACTTTCTACTTCCATTTCCTCATGACTCTGCCCTTGTTTAAATTTCTTAGAAACTTAGGTCCCCCTAGATCTTTGAGGTCAATTGTAGCACTGTTCAGATGCAAATTTGATATGCTTATTGAATATTGATACAGATTTAGTACCAATACTCTTCCAGTTATTCTATTTATTATTTATTAAAGCTTACTTCATCATAAAACATTTCAATTATAATCTTAACTTAAAAATACAATTTTATAATTTTCAAATCTTCTTATTTTGTTATTTATAATTCTTAAACCTTCATTATTTCATATTTAATCAAAGACTAATGTCATCATAAATACAAATATATATAAAAACTGCTGGTTTACAGCAGGTCAAATTTATGCAAATGAGTTTCTACCTTGGTACAGACATAGATTAGCATTTAAGCATATAAGAATAGCACATTTCACTAAGGACCAAAATCAAATCATGAACACATAAATTCAAACATTTCAATAAGCACACGTAGAATTGATACGTAAAAAACGATGCTTGTGTGAGTGTGTGTAGAGAGAGAGACGTACATCTGCATCTGTAGGATTCTTGGCGTATTCTGCTTCGGCGTTCATACGAGCATGTTCGAAGTTCATGAGCCTTTCTAAATCATTTTGACCAGCGTCCATTGTTACTGGATCTGGATCTTCAAAGAGTGGTTTCGCCGTAGAATATTCGCTAGGGTTTATAAACTGGCCTCAACTCCTGTACGCAACGAACGTTCATATCAACGCAGCCACGCTATAAATTATCATTTTTTTCCGTTTCAGTCTTTTATAAATAAACCTAACTACTGTGACATAATCCCCTTATTATAATAAATAAAAATCTTTTTTAGTTATGTATTTAAAATGTTATTGATAAATGTTATCTTAATATTATTTCATTTAATTATTTTTTTTGATAAATAATTATGTTATCTCTCTTATTAAATAATTACAATATTAATCATATTATTTATCTTTTTCGTATTAAGAATTTAAATAATTTAAAATTTAATTTTTATTAAAAAAGCACATTAAAAAAGTTATAAAAGATGTACTTTTTCTAAATATTAGATTTTTCTTATAAATAATAAATATTTAAAATCATTATTTTTAGGAAATTAAAAGTTTTCTAAAAAACAAATTTCTTAAAAGATGATTTTTTTGAATGAAATTTATAAAACTAAGTTTTTAAACAATATGATTTTTATTAAAAAAATGACATTTTTTTAAACAAAATGTTTAAAAATTAGTTTTTTTTAAACCAAAAGTTAAGGACATGATAGAAAAAACTATACTTTTGACAAAAAAAAAACTATAAGAAGTTTTCAACATCATGGTTTAAAAATATCAGTTGTTACAAACTAAGAAAGTCAGATAATAATTCTTTAGTTATTAGAGTTTTTAATTATTGGTTTGTCACATAAAATAGTTCTCTATGCTTATTTTAATCATTTTATACTAAAATATTGTTTTATAATTCTTAAGTTTTTATTACTAACAATTTAATATTTTATGATCAATCCGTGTAATATACGAGTAAATAACCTAGTTTAAATATATATTACTACCTGCAATTCTAATTGCGTACTAACATAAAATTTGAAGGGAATTTCCCTATTTGTCTACTTTGACCCAAGAATGGACCAAAATGTCTAAATAGCCATCACCTTTGTGGGCGCCGCCGCCTATAATTACACAGGCGCCGCCCATGTTTTACGCCAATAGAAACTGCCCACGTGGCCAACGTGGGCGTCGACGCCCCTAAAAAACGATAGGCGCCCATGTTTTTGAACATCCGGTCACGGGCATCCTGCCCACGATCATTAATATATGTTTTTTTACAGGCGCCATGTACCTTCCCACCAAGCCACCATCATGGGCGCCCCGAACCTAGTTATGGGCGTCCAAACGATTTTTTTTTTTAATTTTAGGCAGGAATCTCACAAGTGACGCCGCCCATGTACAAATACAGACTTTCCTGTTTTTTTTATCATGGGCGTCGCCTTTTATTATATGGGTGTCTGACTTTTTTAAAAAAAAAAACTATTTTTGTTAAACTTTTTCACCTTGATCAAAAAAACAAACAAATACTACTTAAAATTTATTGTTTTTTCTAGCATTTAATATATGGAGTTTACAGTTGTAGTTTGTATGGGTGGTAACTGGAAACATAAGAATGATCTATATGATTATATTCCAGTTGATTGTATTCGTCGTGCTCTGTGTTTGTCTTCCAAAATCAGTTATGGTGAGCTGATTGATTTGATTTCAGTTCGTTTTGGTATTCAAGATATAAGACGGTTATCTTATAAGTTTTCAACATATGTGTATCCCGTTGACATATACGGTGACAACAAATGTCTGTGTTTTTAAAGATTACAGAGAAAAATCATACAGACATATGTTATATGTATATTGTTGACTCTCTTACGGTTCGTCTACCTCGTCAAAAAAAGACCTATCACATGGGTCTAATTATAAAAAAAAAAAAAAGATGTTCCGGATTTAAACATTTCATTTAACAATATAAATGCTTTAAGCCATGAGACTAATAATTTTGATATAAACAACTAATATATTGATAATAACGAAACATTTCAAAATTATGAACCAACCCTTTCTAATATTTTATTATTATCACCATCTACACATCCAAGTGTTAATAAATTTTTTAAAGATAAAGAAGAATTAATGTTAGAAGTATCAATGATGGCTTTAAATGAGTGCTTTGAATTTAAAGTCCAAAAATCATCGAAAAAAAGGTTTATTGTGAAATGTTGTGGGGATAACTGTGAGTGGATATTAAGAGCTTATAGTTATAAGGATACTAATGCTTTTCATGTGGCTTTTTTTAACAACGAGCACACATGTTCAAGAACGAAGACGTATCCTAATATTAGAAATGCAAATAAAAAAGTTGTTGGCTATGTCATAAAATATCAACTTACCGATTGTAGATGTGTTTATTGGGGAAAAGAAATCGTCAAGGACATCAATCAAATGTTTAAGGTAAACATATCCTACAAACAGGCATGGCGAGGAAAACATTATGCGGAACATCTTTTGTCCAGACAGCCGAAGAGGCTTTTGTCAAACTCCCTGCATACTGTCACAATATTGAGTTAGTTAATCCTGGAACAATTACTCACATTCTGAGGGACGAGTTTAACCGTTTTGAAATGATTTTTGTTGCTCTTGGTGCAGCTGTAAGTTATTTATTTGAACATATAATTTAGTTTTAAGGTTAAATTTGATATTTAATTTTTAAATTATTTGCATGTTAGAAGTTTTGTTAATTGTATGTGTCACACCCCCAAATTCCCACGTGCGGTGTCAGACTGCGCGGGTGTGACGTGGCCAGAATCACAGCTCATGGTCATATAGAACGACTCTATATGAGTTAACAATCAAACAGTTTTGTATAATAATACAAGTTTCATAAATAAACAGCGGAAATGTTAAATAACTAAAGCAGCGGAATAGTAATGTATTACAGCGGAAAGTAAATTGTTTTAAACACTACATAGTTTGAAATGTTTCAAAGGAAATCAATGCACACAAAGCCTAGGACAAGAGTCTAATGCATGCGACTCTTTAAAGCATCCTCGTGCGCATCCTAGCTTTTCATCCATTAGTTACCTGAGAAAAACATGCGAAAAGTGTCAACTGAAAAGTTGGTGAGTTCACATGTTTAGATAGACTGAAAAGTAAACAGACATATACTGGGTATGTTAAGTTTAGTTGTTGGATACTACGATCCGTGGAGTGTGTCAGTTCATCTTACCGAAACTCGACTATTTCCGTTTGCCTCCGTGGGTCATCGTTGAACCCGCATCAACATCGAAATTACACTCGTTATGACCTCCAGTCAACATTGGTGCCGAGTGGGGTTAGTCAAACCCAGTAGTACTACGTAATAACGACTCGTTTGTTACAACTAACGGTAAGGATAAGTGAGGACTTTAAGCGATAATAGTTACACTCGAAAATAGTTTACAACATACCAATCATATATCTAAAACAGTTGCAATGTAATTCTCACCCCATAAGTTTAGTAAAAACAATGAAGAGTAAAAGTGGGGCTGTAAACTCACCTAAGTTTGTGTAGAGATATCGTGCGAGTATAGTGTAGCTCACCGGCTAGCAGTTACCTATATCACATAGGTACTATAAGTTCGTGTTTTCATACATGTGGGTCTTGCAGGACCGTGTTCGTGTTTAACAACTCTAAGTTGTTAAATGGGTCGTGTTGACCGTGTTTGACCGTGTTGACTGTGTTTGAACTAACGACTCGTTGGTGACGGTTTTTGATCAAGTGTTCATGTAACGTGCGGTTTAGTGTTGTGTGAGGTGCACGGATACCAAAGTCACTTTCGTGAGGAAACTTACTATTTACAGTAAGTTTCTATTTCAGGAAAGTTTCCAAATTTGGCAAGTCATGCAATGAATCAAAATCCGATTATTCTAACATTCATATTTATCCTAAGTGGCATGTTATCACATAGCACATCATCATATGAAGCCACATAAGTCATTTATGTCATGTTTGCACATAAAAGTTTCCTAAAATGGAAAGTTTCTATTTCTAGCATACGTGTTATCGGAAACCATCTAATTTAGTATACGTTCATCCCAATAACACATAATAAACCACTTAGCATGCTCAAATCACACAAAATGTTTATAAGTCAGTTTTTCTAACAATAAAGTTACTATAAATAGTAACTTTGACCATTTTGCCCAAATGATTAACCTAAACACTTCTAATCCAATTTTCATATCACCGATCATCATAATAACCCATTTAACATCACTTAAACATGCTAACACAATCCAAATCATCATCTAACAATACTTGGTCCATAAAAGTTACTATAAATAGTAACATTGTTATAAATGGCCATATTCAATATCCAAATCACATTCTAAGCATACATATCATTCTACTAACATCTAAATAGCATTCCATAAGCATGCATGACACCAAATATCATTCTTAACACCATTTTATAGATAAAAAGTTACTATTAATGGAAAGATTCACAAATAACCCATTTTTGACCATTTAAACATCATCTAATCATGAAATCATCTTCCAATATCATCAATATACATATCTATATACTCAAAATCATCCTAACCATCATGGATCATACATGCATGGCAACATAATGTCATAAATCATCATTTTAAGCAAAAAGACTTATACCCAATACCTTGGATCATCATAAAACCTCATATAATCATCATGGATCGTCAAGAATCACATCTAAATCATTAAACCCAGAAATAAAATTCGTGCATGTGTCACAAAGATGCTTGCTTGTGAGATTTACACATGCATGTGTGTGTAATAGTGTGAAAATCGAGTTTTAATCATGAGTACTACCTTCTAATGCTCCTGGAACTTCTGAATTGATGCTAGATCCGTCTCCTAAGCTCCTGGACAGCTTGTTCTTAGCAGCAACGAGATGATGGTGGTGGGTTCGAGCTCCAAAGGTGGATGTCAAGCCTTCAATCTTTGATTTCTAAGCTCTCCTTGCTGTAACAATGGCTTCCTATGGCTGAAAATGGGGTTTTCAGAGGTTGAAGACGGAGGTTGAGTGTCTGGGAATCGAGAAGTATAGATAGATGGCTAGAAAATGATCACAAATCTTGGTTTTATAAAGATTTTCCGTCTGACACTCGTCGCGTACCACGGAGAGGGGCCAAAAGGATGCCTCGCGTAGCGTGGCGGATTTCGGGATTCAAATTTCCCGAAACTCGTCGCGTATCGCGATAGAGCTTCTTGAGATCCATCGTGTACCGCCATGGGTCCACTAAGAGCCCAATAGGCCCAATTCAATGTGTTTGATCCGTTCGTCGCCGTTTTCACGTTTACAAACTATCGTTTGGCCTCGTTTGAACTTCCAAATTCAATGTGTGGGTGTTTCGTGAGGTTTCGAGTGTTGTGCTACACATTGTGCTAGACGTTCACCAACGTTCGTTATTCAAGACACGTGTGAGTGTTGTTCGATAATTCCTCGAATTATCGGTGTGTTTAGACTATTGTGCCACGTGTCATACTAAATATTAATTATTCTAGTGCCACGTATGAAACAATAATACACATTATTTTTAAAATAAAATTAAGGCAAAATTGCGAGGTGTCACAGTATGCGGCCCATCACAATAATTGACGAGACACATCTGAAAGGTACTTTTAAAGGCACCATATTTTTCTTGCAGTCGGTATGGACGGAAATAACCAAAATTTACCAATCGCATTCGGTGTCGGGAAAACTGAAAGCGGGGATGCATGGATATAATACCCGAAAACTATATATATATATATATATATATATATAGTTATGTGTATATATAAACAAACAAATAAAATATTAAATAATAATGTTTATTGGATAAAATCTAATAAAATTAAATAATTATAAATTATTTATTTCAGTATTTAGGTAATTATAAATTCCGACAAATTAAATATTGACTAAATTCAAAATGTTCAAATATTATTAATTAAAACAAACGATACAATAGTTTGTCGTGATACGCTAGAGCCTTAAAATCCTGTCTAAATAAACTCTCGATTTAGAAAATAACCGAGTTAAAAACCAACTCGTAACAGAACCATAGTGTGACAACAATGTGTGTATATATATATATAGTAATGTTATTGTACAAATGGTTACTTTTGTAAAAAGTGTGAGAAACAATCTGGGCCATTGATGTGTTAAGATTAAGGGTTGGGATTAAAAATTTAATTAAAAGGGATTTACGGTTATCAAAAGGGCAAATTAGGGATTTTTTTGTTTTTTGATTTGCTGAAATCATGGTTTTACGAAAAAAATGGGATTCAATTTCCAAAATTAAAATTCAATCCAAATTTTTTGTGCTTCACGCTCATCGACGACCAAATTATGTTTCAATCCGACACCACCCTTTGATTTTTGCTAGTTATGGCTGATGAACAAACCCTATTATTTTAGACGATGAAGAAGGTGGTAAAAAATTTGAAATTTAAGGGATGTGCTATTATGTGTTAGTATGTGCTATTATTGAATAAGATAGTGTGTTGTTGTCTTTTTGTACACATTATGTGAAACATTGCGCTGTTATGATGTTATACAGTATTGTTATACAACACATTGTGTTGTTATGTGTTGATATTGTGTGTGTTTTGAAAATAACACATGTCAGATCGTTAATTTAAACATGATTTCTCATATCATCACATACCAATACATACCCTCACATCATGTCAATGCCTGCTTTTTTTTTTATTCGTATTCGATGTTACGAATTTTGCAAATGCAATTCAAAAACTCAATGCCTGATATTTTTTCATTTTGATTCGTATTTGATGTATATGAATTCGTTTTTTTTATGATTATACGTGATATAATTTAAATTTTTGGAATAGGTTAAAATCAGGGAAACTGATTACCCACCTTCCTATTTTCATGCAAAATTAAAAAATCATTTAAATACAAATTGCCCATATTACCCTTTTTCTATTAATTCATTAAAATGCCACATGTCAACATTTTATTGGCTCCTACCATTTTTACAACAATTTCAACTTGTATCTGAACCTACTCATATATATATATATATAAGATTAGTGAAGTAAAACCAATAAATTGCCGTTTAAAGTGCCGAACCTCAATTGAAACTTATGAACCACCTTTTTCAAATAAATGATAGGTGATATACAAACGTTTAATTCACCTCATGGTAACCGAAAATTTAAGTACATTAAAGATAATTAAAACAATAGAAGTCACAATGTTAAACGTCATTGGTCCATTCCTTTCA
Organism: Mikania micrantha; assembly: GCA_009363875.1. Lineage (NCBI taxonomy): Eukaryota > Viridiplantae > Streptophyta > Magnoliopsida > Asterales > Asteraceae > Mikania > Mikania micrantha. The sequence goes on from CM018681.1 coordinate 665,958, forward strand.
CGCCCCATTTTCCCGATAATCCTATTTCAATATATGTTCATCTCAATTGGGTAACAAGATCTCGGGCAAGAAATGTCACACCCCGAGCCGGCGGGAACGGATCGACTTTCTCGTCGGGCAGAAGGTTCCCGGGGCGTGATATCGTGGTGACAATCGAAATGATCAGATTGTTTACATGGCACATGATATATAATGAGAAATGTTAACATGACATATGATGTAGAGTTACAAAGTTAAATTACAATGTTAAGTTTATAATTTAACTAAGTAAATCTATCCAAAAAGAATCACTGAGTTCCTATCTTGTATCTGCACAAGATTTACAAAAGATGATTCATTGTTAGTCATTCAAAAGTATGATCAATACAAAATGCAGCTAGGCCTTCTTAAAGTCCACTAGCTAAGTCCTTGAAATCCTGGTGACTAAACATGTTCGTCACCTGAGAAAACATGCATTTAAACAAAGTCAACACTAGGTTGGTGAGTTCATAAGTTTGACAATTGAAAACCATTGACTTATTGTCATTCATGTTCACAATGTTACACACAAGTCTTATTTAGGAATGTTTTATTTGTCACTCATTATGTCCTCTCCATAGTTATACTTACAAATAGTATTTTATCCTATCAGTTATGTTTATATATAGGGCATATGTAGGGGAACAAGCCCCAGCCAACATCCCACCACATAACTAATAGAACTCCACACCACTTGTAATTCAACTATGGATACCCATTTCATTTCACCCATGAATCCCCAAATATGATTATCCCACAAATTGTATAAGAGACTTAATTGTCCATGTTAGCTATTCCTTACGGATTAGCCCGGCGTGTATGATACCCCAACATTGAATGAGAGACTTAATTGTCTCTGTTAGCTATTCCTTACAGATTAGCCCGGCATGTAAGATATCCTCCTCGATATCTAGGACAAAACTTTATAGCGGCGTGTAAGACATCCCACTAGGATATCTAGAGCGAGACTAAAGAGTCCCTGTGACTGTCAGTACTGCCCAGTCCGGTATGTAAGATATCCTCCACACGATATCTATTTGAATGTTATCTCATATCCTTTAGGTATGTAAATTCTAACTGTTTAGGCGTGTAAGGTATTCTCCCCATGATACCTAGATTGAGACATAGTAGTCCCAATGGTTGTCATATCTTGAATAACCCGGTGTGTAAGATATCATCATCGATATCTAATTGAATAAATAGGCTTCCAAAACCCTTGGTGTGTTAATCTTCAAAATGTTATCGTATGCCAAGTTCGGTTTGTTCCTAATGAATCGAGTTAACTCCAACTCAATGAAAATGAAGTTATAACTCTTTTGGCCTGATGTTTATTATGAATAATGTAAGCGTTATGATTGTTTAAATAAGCTAACCACATATCTCAGGCTTACTACTATAGGATCCCCAAACCATATTTCAAAGGTGTGATTTAATTCAACCTGCTGATTAATAGTTAATGTTTAATGTGCTCAGTGATAATCACATTAGTGATCCCTATGTTATGAGTTCTCATGTTTCAACCATGTGTGCTAAGATATTATCTTAGTACTAGTGGTTGTATGTGTAGGGAATGACATCCCAAGAGTATGTTATCATGATATCCTCCTCGATATCACAAGTAATGGTCTCAACTGTTATCTATACGTTGTGTGGTCTAGTAAAATGTAACAAGTGTTATAAGAACTTGTCTTATTACACGATGTTAGTAATGAGTGAATGACCTTGTTATCATGAAATAACTTATCATGATTATCATTCTTATTGTTTGTAATTGTTCTCAACATGTTCCCACTTGATTATCTCGTTGTTCATTCGTGAAAGAATAATAATGTATGGTAAGATATCTTCTTACAACTAGTATTATTCTATGGTTTTGATATGTCATAAGACTACATTAACATGTATCATCCTAACTATCTCAGATATGATGATAATCAAGCAAGCAAGCATGTAATGTTAAACCAATAATAATGATAAACAATATTATCTAAATCATTGCAAAATCAGTATGTTATATCAAAACTTTTAAATAAATAAAAGCTTTAAGCATGTTTCTCAGCCCCGAGCTTTGAAATCAGTTAAGATTAGAAAAGGGGCATATGAACTCACCTTGTTGTTGATGTGGTTGACTAAGTCTAAATGAGAATGCACGCGTTCGTTGTTGTTCTTGATGTTGTTTTCACGCTCCTGTATTGATTTTCATGTTGTTTGTAACTTGTAAGTATTAAGGGAAATTGATTTGTGTGCATGCATGTGTTAGCCCTAAAATTGGCGGTCATTCGTGAGTCTCGGTCATCATTCGGTCCCACGTATTTGTCATGGGTTTTGAATCCACTTAACCCAATTAGGTTAACATTTAAATCACTTTGTTATTGACTTGAGGTTCAACTTGATTTAGTGTCATAAAATTGAGATTCTATGTATAAAGACTTAGGTTTTTGTTTAAATGTCATAATCCTTATTATCTTGAAATCCTAGTCCCATGTGTTTATTGCAATTTATTCATTTAAGCCTCGTGGACCGAATGAAATGTATATGGGACGATTGGGCCATGGTGAGTCGAAGAGGTTTGTTGGGCTAGGCCAAAGTAAAAGTGGGCTATCAAAAAGGGTTTGGGCCAACTAATCCCAGTGGGCTAAATCGATTCCTTGGGCCGGTTAGCTGAATCCAACTAAAGCCATGGGCCGCCTGGAATGCTGTGGGCCGAGTGTACTGGGTTTTGGGCCTGCAGTTGGACCGAATCAGTCATGTTTAGCCGAACTCATTAAAAGGTTCATGGCTGGTGGTAGTGGTTCGGCAGAGAAATGTCCAGCCCAACATGACAGTTTCGGTTGTTCAAAAGAATAATGCTCCAAGGTTCGTGGATTGAGGAACAAGGTTCGGCCAAGGTTTAGTTCCAATTAGGTTCGTCCCTCGTCGGTTTATAGCACATAGGTTCGTGGTCCACCATTTGGTTCGGCTGCTAACAAGGTTCGCCTGGTTCAGTTGTTGTGGAAGGAAGGTTCGTCCGACTCATGAAGGGTTCGTTCCAGGCGAGGGTTCGGCTAGGGCATGCAGGTTCGGCGTGTGGAAGACTTAGCCACATGGAGCAGAAGGTTCGTGACTCAGCTGGTTCGCAGGGCAGAAGGTTCGTTCATGATCATAGGTTCGCCATTAGGGAAGGGTTCGCCGCTCACAGTTTCATGTATACAGGACGTTCGTGTACAAGGTTGAGGGTTCGGCTAACTCCTCCCGTAGCGAACCTGTAACTGATCAGTTTCATCTTCACCTTTCGAACCTGTTGTAGAACCATACCCACGGTAGTATTGAGTGCCGATGAGTTCTCGAGCTGGTTTGGTTCGAAGGAGATGGTTTATAACCGGGTTCCAAGATGATGTTTCGAACTAATGTGCAGAAAACCCTAATTTTTGTGTTTTTCTTAGCTTGTTACCTCGGATTTCAGTGAATAAAGCTTCCGATCGATTGTACTTCTTTGTAGAGGAGATCAAGATCTACGCGTGGACACCAAGAACGCCCGATTTCGTCCACGAACGGGTGAGATATGAAGCTTTGAAGATTTGCTCTTCTAGAGAGAGAAATGGACGGGAATGGGAGTTTAGAGAGAGAGAGAGAAATGAAAGAAATGAAGTTTGAAGCTTCATTTGATGTTTATATACCCCGGGGGTATTCGGGTTCGTTTCGTTTGCTTGGTTCTCGTTTTCGTCGTGTTTCCGGAATGTAAACGCGTATTTTTACGTGTCTTAATTCAAAGAAATTATTTTAATTATTTTGATGAGTTTCAAAATTGTAAAACATAAAATATTGGTTTTTTTTAATTTTTTCCGTTCGTATCGTCTTTCGCTTTCGTTTCGTCAAAAAAAGTCACTTACGCGCGTTTCCGTACAGAGCGCTAACTGTACTAACACGATCGTACGCTCCACTTTCTGATTTGGTTTTCTACTTCTCAGTTATCGTTCAGAATGCTAAACCCACAGATATGTTTGTGTGAATCGTCACCCACGCAAACACACTGTCAGTTTATTATTCTGATACAACACTGCATTTACGTTTTAAATTGTGTTTCCTCACTAACGGACTGAACTATACTTCCTGTTTTCATATTGTTTTCGTACTGATTTATCGACCATCTGATTCCTGTCATCTATGGATACCAGATCGCAACCGATTTTTTCTTGTCATTTGTTTGCACACTATTGTTTCTCTTGACTTGTTGTATTTCCTGTATTTAAGTTTTCACTTAAACACATACAACTGTCTCTTGTTTTCTCGTGTGTTGTTGTTACACAACTGTTGTCACACCCCGGGCCGACGGGGTAGGATCGGATGTCCCCGTCGGGCGGAAGGTTCCCGGGGCGCGATATCGTGAGTGATAATCATAAGGATCAGATTATTTCTATAGCATCAATGTTAAAAATAACTAAAGCACAATAAAACATTTAAATAGGATTACAAAGTTAAATTACAATGTCAATGTTCAGTAATTTAACTAGGTAAACCTAACAAAAGAATCAATTGTTTTCTATCTTGTAACTGTACAAGACATCCAAAAGTGATTCGTATAAATAACAAAAAGTGTGCTTTCAAAAAATTAACTAGGTCCTCTATCTGGGCGGCCTAGTATGCAATCCTGAGCTTTAGCTTATACCTGTGCATCACCTGAGAAAGCGTGTAAAAGAAACGTCAACACAATGGTTGGTGAGTTCATGTAGTTTATAAGTTCAAATAGCTTTAGTAAATCTCTTCCGGTAAAACCTTAATCTTATTAACTCCACCTGTAATATCCAAATCGGTATGCTTATATATAGGGCATACCCGTGGGTCGAGCCTACGACCCGCCCAGATGCCATCCCACCACATACTAATCCGCGTATGACACTGTTATTAATAATAATTAAGCATTTTACCTACCCTTCAATCTCGTTTCCCCATTTTAGTTTAAGCATTTTGTTTATAAGTTTTACCCATAGCATCCGTGAGTTTAGCTTGAGAGTCACCAGAAAGGACAACTGAATGCCCGAAGGAATCCAGTATCAATCCATACCAGCACTGGGTGTAATTAGCAACTTAGGGGGAGATAGAGGATTCTCATGATGACACAAAGTCAACTAAAGATCACCCATATCGTCCTAGTTACTGATCACATGTGTAAATAGTTTTGGGAAACACTGCATGGCAAGCACTGAGAGGCCATCAGTCCGTTTCCTCGTTTCAGACCATGAAGGACACCCTATGGCAAGCACTGAGAGACCATAGTAGATGCCTTCTAGTCCCGACTGTGAAGAACACATGAAGGCAAGCATTGAAGACCAACTATTGTTCTTCAAGTCCCGACTAGGAAGAACACATGAAGGCAAGCACTGAGAGACCAACTATTGTTCTTCCATAGCCAATAGTTTTAGCATAGCATTCAAATAGTCCAGCATTTACGTAACTTGTGCACAAGTGCTAGCTTCACAACCGGTAAGGCAAGCACTGAGAGGCCAAACCGTTGTTTTAGCATGGCAATCATATAGCATTCAAGAGTTGACAGTATCCATAGTTTCAAGTATTCAGTATGTATGTATGTATGTTTGTACTTAGCATCCTCATAGCATCATAGCATCATTAGCATTTAGTATTAACATTAGTATCTAGCATAAACCCATAGCATTAACATTAAGCATAACCCGTAGCATTAGTTTGTAGCGTAAACCCGTAGTATTAACATGTAACATAATCCCATAGCATTAGCATTAAGCATAACCCGTAGCATTAGTTTGTAACATAAACCCTGTAGCATTAGCATTTAGTTTAACCCGTAGCATTAGTATTTAGCATAACTCATAGCATTAGTTTGTAGCATAACCCCGTAGCATTAGCATCCACAATAGCATCATCAGATAGTAAATACCCTTAGCACTTGGTATTAACACATAGCTTTAGTATTAGCAAGTAGCTTATGCCTTTAGCACTTGGCATAATCAAGCATCATTAGTTTAAATGGTGAACTTATGCCTTTAGCACTTGGCATAATCATGAAGTATTAACGTTTGTCTATGAGAATCGTTTAAAAGCATTTTGTTAAATTTAAAACATTTGTTTTAAAATGTATAACATGCTTCTCAGTCCCGAAGTAAAACTCAAAATAGTTTGAAAAGGGACAATGAACTCACCTTGTTGCGTTTGTGGTTGACTTAGCCTAAACAAGAAATGCACGCGCTCTTTGTTGTAATTGATATTGTTTTCACGATCCTGTATTGATTTCACGTTGTTCATAACTTGTGAGTATAAGTTGTATGTGTTTAAGCGTGTGTGTAGGTGTTAGCCATGTCTTTGGCTAACACTCATAAGTCTCGTTCGTTACTCGGCCCTATGTGTTTGTCATGACTTTGATAATGGTTAACCTTTTAGCTTTAGGTTACTCCACTTTGTCATTGGTTTTATTTTCCACTTGACTCATTGTTTTGATCAAAGTGTTCTAAGTATAAAACCTAGATTTTCTTGTTTAAATGTCATTAATTCTTAACATCTTGTAACACAATTATTTAATTATTGGTACTGAAATTGTTCCATAATTATTTAATCCACTTGTTAACATAATTAAAATACTTTCCTTTAGTCTTTAAGAATTTAACCCAATTTTAACACCTTAGTAACAGTTTAGAAACTCTATGTATAACATCCATGTTATTGATTTATGTTCGTGATTATGTTTTAGGTCAAATGACTTGTAACAATGATCACATGGGCCGAACTAACGAACCGTGGGCCGATTATCCAGCCTTGGGCCGATCCACCCACTATGGGCCTAACAGATGGGCTAAATAGAATAATGTGGCCAAAGTAGTAGGCTGCTGGGCCATTCCAGTCATAGTGGGCCGAATGAAGGGCTGTTGGGCCAAAACAACAATTATGTTGGGCCTGCCAGGTGTACTGGACCAAACCAGTGGGCTGCAGAAAGGCAACTGGGCCTGAAGCTACATTGGGCCGAATCAGGTTATTGGGTCCACGCGTTCTGTTGGGCTTTTGTATATCAAAGTTGGGCCTGAATCAAAGTAGGCTGTAGATATTGTGTAGGCCACAGTTGGGCCACAAGTTTGTTACTAGGCCAGAAAAGTGCTATTGGGCCTGCTGAAGTTATTGGGCCAACAGACTAGGGCTGCCTTCGGCTGGATGAAAATGTCTTGGCTGTATGAAACTTGTTAAGGCGCAGGTAATATGCCAACAGAATGGGTGTGGTGGTCGAATAACTTGGCTGCATGAAGATTTCTTGGCCGAAAGGATGGCCGAATAACACCATGAGGCCGAGTGGGGCCATACTCCGAATGAGCACCCACCCTAACCGGCGACTGAGGTACACACCGGAGAGAATGAAGCCTGGCGAAAGAGGTGGTTGGCGAATGAGGGTGCTGGTTCGGCGAATGGGGGTGGCGAAGGAGTGGCAACCGGCGAATGGCTCCCTTCGGCCACCTGTTCTCCTTCGGCGAATGAGTCCCCTTCGGTCTAGCTGGGTTTCTCATTCGGCAGCTAGCAGACCAGCGGTCTACGGGTCTCGACCTAGGGTGGAGTCGAGCCAAGGGTGTTGTCCTATGGAGATTTCATGCAAGGTGTGTTTTCGAAGAGGGTGTAAGTTAGAAAGAAGAGGGGTGGAACCGGGTTAGATCAAGGCATGAACAAGAAAGGTAGAAAACCCTAATTTTCGTTATTTTCAACCACAGATTACCTCGTTTCAGATGTTTCTCGTTCTAGATCGGTTGTACTTTCGTGTAGTAGAGATCAAGAGCTTCGTTTGGGCGAAAGAATCACTCGATTTCGTTAAGAAATGAGTGAGATATGAGTGTTCAAAGTTTGAAAATGGTGATGGGAACCAAAACCGGGATTAGGGTTTCAAAGAAAAGAAGAAGAAAAGAAAAATGAGGAAAATACCCTCATTTAGGGTATTTATACCCCGAGAGGTTTCGGGTTCCTTTTTGTTGCTCGGTTCGCGTTTTCGTTACGTTTCCGGAATGTAACGCGTAGTTTTCGTCAATTAAAAATAAAAGATCATTTCATTATGTTTAAAATTACAAATATGCTTTTAGAAATTATTTTAAATATCGTAATATAAATTTATTTAACGATTTATATGATTTTCACGCGTTCAGTAAATACATTCGCGATTTATTAGAATTGTTTTGTTTATTTTCCTTTATGATGAGTTTCAAAATTGTAAAATAGGAAAATATTTTACTTCCTTGAGTTTATGATTGCTCGTATCGTTATTCGTTTTCGTTTCGTCAGATCGCGTCGCCATCGCGCGTATTCGTTCGAATCGTCACTCGAACGAACACGACGATAGTTCGGCTTTCTGATTCTTGTTTTCTATTTTTCAGTCTTTATTTCAGAACGTTAAACCATCAGAGTCATTCGTACAGATCGTCACATGTACAAATAAATCGTCTGTTTAACATTCTGCAACAACGACCGTCATAGTTTTGATTTGTTTAACCTCGCATACGTTTACACATAATAGCACATCGATAAGCATTTGTATCACCGTTCCATGTTGTCTAATGTGTTTCTGACTGTTAAACTATTAAGTTTAAATCAGATTACAGAAACAATAGCATAATAGTTTAATATCAAGCATCATGATATTAGTAGCATACAATAGTTTACGTAGTTTGTACCTGAGTTACTGTGTGTTTACTGTTCCGTTCACCATTCCGGCGACGTTTCCGGCACAGATGTTACAGTCTCCCCTTGTTAGAGGAATTTTGTCCCGAAATTTAAGCATTGATATTGGGCACGGCTTCCTCTGCGAACAGTTGGGGATACTTGAGCTTCATGTTGTCTTCGCGTTCCCAAGTAAATTCGGGTCCGCGTTTTGAGTTCCAACGAACCTTGATGATCGGGATACGGCTTCGCCTCAGTTTCTTAACTTTGCGATCCTTAATCTCCAAAGGTTCTTCCACAAATCGTAAGTGTTCATCCAATTGAATTTCTTCAACCGGTATGATAAGAGTTTCATCAACAAGGCACTTTTTCAAGTTTGAGACGTGAAACATGTCATGTACACCACTAAGTTCATCGGGTAGTCTTAGTCTGTACGCCACAGGACCGATACGTTCAACAATCTCGAACGGTCCAACGTACCGTGGCGTTAGTTTACCTTTCTTTGCAAAACGAACCACACCTTTCCATGGGGATACCTTTAGCATAACACGGTCTCCCACTTGGAATTCCAACGGCTTGCGCCGTTTATCGGCATAGCTCTTTTGTCGGCTTCGAGTTGCTTGTAGCCTTTGTTGTATCTGAGCAATCTTGTCTGTAGTTTCCTGAATAAGTTCTGGTCCTGTAATTCGATTATCTCCCACTTCTGACCAACAGATCGGTGACCGACATTTCCGACCATAAAGAGCCTCGAATGGGGCACAACCGATACTGCTATGATAACTGTTGTTGTAGGAGAACTCGATTAGTGGTAAATGAGAATCCCAATTGCCACCAAAGTCTAGAACACAAGTTCTCAGCATGTCCTCTAGGGTTTGTATAGTACGTTCGCTTTGACCATCCGTTTGTTGATGATAAGCTGTACTCAAGTTTAATTGCATCCCCAGAGATTTCTGCAATGACTGCCAGAACCTTGATGTAAATCTGCTATCACGATCCGAAATGATAGACAATGGCACACCATGGCGTACCCCTATCTCATTGATGTAAAGCTTCGCTAGTTTATCCATCGAGTATGTTTCTCGCATAGGCAAGAAATGAGCAGATTTGGTTAATCGATCAACGATAACCCATATAGTGTCATGTCCACTAGAAGTGCGGGGTAGCTTGGTAACAAAGTCCATAGCTATCTGTTCCCATTTCCAAAGTGGAATCTCAGGCTGTTCCAGCAAACCTGACGGTTTCTGGTGTTCTGACTTTACTTTAGCACACGTAAGGCATCTACCAACATATTCAGCTATGTCTTTCTTCATACCCGGCCACCAATAAAATGCACGTAAGTCTTGGTACATCTTATCAGCACCGGGATGCACAAAGTACTTGGTTTTGTGTGCTTCATCAAAAATAAGCTTCCTTAACTCGTCCATTGCAGGAATCCATACACGATCCTTAAAGTAAACAAGTCCATCGGGTTTTGTTTCCAAATGTTTCTCCATTCCACAATCTAAGTCTTTCTTCAAGTTTCCTCGTTCAATTGCCTCTTGTTGTGCTTGCATAATGTTGCCGTGTAAGTTTGTCTGCACGGTCATTCCCATTGCTCTGACGCGCAAGGGTTTGACACGTTCCTTCCAGCTCAAGGCATCAGCAACAACGTTTGCCTTGCCCGGATGGTACTTGATTACACAGTCGTAATCATTCAGAAGTTCAACCCAACGTCGCTGTCGCATGTTGAGTTCCTTCTGATCAAATATGTGTTGCAGACTTTTGTGATCAGTAAATATGGTACACTTGGTGCCATATAGATAATGTCTCCAGATCTTTAAAGCAAATATCACAGCTCCCAGTTCCAGATCATGAGTAGTGTAGTTCTTCTCATGAACCTTTAGTTGTCTCGAAGCATACGCAATAACTTTGTCCCGCTGCATAAGTACACAGCCAAGTCCCTGATGGGATGCATCACAATACACAACAAAGTCATCACAACCATCCGGGAGAGATAAGATCGGAGCATCACATAACTTTTGCTTCAACGTCTGAAAGGCTTCTTCTTGCTTTTGTTCCCAAACAAACGGCTCGCTTTTCTGTGTTAGCTTCGTGAGTGGCAGAGCTATCTTAGAAAAGTTCGAGATGAACCTTCGGTAATAGCCTGCCAAGCCTAGAAAGGAACGTATCTCCGTCGGTGTCTTCGGAGTGTCCCAATCTTTTATTGCCTCGATCTTGGCAGGATCAACGTGTATTCCCTCACTGTTAACTACATGCCCTAGGAATTGAACCTCCTTTAACCAAAACTCACACTTAGAGAATTTGGCATAGAGCTTCTCTTCCTTTAACAGTTCCAAGATCGTCCTGAGATGTTGCTCGTGCTCTGTTTTGCTTTTAGAATAAATCAATATGTCATCAATGAAAACAATTACAAATTGATCCAAGTACGGCTTACACACACGGTTCATGAGATCCATGAAAACCGCGGGTGCATTCGTCAAACCAAAAGGCATCACCATGAACTCGTAATGCCCGTATCTGGTACGAAACGCCGTCTTCGGTATGTCTTCATCTTGTACTCTGAGTTGATGACATCCAGAACGCAGATCGATCTTCGAAAAATACTGTGCTCCTTGTAGTTGGTCAAACAAATCATCAATCCTCGGTAATGGACACCGATTCTTGATGGTTAGTTTGTTTAGTTCTCTGTAGTCTATGCACATCCGAAAAGTTCCATCCTTCTTCTTCACGAACAAGACCGGAGCTCCCCAAGGTGAGTAGCTCGGCCGAATGAAACCTTTATCAAGTAGTTCCTGTAACTGGTTAGATAATTCCTGCATCTCCGAAGGTGCTAACCTGTAAGGAGATTTAGCAACAGGTGTTGCTCCAGGAATCAGATCAATATGAAACTCTACCGGTCGCACAGGTGGCAAACCGGGTAGATCTTCAGGAAACACTTCAGGGTATTCCTTTACTACCGGCACGTCCTGAATCGTTTCCTTGTCTTTTTCTTTCTCCACCACATGAGCCAAGAAAGCTATGCATTTCTTTTGTAGACACTTACGCGCCTTGATGCAAGATATGATTTTGACACTATGTTTTGCTTGATCCCCACGAACTTCTAATACACGATCACTCGCCAATGGAATCCGAAGTAGCTTTTCAGAACAGATGACTTCCACTCTATTGAGGGATAGCCAATCCATCCCAACGATGATGTCGAAACTGCCCAGCTCCATCGGTATCAAGTCGATGGTAAATGTATGATCAATAAGTGTAAGTGGGCAGTTCCTAAGTATAGTGCTAGCTGTGATTTGTTTCCCATTCGTTACTTCGATGATATACGGGGAGTCTAAAGTTTCCTCAGTAAGATTAAGTTGGCGTGCAAAGTCAGTCGAAATAAAACTCTGATCTGCACCAGTGTTAAATAAAATAGATGCATAAGAGTCATGTATAAGAAATGTACCGGTGACCACGTTAGGGTCTTGGCGTGCTGCGTTGGCTCCAATCACAAAAGCCCTTCCGCGAGGTGCTTGAGTTCCCTGTTGCACTCGCTTTGGGCATTCTCTGGAGAAATGACCTCCTTCTCCACAGTTATAGCATCCCCTGTTGTTGTTGTTGTTGTTGTTATTGCCCGGTCTTGGTGGTGGAGGAAGTGCTACAGCAGCATTGTTTGTGGCTTGAGTTGTTGGAGCACGACATTGTTGAGCTCGGTGACCTAATCGGCCACAGTTGTTGCATTTCCTGCATTGCGCCGTAGCAGGATGATGAAATTTGCACCGTGCACACTGAGGATGCGGTCCCACATAGTTCTTGGGTGTAACTTGAGCAGGTGCTGCAGTAACTTGTTGTAGTGGGGTGGCCATCACATAATTCTTGACGACCTTTTGCTTTTTCTTCTGGTGGTGCTCAGGCTTCTTTGAAGTTACTTCCTTAGCTTTTCCCGAGTCCTCTTTCAAAACTCCAGACTTTACCATTACTTTAGTAAGCTTGGCTGAAAGAGAGATAGCTGACTCTAGTGTAGCAGGATATGCAGCCTGCACGATACTTTGAATACAGGAGGGTAATCCCGCTACATATCGATCGATCAGCTTTTCCAGTGTCGGTACCATTTCTGGCACAAGAGCTACTAGTTCATGATAGCGATTGGTATAGGTCATATGATCGGCTGCCTTCATCACATGGTTCGAGAGCTCAACCTCTAGTTGCTGCAGTTCATGTTTCGGACAGAACTCATTCCTTAGTAGGAGTTTGAACTCTGTCCAGGGCATCGTCATTGTTTCATCTCTCCCCTTCGCTCTAATCTGAGCATTCCACCATGTCAAAGCTCGCTTGCTAAATGATCCAGCTGCATAGCGAACCTTGTGGTGTTCTGGACAACTACTTATGTCCAAGGTGTTCTCCATCTTTTCTAGCCATTGAATTAATCCAACAGCTCCTTCAGCACCGGTGAAACTTGGGGGTTTGCATCCTACGAAGGACTTGTAGGAGCAGTCTGAAGTGTGACTAGTGTTTCCACTAGCCTCTCCTGTAGTATGACCAGAAGTGTTACCATGGCCCTGAATCCTGTTTATCATCTCTGGGATGACATCTTTCAGCTAGCTTGTCAGTTGGGTACTCAATAGGGTCGCCAAAGCGATAGTAGCAGGATCTATCATCTGAACAGTGCTGGAGCCTGGCGATGGAGAGTGTGGAGGAGGAGTAGGAGGTGGCGGTGTTGAATCTGGTGGTGTAGGAGTAGAAGAATGTGGTGCAGAAGTCTGAGTAGTAGGCTGTTTTCTTGGCGGCATTCTGATCATAACCAAAAGAATTTGGTTAGTGCAGTGATCGAATGCAGAAAACATAATGCAAACATAATCCTAAGTTCTCTACATGAGGGTCCCTAAGTTATAGTCTAGGCCAAACCATTTAAGTAAATGACCTATTATTCTCTATAACCTTGTGCTCTGATACCAATCTGTCACACCCCGGGCCGACGGGGCAGGATCGGATGTCCCCGTCGGGCGGAAGGTTCCCGGGGCGCGATATCGTGAGTGATAATCAGAAGGATCAGATTGTTTCCATAGCATCAATGTTAAGAATAACTAAAGCACAATAAAGCATTTAAATAGGATTACAAAGTTAAATTACAATGTCAATGTTCAGTAATTTAACTAGGTAAACCTAACAAAAGAATCAATTGTTTTCTATCTTGTAACTGTACAAGACATCCAAAAGTGATTCGTATAAATAACAAAAAGTGTGCTTCCAAAAATCAACTAGGTCCTCTATCTGGGCGGCCTAGTATGCAATCCTGAGCTTTAGCTTATACATGTGCATCACCTGAGAAAAATGAGGAAAATACCCTCATTTAGGGTATTTATACCCCGAGAGGTTTCGGGTTCCTTTTTGTTGCTCGGTTCGCGTTTTCGTTACGTTTCCGGAATGTAACGCGTAGTTTTCGTCAATTAAAAATAAAAGATCATTTCATTATGTTTAAAATTACAAATATGCTTTTAGAAATTATTTTAAATATCGTAATATAAATTTATTTAACGATTTATATGATTTTCACGCGTTCAGTAAATACATTCGCGATTTATTAGAATTGTTTTGTTTATTTTCCTTTATGATGAGTTTCAAAATTGTAAAATAGGAAAATATTTTACTTCCTTGAGTTTATGATTGCTCGTATCGTTATTCGTTTTCGTTTCGTCAGATCGCGTCGCCATCGCGCGTATTCGTTCGAATCGTCACTCGAACGAACACGACGATAGTTCGGCTTTCTGATTCTTGTTTTCTATTGTTCAGTCATTATTTCAGAACGTTAAACCATCAGATTCATTCGTACAGATCGTCACCTGTACGAATAAATCGTCTGTTTAACATTCTGCAACAACGACCGTCATAGTTTTGATTTGTTTAACCTCGCATACGTTTACACATAATAGCACATCGATAAGCATTTGTATCACCGTTCCATGTTGTCTGATGTGTTTCTGACTGTTAAACTGTTAAGTTTAAATCAGATTACAGAAACAATAGCATAATAGTTTAATATCAAGCATCATGATATTAGTAGCATACAATAGTTTACGTAGTTTGTACCTGAGTTACTGTGTGTTTACTGTTCCGTTCACCATTCCGGCGACGTTTCCGGCACAGATGTTACAGTCTCCCCTTGTTAGAGGAATTTCGTCCTGAAAGTTAAGCATTGATATTGGGCACGGCTTCCTCTGCGAACAGTTGGGGATACTTGAGCTTCATGCTGTGTTCGCGTTCCCAAGTAAATTCGGGTCCGCGTTTTGAGTTCCAACGAACCTTGATGATCGGGATACGGCTTCGCCTCAGTTTCTTAACTTTGCTCCTTAATCTCCAAAGGTTCTTCCACAAATCGTAAGTGTTCATCCAATTGAATTTCTTCAACCGGTATGATAAGAGTTTCATCAACAAGGCACTTCTTCAAGTTTGAGACGTGAAACATGTCATGTACACCACTAAGTTCATCGGGTAGTCTTAGTCTGTACGCCACAGGACCGATACGTTCAACAATCTCGAACGGTCCAACGTACCGTGGCGTTAGTTTACCTTTCTTTGCAAAACGAACCACACCTTTCCATGGGGATACCTTTAGCATAACACGGTCTCCCACTTGGAATTCCAACGGCTTGCGCCGTTTATCGGCATAGCTCTTTTGTCGGCTTCGAGTTGCTTGTAGCCTTTGTTGTATCTGAGCAATATTGTCTGTAGTTTCCTGAATAAGTTCTGGTCCTGTAATTCGATTATCTCCCACTTCTGACCAACAGATCGGTGACCGACATTTCCGACCATAAAGAGCCTCGAATGGGGCACAACCGATACTGCTATGATAACTGTTGTTGTAGGAGAACTCGATTAGTGGTAAATGAGAATCCCAATTGCCACCAAAGTCTAGAACACAAGTTCTCAGCATGTCCTCTAGGGTTTGTATAGTACGTTCGCTTTGACCATCCGTTTGTGGATGATAAGCTGTACTCAAGTTTAATTGCGTCCCCAGAGATTTCTGCAATGACTGCCAGTCTCACCTTGTTAAAGAAATTTCGTCCCGAAATTTAAACGTCATTGTCGGGTACTACTTTTTCTTTGTATAGGTGGAAATGTTTTGATATTCCGTGATTTTCATGTTCTCTAGTTTACATGGATTTGTGTTTAAGGATTCATCAAATCTGTTTGATGTGATACTGATTCGTTTTCAGTCTCCCGACTGCACAATCCATGATGTTTGAGGTTCCTCGAGGAAATGTTGTTGTGAGACCTAGTCCATCTAAATAAGCCTAGGCTTTTGTGTATCGTTATATAATAAGTGGACTCGATTTCACTGTTCCTGTTAATTCAAGAGCATCAAGTCTATTGGAAGTGTGAGGTAGCTTGGCATCATATTCCATAGCTGTTTGTGTACACTCCCATCGTGGTATCTTGAGTTGCTTCAACCACATCATGGTTCTTCGTATTCGCTATGTTCCTTGTAGCCACGTGTAATTTCTTGTCAGAAGGGATCTCTCATTCCTCCCCTTGTTGAAATGGATCCATATATTGTCCGATAGACAACATTGATGAATCTAATCGTGAGTGTTCGTACCCTAGTGATGAGATTTATGAACACATCCCTGTGGTGCACGGTGATGATATAAAGGAAGTTCTATTGGATCAGATGACTTCACCCTTATCAGGGGTAAAGCATCTATTCTGGTGATGGTGTTGACACTATTAGTGTCCCTTGACTTGAATCACATGGTATGTTTTTGTTCACTAATAGTAAGTGAACATTATGTTCATGTCATTTAGTGTAAGAGATATTCGAGTGTTGCCTTAAATGTGAGTAAGTTTTAAACCAACTCTAAAGAGACAACTGATAATCTATGCTAGTATGAAGTAATACAATTGCAAAGATTGTAAATAGTAAGCATACCAGTGTGGGTGTCAGTGTCCTGGCAAGCAGCAGCCGCCCCTATCTGAAATGCTCGTCCCCTCGGTGCTTGCCCTCTCGGTAGCACCCTCTTTGGACAGTCTTTTGCATAATGTCCTGGTTCCCCGCAGGTGTAGCAGGAAATGCGATCGTTTTGTACATCGGTCTGTGCCACTGCTTGGTTTGCCATGCGTTGTGTTGCTTGATTCTTGCAGAATTTGGCCCAATGGCCCATTTTTCCACAATAAGTGCATTGCCTGCACCCTGTGTCAGGTTGATGATGATAGTTGCACTTATTGCAGAATGGAGCCGTGCCAGAGTAAGACTTGTGGGTCAGTTGTGGTTGTGTGGGCACTGCTTATTTAGTAGTGGTAGTCGTTGCAAAATTTTTAGCAACCTTTCGTTTCTTGGTGGGGTGTCGTTCCTCAGTAGATTCAAACTCTTTCTTGAGTGCCCCAGAGGCAACCATCACATCTGTCATTGTTGATGACAGAGTAACAGCCATTTCCAGGGTTGTTGGATGAGCAGCAAGGATAAAACCTTGCATACAAGCCGGTAATCCCTCGATATACCGTTCAATTCTCTTCTTCAGTGTTGGCACTATATCCGGTGCCAATGATGCTAGTTCGTGAAATCTTGTGGTGTAGGCCAGATGCCCAGAACCAATCATAACAAGATTGAGTAACTCAGTCTCAACCTTCTTGAGTTCATTTCTTGGGCAAAACTCCGCCCGCAGTATGGCTTTGAAGTCACCCCAAGGCATTGACAGAGCATCATACCTGCCTCTAGTATGAACTTGAGCGTTCCACCAAGTTAATGCTCGTTTGTGGAATGAACCAGCAGCATACTTCACCTTATACTGTTCAGGACAGTTGCTAATCTCTAGGGTAGTCTCCATCTTCTCGATCCATTGGATCAATCCGACAGCACCCTCACTGCCACTAAAGCTCGGTGGGTTGCAACCTACTGTGACACCCCATATTTTCCAGGTCAGCTTTTATTTATTTAAATGTTTATTTAAATGATTTATGTACACGTGGCACTAAAATTAGATTAATTTAGTGTGACACGTGGCACGACAGTACGAACACCGGCACATGACCAGACAATTCGAGAAATTATCGACAAACAGCACACACGTGTCAAAACACACGAACGTTGGTGAACGTCTAACACATTGTGTAACACAACACTTGAGACCTCACGAAACACTCACACATTGAACTTGGAAGTTCAAACAAGGCCAAACGATAGTTCGTAAGCGTGAAAACGACGACGAACGGATCAAACCCATTAAACTAGGCTTATTGGGCTCTCCAGGGGCCCATCGCGGTACGCGATGGCCCAACAGGAGGCATGGTCGCGATGCGCGACATGCGGCGCGGGGGTTTGACTCCCGAAATCCGCCGCGGTACGCGGAGATGATTTAGAAGCCCCATCGCGGTACGCGACGACGCCCAGTCGACAATATCTTTATAAAACCAAGACCATTATGCCTATCCTACCTATTTTCATCATTTTAAACAATCTTGCACACCATTTCTCGACCATTCTCATCTGGAACAAATGATTAGACCCCAAGGAAGCCATTGAAGGACCTCTTGAAGCTCCAAACTTGAAAGATTGAAGGAGGGAGGCTTGAAGGACCACACTTGAAGCTTGAAACTACCACCATCTCTCTCTCTGTCAAACCCAGTTGTCCAGAAGGTTTAGGGGCTGTTCTTGCATCATCTCAGGGATTCAAGAGGCTTAGAAGGTAGTTCATACATCTCTCATGGCTAAAATGTCCATTCCTCACTTCTACACACACATGCAATGCGTGAAACACACATACAAGCAAATATAGTGCACATACACGAGATTTTGTTCTGGGTTTGTTGATTTAGAAGTGTTTCTTGATGATCTATGATGTTTAGATTAAGTTTCGTGACGATCTATGAGGTTGTGTATGTTGAGATATCATGATTTGGTTATTATCAAGTGAAAAACCCACATGCATGTATGATCCATGGCATGTGGGATTATTTTGAATGTTCAAATGTGATTATTGTTGATAATAGTAATGATATCCATGATTAGATCTTGTTAAAATGGTTATTTATGCAATTCTTGATAAACTTACTATTATTAGTAACTTTTAAATTGCAAAATGATGAAAATGATGATATTGGTAACATACAAGCTTATGGATTTGCTATTAAGATGATATTATAATAATATTAATGCCTAAAACATGAATCCTATGAATAAGAATGGGGTAATTGTGATTCTTTCCATTTATAGTAACTTTTAGTTACAAATTGTTGATAATGATAGAATTATGGACATTCATGTGCATAGATGTGTTATTTAGACTACAATATAATGAATAGGATGTTTTGAAATGGATTGAGATTTGATTTGAATCATATTTGGCATAGTCACTATTTATAGTAACTTTTAAGACCCAAATATTGATAAATGATGATTTTGATTAGACAAGCATGTTTAAGTTATGTTGAATGGCATAATATGATGTTATGTGTTGTAAAAATGACTTAGGATTACTAGAATGGTCATTTGTATGATAATAGCCATGGTTACTATTTATAGTAACTTTATTTGGCAAACTATCGACTTGTGAACGTTTTGTATGATATGGGCATGCTAAATGACTTATTATGTCTTAACATGAGAAGTGAATGCTAAGTTAGATGGTTTACGATATCGCGTATGCTAGAAATGGAAACTTTCCATTTTAGGAAACTTTTGTACTGCAAACACGACTTACATGCTTATGTGACTTCAAATGATAATGTGCTATATGTTAACATGATCACGTAGGACTAACGAGCATGCTAGAACTTTAAAATCGATATGCTTTGTGAACTTGCCGTAAATGGAAACTTGCTATAAATAGTAAGTTGTACATGGACGCGACTTACGCGTTTTGCACACGACGAGCACTTACACGAATGTTACACTATTCACAACCGACACACGGTTCACCAACGGGTCGTTGACTTGACACGGTCAACATTGGTCCAACACAGTCAAACACGGTCATTGTGGACCAACACAGTCAAACACGGTCATTGTGGACCAACACAAGCAAACACGGGCATTGTGGACCGACACAGACAAACATGGACAACCAAGGGTTGTTGGCACCGACACGAGCACTAGCACGAACACGAACACGGTCACTTACACAAACTCACGAACGGTATACGATATAGGTTGCCGGTGACCGACGCGCTTACTATTTGAGGAGCTTACGCATTCTGTTACTTGCACACTAAGGTGAGTTTACGGCCCCACTTTAACTCTTTTATAAAATTTTCAAATAGGGGGAGAATACTTGTTGAACTGAGTCAAACATTTATACTTGTACAAACAAATTGTGTATGCTGGTTTATTAGACAAACATAAGTGTTGTATCGTAATTAAGCCCTCACAAAGTCTTACCGTTAATGTATAAACAACGAGGTGAGTTTGAATAGATCTATTTGGGTTGACGAGCCCCGCGTGGCGAAAATATTGACTGGAGGTCATAACACGTGAAATCTCGACCTATCTTGCTATGTTATTACGAGACATAGCGGAGGCAAGGACTAACAAGTCTAGTTTCGGTAGTGACGCACTGACACTTGGAGCCCAGGGCTCGGGACTAACATTTAATAAACAGTATGACACATGATTTCCGAATTACTACCTATGTTTATCAAAACCTGTGAACTCACCAACCATTGTGTTGACACTTTTTCTTAAACTTGTATTCTCAGGTATTTAGCTGCGTATGGAACATGATGCACACTTAAGGGCATGAGCATAGGATTGCATTTATTTTTGTCATGTCGCTTTGATCAAACGATTTCGACTTAAGATTTGTATTATTACAATGTAGTGTCTGACAATTGTATTTCCGCTGCATATTTTAACTTGTTATTTTCCGCTGCACAAACATTGTATTTTCCGTTGCTTATCTATTTAAAACTATATGGTTGTATTTATGTGAGACAACGTACTTTGAAAACGCATATAGAGGAGTTCTATATAACTATGAGCTGTGATTCTGGCCACGTCACACCCACGTGGACTAACACCACAAGTGGGAATTTGGGGGTGTGACACCTACAAAGTTCTTGCAGGAGTAGTCCTGATGATGCCTGGTATTTCCACTGCCTTCTCCAGATGAGTTGGCGATATTACTGTTGTTGCTGTTAATCCGGTTCATCATCTCGGGGATTACATCCCTCAGTTGACTGGGCAGCAAAGTGGCTAGTGCTATAGTCGCAGGGTCCAACTGATGAACAGGCGGTGGCGGAGGTGGAGGTGGTTGTGTAGGAGAGTCAGTAGGTGAAGGTGTAGATGAGTGCGGTGCTGAATCATGTGGTGGTGGTGGCAGTATAGCTGGTGGTGGTCTCCTCGGAGTCATTCTGATCATAACCGAAAGAAAATCGGTTAGTGTAGTGATCAGATGCAGAAGACACATGCAAATAGAATCCTATGTCATATGATCTCTACATGAGGGTCCCTAGGTTATAGTCTAGGCCAAACCGTTTAAGTAATATAACCTATATTTCTCTATAACCATGGCTCTGATACCAATCTGTCACACCCCGAGCCGGCGGGAACGGATCGGCTTTCCCATCGGGCGGAAGGTTCCCGGGGCGTGATATCGTGGTGACAATCGAAATGATCAGATTGTTTACATGGCACATGATATATAATGAGAAATGTTAACATGACATATGATGTAGAGTTACAAAGTTAAATTACAATGTTAAGTTCATAATTTAACTAAGTAAATCTATCCAAAAAGAATCACTGAGTTCCTATCTTGTATCTGCACAAGATTTACAAAAGATGATTCATTGTTAGTCATTCAAAAGTATGATCAATACAAAATGCAGCTAGGCCTTCTTAAAGTCCACTAGCTAAGTCCTTGAAATCCTGGTGACTAAACATGTTCGTCACCTGAGAAAACATGCATTTAAACAAAGTCAACACTAGGTTGGTGAGTTCATAAGTTTGACAATTGAAAACCATTGACTTATTGTCATTCATGTTCACAATGTTACACACAAGTCTTATTTAGGAATGTTTTATTTGTCACTCATTATGTCCTCTCCATAGTTATACTTACAAATAGTATTTTATCCTGTCAGTTATGTTTATATATAGGGCATATGTAGGGGAACAAGCCCCAGCCAACATCCCACCACATAACTAATAGAACTCCACACCACTTGTAATTCAACTATGGATACCCATTTCATTTCACCCATGAATCCCCAAATATGATTATCCCACAAATTGTATAAGAGACTTAATTGTCCATGTTAGCTATTCCTTACGGATTAGCCCGGCGTGTATGATACCCCAACATTGAATGAGAGACTTAGTTGTCTCTGTTAGCTATTCCTTACAGATTAGCCCGGCATGTAAGATATCCTCCTCGATATCTAGGACAAAACTTTATAGCGGCGTGTAAGACATCCCACTAGGATATCTAGAGCGAGACTAAAGAGTCCCTGTGACTGTCAGTACTGCCCAGTCCGGTCTGTAAGATATCCTCCACACGATATCTATTTGAATGTTATCTCATATCCTTTAGGTATGTAAATTCTAACTGTTTAGGCGTGTAAGGTATTCTCCCCATGATACCTAGATTGAGACATAGTAGTCCCAATGGTTGTCATATCTTGAATAACCCAGTGTGTAAGATATCATCATCGATATCTAATTGAATAAATAGGCTTCCAAAACCCTTGGTGTGTTAATCTTCAAAATGCTATCGTATGCCAAGCTCGGTTTGTTCCTAATGAATCGAGTTAACTCCATCTCAATGAAAATGAAGTTATAACTCTTTTGGCCTGATGTTTATTATGAATAATGTAAGCGTTATGATTGTTTAAATAAGCTAACCACATATCTCAGGCTTACTACTATAGGATCCCCAAACCATATTTCAAAGGTGTGATTTAATTCAACCTGCTGATTAATAGTTAATGTTTAATGTGCTCAGTGATAATCACATTAGTGATCCCTATGTTATGAGTTCTCATGTTTCAACCATGTGTGCTAAGATATTATCTTAGTACTAGTGGTTGTATGTGTAGGGAATGACATCCCAAGAGTATGTTATCATGATATCCTCCTCGATATCACAAGTAATGGTCTCAACTGTTATCTATACGTTGTGTGGTCTACTAAAATGTAACAAGTGTTATAAGAACTTGTCTTATTACACGATGTTAGTAATGAGTGAATGACCTTGTTATCATGAAATAACGTATCATGATTATCATTCTTATTGTTTGTAATTGTTCTCAACATGTTCCCACTTGATTATCTCGTTGTTCATTCGTGAAAGAATAATAATGTGTGGTAAGATATCTTCTTACAACTAGTATTATTCTATGGTTTTGATATGTCATAAGACTACATTAACATGTATCATCCTAACTATCTCAGATATGATGATAATCAAGCAAGCAAGCATGTAATGTTAAACCAATAATAATGATAAACAATATTATCTAAATCATTGCAAAATCAGTATCTTTTATCGAAACTTTTAAATAAATAAAAGCTTTAAGCATGTTTCTCAGCCCCGAGCTTTGAAATCAGTTAAGATTAGAAAAGGGGCATATGAACTCACCTTGTTGTTGATGTGGTTGACTAAGTCTAAATGAGAATGCACGCGTTCGTTGTTGTTCTTGATGTTGTTTTCACGTTCCTGTATTGATTTTCATGTTGTTTGTAACTTGTAAGTATTAATGGAAATTGATTTTTGTGCATGCATGTGTTAGCCCTAAAGTTGGCGGTCATTCGTGAGTCTCGGTCATCATTCGGTCCCACGTATTTGTTATGGGTTTTGAATCCACTTAACCCAATTAGGTTAGTCCCTCGTCGGTTTATAGCACATAGGTTCGTGGTCCACCATTTGGTTCGGCTGCTAACAAGTTTCGCCTGGTTCAGTTGTTGTGGAAGGAAGGTTTGTCCGACTGATGAAGGGTTCGTTCCAGGCGAGGGTTCGGCTAGGGCATGCAGGTTCGGCGGGTGGAAGACTTAGCCACATGGAGCAGAAGGTTCGTGACTTAGCTGGTTCCCAGGGCAGAAGGTTCGTTCATGATCATAGGTTCCCCATTAGGGAAGGGTTCACTGCTCACAGTTTCATGTATACAGGAGGTTCGTGTCCAAGGTTGAGGGTTCGGTTAACTCCTCCCTTAGCGAACCTGTAACTGAGTGCCGATGAGTTCTCGAGCTGGTTGGGTTCGAAGGATATGGTTTATAACCGGGTTCCAAGATGATGTTTCGAACTAATGTGCAGAAAACCCTAATTTTTGTGTTTTTCTTAGCTTGTTACCTCGGATTTCAGTGAATAAAGCTTCCGATCGATTGTACTTCCTTGTAAAGGAGATCAAGATCTACGCGTGGACACCAAGAACGCCCGATTTCGTCCACGAACGGGTGAGATATGAAGCTTTGAAGATTTGCTCTTCTAGAGAGAGAAATGGACGGGAATGGGTGTTTAGAGAGAGAGAGAAATGGAAGAAATGAAGTTTCAAGCTTCATTTGATGTTTATATATCCCGGGGGTATTCGGGTTCGTTTCGTTTGCTCGGTTCTCGTTTTCGTCGTGTTTCCGGAACGTAAACGCGTATTTTTACGTGTCTTAATTCAAAGAAATTATTTTAATTATTTTGATGAGTTTCAAAATTGTAAAACATAAAATATTGGATTTTCTTAAATTATTTCCGTTCGTATCGTCTTTCGCTTTCGTTTCGTCAGAGAACGTCACTTACGCGTGTTTCCGTACAGAGCGCTAACTGTACGAACACGATCGTACGCTCCATTTTCTAATTTGGTTTTCTACTTCTCAGTTATCTTTCAGAATGCTAAACCCACATATATGTTTGGGTGAATCGTCACCCACCCAAACACACTGTCAGTTTATTATTCCGATACAACACTGCATTTATGTTTTAAATTGTGTTTCCTCACTAACGGACTCAACTACACTTCCTGTTTTCATATTGTTTTCGTACTGATTTATCGACCATCTGATTCCTATCATCTATGGATAGAGATCGCAACCGATTTGTTCTTGTCATTTGTTTGCACACTATTGTTTCTTTTGAGTTGTTGTATTTCATGTATTTAAGTTTTCACTTAAACACATACAACTGTCTCTTGTTTTCTCGTGTGTTGTTGTTACACAACTGTTCAATCACCGTATTTACACACAGTAACTGGTGAAAGTACACACACCGTACGGACTTGCCGGACGATGAAGTACTAGATGTCACAAGAAACCTTCCACCAAGACTCTATACACCATTTTTTTTATAGCAATCAAGACCAGAACCATCATTGAAATCACCTCAATACGTGGTATATGTAACATCAGTGCCGGAAACGCTTCCGGAACAGTGATCTCTACAGAAACTTGCACAGTAACTCAGGTACAAAGTATGTAAGCTATTTGTATGCTATTAACACTTTGATGCTTAACACTAAACTATTATGCAATCAATTATGGAATTTGATTAAATCTTATGGTTTAACAGTGAGAAATACATCAGACAACATGGAATTGACATATGAATGCTTGTAATATGCTATTTTGTATACACGTATGCGAGGTCGAACAAAACAAAGCAATAACGGATGTCGTTACAGGAATGCTAAACGGATGGATTATTCGTATAGGTGACGATCTGTACGAATACATCCGAAATTTTAACGTTCCGAATGATGTTCAATAATTAGAAAACCATATTGAAAAGCGTAGTTATTGTCATGTTCGTACGGGTGACGATTCGAACGAATACGCGCCACAACTACGCAATTCGATTTAAACTATAACTAAAATGTTTTCGGAAAATTTAAAATAAATAAAATATAATTAGTTAATTTACTAGGAATAACCACCTAAATTAATTTAGTGAGCTCAATCTTTAAAACCAAGACGTTCGTCGCGAAAACGAAACAGAAACGGCGTGTTTACGGGAAACCGAGTGGAACCGAACGAACCCGAACACACCCGGGTAAACCAAAGCCATTTAAGATGGATTTTAATGCCACAACAACCATCACCTACCAGCCTCTATCCCCCAATTTTCGGCTCTCTCCCTCTCTACACTCTCTCTCTAGAAACCAAGCTTCAATATCTTCCATTTCTTCACCGATTTGAGTGTTTTTGGTGCCTAAACGACCACCACTACACATAGATCATAGAAGTACAAAGGATCTGAGCTTTTATCCAGCCAAATCGAGGTAAAAATCATGTTAAAGTAGCGAGTTTAGGGCTTGAAAACCCTAGTTCGAACCCCTCAATAAACCAGATTAAAATCCTTCAAAAGCCTAGGGAAATCACACTAAACTACCATGGGAGATGTTAGGAACATGCTAGGCATAAAGACCCCCCGTCTAGCTCGAAAAGGAGGACGGCTTGAGGCAGGTCGAACGGCCGATTGGCCACCACCTCCAGCTCGCCGAATGGCTCTTTGAACCTCATTCGCCAAATGGCCACCACCCCCAGTCTTTCGGTCGGCCCAGGGCCATTCTGTTGGCCATGCTATTCGGTCAGGCCTATGCTTCGGCCAACCTTCCTTCGGTCATGGTTCCATTCGATCGGCCAAAGGTCATGCGACCACAACACATTCGGTCGCCACATACTCGGGCCATGCCTCTCATTTGGTCGACCACTTCATTCGCCAGCCAAGTTCGACTCAAGGCCCTTCGGTCCCATTTATTTGGCTATGGGTGTGACAGTTGCATACGAGAATTACGTCATCAATTGTAACATCACTGTAATTTAGGTTGTCCGTACATCCGTACATCCGTACGATTGTACTATTACGACCTAAGAATTTTTATTAATAATGATAATGGATTATTTATTGATATTATTGATTATTATCACTGTTAATGGTATACATGATTATAACACATATTATACGCGTAAACCATGGGAAGTTTAGTTGTAACCCAACTAAACAGAACCAGAGAGTTTATCGCAGTAATATTATTGAAAATGATGATTGTTGGTTCGGAATAAAAATGAATATAGGTTTTGGTTTGGGAATTTTAATATTAAAATTTATAAAATAATGGAACTGATTACGCGATGGTGAGGTTACGAACGCTATCTAAACACGAATATTAATTCAGAAATATTAACTTAATAAATGTATTCGCGTGAGTGACGATTCACACGAATATAATTATTAGGAATAATAATCTGAAACGATATTCAATAAATCGTAAATCGAATCGAAACACGATACGAGCGACGAATTCGCAAAGGTGACGATCTTTACGAATACGTACGCGAGTGACGCGTTTCGACGAAATAATTAAATAATATCAAATGATATTAAAATTAATAAATTAAAACTGAAAACGTTTATTAGGAATCACAACGTAAAGCAAAACCGAGTAAATCAGTTATTTAAAATAATTAATTTTGTAAAAATAAAATGAAATCGTTTTACGAAATGAAATTATTTAAATCATTTTAATTAATGAAATTCAATTATTTATTCATGTTATGTTTAAATATGTTTTCGTTAAAAACCGAGCATAACCGATCATTTATTATATTTTATCGCGATAAAAACGAGACCGGTCACGGGGCAATAATACGCGTTATAAGGAAGAAGATCACCATCTTCTTCCTCATTTTTACACACACACTCTCTCACTAAAACCCTAAACCCGTCACCACTTTCTCTCTCTACCTTCTCTCTACCATAACTCACTCAAAACTCAACCAAATCACCTCATTCTTGCGCCAAATCGAAGATCTCGACATCCTCTACACGAAAGTACAAAGGATCGGTCCTGTCTCCACCTCAAACTCTCGAAATCTTAGTGAGAAGGTACGTTTTTTTAGGGTTTTCTACAACCCGACAAAAACCGAACTTTAACCGGTTCAAAACATCACTTTTTCGACCCATACACCTTCTAAATGAGTTTACTCATCTAAACCCACTCAAAACGACTATATATACGACTATACCTCGAAATCATCTTCTCCCATGGCTGAAAACCCGTTCGGGCGAATGACCCATGAGTATGAGCCATTCGCCGAATGAGTCGGGAGAATGAGTGGAGTATGAGTCGGGAGAATGAGTGGAGTATGAGTCGGGAGAATGAGTGGAGTATGAGTCGGGAGAATGAGTGGAGTATGAGTCAGGAGAATGAGTCATTCGGGACTCATTCGGAGAATGACTCATTCGGGACTCATTCGGAGAATGACTCATTCGGGACTCATTCGGGAGACTCATTCGGAGAATGACTCATTCGGAGAATGACTCTCATTCGGGACTCATTCGGAGAATGACTCTCATTCGGGACTCATTCGGAGAATGACTCATTCGGGACTCATTCGGGAGAATGACTCATTCGGGTGAAAACTCATTAGCATGAGCCATTCTTATGAAAATCACAAGAATGAGTCATTTTCACTACACCAATTCAATTAACAACTTAGATTTCAAAAAGAACAATCAAATAAGGGATCATAACTCTAGATAACATTTAATCAAACACAGGACTGTGAATACAACATCAGTACGAAAACGGTGAGCGCGCATAATACGAGAACACAGATACTAAGGACTTCAGGTGAGTTCTCATAACCTCCCTTTCTTTAAACTGTTTTGTTTTAAAACTCGGAGGTGAAGCATGTATACCAAATTCAAATATTATTTTGATAACTCAAGGTTAATACCTGTTTATCAATATGATACTCACAATATTGAATTATCATTAATTATGGATTATCACTGATTAATATTTTATAACCGTGTAAACATTGTTATTGACTTTGGTCAATAACAAAGATTACATGTATTGTCACAAACTCCGAGAGTCATCGCTCTTAACTCCGGTTAATTGCTTTGACATCATGTATTGTCACGTGGATTGTTTCCACTCTGTGAAGCATTGCCTTTGACTTCGGTTAAATGATTTGACTTCATGTATTGTCACGTGGTTAGCGACCACTCCATGAATCATGTATTTAACTTATGTTATTTACATAATGATCATGTATAGTCACGAACATTATTTGAGAATATAATTGATGAGATTGGTTGATTAGTTTGTGGATTGATTATCTATGTTTGACTATGATTATTTGTGATTGATTATGACTGATTGGTTATGTGATAATGTGATTGTGTATGTGTTTGATTGTTGAGTTTGGAGATTGATTGGATTATCTCATACAGGTAATATTGTGGATTTTCCCAGAAAATCATAAGCATTTATACTCATTTTATCTAAACTTTTTATAAAACCATTTTTAAACTTAAACTTTTAAATTCATTTTATAAAAACTATTTTAAGTATAAAACTTATGATTACTCACCAACTACTTTGTAGTTGACACTTGATTTTCTTACATGTTTCAGGTGATGGAGACAAGTAGGATGAAGAGGATGATCTCTTCTATTTTGGACATCATCATATAGGATCTTGGACTTAGCTAATTAACTAAAATTCTGGCGATTAGAGTTTAGTTAGTTTAGCTAATTCTTTTGTGTAATTGATGTAACTAATTCATGATGAACATGATTTTTGTGTAATTATTCTGGTTGATTGATTGATATATGATGATTGAATTTAGATGCCCACGAGCTTTTGAACAATCTACACACCCCTCGTGGCATCCCGACGTTTCCGCCATCGGTCGGGGTGTTACATCAATGATGTGAGCACATTTGATCGTTCTAGAAATCCACATTGATTTAATGATTTTAATTATTACAGATTGATAATATGCGAGAAATGAAGAACGTGGGTGAAAACCGTTTGCAAAACGGAGTCCTGGATTGCTCGAAATCGAAAAACGAAGAAAAATTTCTAAGTATTGGACGAACGGACTCATCGCGGTACGCGATGGAGGGGTTGAGAGTCCTCCGCGGTACGCGATGCATGCAAAATATCTTAGATTCCTCTGGAAATCTTCGCGGTACGCGAAGCCCGTATTGACTTCCCGCCGTGGTACGCGACGGGTGTGGCGGTGGAACAATCTGATCTACTTCATCAGATTTTCATGCAGAAGATTTATTCTTCTTCCTCTCGCACAAGCTCGATTCACAGAGCAAAACTTCGGCCAAACCACCATCAAAACACCATCTTGAAGCCACCAGAAGTAACCAATCATACCAGGGATCATCTCTACAAGCTCTGATCGTTGTTTTAACCGCGGATATCCGTCAGATTAGGTAATGATCCGTTTAAACCTTCTAGTTTGATTTTAATTGATTAGATCTTGATTTTGAACGTAATGACATAGTTAGGATTGTTGATTATTGCCTAGATGATGGCTAGGATTGTTTATAAACAAAGAACATGAAGTTTTAACGGTTAAATCCTTGTTTTGATCCGTTGTAATGCCCGGTTTGCATGAAACCATACCCATGATTATAATGGTTTAACCCATTTGATTATAACAATGTAGGTGATTAGTTGGATTAATCCTTGAAATGCAAGGTTAAATCCAAGTGTTTCAAACTAATCACAATCATTAACATACTCATTGGAACGATTATCTGATGTTTATGATAACAGTCAGATTAGTATGTTAAACATGATTGTTAATTCTACTTTAATACTACATTGTGATATTTCATGATATTTGGGTAATCAATAACAAGGATTGATCATTCCTAAGCCATTAAATTATCTAGAAACTGTTACAGTATCATAATCAACAACATTAACTATTTGGTTAATCCGAGATTATTCTAATTAATCAAAAGCGTCATCAACCTTATATTAGGAATCTAATGCAATGTAGGTTCCTACATTATCATACATTGTATGATATGATAACAAAATAACTAATTAAATACTTAATATCGGTTTGATGACTTTCAAGGAAATGTCTTTGACATTGGACGTTCAGAAAGATCTAATCAGTAAGTTAAAACCATAAATAACTCATTAAACATAAATAAATGCAGAATCACCCCTTTATCACTTGTTGTGAGGTATTCTGCTACATCTGTATTATCAGGTGAGTTTCGTACAACCCCTTTTCTTTTTAATCTTTTATAAACATCGGGGAACACTGTTGAACTTTTTGGAACTATATGATATGTATCACTGTTATCTGAGTGATTTCATGTGATTGTTGAGAACTTGTGGATTTCATGGGAATTTGCCTGAGAACAGAACACTATCACAGAACTTGAAAGTCCTCATTTTTGAACTGTATCTAGTGAACCCATGTGGGGCCGAACGGAGAAACATTGATAGTACTATCGGCTGACCACCCATTTGCTGGGAGCTGCAACTCCCCTTGTGTGAATGTTTGTTTCCTGTTTCCAGAACTTCTTAATGTTGTGATAGACATTAAGATAATGAGGCATTAAGATGTTACCGACGGGTAGTATCTTGTAGAACAATATCGTCAGAAAGGAACTAGATACGGGTCCCATGGTTATCTGGAACTGAACATTTTGAGAACTTATAATTACATATCATATTGTGGAACTTGAACTGTATGGACTCACCAGCTTTGTGCTGACGTTTCAAATTTAAATCTTTTTGCAGGAGGACAGTGACCAACCGGTGAGGCAACACTTTAAACACTTGTAATTAAATAGGATGTAATGTAATAAACTTAGATTATATAATGTATTATTGGTTGTGATTACGACATCCCTGTAACGTATTTACTTTAAGTTAATCTGTGTGCTTGTGATATTGGATCAAGTAAGTCACCCCTCATCTCGGAGACATCACCACTATGTTTCCGCAACCGTTTCAGTGACATCATGATAAGGTGACGAGAGGTGGGGGTGTGACAATGGCCCTTTCGACTAATGGGCTTGTGGATGACAGAACGCAATTAAGAGATTGGGGCATGGGATACATGGGGCTACATAATATTGCATACATGGGTTAAGAATGTGTATGTGTGCATGGGAAGTGATTAGGGTTTTCCTAACAAGAAGCCATCCTATTTTTCTTAAAACAAAGGTAAAAGCTGGGATTTGGATATCAGCGTTTTGTTAAACAAATGCTAAACTTACAACTTTTGAGTGTAAACCACGATTAATGCAATAACACTAAGGGTTCCAACTATTACAAACATAAAGCATGAAATTCAAGAATTAAGGAAACAACTAAGGGTGGGTGTGGATTAAGCTCCAACATCCAACACTTAGTGATTCTACACAAACATATGACTCAATTAGAGAGTTCTTTTGAATTCTCTAAGCTAAGTTGTATATACAAACGATTTAAGAAACAAAGGAAGCTGAAACTAAAGTTAGGCTTAGAGTTAATCAAATTGGATTAACTCAAGTCTAATAAACAAAGCTATGATTTTATTCAAAATACCATATGGTTTTAGTAAATGAAATAAATGATAAACTTTCTTAAAGTAATTAAACGATTTCTAATTTAAAATTTAATTAAAATAAATTACTTTACAAATACTAAATTAAATCTTACGAGTTCACGGGTTTCATTTGTGGGTAATGTATTAGACTAACTAGAAAGATTTCCTAGAGAACACTGTAGTAATATAGGACACATAGTTGCACACCGAGACCAAAACCCTAGTACGCGACTACTATAACGACTTACAGTATTCAAATCTCTTAAAACAACTCAGGTGTTGAAGATACTTAAGCTACAATCAACGAGTGCTCATTATCTGTGGTAACTTATACTTAGCAACACAGGTGAATTCATTTGCCCTTTTTTCAAACTATTTTGATTTTTAATGCGGGACTGAGAAGCATGTTTATACATTTTAAACAACTGTTTAAATGTTTTTAAACATTTGTATGATTATTCATAATGTTAATGTTAATGCTTGAATAATTATTCTAAAAGCTAAAAGCCATTGCTTTATCCTAAATGCTAATGCTAAATGCTAATGCTAAATGCTAATGCTAAGTGCTAAATGCTAAATGCTAATGCTAAATGCTAATGCTAAGTGCTAAAACTAAATGTTAATACTAAGTGCTAATGCTAAATGCAAAGCTAAGTGCTAAAGTTAGATGCTAATACTAAGTGCTAATGTTAAATGCTAATGCTAAGTGCTAATACTAGATGCTAACACTACATGCTAAGGCTACTTACTTTTAAACTAGTTTGCTTAAAACAACGAGTGCATTTCATATTGCAAAGAATGCAAAGACCAACTGATTTAAAATGTTATTATAAACTAATTTAGAAAGCTTGAATGCTCAAACTCAGAAAGAATGATATGCTTGATATGCTCGCTATGCTAGAATGCTCGAAGTGCTTGAAATGCTCAGAATGCTTTAAACTATGTATGCTTATTATGCTTGCCATGCTAAAACAACGGTTTGGCCTCTCAGTGCTTGCCCCACCGGTTGTGAAGCTAGTACTTGTGCACAAGATACGTAAACGCTATGCTATATGAATGCTATAAACTTGTATGCTAAAGCTATCGGCTATGGTAGAACATACGGTTTTGGTCTCTAAGTGCTTGCCATAGGGTGTTCTCCATAGTCGGGACTTTAAGGAACACACCGTTGGCCTCTCAGTGCTTGCCATAGGGTGACCTTCGTAGACCGGACTAGAGGAACAGACTAGGGGTGTTCATGGTTCGGTTTCAAACCGCGAAACCGTCTAGACCGGTCATTGGTTTGGTCACCGTAGTGAACGGTTTGGTTTACGGTTTTCACTAAAAACCGGTGATTAAAAACCGGACCGGACCGTGATATATATATATATATATATATATATATATGTATGTATGTGTGTGTGTGTATGTTTATATATATGTATGTATATGTATATATATAGGAGGGTTAATAAGAAAACTTCTTATTTTAGATAAAACCAAGAAACTCACATTAACCAATAAATTTTAAAAAGAAAATTTCATAATTTTTTATTATAAGGTTAGAAATATTATAAAGAAAAAATAATTTGATAAAAATATGTATATCACAAAATTACGTATATGTAACTTAAAAAATTTCGCATGAAACTCACAAAATTGCATATATGTAACTACAACAAGTTACATATGTGTAATTATATGAAATACATTTTTTTTATTTTTACATTTCCTACTTTATAATGTAAAGAAATGAAAATGAAAAAAAAAAGTTTAGTTGATAATGATTGTGGTTTGTTTCTTAGCTTTCTTTTAAATAAAATTTTCTTAGGATCCCACCCCTATGTGTGTGTGTGTATGTACACACACTAGATTGATAAGTTTGATGATTTAGACGTCATTTAACAAAAATATTAAATTTGGGATCATAATGTAAGTAGTTTGTCTCAAATCAAAAAGCAGTTTGGTTTTTATTTATAACAAGTCAAAAAGCGTAAACCTAAAGTTCCCAAACCGTCAACCAAACCGTTATTAGCGGTTCGGTTTGGTTCGGTTTTTATTTTGAGTGGTTCGGTTTTGGTTTTCGTTATTTAAAAACCGTTATTAACGGTTTGGTTTATGGTTTCATTCAAAATCCGTAAAAACCGGACCGTGAACACCCTCGAACAGACTGTTGGCCTCTCAGTGCTTGCCATACAGTGATTCCTCATTGTCCACTCATGGGTTGTGATATGTGACTAGGATGATTTCGGTTTTCTTTAGTTGACTGTGTCATCTTAGAAATCCTTTATCAAAACCCCGAAGTTGCTCATCACATCTAGTTCCGATATGGATTGATACTGA
This sequence comes from Mikania micrantha, assembly GCA_009363875.1. NCBI lineage: Eukaryota > Viridiplantae > Streptophyta > Magnoliopsida > Asterales > Asteraceae > Mikania > Mikania micrantha. The sequence continues at coordinate 700,189 of CM018681.1, forward strand.
ATTCCTTAGGGCGTCGAGTTGTCCATAGCGGTAACTCTCAAAACTAGACTGCTGATGCTATTGTGTGAATGTTGAAAACTTATAAACATAATGCTAAAGCTATGATGGGAACGGGATTGGATGGTAGGTAAAATGCTTAATTATCATTAACAACAATGTCATATGTGGTTTAGTATGTGGTGGGATGGCGTCTAGGCGGGTTGTAGGCTCGACCCTTTCGTATGCCCTATATATAAGCATACCGAATTGAATATTACAGGTGATGTTAATGGGGTTAAGGTTGTACCGAAAAGGTTTGCTAAAGCTATTTTCAAATACTAAAACTATATAAACTCACCAACCATTGTGTTGACTTTGTTTTCTTACATGCTTTCTCAGGTGATGTACAGGAATAAGCTAAGGCTAAGGAATGCATACTAGGATTCCCAGTTAGAGGACCTAGTGACTTTTGGGAGGCACATCTTTTGTAATCATTGTGAATCATTTTTGATATATTGTATAGTTACAAGATAGTAAACATTGATTCTTTTGATAGGTTTACTTAGTTAAATTATCAAACATTTACAGTTGTAATTTAACTTTGTAATCCTAGTTTAATGCTATATTGTGCTTTAGTTATTCTCAATGTTGATGCTATGTAAACAATCTGATCATCACGATTATCACTCACGATATCGCGCCCCGAGAACCTTCCGCACGGCGGGGAAGTCGATCTGTTCCACCGGCTCGGGGTGTGACAGTATATTATCTACTAGGGGTATAACACCACCGCGACTTGAACTACTATCGACATACAACCGTCACCGTCACTGCCACCGGTTACACTCGGAGAAGAAACCAGAAATCAATGAGTGAAAGTAACGTTTACGATCTCTTGTTCAAACACGGTTAATCACCGATCATGCGCCATTTGTTTATGAATCATACTTAAGCTACTATTTAAGGTAAGCAACATTTCAAACCAAACAGTTTATGAATCATACTTAAGCTACTATTTAAGGTAAGTAACATTTCAAACCAAACAATTTCAGTTAATGCATTCGCATAGTCAATTATGTTTGCTTGATAAACCCGGTCTCAAAGCCGGTTTGAAATCCGTAGTTTAACTTTTATTTATTTAGTTTTATTTATTTAATTTATTTTTTTACATCGAAATAAACGTAAAATCTTCCAAAGCAAATCTGAATATAAAAGTGATATAAGGTTGCAAGTTAGTTGACATCATGTAATTGCAAGAAGAATAAGATGGCCAAAAACAAAATTTTTTAGCTAATATTTCGAAGATCTATGGCCAAGTTTAGAGAAGAAACTTGGAGGCTTAAAGTAAATAACAAATGAATGAACCAACAAAAAATTTGAGGTTTAGCCTAACTGTTCAAGATCTAATTTGTTTTGGTGAGGAATTGCGAGTTCAAGACCATCTTAAAACAATATTTTGTTTTTAAACAAATTAAGAACTAGATTTGAAAAAAAAAACCAGTAAACATATGAATTACTAAATCACAATAAATATAATCGATTTTGTATACAAATACTAAAGTCATTAAAACTAACATAGAATCGATTAACAAAACTACATATTTCTGAATTGTCAGATATTTGGATTGCTTGTTATTTTTTGATTATTTGCTAAGGCACAGGTACGGATTCTATTTATTTAAATTTTAGTATTTCTGTTTATGTAACTGTTTAATTTCTGTTTCTATATTGTATTCTGATTTGTTATTGCCACGATATGATATCGTGTTTTTCTGTTTCGTTTATCATGCAATATGTTTAGATTACATTGTACTCATTATTGCATGATCCGATTATGACATTACATGGTAGTTTAACTACCCTACTGAACCTACTGAATTTCTGATCAATTACCCGAGCATGCCCCTACCTGTAAGGATGACTAGAGGCCCTTCATGACGGCAACCATGATGTGGAACCACACGTGGCGGTTAGTTCACGGCGTCTCTGTTTAGTACTATGAAAGTACACTTGTGCATCTACTGAATTCTGGAGAGGCGTATGGACTGGTCCTAGGATAATTTTTAACTGTACTTTCTGATTTATGGGGGATAGTGACGTGTATGCCAACACTAACTATCTCATGTGTCTGGTAAGCGGGAGTAGCTACCCGTGAACCTTACACTATTATGTACAGTCGGTTCGTGGTATATTATGGGATTTCCCACTATTTCTGACTTATATTATAACCTATATTGTTGTCAGTGTTTTCGAACCCGGACCGGACCGGACCGGCCGGTCGGACCGGGATTCAGAGTGTTAAACGGTCTGGTTCTAGCTTCAAAACCGTTTTTGGGTGAAACGGCCGGTCGGACTGAACCGGTGATTGAACCGGTTTTTTTAATTTTTTTATATTTTTTTGATTATATATATACATATATATATATTTATAAAATGTTTATAAAATCATCCGGTTTCTTAAATCCGGTCCGACCGGTCGGACCTCTGACCGGTAAGGAGACCGGTTCGATGTCCGGTCCGGTTCTGAAAACATTGATTGTTGTTTCTGAAATGTTATTTTTTATTCAAGTCAGACCACTGTTTACTATTTCTGTTTCGGTTACTATTTTGTTTCTGGTATATGTTTATGATTATTATTTCTTATTATCTTCACCACCTTCTGAACTTCTGTTAATTACTATTGTTTATCCGTTACTAAGCGTTCTTTGGCTCAGCCGTATTTGTTTTTGTGGTGTTTATATGTATTGTATAGGTAATCCAGGAAACCAGGCTGAGAATTGAGGAACGAGAGACTAGAGTTTATCAAGGATTTATTTTACAAATAATGTAATAAACTTTATCAGAAGACTTTGATTTATGTTTTTGGGTGATTTATGTAAGACATTTATTACATTTTAACTATTTTGGGATTGTTGCATTAATTCTGATCTCCGTATAAGTTACACGTCAGCCCTAATCAGGTTGGGGTGTTACAATGGACATGGTTTTTGTCTAAACTGAAAGATAGCATAGCGGATCATCCAAATCTTGCTATTATTTCAAACAGAGCATCTTCGATTGATTTGGCAATCAGAACAGTGTATCCGCTCGCATATCATGGTCTTTGTTGCCGACATTTAATGGTTAATTTACGTCTAAAAGGTAGAGCGCAAGAAAGCTTATGATGGGCAACTTGTAAAGTGTACACAGTCAGTGATTTTGAAACCAACTATAACGCGTTATGTGCTATTCGGCCGCTATCTGAGAGACACGAACAAGAATTGGGTTTCATAAATGGGCACGGTCGCATTGCCATGTTCAACGGTTCAATATAATGACTTCGAACAGTGACAAGTCTATTAACGCATTGTCCTGGAACGCGAGAAAATTACCGATCACAAACTTAATTGATTTTTTCGCTTCCTTGCTACAGAAATGGTATTTTGAGCGACGACAACTTGGTAGTTAGTATCAAAACAAGTTATTTATAATTTATTTATGTTTTTTTATAATTTGGTGACAAATTAATTTTTTTCTCCAACAGCAAAAATACTCACTATCTGACCAAATGGGTTGAAAACAAAATATCCAAAAGAATACAAAAAATCCAAAACTTGGACAGTAAGGGATATTGATGGCTATCATTTTAACGTTGACGACGGACGTCACCAGTGCGTCATCGATGTTTACAACAAAAAAATGTGGTTGTCGCAAATGACAATTATCTGGTTTGCCAGGTGGTCATGTGATTATTGTTTCTGTTTTTTTTAACCAATCAGATTGTACCCATTAGGCGATCAACTTGTTCAAAAAGGAGGTTCACATTGCCACATACGTTGAGTTTATAAATACGATTCTAGATGAATATGAATGGAGGTACAAGAAGCTGGCGGATGTTTAGAAACACCGCAGATGGATCGAAGGCAAGCTGGTCATCCACGAGAAAATAAACGTATTCCATCTCGAGGTGAGGAAACATGCCCAACAACAAGTTCAAGATGTCTTCATAACGGACATATGTGTCATCAAAGTAAAAATCCGTTGCCATCACATGTGCTTACATCGTCAAAAGTGTATGGAAAAAACAAGGACACAAGAAACTACGTTGACGTTGATAATTTTTCAAGATTTTGTAGTAGGGTCAACCACACAAAATAATTATTTTTATGATTTAAATGAATTTTAATCATATTGTTAAAATATTATTATGACTTATAGTATAAAATATTTCTCGTTATTTTTAAATTAAAAAATATTTGTATAGTTGTGGACGGGGCGCCCATGGTTGGATCAAAATATGGGTGGGGCACCCATGTTGAAACATATTAATTCTCGGTATTTTTAAATTAAAAAAATATATATTTCTATGGTTGTGGGTGGGGCGCCCATGGTTGGATCAGATTAAAGGCAGGTCACCCATGTTGAATATGGGTTATTTCTCAGTATTTTTAAATTAAAAAAAATTCTTCTATGGTTGTGGGTGGGGAGCCCAGATTTATATAATTTGTTTTTCAGATTAGGCAAATATGTAGTTTATGAAGTTTATAAGAGGATATGTAACAGTTTTTTTAATTGCAATGTTCTCTAATTTTCAATTACAACTTACTTTACTACATTAAATATAATTAAATATACTTTGACTACAAAACACCATTAAAATTTGTCTCATTTCTCTAAAATTTATGAAAATTCAAATTCAAAAATAAATAAATACAAGATGTTCCATCTACATAATAACCAAATGAAATTTATTATTTGTATCCTTTGTTTATGTCATACATAAATAGACAAATATTTAATTAAAATAATAAATCAATTATATACAAGATAAATAAACACAAGATGTTCCATATACATAATAATCAATTATTAGAACCAAAGCTAAGAAATCAAATTAATAAATATTGAATCCAAATCTGTGTAAACCAATTTTATAAATAAAAAAAACTTATTTTAAAGTAATATTTTAATATTTTATTAAAAAATCAAAGAAATTTCAAAAATTAAATTCTTTAAAATTAATAAATAAATCTAAAGGTAATATTTTAATTTTTACCGAAAAACATCATTTTTAAACATGAGAGTTAATTATACCAACAAATCTTTTTAGCAAAGTCGACAAAATGTTTATCTTCAAATAATTTGTTGAGCATTCGTCTTCTTATTATATTTTATTATCACCTTTTATTTGTTTACAAGTAATATTAATTATAATTGAGTGTGCATCAGTGCATGCAGGGACGATTCTCCCCCCGGCCCCCCTGTTTTTCCAGTCAGAAGGGTTGATTCAGTATTATTTTGTCGGAAAATCATTCGATCCCCTACGTTTTCTTCCTAAAAATCATTCGCCCCATCCGTTTTCTTCCTAAAAATCCTTCGGCCCCCTCTGTTTTCTTCCTAAAAATTCTTCGACCCCCTCCGACTTTTTTTTCAAGCTCCGTCCCTGAGTGCATGTGTATTGATTTTTCTTTTCTAAGTTAAAATCAATCTTTACATTTTTGTTTGCTAACTTGTATAGGGCTATACAAGGCATCCTATATTAGTCATATTACCTTGCTTTTTTAATTTTACATATTATATTTTAAATAAGATTCTTTGATATACATGCAAGTTACGTTAAAGAGACGTAAGTTTCTTGATATGTGTGAATTATTTGATAAGGCATTAGACTGTTTGATAAATTTTGGAATTTTCACGTGACGTAAGATTTCTCGGTTTATGTGTCAGTTGTATGAAATGACATTAAATTTCTTCAAAACGTACTATAGGGATGTTCATAAGCTGAACTGAACCGAGCGAGGGTATACTCGTGATCGGCTTGGTTCGGTTTGGCTCAGTTTCAAAATAAAATGTGATGCAAATTCAAAATATTTGTGACAATTTTAAACTCAATACTTTAAAACAATAAGTTTAATCACATCATATATCAGTTTAAAACCGTAAAACCGCCCAAACCGGTCATCAGTATGGTTTCGCGGTTGATTTTTCCAACAGTTTAAAAAGTTTGAATTCATAGTGAACAATTTGGTTTATGGTTTTCACTAAAAAACCGGTCATTAAAAAACTGAACCGGACTTCGTGATACGCACACAATCATACATACATACACAGTGGTGGAGCTTGATAACTGTTTCCGATGGGGCCGAAAGTCATGGGAAATTTTTTTCCTTATCGCTATGTTTCGAGCTAAAATTCGGGTCGACACATGATTATTCAGGTTGGGTCAAACAATTTAAAGCTTAAAATATCAAATATTTGTTCTACTAAAAAATATATATATGTTTGTATCAAACAAGACATAAAATGTTTAAAACGAAAAGGTGAGTACCCGGAAGAAGAATTACAATTCAACGCGACCACCTTTAAGCACTTTAAACTAGTTGATTATACACTCGGAATCAAACTTCTTAGCAATTTCCTTTGATAAGACAACTGTTGAAATATGTAATGTTCAATAGTTAATGCCATTTAATTTTTAAGGCCCAAACACAAGATTTAAACTCAAGATTGACTAATGAACAAGATAAGAACCGATATTGTGAACCATTAGAAGTAATGTTAAAACTTACAATATTAGTTTAACTTTTTTATTTTTTAAAATCCAAGTGAGCCCAAGGAATTTTATAAAGAAAAACCAAAGGGGCCGGGCTCAATACATATAAATTTTTCGACTGAAAATTACTATATCGAGACTTCTGGCCAGAAAAACAACAAGGGCCGGGGCACCCCCGGGCCCCTTAAAACCTCTGCCTATGTACATACATACATTCATACACACGTATTAAATAGATAGATATATAAGTTTATTCGACACACACACACGCATGTATATAAATTTGGGCTCACAATGCAAGTAGTGAAATATCAAATCGTAAAGTGGTTTGTTTTTATTTTTAACGGGTCAAATAGCCCAAACCTAAAATGTCCAAACCTAAAATACCCAAACTGGTTTGCTTTTAATTTTTAATGGTTTGATTTTGGTTTTCATTATTCAAAAACCGTTAATAACGGTGAGTTTTATGGTTGCATCCAAAAACCATAAAAAACGGACCGTGGATACCTCTGATACTACCAAAGCATAAAAAAATGTTTGAATAGTTAATAAACATCATTATTCATTCGTTTGATACACCAATGTCATTCATTTTTAAAAACTTGAAATATGTTAGTGTTAATAAAAATTTATATATATGTACAACTTACTTATACTTAAATGAGTCAAAACGAGCGAGCCAAATGAGCGACTATACTAGCGAACGACGATCGAGCTTACCTTGGCTCGTGCTCTGCTTGTTTAAAACCGATCAAAATTCTAACGAGCATTTTCCGAGCGAGCATCGAGTGACGAGGATTTTGGACAGCCCGAATGTACTATATAAGTTGACTTGTTCATTTTTTCGCATTTAATTTCTCTTGATTTTCTTCTTTTCTTCAACTTTTATAATTTTTAATAAAACTTTAATGATCTCAATTTGGAAAGCAACTATCTTTCGGTAGTAATGAATCCCTTAACAAGATGTGTGTGCATGAAATTTACCAGGTATAACATTTATTCGGCTATTCGTCATTAGTTTAGTATAAGTCAAAAAATACTATTTTTTGCATGCATTCTCGTATGTTGATTAATTGGTGGATAATATAGCTAGTAAATGATGTGAAAATGGTTAATATTTAGTTAGATGACAAACTAAAACAAACATAACCATAGTGGTTACAAATATATGGCTTAAATGTGAAAAGAACATTAGTAACCTTTAAGTGATGATGAGGACATCACAACCAAGGCACCCAAGAAGCCCAAGCTATACAAGTGGCGCCAACTTTCCCCTAAGAATGTGGCAGTTTTAGAGCAATGATGTAATTGTAAACATAATTGGGATGTCTTATAGGTTTGATGACGTTGATAATTTGGCACCAATAATTTAAAAAGTACAAATCTGATAAAAAGCCTCGTTGTCCTTTTAAGGTTGCTAAGGCATGTGGGTCACAACTACACGTGAAACCTAAAACCAAAATACGTGAGGAGTCGTCGTAAAAAAAGGAGTCGTCGGTCGGAGAGTGTTGGTAATTTTATTAATTATCAACATATATATATTTTGCAATATTGGACTAACGTTGATCGAATAAACGATGTTAGTTACTAACATGTTTGGAGATGAAGATAGACCACTGAAATTAATAATGTTTAGGCTTATGGTTAATTATATTATTATTACTCTGTTTATTAAACTTAATTTAAAGGCCAACATTTGTTTCTTTAGTGAAATTGGATCCATTAATAAATGTGTTAATGGAGTCCAGTAACATAATAAAAAGTATGTATGAGTGGAGACATATAGAGCCTTTCTTCGCGATTAGATATTAGGGCAAAGGAAAAACCTTCTCTCTGAGACACGTTCACAGTATTCGTTCTTCAACACCTTCTTGATTTTATCTGATAAAACAATTGTGTTTGCCACAAATTGGTTTTTATCTGAGAGTAGTTTAATCACGACTTCAAGATTGTCTAAGTTTGCTTTTAATTTTCGGTTTTCTTTTTCATTATCATCCGATCTGTAGTTCATTAATATCAACAGAGAGGAGCTTCGTTCGGAGAGGAGTCGTGGGTCGGAGAGGAGCGTCAATTGGCGAGGAGTCGGTCGGTCAAAGGTGAGCCAACCCCCATTTCATTCCCATTCAGACTTACCCCCAAGTCTGAACCATTCAAACTTGTATTCAAACATTTTCATTTCATTCAAGTGTGTTTTTTTTAAACAAATGGCATGAATCTGAACCTTTTAGCTTCATTTAGATGTAAACAAACATCCTCTTAAATAGTTAAGAACTCATTTTTAAAAGTTTTCATTTCTCTCTCGAAATATATATGTATTTTTTTCGAGTAAATTACATATTTCGTCCTTTATGTTTAGTGCATTTTTCAGTACAAGTTCTTTTCCTTTAAAAATGGCTAAAATCATCCTTAATGTTTAAAAATCCTGACTGTTTTGTCATTTTTGCCTAACCCCGTTAGTTTTAGACAGCAAAGCCAGTCATATGCCCTCCATGTGAGGGCCTCTTCTCGTCTTTTCAAACTATAACCCTAGTACCGGAAAAACAACATCCGTGTTGTTGGCGATGCCATCTCAATCTCCGTCATCATCAACCTAAGAGCACACTACCACCATCGATTTGACACCGTTGCTCACCACCAACATCTACACTCTACTGGATGCGGTATTACATTGTTACTCTCGGTCAACCGTAGGCTTTGTCTTTTCTGATTGAAATGATCCGCGATGATGGAGAGATCGGGCTATGGTTTGTTCCTAATAACCTAGCTCCAATGTGCCACTAACAATCACCGATCTTCGTCTCCACCACCCCCAATGTGCCAACAATCATTGATATTCATCGCCACCCAATTATTTGGAGGCATAGCTAGGATTTTCTAGTTTTGTTTCTAATAATGGAATTAGGGTTTCTGATAAAGAAAGAGAAGGAGAGTGACTATTTTGCCCTCATAAGAAAGGCTTGCGACTAAATCTGACGTCAAAACCTAACGTGATTAGACAGAAAAAACAAAACATGCAAGAATTTTAAACATCAAGAATATTTTAGTTATTTTTAAAGAAAACGACCTTACTTGATAAAACACCGATGAAATTTGTAATTTACTTCCTCTTAGTCTAGTCGAGTCGAAACAAGAACCTGCAACCCGAACCTCGGATCGTAAACTGATAAACGGTTAAGGGAAGTCGAACGTGATCTATTTCTTTCATTATTCGAACGAAGGCGCCGCTTGAAATCGGGGAGGGCCTGTCTCTGCTCTTCCTATGGGCAACCTCCCAATTCTTCAATTTGAAGAGAAAATACTGGAAACCGTTGATCAAAACCCTGTGGTCGTCGTTATCGGAGAGACCGGTTCAGGGAAAAGCACTCAACTTTCTCAAATTTTGCACAGAAGTGGCTACACCAAGGCCGGAGCCATCGCTGTCACTCAGCCCCGCCGTGTCGCCGCTGTATCTGTTTCTAGGTAACTTTCTTGTCTTTGTTTGCATTGGAATTCAACAGAAGGGTTGAATTTGTTTATTGGTTTAATCTACAGAAGGGTTGCACAGGAGCTTGATGTCCGATTGGGTGATGAAGTTGGTTATGCCATAAGATTTGAGGACAGGACTTCAGAGAGAACTTGTATCAAGTAAACTAATTCTTTCATTATGCCTATCTTTCTTCACCCAATCGTTATAATGATTTGCAACACCAGGTACCTTACGGATGGAGTGCTTCTTCGTGAAAGTCTTTCTGACCCTGAGCTGAAACAGTATTCAGTCATCATATTGGATGAAGCCCATGAAAGGAGTCTAAACACGTAAGATAGATCACTGCCTGGTGGAAGTTTTTATATATACATATATATACACATGTATGTGTATGTAAGATTTTATTTCATTGTGTTTAGGGATATATTGATGGGGTTGATGAAGCGGTTAATTAGACTGCGTGCCTCCAATTTGAAAGTATTGATCACTTCGGCTACTCTTGATGGTGAAAAAGTGTCGAAATTTTTCTCTGATTGCCCAATTCTAAATGTTCCTGGGAAGTTGTTCCCTGTAGAAATATCATATACTTCAGAGCAACCCAAAAGTTATATCGACTCTTCTTTGAGAAAAGCTATTGGTAAGCTCTTTTTTTAATCATTCATGCCATGATCACTATGCTTCTTTGACTCATTTTGTAATCATTCTTGCATTTCATATACTGTAGATTATGCAAACACTTTCTCTAGCTTACTCTGTGTGTGTGTGTCTGTTATAAAAAAATAATCAGATAGGCACTTTTGAACATCTGGATGTAGAAATGTTTGAACGTTTATCTGCTTGTTTTAGGGTAAAATGTAAAATGGATTTAATTCTGTCTTATACTATGCTAAAACAACTAATTTGTTATTGCTTTATCTTGGACTCTTATGCTGGTAAACTTTGTTACAGACATACACGTTAATGAGCCGGAAGGGGACATTTTGATATTTATGACTGGACAGGTAATTCATATTGCATGTCTAACAGTATATGTTTTGTTGTAATTTTTATGTTCTCTACTGTGTACTTTTATTATTTTCTAATAAAAAAACGATGAGATTTTCTTTAGGATGACATAGAGAAACTTGTATCCAAACTGGAGGAGAAAATTCAAAGCCTTGAGGTAGGATCTTGTATGGATGCATTAGTCCTCCCGCTTCATGGCTCTTTGCCACCTGAAATGCAGGCAAGCTGTTAATGTCCCTTTATTCCCCCTTTTGGTTTTTATCCGATTCTGATTATTTTTTCTTATGTTGGTGTTACTTCTTTCCCATTTTTCTTGTGACTTTGGTTTTACTGTTTGTTATAATCTCTTCTACACTTCTTATACAATCATTCCTGTTATAACTAATGGTGCTTAAGTTTTGTATGATTTCTGCAGGTGCGAGTATTTAGTCCTCCTCCTCCAAATTGTAGGCGTTTTATTGTGGCTACAAACATTGCTGAGACCTCTTTGACTGTTGATGGTGTTGTGTAAGTGACTACACACTTGCAAGAGAGTTTGCTTTGTTATTGTGTTAATTTAGCAACTAAGTTTTGATTTTAGGATGTTGCTTTTATTATTCATAGGTATGTCATCGACTCTGGTTATGTGAAGCAACGGCAATATAATCCATCAACTGGAATGTATTCCCTTGATGTTGTTCAGATTAGCAGGTAATAAACTAATAACTAAAGGTACCTGTTGAAGCTTACTTTTCATGATTTATTCTATAAGTTATAGACAATCGTCAGTTAAGTATTTAATTTAGATAAGTTTTACATAGAAATTCTTTATTTTTCTTTATCATTCAATCATTACTTTAGATGAACTTATATTTAGAAATAATTAAGGATTAAAAAGCAGTCAGGACTAGTTTTCTATGTCTATTTATTAATTATTATCATATTTTGTTCATTTCTCATGTTTTCTGTCTTTTTTTTTTCAAGTTTCTACAATATATAAACAATTGCACACACTTTTCTTTTTCTTTGCTTCATATCATGACTTTTATTTTTTTGTTTGTCTAAAGTTCTTTTTTATAATCTTTTCTAGGCAAATGAACTTTCACGTTCACACGTGTGTCCATTGATTTTGTTTTTGCTTGGTTGTCTCCCTAAACTTCTAAAAATTAAACTGAAAGGCCCCTTCATAAAGATTAGAGATTTGATCATGCAACAAAGGAAGTCCATTGATTTTGTTTTTTCTTTGATAATGTACAAGTCAAGGGATTTAATTATGGCAAAACAAAGTACACAGGCATATGCACGATTTTCGCGGAAGTCTATAAGATTCTTTCGACTAATTCCCCATCTTGTTTTTGATTTACATCACATGATTTTTTGAAATTAGAGTAGTATCTAATTCTTTTTTTATTATTTATTTGAAGGGTGCAAGCCAACCAACGGGCAGGGCGAGCTGGGAGAACGAGACCTGGGAAGTGCTATCGTTTATACCCATTGGTTGTTTACCATGATAATTTGCTTGAAGCTACCGTACCTGAAATACAACGCTCTTCTCTAGCTGGAAGTGTTCTTTATTTAAAATCACTTGATCTTCCCGATATTGATATTCTTAAATTTGATTTTCTTGATCCACCTTCACGTAAGTCCTTTTCTTTGTGTTACTCCCGATAGGATTTAAGACCTAAATGAGTTAGGCCAAGCTCCATAAAGCATGCGATCGACCTGTTTAAACTAGGAGAGCTCAAGTTTATTATCTTTCTTATTCGTAAAGCTCGAGCTTGGTGCGGGTCATACGTGCTTGAGCTTTGAATGGAGCTCGGCCCAATTAAACACTTAATATGTCAAGTTCTTCCAATGACCAATAGGATGACTCTTCATGACTTTTGCTGCAGTTGAGTCTTTACAAGATGCTCTTAAGCAGTTATTTCTGATTGATGCTATAGATGAAAATGGCACTATCACGCGTATAGGAAAAACTATGGCAGGTATTGCATATTTCTTCTAACTGAAGGCTTATTGTATTGTTATGCTAAATTAAGGGATAAAGTATGTGGAGATCAAACTTTTTTTCTTTCTTCTTTTTTTTTTGGGTAAGTTTAAGGCTATCTATATTTTGAAACAAATACAAGCCACCAAATTATGTATTTGGTTTAATTTATACCAATTCTGATGAAAACATGGCTGGCATTAACAATCATTATCCACATATTTGAACAATACAGGAAAGGAAAACAATAGGGGTGTCAATTTCGATTCTTTTACTTATGAATGGGTTGATTCAAGTTGAAAGCACAAAAAGTTAGCTTAAAATGAAACCGTTTGAATGTTTGATTAGTTAATCCGTCAAAATTTGTCTTTAATGCATTTTAATTGCAAAAAACTTTGTATATCATTTCCGTTTAAAAAATGTATCACTCTTATAATGATATAAATGATGTTATTTTTTTGACATACTAAATATAGATAGAAATTAGAAAATAAACTTTTGGACAAAAAGTGTTTTGGCCAACCCGATTTGCAAAATGTTACTTGTTTTGACCAAAACTTGTTTTGATCCTTTACTCAATCTGACCATCTTGACACTCCTGAAAACAACTACGAATGAAAGTTACAACTGACCAGGTGGATTATTTAAACCTTTGTTACTAACCTATTTAATATTCTTTTGATAGAGCTTCCTTTGGAACCTTCACTGGCAAGGACTTTAATTGAGGCAAATGAGTATGATTGTTTGACCCTAGCTTTGACCGTAGCTTCTATGCTATCGGTTGAAGGTACATTGCTTCCTGGACGAAGGTATACTTTCAAACATGTAACTTAGAAGCATTATTATGGATGCTAAAAACATATAAAAGTCCGCCAGTGTTATGAGTAATTGTCTAATGGAAGTTACAAGCTTAAGAAATGATAGAATTGAATCAATGTTAAGGTGACATATGTGTATATCTGTATAATATAAGTTTATTTCATACATATTGTTGGATAAACTTGTATTTTATTTAATCTTATTTAGTTTAGCCGTACAAGATTTGTTTTATTTTAAAGGTTATCTTTTATTGTCTAGATAAAAGGACTAGATAATAGGAGTTTTGATTTTTAAATTCTCTAAAGGATCGGAGGTTTGTTGGCTATAAAAGGATTAAAGGAGCCATGATAATGTAAAGGGATTATTAGAAAATAGAAGAGAATCAAAGGATAGATTTTCTTAAGTGATTGTGTGTTTTGCTATCAATTGTTTCTTTCAATTGGTATCACAGCCGAGCAATTGAAGGGTAGGTTGGAAGCGACTGCCAAGCCGCTGATTGTCCTACCAGAAGACCATGGGAGAACGACCCAACGAAGGAGCGATTGTGGCGACGAAGGAAAGCACTCCCGCGACCCTGCAGTCTCCGGTGTTGAATGTCAATAATTACAACATCTGGGCAATCCGATTGAAGGTAGTATTCAAGGTCCACGGAATACTTGAAGCCATTGAACCAGAAGCAGGCACAATCGTCAACGCCAAGAAGGATGACATGGCGGTAGCCCTCTTGTATCAAGCAATCCCAGAGGAACTTGTGTTACAAGTGTCCCAGTGCAAGACAGGTAAAGAAATCTAGGACTCTCTGAAGCTGCGATTCGTTGGAGTTGATCGGGTTAGAGAAGCTCGATTGCAGACTCTGCAATCGGAGCTCGAGTCCTTGAAGATGAATGACACTGAGGGCATCGACGAATTTGCCAACAAACTAAGCCAACTGGTATCTAAGGCAAACAACCTTGGGTCCACGTTCGATGACAAAACCCTCGTAAGAAAACTGTTGGGTTCAGTCCCCGAGCGATTTCTGGCCATTGTGGCCTCAATCGAACAATTTGCCGATTTGAATACCATGACCTTCCAAGAGGCCATCGGTAGACTCAAGGCATTCGAAGAGAGGACGAAGGCAAAGAGTTTCGGTCCCAAGTCAGAGCAATTAATGTTGACCTTCGATGATTGGCAGGCCAGGCGAAAGACAGAACAAGGGCAGGGATCAGGACGAGGTTCTGGAAGGCAAAACACAAGAGGCCGAGGCCGAGGAGGAGGGCAGGAGCACCAGGGTCAGTTCCAGCCCAGAAAAACCAAAGACAAGACCAAAATTAAGTGCGTCGTATGTGAGAAGATGGGGCACTATGCCTCTGAATGCCCAATCAAACCAAGACAGGAAGAAAGCAACCTAACCGAGGCAAGAGAAGAAGGACCAGCCTTAATGATGACTGTTGCAGTGTTCCTGAACGAAGAAAGAGTGCACCCCAACCAATTCGAAGCTGCTGAAGCTGATTCCTGGTTCCTGGACAATGGAGCCAGCAATCATATGACAGGGAATCAAGGTATGTTTGCTAGCCTTGACGAGAACATCACAGGAAGAGTGCGGTTCGGGGATGGCTCATGTGTCAACATAGAAGGCAAGGGAAGCATTATCCTGGAATGCAAGAATGGGGACCAGAGGATCCTATCAGACGTGTATCACATTCCAACGCTCAAAACCAACATAATAAGTCTCTGACAGTTAACCGAGATCAACTACGAAATAAGGATGAAGCAAGAACACTTGTGGGTATATGAAGAAAGTGGTGCGGTGCTGATGGAAGTCTCAAGAACGACCAATCGACTATACAAGATCAATCTCCAAGTCGTGCAGCCAGCTTGTCTCCATGTCAACCTTGACAATCAAGCATGGCTGTGGCACGCCCAACTTGGGCACCTGAACTTTGAATCCATCAAGGACCTGACAAGGAAGAATTTGGCTCGTGGAGTACCGAGCATCACTCACCCCTCACAGGTATGTGAATATTGTCTGGCAGGTAAACAAGCGCGACTACCATTCCCATCAAAGTCAAGCTTTAGAAGTAGCAAGCCACTGTAACTCATATATGCTGATGTATGCGGAGCCATAACGCCCACAACTCATGGAGGAAACAGGTTCCTGCTCCTGATGGTCGACGATTACAGCCGCTACATGTGGGGTTATTTAATAAAAGCAAAGTCAGAAGTATATGAATGCCTCAAGGAGTTCAAAAGCTCGATAGAACAAGAGACAAGCAAGAAAATAAAAGGGCTCAGGACCGACAATGGGGGCGAGTTCAATTCCCAGAAGATCAAGGACCTGTGCGCACAATCAGGGATATGCCATCAGTTAACTGCTCCCTACTCTCCACAGCAAAATGGAGTATTAGAGAGGAGGAATCGGACTATAATCGGCATGACCAGAAGTCTCCTCAAGGCCATGAGCTTACCACAGAACTTCTGGGGAGAAGGGGTTCTTCATGCAATCTACATTCTGAACCGGTCTCCCACCAAGGCACTCAACAACCAGACCCCCTACGAGGCGTTCAAGGAAAGGAAACCTAACATCCAACACATCAGTGTTCGGGTGTGTAGGGTATGTCCAGGTATTGACTACTGACCAGAAGAAGCTGGACGATAGATGCACAAAAATGGTGCACCTGGGCACCCAGCCAAAGACCAAGGCCTATAGGATGTTCGACCCCGAAACAAGGCGAATCTATGTATCCAGGGATGTGCAATTCGATGAGACCAAGGCATGGAACTGGGAAAAGGACTCAGAAAACTCAGAGCCTGGGTCGAAGAGCTTTGTCATCCAGAATGAGCAAGAAGTCAGTTACGAAAGTAGGCCGAACAGCCCTCCTCAGTTCGGCTCCAACAGAGAAAGGGTGGAAGAAAACGAACCAGAAAGTGAGCCTGAAAGCCCAGAATCCACTGTCAAAGGTAGAGGCCCAATTCTTCCAAAGGAACCCAGTGATAAAGATGGGCCACATGACCCAAGCATGGCACCTGAGGAAAGATATGATCACACGCCAATTCGAGGTTCGAAAGAACTGGGGGAAGTGTACAACACCCAGAAAATATACATCTGCTGTTGCTAGAAGGAGAGCCCACCTGTTACAGAGAAGCCAAAGGTCAGAAGGAGTGGGAAGAAGCCATGGCAGCAGAAATAAGGTCCATAGAGAAGAACAAAACCTGGGAACTCACAGAAAGACCAACTGGTACAACACCAATTGTACTGAAGTGGGTTTACAAGGTCAAAAAAGATGCGTCAGGGGTCATTACAAAGTATAAAGCTCGCTTAGTTGCGAAGGGCTACGTGCAGCAACACGGGGTGGATTTTGAGGAGGTCTTTGCCCCTGTCACTAGAATCGTAACTGTAAGGCTACTCCTTGCATTGGCCGCACACATGGGCTGGTGGGTGCATCACATGGATGTGAAATCGGCCTTTCTACATGGAGACCTAAAGGAGTTAGTGTACGTAGAGCAACCAGAAGGTTTTATCAAAAAGGGGGCTGAACAGAAGGTATACAAATTGTCAAAGGCCCTGTATGGGCTGAAGCAGGCGCCCAGGGCCTGGAACACCAAGTTGGATGGAATCCTAAAGGAGCTGGGCTTCGAGAAATGCAAACATGAGCATGCGGTGTATCGAAAGGGGGCTAAAGAACAAAACTTGATCATCGGAGTATATGTCGATGACCTGCTGATTACAGGTAGCTGTCCTAGGGAGATTGAGAAGATAAAAAGGAAGATGGAGGAAAAATTTGAAATGGCAGACCTAGGGCTGCTATCATACTATCTGGGAATCCAAGTAAATCAAAGTAACCTGGGTACACAGCTTCAACATGCCAGCTATGCAAAGAAGGCTGTGAAGGAGGCTGGATTGGAAGGCTGCAATCCAACCAAGTTTCCCATGGAACCTTGATTGAAACTGTCGAAGAATGAGGATAGTGGTGAAGCTGATGCAACGCAATTCAGAAATGGATAGGCTGCTTGCGATATTTGACCCACACCAGGCCTGATCTGAGCTACTCAGTGGGGTATGTTAGCCGCTTCATGCAATCTCCAAAGCAGATTCATCTTCAAGCATTAAAACAGATTTTAAGATATGTAAAAGGATCTTATAATCTGGGCTGTTCTATAGAAGAAATGGAGGTCAGAATCTGCTTGGATACAGCGATAGTAGTCACTTGGCGGACAAGGATGATGGCAAAAGCACAACGGGGATCATGTTCTACTACGGATCAAGCCTCATAACATGGAAATCCCAGAAGCAAGCCACTGTGGCCTTATCCTCTTGTGAAGCCGAGTTTATGGCGGCTACAGCCGCATCGTGTCAAGCGATATGGCTAAGGGGGTTGCTGTCAGAAATCACAGGAATGAAGGAAGAACAGGTGACGATTAAAGTTGACAATAAATCTGCCATCTCCCTAATAAAAAATCCAGTATTTCATGGCCGTAGCAAGCACATCGACACTCGATGTCACTTCATAATATATATATGTGAAAGAAACAATTGATTGCATGAAGCGGCTTCATGCAATCTCCAAAGCCTGATCTGAGCTACTCAGTGGGGTATGTTAGCCGCTTCATGCAATCTCCAAAGCAGATTCATCTTCAAGGGGCAGCTCAAGATTGAATATGTTAGCGGAGAGGAGCAAAAGGCAGACATTCTTACCAAGGCGTTGCCAAGGGTAAAGTTTGCTGAAATGAAGAGTAAGATTGAAGTAAAGGAGTTTACAAGTTTAGGAGGGTGATTGTTGGATAAACTTGTATTTTATTTAATCTTATTTAGTTTAGCCGTACAAGATTTGTTTTATTTTTAAGGTTATCTTTTATTGTCTAGATAATAGGAGTTTTGATTTTTAAATTCTCTAAAGGATCGGAGGTTTGTTGGCTATAAAAGGAGCCATGATAATGTAAAGGGATTATCAGAAAATAGAAGAGAATCAAAGGATAGATTTTCTTAAGTGATTGTGTGTTTTGATATCAATTGTTTCTTTCACATATATGTTAGTTTTATCCTATTATTTATGTTTATATAGTATATATAATTATATGAGTCTGTTTAGGCTCGTGAGTCTAATGCAGTGCTGTAAAAGTCAACCTCGTCGACCGATTAATCGGTCAAAAAATCGGGGATCAGTCAAAGTTGGTCAAAGCCGGTCAAAATCGGGTCTAGCCAGAATAGGCCAAAAATCAGCTGGAATCCAACGAAATTCTCGTGGCTTTTGAAATTCCAGCAACATTTCCGGATGATTTTTGAAATTGCGGCAGCATTTTCCGGCTACTTTTGAAATTGCGACAACATTTTCCTGCGACTATTGAATTTCTAGCGAGATTTTCCTATGACTTTTGAAATTCCGGCAAGATTTATGGCGACTATTGATATTCCGGCTAAACTCCGGCTATTTATAGTAAAATTCTATATATATATATATATATTTATGTAATTTAACATTTTGATAAAAATTATATAGAAAATTTGGATGTATATGTATAATTTTGAAAATTATATATATAAAGTTGTAAAATTTGATTAATTTCGATTAATCCCTAGTCTCTACCCTACAGCCCGACTAGCGGCTCGCGAATTCTACAACAATGGCCGAATGAGCTAAATGTCAAAAGCTTGGGCTTGAACTCAAGCTTGAGCTCATTCATTAATCAGGCTCCAAGTTAAAGCTCAGGCTCAGCTTGTGGCTTGTATAGCTCGAGCTCAATTCAAGCTTTTAACAAGCCAAGCCCAAGTAACACAACTTGCTTACACTTTTAGATATATAGCATCTTTAAAATAAAGTGGATTGAATTAATCGGATGTTGTATTTACAATGGAAAGGAACCCTCAATATATAGGACATGATCTAGAAACCCCTAAGAAGCCTAACTTGGGCCTAAATGTCATATACTACCAAACCCTAACAACAAAAACACCAGTAAATATTAGCAACACCTCTCCTCAAGTTGGAGTATAGATGCCAATCATGTCCAACTTGTAATAAAATTTAAACATAAGCAAGAAACTGGAACAAGAAACCAGGACACTGGTCAAACTAGGAACCGGCCAACCTGGAAAGGAGCAGGAATACAGGAAGAATCTGGAACACGAACAGGATCAGAAACTTAAAACAGGTTTAGGAACAAAAATCAGAGGATTCGAAACAGTGGAACCCAAGCACAGGAACACAGGCAGGAAAACCAAACATGATCAGATGCAGAGTATCTAAGCAGGGATGGAGCAGCAACACAAACAATCGAACAGATAATCTGGAGCAGTAACACAGTGAATAGTACTAGTGAAAAATACTCCAGTGAATAGTCACTAGAGCTGTGGTAGACTTTGACAGTGGTTCTCAGAGGACTGGCAGACTTCTGGAGCATGAAACAGGAGTTGGGAGGTGTTAGGGATCACAAGAACACAAACATGCAAACACAAATATGATTGAAAGCAATAAAGGACACAAGTAATTAATGTGGCTTGGTTTAAACTGACCTACGTCTATGGATGGGCGGATGACAACCGATAATTCTTTATTGAGTGATAATGAAAACATCACAAGAGCTGAAGAGCATGTTCATTATATAGAGTTTATAATATAAGGTTAACAAAAATAAAGAAAGATGGGATAGGGCCAACTGCTACTGATCTTTGCCTTCTGGTTCTCGTTCTTGACCCCAAAGGGCTACAGACCCAACTTGTGGTGGCCAGTAGTAAGGTTCTGACATCCGTTATCAGACAGCATCAGGCAGCCGATTTTTGAAGTATTTGGGCAACCTGCAATGGAAACATGATGACAGACAGCAGTAATGAAGCAGAATGAAACGACGACATCAGCAGTAAAATCTGGCAACGATCGTGCTGCTCACATGTCCTCACACTTCAGCAAGGGGGCAGCAATGGCAGAGAGACAAGCGGCATGCAACGGCTGTTTTTTGGAGTGCCCTAATCAAGGGTTTTTGGAAGTGTTGGAGCCAACCGGTGAAATGCAATGATTGTTAAAGGATTTCTCAAATAAGCGAAATCTAAAACTGGAACAGGAGGACATGGAAGACAAAGATCTGAAATTGTTTTTTGTAGGAACACGAACAGGGTGGCTGTCTTGTCTAGAGTACAAGTCATACCTAGAACCTTAGCTCTGATACCATGCAAAATAGACTGGATAGAATCAACTGAATGCTATAATTAAATTGGATGGGAACCCTAAATATATATAATATCAAACAAGAAACCACTTGGGCCTACATCCCTATTCCCTAACAATAAAACACTGCTGTGTGGGTCCATACTCCATAGCCATATATTATCCTTACCGGCCATTTGTTTGAAACAAGAAAACATTTTGTAGATTGACAATCTATTATTTCTTGATTTACAGTAAAAGCACAGACAAGAAGAGGAAGCATCCTCCTTCAGACCTTCCTGATGGTTCTGGATGGGGTGATCACATTCAGTTACTTCAGATCTATGAGCTATGGGACCAAACTGACTATAGTATTGACTGGTGCAAAGATAATAATTTACAGGTTATCTTCTTTTCCTTCTAATTTTTTTAAACCAAGTATATACATTTGCTGAGAGAATGATGTCACACAAGTTTGCGGTGCAGACATTTTTTTCTCATTTTTAGGTTAAAATGATCAAAAGTTGGGTAATGGCACCAATGTGTTTTTATCATTTATGATTATTTTTTGAATTGTATAATATTAGTTAAAGAGAAATTTGAGCTAGAATGAGAATTATAAAACTTAAAATTTATGAGTCTTGGTTTCCTTTCTTTTGTAGTTAAGATGCTTAAATATGTGTATTCCAATTTGTGACATTGAATTGCATTTATAGTATAGGGGTTCTTGATATATTTGGTCATAGTGTTGTTATTTATACGAGTTTATGTATAAAGTGTAGTAACCTTGGAATGTATTATCAAGGAATATTTTCGAGATTTGATTTCAGTATCTTGGCATCCGAGATGTACTGGATTTCTGTCTGAGCTTTGCTAGCTGCTGCTGATGCCTAATTTACCATAGCCTTAGCTGACCAGAAGCATTACTGGTTGCCTCTGTTCCTCTATTCTGAGCACTACTGACCAGCCCAGGAACAAATGTTCTTGTTCACCGTTATCATAAGCTTTGTTTGTGAAACCCTGCAATTGCTAATTTGCTGCGTGAAACACATTGCCGCCGCCGCCATGGAGTTCAGCTTCCATCCCTGCTGAGATGGAACTCTAGGTCCCTGTCTGTTTGTGTGAAGTTGTTCTTGTTACTGTTTGTTCGTCTCTGTTCACGTCAGCCGATGACAGTGGCCCTTTCCTGTTGTCTTGGTGGAGACAACCTGCCACCATAGATCACTTACTAACTAACACTAATACTCCATCAATAACAGCACTTTAATTCATTCGTGTCAACATTTCCAAATGAGTCAATATCATCAGCCTATGTTTCTTTTCTTTTCTCCTCTGTCTAGACGTGTTTTCTGTTCAAAATTTCACACCCAGATCAACCACTACTACTGCTTGTTGTAAATTAATCGTGATGTTCTGATAAAGCTTAAATTAACGATTAAGGATAGAGGATTCTATTAGCGAAATCCCACTTCGAGAGGGGACAATCTCCAGTACAATTATTAGATTCAAAATAACAAGACTAAGAAACATTGAAACTGAAATAGAAATATAAAGATAAACTTAATAACTGCTTGCATAACTTCCGCTCCCACTACTCCTTAATCTCCACTTCCCGCCTTGTGTTCCAGTTGACTGTTGAATGGGTCCATGCACCCTAATAACCCGCGCAGCTGATCTCGGTCCAGCATGGTCGTTTCCTTTAGCTGTGCTCTCTTGTTCCTCCTTTCATACACTTTTAATGGCAGATTCGTATCATTACATCCCTCCCCATAAAAAGACTTGTCCTCAAGTCTAAATTTAGGAAATTGCAGTAGCAACAAATCATAGCTTTCCCACGTAGAATCCTCCGTTGGACGATTAAACCACTGGATAAGCAATTCTAATACAGGCTGACCAGCTTCTCTCACCCAACGGTGAGCCAACACCTTTTCTGGAGTAAGATCAATTACCCAATCCCTGGTAATAGGTAACTGAGGAGGATCCTTAGACACAACAGTTCCGTGAAATGGTTTAAGCATAGAAACGTGGAAAACTGGATGAACACGAGCAGTATCAGGCAGGAGAAGCTCATAAGCCACAGGTCCCACACGCCGTTTAATAGCATATGGACCAAAATATCGAGGTGCCAATTTCTCACACCTGCATTTAGCTAATGTCTTTTGGCGGTATGGTTGGATTTTTAGGAGAACCCAATCATTAACCTGAAAAGAAACATCCCTGCGTTTAGAATCAGCTTGAGTGCGCATGTGGTCTTGAGCCTTTTGGAGGTTAAGACGTAAGATTTTGAGCATATCATCGCGTTGAATAAGTTGTTCCTCTAAATCAGCATTCATCGTTTCCCCCTGCACATAAGGAATCAAAGGAGGTGGATCCCGCCCATAAACTGCCCGAAAAGGAGAAAAGCCTGTAGTAGTGTGAAACCCGGTATTGTATGCATATTCTGCCCAAGAAAGGAAGGAGTTCCATTTGTGAGGCTGTTCACTGGCAAAGCAGCGCAAATAAGCTTCCAAACATCGGTTAAGCACCTCTGTCTGGCCATCTGATTGCGGATGGTAGCTAGTACTGAGTTGTAATTTTGTTTGACAAAGACGAAACAACTCTTGCCAAAAATTGCTTAAGAAAATTGTATCACGATTCACGATCGGATACAATAGAACGGGGAACTCCATGCAAACGCACAATTTCCTTACAAAAAGCTGAAGCCACAGTTTTGGCTGAAAAGGGATGTGAAAGTGGAATAAAGTGGCTGTATTTAGTGAGGCGATCGACGACGACCAAGATCGTATCAAAACGACCTGAAATAGGCAAGCCAGTGATGAAATCCATAGATAGGTCTTCCCAAACTTGGTCGGGAATGGAAAGAGGCTGTAGAAGACCAGCGGGAGAAAGAGTATCATACTTATTCCGTTGACAAATGAGACATTGTTGCACCATCTGTCGGACATCTTGCTTCATGTGAGGCCAAAAATAACGATCAGTTAATCGTTTAAGAGTCTTGAGAACACCTCCATGACCAGCCAGTGGGGTTGCATGAGACTCATGCAAAAGTTGGGACCTGATATTATGAGAATCAGGTATTACCAACCGACCCTTAAAGAGAAGGTGTTTACCTGAGATGGAAAAACCGGGTTTGGATTGAGGATCAAGCACCAATGATTGAAGAATATCACTAGTGTAGGGGTCTGCCTGTAGAGCTGCTGGTAAATCTGCCAAGATGGAACAATGGTTAATCATTAAGGTGAGAAAATCTGCCGGCTCAGGACGTCTAGACAACGCATCAGCTCCCCGGTTTTCTTTACCCGCACGGTGAATGATGGTGAAGTTGTAGGGCATGAGCTTAAGTAAAAGGCGCTGCTGCTCAGTGGTTGTAATCCGTTGCTCCAATAAGAACTTTAGAGTGTAATGATCGGTGCGGATAAAGAAGTGATGACCCAATAGGTAATGACTCCATTTTTGAACCGCAAGGACTAGGGCCAGAAGTTCCCTATCATAGGCTGATTTCAGGCGGTTGGAGGGAGAGAAACCCTTGCTGAAATAGCCTACAGGATGCTCATCTTGCAGTAAAATGGCGCCCACTCCATCAGAGGACGCATCACATTCCACAGTAAAAGA
Source organism: Mikania micrantha (assembly GCA_009363875.1). Taxonomy (NCBI): domain Eukaryota; kingdom Viridiplantae; phylum Streptophyta; class Magnoliopsida; order Asterales; family Asteraceae; genus Mikania; species Mikania micrantha. The sequence continues at coordinate 724,683 of CM018681.1, forward strand.
TTTTGTAAAATCCGGAAGCTTTAGAACTGGAGCAGATATAAGGGCCTGCTTCAACTGTTGAAAAGCAGTAAAGGCAGAATCATTCCACTTGAATCCATCTTTCTTTGTAAGAGCAGTGAGTGGTTTTGCAAGAATACCATAATTCTTAACAAAGCGACGATAATACCCTGTAAGGCCTAAAAAGCCTCTGACTTCTTTAACATTTGAAGGGACCGGCCAAGAGACAACTGATGCTACTTTGTCTTGATCCACATGGACACCCTCAGAAGACACCAAATGGCCCAAAAATAGAATCTGAGTTTGTCCAAAGCAACACTTGGAAAGTTTTGCAAAGAACTGATGAGTTTGCAACAGTTCAAGTGTCTGTTGTAAGTGTTGCAAATGTAAATCCATAGTGGGACTGTAAATTAAGATATCATCGAAGAATACCAGTACAAAGTGGCGCAAGTGAGGACGGAACAGATCATTCATGACTGATTGAAAAGTGGATGGGGCGTTGGTCAAACCAAACGGCATTACCTTGAACTCATAATGGCCCGAATGAGTGCGAAATGCTGTTTTGTACACATCCTGCTCTTGTACCCGAATCTGGTAGTATCCAGATCTGAGATCTAATTTCGAAAAAATGGTATACCCATAGAGCTCATCCAGTAATTCATCTACATTAGGAATTGGATACTTGTCGGGCACAGTGATTTTGTTAAGAGCACGGTAGTCCACACACATTCTCCATGTGTTATCCTTCTTCTTAACCAACAATATGGGGCTGGAAAATGGGCTGGTACTGGGTTGGATGAAACCAGACTCCAAGGGTTGGTTGACTTGGGTTTCAATTTCGGTTTTTTGGGAGTGTGGGTATCGGTATGGGCGAATATTGGTAGGGGTGGCATTAGGGACTAAGGGAATAGAGTGAGTTTGGGTTCGGTTAGGGGGTAAGGTGCGAGGTTCCTCAAAAACTTGGGTGTATTTTTCAATGATTGGTTGCAAAATAGTAGGGATTGGATGAGGATTTGTAGAATCAATGGCTAAATGTTGGAAAAAAGAAGATTTTCGGGGACCAGAGGGTATGCCTTGGAGCTTGTATTTCTTCCCATCAATGTTGAAAATCATAAACATGTCTTTCCAATTGGCTTGGACTGTATTCAATGTGGCTAACCATTGAATCCCTAAGACAACATCTGCTCCCCCAATCGAAAAGGGGTAAAAATCTTGGGTAATTTTCAAGTCTTTGACCTGCACCGCCAAATCTTTGCACATGCTATGACAACGAATCACATCACCATTCCCAATTTGGACACCGAATGGTGCTACTGGTTGGGTTGGTAGATTGAGTTCGTGTACAAGGACATCTGAAATAAAATTATGGGTCGACCCCCCATCCACTAGAATAAGTACCTCGGTTGCAGCCAACACCCCGTGGATTTTCATGGTTGTTGGATGCGGTTTTCCCAGGATGGCATGCAGACTAATCTCCGCGGTTTCTTCATTTTCCTCTTCCAAGTTGACAAGATTGGAAGGTGGCCCATCATCAGCTTCATCTTCAGCCTCTAAAACCTTGAAGGTTCCTGTTTTACAGCGGTGCCCCGGACCGTACTTGTCTCCACATCTGAAACACTCCCCCCCTCAGAAATCTGGACTGTTTCTCCGCATCTGAGATCCGAATAGGAGGGATGCCTGGTTTGGAAGTGTTACCTGTAGCCGACTGATTAGGAACTGCAGTAGCTTTAGGATCGTTTGAAGTCGGTTTACTGAAGTGACTAGTTGTGGATTGCCTTCCCCCACGGTTTTGAGATTCTTTGGATTCAAACTCCAACGCTAGACTCATAGCACTGTAAACTGTTCGGGGTTTGTGGATGCGGACATCTGCTTTCAATTCTTCTTTGAGGCTATTTAAAAATACCCCCAATAAACAATGTTCCGGCTAGTGTGAGACTCGGGCCGATCGTTTGGCAAATTCTTGGCGATACTCTTGCATACTACCCGTTTGTTTGATGCTACACAGAAACTCATCCAGGTTTTGAAACTCAGCGGGACCGAAATTCTTATTCAAGGTGTGCGTGAAATCCTCCCAGAACATCAGAGGCTGATCGACGGTTATCCAAGAGTAGAAATCCAACGCATCACCCTCCAAATGCATAGATGCGATGTCGACCTTTTCATCATCAGGTATGTTGTAGTATCGAAAGTATTTCTCCGCCTTCAAAATCCATCCCCGCGGATCGCCGCTGCTGAAGGAGGGGAAATCGATTTTGTTGTAGGGACGAAAGTGAGGCTGTGACCTCCACGAACTCTCACCTTCTTCAAAGTGAGGGCCTTGATGACGATCCTTGGTTTTTAACGATGCTATGTCTTCCTTCAATTGCTCCAGCGATTGCAGTTTAGCGGCTATGGCCGCCAATTGACTTACGATTGGATCTGGTGTAGCATTACTGCTTTCTTCATTGGAATTGTGCCGTGTGTTCACCATATCGTCGAGGTGAGTTTCCCGGCAATGGAACCAAATGATAAAGCTTAAATTAACGATTAAAGATAGAGGATTCTATTAGCGAAATCCCACTTCGAGAGGGGACAATCTCCAGTACAATTATTAGATTCAAAATAACAAGTCAAAGAAACATTGAAACTAAAATAGAAATATAAAGATAAACTTAATAACTCCCTTGCATAACTTCCGCTCCCACTACTCCTTAATCTCCATTTCCCGCTTGTGTTCCAGTTGACTGTTGAATGGGTCCATGCACCCTAATAACCCGCGCAGCTGATCTCGGTCCAGCATGGTCATTTCCTTTAGCTGTGCTCTCTTGTTCCTCCTTTCATACACTTTTAATGGCAGATTCGTATCATGTTCACAAAATCGGTTCTTCTGAAAGTTAGTAGTTTTATTTATTAGTTTAAGTTGAATGTTTATCAAGTAGATCTAGATAATTATGGGTTTATTATTTAATTGTTTGCAAGTTTTAGTCATTTAAATTCCTAGAAGATAGAGTTTTAGTCATAGTATGGTTTGGTTTTTTGTTTAAATAGGGGTTTTGGTTAAAGTTAATGGATGTGAGTTTCTCACTTTTTCTATTAAATTAAGAAGTTTCCAATTCATGTTTCTGTTTTGATCGTATCTGGGCCTTCACTGCTGTGCATGTATCAGAAAACTTCATGAAACCCCCTTGCTTTCCTTTTGCTTTGTTTTCACCACACAACTTTTATTGTTTTCTGGCTAATTTTCTGTTGAGTTCTGGCCATAAATCATCTCAACATATTTTAAAACTCGGGGATGAAAATTCACCAGTAATGGGGTGTCTGGAACACCAATTCTTGAGCATGGCCTAGAACAATATATGACCAGGACAAATACATATATTTAACATGAATGCCAATGTAATCCATTGGACTAGTTAACAATTCTTCATGCACAATTATGTAGGCAGGCATAGGATCTACTAAAAAGCTGCCAAATTTCAAATATCATTTGTTTTTTGTATACAATATGTAACAAGTTTGGAGCATATTGCATCTACCATATAACACCAGGGGAATTGTTAAGACTCTTTAAAAATTTAAATAGGAAATTAAGTTAGAAAAACAAACAATTATATCAAGGATTCCCAATCATTTATGATTTGCTCCTAGGTAGTTAAAGGCACAAAAAAGCACTAATAAAAGAATATAGTTTTTTTTGCAACCTATGTTGCTTCATGTAAAGAAATTTGGCAAAGGCGATCACTATAAAGTGGAGGCAGTGCAGGTCAGAAGAAGGAACTATGACTAACAAAACCAGGGCTGGTCTACTTTAACTTTGTATCCATTCAATCTGAGGCTCAGCACCTGAACCAAGCAACTGCCTCTCCTTGTCTACACCCTGGACAGATGCACGGACCTCGAGGAAGGCTGCAATTTATGTATGTTTGAGGCTCTATTGACGATATAGATTTTCTTTTTCTTTCAACTATAAACATCTGTATTCCCATATTAGGCAAACACACATTTTAACTTGTCAGAATTACCATTAAACTATGTAAGGATAATTACTGCATGTTTTAACTTTTTCAAGAATCAATAAAGGGACTAATGTGTTGTGATATTCTATTCTTGGTCAAAAGTTTGGCTTATGATATATTGATATGCTTTGTTATATTCAGGTACGGGGGATGCTATTTGCCAAAGATGTCCGGAAACAACTGTCTCAAATAATGCAGAAGATTGCAAAAGGTTAGCCATGAACCTACTTCAAGGTTACAAAAACATATCTTTACCCAAAATATGCATTTATACTCAGTTTTTCAGATTATAAGGTGGGTAAATTGAAGCGTGGTGTTTGACTATTTGTCATACATCTAAGATTTCCCAACGCCATAGACCCAAAAAATATTCTATGGACAAAGGGGTAATTTGTGATTTAAAACTTTTCCAAAAGGGGAAAATCTCATTTGTTTGGGTCATTATAAAGAAAACTTGTTATATGTTCTTTGGCATCAAGCAATGACTTTACGTGCAACTCCCTCTGTCCCAATATTATTGCGCACGGTACTTTTTTGTATGTGTACCAAATTAATTGTCATCTTTCAATAACAAATAGTTTTAGTTTACTAGTTTTCTTACTTTACCCTAAATGTCACTAGTCTTGCAATAATGATGTTTTAATGCAAGTGTAAAAATGGCAATTTTATTAAGTAAAACTTGTAGTACTTTTACATACCTTAAAATGTGGTTATTTTTGTTGATTATAAAATTGGGATGGAGGGAGTATGCATGAATATTTATATTGAAACTATTCCCAAATCTCAATTTATTTAAATATTAGGAGAATTTCATATGTATTCTTTAAAATTCATAAGATCATATATACCCTGCTAAAAGGTTAATCTAATCATATTATCCGTTTATAGTAAATAATATAATATAAAATAAAATGAGTTGACTATAGCGATCTGTTTCAGTGAATAATTGAAGTGGACAGCATGCAGTGAGATGATTCACAATCATAACATTTTCCTACTAATTTACTTTTATGGGAGGATGAATATATCAAGAATGCTTTGAAAAAATAAATATGGTATTGAAACTTTAGAAATATACATCTCAAAATTATGAACAGAAATATCTAAATAAAGTTGAGCTTTGTTTTTATATCAGGGAGCTTGGATGTAAAGAGAAAGGAAAGACGGAGAGAAAGACAACATGATTATATGAATTTAAGGATGTCTCTATGTGTTGGCTATGCAAGCCAGCTCGCTGAACGAATGATTCGTCATAATGGTTATAGAACTCTTGGCTTCAAGTCACAGCTTGTTCAGGTATAAGATACTAATATCATTATAAAAGTGCAAACTTTAATATTGTATGAAATAAAACGAATTTTACAGTTTTTATTGAGCTTAGAAAAACAGAAATCAACTTAAGTAGTATTGCTAATTCTAGAAATGTTATATTTATTGACCAGTTGTGACAAATGGCAAATTTTTGTATATATGCTATTTAAAAAAGAAGAAAAAACTGCCTAATGTATGGTCTTATATTTATTTGAAAAAATGCTATGTAACATCTAAGGAAACATTTATAATTTAGTTTTTAGTTCTAAATTAATAAAAAAAAGACAAACTTGTAAATACATTATTTTTAACTTTTTCGCATAGGCATTTTTTACATATGGGGATGAGGTGACACCGCTTTCGGCAACCAACTTTAAATTAAGCTTTAAACAAAAACCAACTTACACTTCACTGCCAATTTTAGCATCCAATGTTGCATTTTATTTCTGGCTATAGCAAAATGACCTCCTATTCAACCAGCAGCGAGTTGTTATTTTGCAAATTTTTTGAAATTTCTAACATGCCAACTTATTTTTTATTTTAGTGTATATGTGTATGCCACTTGGTATTTGAAGTGACATTTAATAATTATTTTTAAATATCTAGTTTAAGAAAGACAATTTTTTCAAACTCAACTTTTTTCGAACTACTTGTCACAAAAGTATTTTTCTTCACGTCATTTGATGTCGTATCCGGTAGCTCACATGGCATCACCTGGTTCCACACTGCAGTTTACAGGTGAAACAGTTAAATCTAGGTTGGTTGCCAAAATTCATGATACTAGTTGTTGGATGGTATCCGAAAAATAACAGAATTAACAATCACACACACATTCAGAAATCGATCTCTTTGATTTCTTTTTATTTCTCTGCTTGTAAAACAAATACAGAGGATTAACTTTTATAGTCACTTATTACTTACAACAGAAAAACAGATTTTGCAACTAACTACTTAACAGCTTTTTTCAATTACAAGATTAAGCTAACAATTCACCCTCCTAAGCTTGTAATTTCCTTTATACCAAGCTTGTTCTTCATCTCTTCGAACTTGACTCTTGGAAGGGCTTTAGTTAGTACATCTGCCTTCTGTTCCTCACTACAAACAAACTCAACTCTAATGGGCTCCTTTTCAACAGCTTCACGGATAAAGTGATATCTTGTATCAATATGTTTATTCCGAGCATGAAACACTGGGTTCTTAATCAGTGCAATGGCAGATTTGTTGTCTACTTTTATTTCCACCTGCTTCTCTCTATCTTCAGTCAATTCTGCTAACAGCCCTCTTAGCCAAATAGCCTGACATGCAGCTGTTGAAGCTGCCATGAACTCTGCCTCACAAGATGATAATGCCACTGTAGACTGCTTCTGAGAATTCCAGGTGATGAGACTGCTTCCATAGAAGAACACCATTCCAGTGGTACTTCTGCCATCATCTCTATCAGTAGAGTAGCTGCTGTCACTGAACCCATGCAACTCAGCTCTTCCCTTTCTTTGATAGCACAATCCCAACCTGGTTGTACCTTTCACATATCTCAGAACATGCTTCAAAGCTTGCAAATGAACCACTTTAGGAGACTGCATATATCTACTGATATACCCAACTGCATAACACAAGTCAGGTCTAGTGTGGATTAAGTACCTCAAACATCCTACCCATTTTCTAAACTGAGTAGGGTCAGCCTCTCCTCCTTCATCATGTTTTGATAACCTCAACCCCGGCTCCATTGGGATCTTTGTTGAGTTACATTCCAACAATCCTGCCTCCTCTAGGATTTTCTGTGCATAACTGGTTTGCTGCAGCTTGATCTCTTCCTTGGTTTGTGTAACTTGAATTCCCAAGTAATAGGACAACAAACCCAAGTCCACCATCTCAAACCTTTCTTCCATTTTTCTCTTTACCTCCTTTATTTTCTCTGGGCTTTCTCCAGTTATTAGCAGATCATCAACATAGACTGCTATCAACAGAACATCTCCTTTAGCACCTTTTCTATAGACTGCAGGTTCATACTTGCATCTCTTAAATCCCAGCTCCCTCAGCACACTATCAAGCTTCAAGTTCCAGGCCCTAGGAGCTTGTTTTAGGCCATACAATGCCTTAAACAGTTTATACACTTTGTGTTCAGCTCCTTTCTTAATAAACCCATCAGGTTGTGATACATATACTACCTCCTTTAAGTCACCATGTAGGAATGCTGATTTCACATCCATGTGATGAACCCACCATTCTTTTTCAGCAGCCACAGCCAAAATCAGTCTCACTGTTTCTATCCTGGCCACCGGGGCAAACACCTCTTCAAAGTCAACACCATGCTGTTGCACATACCCTTTAGCAACCAACCGGGCTTTGTACTTAGTAATTTTCCCTGTAGCATCTCTTTTAACCTTGAAGACCCACTTCAAGCCAATTGGGACAGAACCCTCTGGCCTTTCAGTGAGCTCCCAGGTTTTATTTTTTTCAATAGACTTGATTTCAGCAGCCATGGCATCTTCCCATTCCTTGATTCCTTTTGCATCTTTATAACTGGCTGGTTCCCCTTCTAATAGCAGCAGCTGAGATTCCTATGCCTTTTCATAAATTTCATTTAGGTTCCTTGAGCCCCTTAAGGGTGTATGATCATACCTGTCCTCAGGAGTGACTGTAGGATCCCCAGGTCTATCTTCATCAGTAGGCTGCCTCTCCAGCATTGGACCTCTTCCTTTTACTGTGGATTCAGGGCTGCTCCATAGTGGCTCATCCTCAACATCCTCATAGTCTGCACCACCTACATTTTCTTGGTCAAAACTGGTTGAAGCTTGACTACTTGACCCCTGCACCTGATTCCTGGTTTCTGTGTTAATCAGAAACTCAGTCCACTCCGGGCCTTGGGCTTTTTCATCCTTTTCCCATTCCCATGGCCTTGTTTCATCAAACTGAACATCTCTTGTGACATGGATTCTCCCAGTTTCTGGATCAAGCATTCTATAGGCCTTAGTTTTTGGTTGACAGCCCAAATGTACCAGCCTCCTGCTTCTGTCATCCAGCTTTTTCAGAGTTACCCCAAGAACCTTTGCATAGCCAGTGCACCCAAAAACTTTCACATGATCCAGCCTTGGTTTTCTTCCTTTGATAGCCTCATAAGGAGTGACTTCCACTGCTTTAGTAGGGGATCTGTTCAAAATGTAGACTGCATGCCTCACTGCCTCCCCCCACAGGTCTTGAGGAAGCTTCATGGCCTTTAGCATGCATCTTGTCATGCTCATAACAGATCTGTTTCGCCTCTCCACAACCCCATTTTGCTGTGGGGAATATGGTGAGGTGAGCTGGTGATACAGACCTGTATTTGAGCATAAAAGTTTGAACTCCTTTGAGGTAAACTCTCCTCCATTATCTGTCCTTAGGGCCTTCACCTTCCTTCCATATTCCAGTTCGACTTCCTCCTTGAATTCCTTGAATTTCTGAAACACTTCAAATTTGCCTTTGATAAGATACACCCACATGTATCTGCTGTGATCATCCACCATCATCAGCAGGTACTTATTCCCTCCTTTGGTTTCTGGTGTAATGGGGCCACATACATCAGCATACACCAGGTCTAGTGGCTGCTCAGCTTTGTACCTTGTTTCTCTTGGAAAGGGTGCTCTTGACTGCTTCCCTGCCATGCAACAGTCACACACCTGTGATGGGTGTGTGATCTTGGGAATCCCTTGAGCCAGTTCTTCCTTGGACAGTCTTTGAATTGACTCAAAATTGAGATGGCCCAGCCGAGCATGCCATAGCCAAGCTGTGCTCACCCCAACTTGAGTCAACAGGCAAATTGGTGCAGCCACTTTAAGTTCAATCTTGTAGAGTCTGTTTGGGGCCCTTGGTACTTTCATCAATAGGGCTCCACTGGCTTCAATTACCCACAGATGATCATCTTTCATCTTGACTTCATAGCCAATTTCAGTGAGCTGTCCGAGGCTTATAATATTACTTCTCAAAGTGGGAATGTAATATACCTCGGTTAGCACCCTTTGATCCTTGTTTTTGCACTCCAGAACTATATCACCCTTGCCTTCGATGCTCACACAGGAGCCATCACCGAATCTGACATTTCCACTTACATTCTTATCCAATCTTGCAAAGAGCTCCTTGTTTCCAGTCATGTGATTGCTGGCCCCATTGTCCAGGAACCACACACCCATGCCTTCACTTGAAAAATTCTTCGGGAGGACTCTCTCCTCATTCAGAAACACTGCAAGAGTCATCATAAGAGCAGGCCCATCTTCTCGAGCATCAGTCAGATTTGCTTCTTCCTTCTTTGGGTTTGTGGGACACTCAGAAGCATAGTGTCCCATTGCATCACATCTGAAGCATTTGATTTTGGTCTTGTCCTTGTTCTTTCTTGGCTGATAACTTGTGGAGGGTTTGTCTTGAGTCCTTCCTCTACCAGCAGGCCCTTTGCCCCGGCCTCTGCCTCTGGACCCTTGTCTCCCGGCTCCCCTACCTGCTCCTTGGCCAGCCTCAGGTCTCTTCTTGGCTTGCCATTCATCATAACTCAGGAGCAGTTGATCTGACTTGCCAGAGACTTGTTTTTCTTTCATCTTGGTTCGTTCCTCGAATGCCTTTAATCTGCCAATTGCCTCTTGAAATGACATTGCATTCAAGTCTGCAAACTGCTCTATTGAGGCCACAATGGCCAAGAACCTCTCTGGAACCGAGCCTAGGAGTTTCCTTACCAGTGTCTTGTCGTCAATCGTGGATCCCAAGCCATTGGCCTTTGAGACCAGTTGGCTTAACCTTCCGGCAAAATCATCAATTCCTTCATTCTCATTCATCTTCATCGCCTCCAACTCAGATTGAAGGGTTTGCAATCTTGCTTCTCGCACTCGGTCTGCGCCAACGAATCTGACCTTCAAAGCCTCCCAGATCTGTTTGGCTGTTTGATATTGTGCGACTTGTAACACCAGCTCCTCCGGTATTGCCTGATACAACAGGGCGACGGCCATATCATTCTTCTTTGCATCAACCGCCGTGCCAAGTCCGGGTTCGAGTGCTTCGAGAATCCCATGCACTTTGAACACCGCCTTCAACCTAATCGCCCAAATGTTGTAATTGTTCACGTTCAACATCGGACATTGTAAAGAAGCTGTGCCGCTCTCCTTCGCTGTAACAATCGCCCCTGTATTTGCTGCGTCGGCCATAATTGCTCTTCTTCGTCTTCGGTACTACTGTAATGGCGAATTCTCGATCCAGTCCTTCGAATCGAGCGATCGAGGATTGTCTTCCTACTCGAAACCTTCCAGCGATCCTGATTTCTTCGCCAATTTCATCCAATTTCAGAGAATTCGAGCACCTTGCTCTGATACCACTTGTTGGATGGTATCCGAAAAATAACAGAATTAACAATCACACACACATTCAGAAATCGATCTCTTTGATTTCTTTTTATTTCTCTGCTTGTAAAACAAATACAGAGGATTAACTTTTATAGTCACTTATTACTTACAACAGAAAAACAGATTTTGCAACTAACTACTTAACAGCTTTTTTCAATTACAAGATTAAGCTAACACTAGTTACTATTCTACACATTAGTTTAAAGTTGATTGCTAAAATCAGGTAAAACAGTAAAGTTTGTTTCTATTTCGTGCTGTTATTATTCTGCACATATAATGAGTCATCTGGTACTCAAGATATTTTTGTAGTCAAAACAAATCGCCTCTTCTGCCCCACCATGAAAATTGTGAATTTTGACCTGGCATATATTGTAAGAAAAACACTCAATCATGTAAAATATCATATAATCAGTAGAAAGGAGTTTTTTTGCCAATGCAAATCAAATATAATTTTATTTGCAGTGATTTGTACCTGTAACCTAGATACTTGCCTAAAAGGAAAGAAAATGGGTTGTAATGTTTTTATTTTTCTTTTTTAGGTGCATCCTTCTTCTGTATTGCGAACAGATGATGAAGGAATGCTTCCAAATTATGTTGTATACCATGAACTTATCTCTACTTCACGCCCGTTTATGCGTAATGTTTGTGAAGTAGAGATGCAATGGGTTACCCCAATATTGCAGAAGCTTGAGAAACTAAATGTCAACAAACTCAGGTACATAAACATTCAAAATATTCACTTGTTTAAAGCTATACGCACACAAACACACATGCGCATGCAGGCGCACACATATTTTAATTTAGGTAATTTTTTAACTATTTTTTTTCCTAGTGAGCAGTTATTTTGGGATAAATTAAAACAGTAACATGGACAACAATTTTGGTGCAACATACACATACTTCCTCCATTTGAAAATTGATGTCTGTATTACTATACTTTATCCCTAAATTATTGTCCACTTTCAAAAATATATGGCTGTATTTATTTTTCTGTTTTACCTTGTCAATAAATCTGGCAAGTATTCTTAGTAGGTTATAGTATATACATCAGGGGACCATATATTATACATACAAGAACACACATTTGTGTGAATAATCAATGTGTGAATGTGTTGAATTTGAGATGTGTGTGTTTTTTTTCCTCAAATGTGCTTAATTAATAAAAAGATTCAAAAGGAAACATGTCAAACGGGTTATAAAGTGGGCCAAAGTTTATTTCTAATGCATACAAATATACAACACAACCTTTTGTATTCAAAGAAGTGTTTTTTGAACCTTATCAACACATTAATTAGTAATTACTAGAGGTGAACTAAAAAACCGGTTTGGGTTTACAAACCGGTATTTAGTGGATCTCAAGCTGGTTCTAGCCAAACCAATTTCCAAACCGGTCCAAACCACCGGTTTGGCATAGGTTCGAGATTTTGGCTTTAAAACTGGTTTCCAAACCGGTTTCAAGCTATTCAAACCGGTTTTAACCCCTCCAAACCGGTTCCTATAGGTTTGGCATCCCCTTCTCTCAAACCGGTTTCACCCCAAACTGGTTTGGGACCATGCTTGACCAAAGCGGACCGGTTCCTAAACCGAACCGATTTGGCAAAAAAAAAACCGGTTTGTGCACCACTAGTAATAACTTTTCTTTTAGGAAAGTGTTTTTGGGTCAACCTAAGCCCATCTCACTTATTTTGACCTATACTAAACAAGTAAACAATGCCCTGGCTGACCCATCCATTTTGCCACTGCTGTATTTATATGTACATGTGTATGCCTACATTCAATGATTATATTACTACCTTTTTGAAACAGTGGTGGATCAAACCAGCCCATTGAGAACAAAGAGGAAAACTCAAATATCACCAAGAAAGAGGGAAACGATGTGGGGCCGTGTGATGACCCCAACAGTAGAATACAAGCAGCCCGTGACAGATTTCTTGCCCGTAAAGCAAATAAATAGAAAATTTACGTTCTGTGGTGACCCATCATCTTTGATCCAAACAGCAGAGAGACATGTAATTTGTAATAGTGAATTGTTAGACTCGTATGATTGGATAAGCAACCCGTATTTAACAAAGTTGTTTGACTTTATTGGTTAAAGTTTCAAAACTCAAACTGACATGTAAACCACTTTTGGGTAATTACAAGTATAATTATTAAGCTACATAGCATGATTAGTGACTCAAATAGTACACATGTCATCAGGTAAACCTGAGTTTTAATTTGTTAAGAAGTCATTTAATTAGACAATTTTGTTAAAGATATGGGTGGAAATAAGCCAAGCTGAGCTAGAGCTTGTTAAGACTTAGGCTCGGCTTGCTTAGAGTTTTATTTTTAAAACTTGGTTTGGCTCGTTTATTATTAATTAAATAATTTATTTCTTTTAAAATATACAACTATTTATCTAAATAAAAACTATATAAATAAAAAGTTCGTTTAAGCTCACTTGAGTTTGATAATTAAATGAGCCATATTTTAGGGCATGGGTTAGTTTAAGCTCGGCTTGTTCAAGCTTTTTAATGATTTGATCTCAAGTTTTTTACAAGTTGTCTTGATTCGTATTGCATACCTAGTTAAAGACCTTGGTGTAGCTTTGAAGATGTGTTTGATTGTTGCTGTCAAGGAGAAAATTTGGATTGGTATTGTTCGTTTACCATCTTACTGCTTGATAAACTTGATTTACCTCATACATGACAAGTGGCCTGATTTGCATTGTTCTAATCAAGGTTGATGGATCCAACCTTAGTTTATTAGTACTTGTAAATGATATTGTTTAAATATTGTAATTTGATCACATAAATAGAGCAACTTATGTGGATATAATTATAATTTTGTCTTCTAATGTCCAGATACAATTGCTGCCCACTTGCAACCTCAAGACCTGTCCGGGTGACTAGTAAGTATGCTTTGGGTGATTGCTAAATTGCCTCCCAAGATTGTATATTGAATGTTGATCACGCAAATGATATAATATGAACAAACTAGCGAGCATCGATACTAAAACTATGATTCTATAGAACTTCTGGCAACAAAAGGGATAGAGGTTTGACGAGTATCTTAGTAAAGTGGAGGTGAATGAAGACTCCTTTCAGGCATGATGGAACGGCGTCCCTTCTAACAAGTACCCGGTGAAGCTCTTGTTAAATCCAAGGGTTGTAAACGTTCATGTTCTGCATCTGAACAACGTGATTCAGTTAACCATCATCACTTTCGAAATCAAGACTCATCATGAGTATCCTTTTTGTACAATCCATCCTTGTGACGTCCGTTACTCTGTTGTGCAGAGTTTTGCCAAAATAATAAAAATAAATATAAATCTAGATCTCCAAGTTGAATCAATGACATATCAATCTAGATCTCAACAACTGGATCCGGATTTGCATAACCATTGGTGCCATTTGTGGGACTAGAACCCATGACCACATGGTAAGAATAAAGTATATGAACAGTAAAAACAAATAAATAAATAAATAGAATGCATTAACATATACACATATGACATGACTAGCTAGGAATTACGTGATACTTCAAAAACTCAATCAACACCATCTATACATTCAGATTTAAGTTTTCAACAAATGTTAACCAACAGGATTCAAGTGTAATTCCCAGAATGTGAGATCAAGTAAATGATTGTTGATGTCATCATTCCTAATAGGCCACCAGCAATAACCTGCAAATTACACATATAAACAATCATCCTTACATTACTATTAATCTATTATTATTCAACATCTTGATAATATGAACTACTTCCTCCACCTATCAACATTGCTATTTGCAAAAATGTCTAGAATACCCTTTTATAGATGGCTAAATCAACATCATACCAGTGTTTATGAGAGGATGACACTCAGCTAATGGATAGTCATAAATTATATTGTCGTATTGCAAAAAAATTGGGTGGGAAAGGTAACATGTCATGATGGCTGTTTTGATTCTTATTCCTTTTTCTTTCTTTCCAAACATCAAAACTTTTTATCCATTTTCAAATTCCAATAACATTCTTTGAATTTAACAATTTAGGAGGTTGATGCATTAAAAGGAAGCATTTCACATGCCTGACCTGTTCTTTTTGGTTAAAACCAGTAATGGCCTATTACCTATTATTACCTATTAAATAACTAGTTCGGCAAATTGGACTTTTAATGATCCAAACTATAGTCTATTAGCCAAGAATAATCCACACTAACAATTTAACTAAGAATAATCTTAACTTTAACTATTGTTGTCAAGAGCATCCTAGTAACAAAAATCATAAAATAATACACTTATTTAACATTTAATTTTACCTGATCTTGCTTTTTTTGTTTTTCCATTTGATTTATAATGGTCATTTTAAATAAAATGATGTGTAAATCTAGTGTACTTTTTTATGATTTTGGAACAGGGATTGCTCTTGACAACAAAAGTGAAAGTACGGATTATCCTTGGCCAATAGGCCATTGTTTGGATTTCTAAAACCCAATTTGCCAAAAGGTTTTAGGATGTTACTTTGGGTGACTTTATACCCATTTGACCCTTTAACTTTTAGCTAAACCAATGATAAACTATATATCTAAGTGAAATAAATTATAAGATTGTAGGACTTTGAACAACATTCAACCCTTTAGGTCCATTTCACCCATCCCCTTATTATCTCAATTTAATAATAGTCTAAAGTTTTATGTAAAGCAATTTATTTAATAATAATCTCAATCTTTATGTAAAACAATTTAAAGATTTATGCAACAGAGGTGACTTTTGGTGACTTCCAACCCATTTGACCTGCTCCTTGTAAGCTAACTTTCCTATCTAAAACATTTGACCACTTTAACATAAAACACAACTCAAACCAATCATTTAATGAAAAAAAACCTGAGGAGGGGTGTGCCCAAGAAGTTCATGTAATGGCATGCTTTCAGCCAAGGGATGCTCGGCAGGAAGTTCATACACGATTTGATTTAGAACCTGAATATTTTACAACTTTAGACATGAAATAATAACATATACACCAGAATTTATGTAACCATATTACAGACTTATAACTTCATGTAAAGTTTAGATGTAAAGAAATTTGGTAAAATGTTACACAACCATGCAACCAACCTCTGCTTGGCGCCCAGCTTGCAATCTTACCCCGGTCGCATCATACATCACCTGTCATGATTTTCATAATAAGAATCACAAAAAAAAGTTACGTAAAGAGAGGCTGTACGCATAGGCCAAGTAATCAGTAACGTTTTTGTCAAGGCGACTGAAAAAAAAAAATTTAGAGGCCACCTAAATATCAATTTAGTTTTGTCTATGCCTATGCCATTTCCAGAACAGAATGACGAAAAAATATCCTTGAATTTAGTTTAACGTTATAATCCACCTTGAGTTGATTCTTTAAGCAGATTTAAGGGTATTTTGGTCATTTTTTACGAACCATGACAGTTTGAAATTTGAAGACATTGAGTCATTTACATTTATTCAGCATTTTTTTTGTTGCTAGAATAAGCATAAATCCAATGCCAAATTACTGCTTGCGGATGTTAATTAAAACTTTAGAATATTTGGATGTACTTGAGAAGAACTTCTGAACACTTAGGTGGCCTATGAATACACAATAAACCCTTACAAAATGAACAAAAAGAATTTAGATTCGAGTATCATACAACACAAGCTAAAATCAGTGCAGTTGCAAAGGTCGAACTACCAATGCCATCGTGTAAACCAACAGCAACAGCAAGAGCAGTCACTGTTGCAGAATGTGATGAAGGCATGCCACCAGATCCTAAAAATCGCTTAGGATCCCAGCGATGTTCCTTATAACTGCATATAATCTTGGGATATATTACTATAATAAACCATCAATCATTTTCAAATTCTGTGAAAAAAAAGTGGTTTAGAATTGTTTACTTGTAATGATCAGTTTAGACTATTATACAACAAACAAACTAGAGTTTATATTCAGGTATTTTTAAGTGCCAAAATAAACAGATATGTGGAAGCTTACAAGGAATTGTCAGAAAATTGAAAAAAACATGAATAATTACAGCCTCTAACTTTAAGATGTTAGAAACAATTGGCAATCGAATACTCAAATTAGACAACACAAAGTTTTTTGATGAACTCATATCACGACTCTTTCTTGGATTATATTTATAGCAACAAATTGAAGTAATACCCAAATGCAAAGAGACCTCTGGAGAAAAATAACCAGACCCTATATATTAAAGATCTTTCATGAATCCAAACAAGGATTAAACCTTTCAATCACCCTCTTAATCCTTGTTTGTTCACTCACCATTCCAAGTAGAGTTCACATTACATCAAACTTGATTCTTGACAATGCTTTTGTCAATAAATCAGCCTTTTGCAATTCTCCACTTATGTGCTCCACTTTCATTTATCCTCTTTCAGTGCATTCATGTATAAAGTGCAAATGAGTGTTTATATTATCTACATGCAGTAGAACTAGTTTTTCCTTGCTTCTTGTTAATTCACCTAAAAAACCTATCAACCAAAGAGCCTAACAAGAAGTTGTTGCAGCGGCCATCACATCCCCATACATAATCCTCATATTGATCGTACCTTTTACATACCTTAGTATGTGCTTCACTATGTTCAAACATGTAGCTTTGGGCTCCTACATAAAGCGACTCTCCACCTCGACTGAGCAAGACTAGTCCGGTTGGGGTGTGTAGTAAATAGCACTACCAACTAAACGTCTATACTTGGTTCCATCCACGGTCGCTCCAACATCTTTACGAACTTGCATAGGTCGTTCCATAAAAAATTTGGAAGCATTACAATCAAGCATGCAAGCATCGTTCGGTATTTTCTTTGCATAGTTTAATTTTTTCAATGCTATTTCTCTATCTTATTGACACATTTCAATACTCAGACAATATGATAAAAATCCCAAGTCACTCATACTAAACTCGGCTTTCATTTGACACTTAAGCTTATTGATCTCTTCCTAACTTATTCCTGCAACGATGAGATCATCCACATAAATACCAACTATAAAAAAAGATGATTTACCCCAACCTTGTATACACACCGTGTTCTTTCTAACAACATTGAACTCCAAATTCTTTAAGGTTTTATCCAACTTTTCATTCCACACCCTAGGTGCTTGTTGAAGCCCATAGAGTGCTCTTTTCAAACAACACACCTTTTGTTCATTGCCTTTCACTTCAAACTCATCTGGTTTCTTTACATAAGTAAATGGTGCACAACCCAGCCTTGTTTTGTCGTCAAAGCGAGAATTAAACAAATTGTTTCGATCCTAGCTACGGGAACAAAAGCTTCTTCAAAGTTGATACCCTGCTTTTGTGTGTCCTTTCGCTACTCATCTTGCTTTATACTTTATTGCTTCCCCATATGCATCTTGTTTCACTTTAAATACCCACTTCAGCCCGATCACCTTTGCTTTAGAAGGTAAATAACATAACACTAAGCTTTTTTGATAGAAACTAATTCAACCCTTATGGCATATTGCCAAACCTTAAAGCTTTTTGCTCCTTTAAAGTTGTTCACCTTCAAAATGTAGTGATTATCCTTCATGTAGAATAACATAATCTTCATATTTTTGGGGGTATAACCAAAAGACTTGACCTATAAATTTATGGCTAGTTTGCACCATTTGGACTTGTCCACATACTCTTCGTCATGTTCGTTTTCACTTTCTATGTCAACATCATTCTAAACATGTGACGGACTAGAGAGTTGCGCATCAATAACTTGATTAGGACTTTGAAATAAGCCTATTTCATTTTATGGAGCAATTCTTGGCAAACTTGGGCTTACTGCTTCATTAAGAACTACAAAACCAGTCCAATTCCTAATTGCATCGAGTCCAAGTATGTAGGCCAATCAAACGGTTTTGATAAGTACCACTTCTGTATTAATCCATATTTGTTTATGTTCCGGATCGAACAAGGGATGAGATTTTTTACAAGGCTCGGTTATCAGGTAAACAACTGGTTTACTCATTGAGCTTTCCAATATTCACATAAAACGTTTTCATTTGACATATACAATTGAAACCCTTTAAGTGCGCAATGTTGGGTTTTCGTCCTTTCCAAGCCTAATAAGGAGTTACCGACTTCAAAGCGTTTGAAGGAACTCGGTTTAAGAAGAACATTGAATGCCTAACGCTTTCTACCTATATGCTTTGAGGTAATTTCATTGCTTTTATGATGCTTTGAGTGGTATTTAGGATGCTATGATTTTGACCTTATTGTGGTGCGTAGGGTGTCATAAACATACAACTCTGTGAATAGTTTAGGAATTCTCCACCACTATCACTTCTTAAGCATTTAATCTTCAATGAACTTTCAAGTTCAACTTCATGCTGAAACTTGCCAATAGTGTTAAAAGCATCATTCTTATTTTTTAAAAAGTAAACTCTCATAAATATTGTGAAATCATCAACGAGAAACCTAAAATAATGATTATCACCCATCGTTGAAGGTGAGATTGGACCACACAAATCCGTGTGAACCGACTCAAGTGGCTTTGTGGCTCAATAATTTGCTTGTGATGTGAACAAGATTCTGCTTTGCTTTCCCAATAAACAAGCTTTGCACACTTGTGAGCCATGCAAAAACTGTGATACTCCTCACGCCAAGTTAGAGTTATGTAACATAGTCATGTTTTTAAGTAAGCATTGCACACTTGCATACCAAAGCCAAGCTTGATCATTAACCAAATTAAGTAAACATACAGATGAGCCAATCTACAAGGAAATCTTGTAAAGGTGATTTATTGATCGAGGCACCTTCATGAATAGATCCCCATCTTGATCATTTAGCCATAAAAAGTCGTTTTCCATCCAAACTTTGCTTCCATTCTCTATAAGTTGACCAAGACTAATCATATTGCTCTTTAATTTAAGAATATAATACACATCGTCAATAATCTTTATTCCTATTAGTCCAAGATTTATGCTTATTATTTATGTTAATGATTATATTTACAGCTGTGTATTAGCTGTCATTTATTAGTTGTCTCTTACTGTAATTAGCTCTCCCTCTCTTTATATAGAGAGCTATTTTATTCATTGTAAATACACAATAAAATACAATTACCATATCAAGTTGATATGGTATCAGAGCCTCACGATCAAACCTATCCCTGCCGCCACTGATTTTTTTTTTTCCGGCACCTGTTCTTATCATCTTGCAGAAATGGCTCTTGTTCCATTCACCACTGCTGATAAAACAAATCACAATTCCCATAAGTTTGGTTTCAAACTCAGTCCCAGCAACTATGGGTATTGGAAAACAATGATCCAGCCTTTTTTAATCACCAATAGTCTCTATGGCTACATTGATGGATCTGTTCTTTGTCCATCTAAAACCATTCCTGCCATCGTCTCCTCTGACAAAGAAACGTCATTACCCACACCTACACCTAATCCTGACTACAACACCTGGATATCTAATGACGCTCATATCCGTATGTTGCTGCTATCCACGATCTCTGAAACCTCATTCAGACATGTACAAGGAGATACTTCTCGAGAACTTTGGCTTGCCCTTGAGCGAGCTTATGCACCTCACACATCTTCACGAGAATATACTCTTAAAACCCAAATTCTTAAGCTCCAAATGAAGCCAGAAGAATCATCTGTTGATTACATTACACGAGCACAAGAATATTCAGATGCTTTAGCAAATATTGGTGAGCCAATGAAAGAGAAAGACATCGTTATGCTGGTTATTTCTGGACTCAGGGAAGAATACGACCCCCTGAAACCCAGCTTGATTGCAAGACAACCTCCTCTCAACCTTCTAGAACTTCCTGGTTTATTAGCTGATCACGAATATATGATCAAAAAGCCTGACTCGATCATCTCTGCTGCTAAAATATTCACTGCTACATGTAATCAGGATCCTTCTCCTTCCACTGGTCTACAAATACCAACTGAAACCATACAGTCATGGTTTAAAAAGGCGCCGTGAGGCGCGCCTCGAGGCGTACGCCTCGGCTGAGGCGGCCAGAAAACGCCTTTGAGGCTTAGCCTCAGGTGGGTGATTTGGAACTTAAGCCTCGGTTGTGTCGAGACGGACCGAGGCGTGTTGAGGCGTAGAGGCGGTGAGGCGAGGCGGTGAGGCTTAAGCCTCACTAAAGATGGTATTTTTTGATTTTGGGCTTTTTTTTTTACCTGTTTTGAGTTTTTTGACCCTTATTTCACCCGTTTAGGTAAAATAAGAAACCTAATTGAACTAAAGCATGCGTATACAATAAATCTAGCATTTCGTTTAGGTTTCGGGGCGTTGCCCCGAACCCCACAAGGGGCGCTGCCCCCTTGACCCCCGCCCGCTGACTGGGGACCGCCACCAGGGGCTCTGCCCCTTGGACCCCGCCAGGGGAGCTGCCCCTAGGACCCCGCAAGGGGGCGCGGCCCCCTTGACCCCCGCTTGGTCGGGAGCTTAGAAATCTTAACTAGCGTGTAAGTAACACCTCCAAATTCTTTAGGATTCCTTTGCATCCATTTTATACTAAAAATATACAACTGCTGATGGTACTTAATTTCATTATACAATGCATTTTCGAATTCGATTTGCTCTACCTTTTCAATTGTATTATACCTTGTGATACTTTTATCATTTGTTTTATGTTAAATTGTGGCTTTTATGTAATATATATGTAATTTTAATTATTTTTCAAGGTTGTTTTGAGGCTTACGCCTCGGTCCGCCTCGAGGCTTACGCCTCGTGAGGCTAACAGAAAACGCCTCGAGGCTCGTTTCCGCTTTTTTAAACCTTGCATACAGTCACTTCAAAGACTGATGACACAACTCGGCTTTACTGTGCAACCTACACAACCATCAAATCAGTCATCACCTCAGGCCTTTTACACTAATCGTGGCATCTCTAATCGTGGTTCTTACAATAGACGCGGTCGCGGACGCTACAATAACCACAACCAAAACATTCGCAACAATATCTCTAACACAGGTACTAGTTCTAGATTTGCTTGGGCATCTAATCAAAACACCGTATACGGTTCTTGCAATAGGTGTGGAATTGGACACGTTCCAGCACAATGTCCTAATCATGACCCATCAACAACTCGTTTATCCAGGCCCACTCAACAAGCAAACTTTGTTGACCAACGATCACAAGCATCGTCATGGCTGCCCGATACTGGTGCAAGCAGTCACGTGTCTCCTGATTTCAGCATCTTTGACGAATGTGAACCTTATCATGGTAAAGACACTTTATTTGTTGGTAATGGACAAAGCTTACCCATTCTACATATTGCTTCCACCACTTTCAATTCACCTAACAAAACTCTTTCTTTTAAAAAAATTCTTCATGTTCCACAAATTAAACGAAATCTTCTCTCTGTACAGCGTTTTTGTCATGACAATAATGTATTTTTTGAGTTTCACTCTACTTTTTTTTGTGTAAAGGACAAAGTTACTCAAGCCATCCTCCTCATGGGTCCAAGTAAAGATGGGCTCTACTCTTTCAAACTACCGTAGCTTCATCCTGTCTCCAAAGTTGCCTTTACAACTGTGCATGCCTCCCCCTCTACTTGGCATCAAAGACTCGGTCACCCTCACCAACAACTCTTAAAGTCTATGCTGTCAACAAATAACCTTCCTGTTAACAATAAATATGTCTCTTCTTTTTGTACTTCATGTCCCATGGGAAAATCATCAAAAATGCATTTGCCTACTTCAACTTACAAAAGTACTTGTGTCTTGGGTCTAGTTTTTTGTGATGTTTGGGGTCCAGCCCCTGTTTCTTCTTTTTATGGGCGTTGTTATTTTTTACTTTGTGTTGATCACTTTACTAGATACATGTGGTTGTTTCCTATAAAACAGAATCTGAAGTATTCGTTACATTTAAACAATTTCATTCAATGGTTGAACGTCAATTTCAAACGTAACTCAAATCTGTTCAAACTGATTGGGGGGGAGAATTTCGAAATTTATCATCTTTTTTCAAAAATCTTGGAATTATACATCGTCTCTCTTGTCCTCACACAAGCGAACAAAACGGGTTTGTTGAGAGAAGACACCGTCATGTGGTAGAAACTGGTCTCACTCTTTTATCACAATCTGGAGTTCCAATGCGTTTTTGGAATTTTGCCTTTGAGACTGCAACATATTTGATTAATCGTATGCCCTCTCGTACCTCTTCCAACACCTCTCCCTTTGAGCATCTCTTCAAACGAAAACCAGATCTATCCTTTCTACGTGTTTTTGGATGTCAGTGTTTTCCTCATCTTCGCCCATATAATTCCCACAAGATGGATTTTCGTTCATTACCCTGCATCTTTTTAGGATACAGTCCTTCTCATCATGGCTACCTCTGTCTTGATTCTATTACAGACCGTATCTATGTTGCTCGTCATGTTAGATTCAATGAGGAATTCTTTCCTCTTCTTCAAAACTCAAATGCCACCTCTCCCACACCATCTGCTGATCCATACTTCTCATCCTACCCATCTCCTGCACTGCATACTCAATCAGCCAGCCCAACTCAACATCTCAACCCCACTAATTCCTCAGTCAGCCTCAATAATTCACAAAACAGCCCAAACCAATCTTCCAACTCAAATTCCATTCAGCCCAACAGTCCATTACATCACACTTCAACAGCTCCTGAACCAGCTCCTGGACATGTTCCTGCCCACATTCCAATCTTATCCTCCATTGAAATACCAGCCTCCAATACAGTCCCAAATACATCAAAAACCTTCAAACCACCTCTCCACTTTACTTACAGTCGCCGACAAAAAAATCATTCCACCACTCATCCACAGCAAGCTACAACCTCCTCAAACCATGACCATCAACCACGTACTCGACCATCCAATCTTCGCCAAAATCCCAAGCAAACAAGCCCATACAATGCCTCTGCTTTTCTCACCTCAACACATCCCACCTTAACCGAACCTTCCACCTTTGCCATTGCCAACAAAATTCCTCAATGGCGGGCTGCCATGACAGAGGAGTTCCAAGCTTTAATGAAAAACAGAACATGGACTCTAGTACCTCCTGTTCCTAATGCTAATATTGTTGACTGTAAGTGGGTGTACAGGTTAAAGCATGATGAAAATGGAAAAATCACACGACATAAAGCCCGGTTAGTAGCAAAAGGCTTCAATCAACAACCTGGAATTGATTATCATGAGACGTTTAGTCCTGTAGTAAAACCTACTACTGTTCATGTGGTCTTAACTCTTTCTGTCCCAAGGCAATGGCCTCTTCGTCAACTTGATGTTCAAAACGCATTCTTACATGGTGATCTAAATGAAACGGTTTACTTACGCCAACCACCAGGCTTCATCGATCCACAGCAGCCACATCACTTATGTTTGCTTCACAAATCCCTATATGGACTCAAACAAGCTCCTCGGGTCTGGTTCAATCGCCTTTCAGAAGTTTTGTTACAATTTGGGTTTCAAGGCTCTAAAATGGATCCATCCTTGTTCATCTACTCCAACAATGGCTCTCTCGTGTACATGCTTGTCTACGTGGACGATATCATCATTACTGGTAATAATTCCCAGCTCATTGATGATCTCATTCGACGGTTAAGCATCACATTTGCCATTAAAGACATGGGTCGTCTTTCATACTTTCTAGGCATTGAGGTAGTTCACAAAGGAAATGATTTATTTCTCTCCCAGAAAAAATACATTTCTGATATTATTCACAAAGCTGGTCTCTCCAAATCTAAACCAGTTGATTCTCCTATGGCCTCTAACTCCACGCTGGCTCTTGGTGATAGTCCTCAATTTGACAATCCAGTCAAATTTCGTCAAACTGTTGGAGCATTGCAGTATTTGACTCTTTCTCGTCCAGACATAACCTTTGCAGTCAACAAGGTGTGTCAATTTATGCATTCCCCCACTGATAATCACTGGTCAGCGGTCAAAAGAATTCTTCGTTATTTACAAGGCACCTCACATTTTGGTCTGCTAATTCAGCACAAATCAGCCTCTATTCTTCATGCCTACACAGATGCTCATAGAGCATCTCTTACCGCCTTCTCTGATGCTGATTGGGCTGGCTCTCTAGATGACCGACGATCCACAGGAGGATATGCCATCTATCTTGGAGCTAATCTTATCTCATGGCATGCTCGTAAACAAAAAACTGTCTCTCGGTCATCTATGGAGGCAGAATATAAAGCCTTGGCAGACACTGTTGCTGAATTAAAATGGCTTGAATCTCTCTTGAAAGAACTGCATGTTAACATGTCTTCAGCCCCTATCCTATGGTGTGACAATCTAGGTGCTACATATCTTTCGGCCAATCCAGTGTTTCATGCTCGGACAAAACATGTGGAAGTTGACTTTCATATTGTAAGAGAAAGAGTAGCTCAAAGAAAGCTAACAGTTCAGTTCATTAAAACAGATGATCAAATTGCAGATCTGTTCACAAAACCTCTCTCATCTCAAGATTCCTGCTTCTTAGGTCCAAGCTAAAGGTTGCTCCCCGGCCTTAGCTTGAGGGGGGATATTAGTCCAAGATTTATGCTTATTATTTATGTTAATGATTATATTTACAGCTGTGTATTAGCTGTCATTTAATAGTTGTCTCTTACTGTAATTAGCTCTCCCTCTCTTTATATAGAGAGCTATTTTATTCATTGTAAATACACAATAAAATACAATTACCATATCAAGTTGATAATTCCTTAATCTAGCAATAAAAACCAATGTTCCTTTGCCTTGGACATGTACTTTTGAACCATCTTCAAATAGCACTAGCCCACTGATTTGCCTATTGATTTCTATAAAATTTGATTCAAACCCAGTCATATGATTTGAAGCTCCATTATCCAAGTACCATACATAACTTGTCACTTGAATATATCTTTGGGCGTACCTTTTCTTCGTTGAGCACTTGAGCAAGATACTTTCATCGTGAACTTTCATCATCATCAAAGTCAAACCATCATCAGTTGCATCCAAGTTAGCCTTAGTTTGTGGTTGTCTCATACACTCCTATGAAGAATGCCCAAGTTTGTTACAATTGTAACAAGTTACATTTTTCTTGTCTCGGTGTCTCGCCCCTTGTTTTCTTCACTTCCATAATTCTTACAGTTTAGATCATCATGGTCATGTGCATTATGGTTGTACTGACCACGTCCTCAGCCATTCCTTCTGCCATACCCTTTACCATAGGCTCTACCATGCCCTCGGTTATATGAACCTTGGTCTCGGCCTGTATCCTTATAGTTGTGTTCTGATTTTTTGTCACCAAAGTCTTCCTTAAGGAACAATAACCTGTTTTCTTTATCAACAAGTTCCTCATTTCCTTTGACGTGTTCTTCAAATGCCTTCAAACTTTCAAAGCAATCTTCAAAAGACATAGTTGATATGTCCGTGACTTGCTCAATGGTTGCTCAATGGCATTGCATCGTATTGTTTTTTCACAACCGTCATGTTTTCTAAGTTTTCTTAATACTATGAAATTTGTTATAATCTTAGACAATTTTCTGTGAAATCTTCGACCGATTCTTTTGCACCCTTCTTAAATTGATCAAAATCACGTTTTAAAGGTTTGCAACTTAGCCTTCTGAACATGTTTGACATCTAAGTATCTCACCCGAAGAGCCTCCCATATCTCTCGAGTACGAGCCAAAATGTTTTCTAGGATAGAATAATAGACCATGGCATGGTCAATCTTGTCTTTCTTAACATTGCATCTTCGTTCTCCAGATCCTCTACTTCCCACAAATCTTGGCATCAAGAATGGCTTCCATCATAATCATGCACGCATTGACGGCGCTTGAAAAAAAGCTCGGAAGGGGTCGAAGGATTTTTATGAAGAAAACGGAGGGGGCGAAGGATTTTCCGACGAAATACTACTAAATCGACCCTTTTGACCGGAAAAAGGGGAAAGGCCAGCCCCCCGGGGGGGCTCTTCTTAAGGTCCATCCCTGCATGCACGTATTGTAGATGGACCCGGATAACTTTGGAACTGTCAAGGATGACATACTCCATTCCCTTTGATGTACCTGGATCTGATTCTGAGACAGAGCACCGCCACCACTCCCTTCTGTCATACTTCACAATCAAAGATTATGTTTGTAGCAAAAAATGGAAGTAACACCCGAATAGAAAGATATCCTAATATCTATATTATTAAAGAATGTGAAATGAAAAGGCTAAAGAAAATACAACAAAAATAACCAAACACTAGATATTAAAGACCATACAATAATCTAAAAAAGGGTTAAACAATTTCATAAGAAAGCCTGATTATTACATCAACTGAGAAATCTGATTCTAATTATTGTTTTTGCAATATTTGGTGAAAAATTATAATGGTTCTAATTTTTGGAATTATCTATTATGGTCACAAGGAATGAGTTAGCTGGAAGAAATTAAAATAAACTAAAAATATATGATGCTACAGTATCACGATAATGACGCTTAGAAGTTGCCATAATGTATCTGAGATTGAAAATTCAAAAGCGAGACGTAATAGAGCGCGAATCGTTAAACCCTGGCATGAGAATTAACGCAAAAAAGTTATGACATAAAGCTGAGATCACAGTCTTGCGTAGCAACGGAAACCTAAAATGACCGACAAAAATTCAAGCAAATATATATTAAGATGATAATCCAAACTAACTATCATAATCAAGCAAAGAAGAATCGGTTGTAAACTAAGAAAACGAATAAAAACGTACCAGGTGATAAAAACCTTGATCGATTGCGCAAGAGCGAATGCAATCAGTGCAGAAATTAGAGCATAGTTCATATAAACAGGTTGAGAAGAAGACGAGGAGTTTGGAAGTGAATTATCCGTCGTGAACAGCCTCGAAGTTGATGAAATCGCCATTTCAGCTATCGATCTCATCTTCGTAAGATGCAGAAACGATTACAGGTGTGTGCGTGAATCAGGAACTGGAAATTAAAGAAGAAGCAAACGTAAGTGTTTGTTATACTCGTGTCTGTTTGAAGTAATCAATTACAGAATATGCTCTTATTATTTCTTTTGGATACCATTCACAAGAATTATTATTATTTTTTGAACGTCGAATATTTTAATCGTGTAAACCCAGGTCATGTCATCAAGGTCTAGTTACCTAGACCTCTCATGAGCCACCATAACCACCCTAAGAGGAAACCTTATTGGGAAAACTCTGAACCCCCTCAGAACCCTATTTCGCTGCGAGAGGGTTTTGAACTAAGACCTTTCATTTATAAGAATCCTGGAGTAGCATTAAGACACCGCCTCATTGGTACAAGAATTATTATTAATATGCTTGTTTTATAAATCAGTTCCAACAGCCTTTAACACATAATTAGACATTTGTAACTAACACAACAAACATAATAACATAAAGGGGCTTAAAAAACTGTTTATTACATTATTTAAAGTAATAAACAGGAATATGCATTATTTTAACCACGTTAACATTATTTCTAATATATATTCTTTAGGATCTTTCTATATAAAATTGTTAACACTACAATATTTTTTTATCGCATGATTCAAATCCTCAAAAATATGTCTACAATATATGCATCCGGATATCAATATACAACAAGCCTTTTGAAATTCTTCTAGTATTTCTCAAACTTAAAGCTTGCTATGTATTATCATGATCATAAGATGAAAATATCAAGGGTTCAATCTGTAAGACGCAATTATATTTAACAAGACATTCGTAGCGGTTCATGCCCCTTTTCGTATCAGTTTTTTAATTATAAATGGTATCAAAATGACGAAGAGCTTAAGACCATCTATATTAAGACGTGATAGTGAATTAAAGCCATATTAATTATGTTGATAACGGGAGTAGAAACCAAGATTTGTATTATTACTTTCTTTTTATTTTTCATCCGTCAATACTACGTCTCATAATCTCTTTTTAAACTAAACATCACATTCATACTAACATCATTACATTTATCAATATTACTTACTTGTTTGGATGACGCCTACATCACATCACTTTTCAATTACCAACCCGACAACCCATGATCACTACATGATATGATGTTATAAATTAGTTACAATACCCTCCCAATTTTTGAATGTCGTCTTTGTAATGTATTTAACCCACTTTGTCCATACCTGAAAACCGTTTTTCAAGTTGTCCACATGGGAACCGGAGGTATGCACATGTCCTCTTGTAGAACACCAACATTCTAATTGTTTCTTCCCCTTTTATATACATATAAGAGATGGTTCAATTGTTAACCATTTCTTATTGTAATAACCGAATAAATACATCTTACTATTTTGGGGTTCACATTAAAGTAAATCAAAAGATGTTTCTTCTGTAAATCGGACCCACATTAATTACATTAATTAAAAAAGAAGACATACATTTTTAGATATACTTTAATGTGAGTCCCAAAGTAATAAGATATAGTTATTCGGTTGTCGTAGTAAGGGTTAACAACTGATCATTCCCTTATATATATGTGTGTGTGTGTGTGTGGGCCCCAAACTAATAAGATGTAGTTATTCGGTTATCGAAATAAGGAATGGTTAACATTCAAACCATCCCCCATATATATATATAGGGAAGTGATCTATTCATAACCTTAGGATTAAGCTATAACCCAATAACCTCACCATATTTGAGGATCAAATTTTAAGATTCTAATCTAATGGTTCATATTAAATTATAATAAAATAATATATTTGATTTGAAAAAAAGGGGAATAAGGGTATTAATATAATTTGCTTTATTATTTAAGTTACCCCCTCTTTTTTATAGTATAATATTTTTTTTATAAAAATTGCACCATTTTACTCGTCTAGTTTTTCTCTTTAATTTCGTTATAGTCTTGACTAGGTTTTTTTATTTTTTTTGGATGTTCGTATTTACACTAATGTAACAGGTATAAAAATAACAAATTATTTGTAACGAGTTTTAACGAATTTGGGTTTACATTGTTGTAGAATAAATAGGGGTTACGTTTAAGAGTGTAAACGAGCCAAGCCGATCCCGAGCTCGTTAATTACGTTATATTCTTGACTAGGTTTTTTTATTTTTTCCGGATGCTCGTTAATTACGTTATATTCTAGATTTTGTAACGAATTTTGGTTTTAAAGTATTAAAATGTGTTTACAATCTTGTACATATAATTTTTAAATTATTAAAATGTATTTACAATATTTAAGATGTAATGAATTTTGGTTTTATCAAAAAAATGTTATAGTATTTTTTTTAAAGTATTAAAATGTATTTACAATCTTGTAGATATATTTTTATTAAGTATTAAGATGTATTTACAATGACGAATTTTGGTTTTTATCAATAAAATGTTATAGTATTTTTTTAAAGTATTAAAATGTATTTACAATCTTGTAGATATAATTTTTTTTAAAGTATTAAAATGTATTTACAATCTTGTAAATATAACGAATTTTGGAGCATCCGGAAAAAATAAAAAAAACTTAGTCAAGAATATAACGTAATTAACGACCTCGGGATAGGCTTGGCTCGTTTACACTGTTAAACGTAACCCCTATTTATTCTACAACAATGTAAACCCAAATTCGTTACAACTCATTACAAATAATTTGTTATTTTTATACGTGTTACATTGGTGTAAATACGAACATCCGAAAAAAAATAAAAAAACATAGTCAAGACTATAACGGAATTAAAGAGAAAAATAAGACAAGTAAAATGGTGCAATTTTCATAAAAAAATATTATAGTATAAAAAAGTTATGGATGTGTAAAAAAAGATGAGTAAGTTAGTACATAAACCAAATTAATAATATGCCCTCATCGGATTTACTAATATAAATACATGTGTTTAATTTTGATTAGGTAATTAGAGTTAATGGGTTATTTCCATAAGGAAGGGTTATAATTATATCACAATCCTATATATATATATATATATATATATATATATATATATATATATATATATATATATATATATATATAGGTGAGGGATATTTTAAAAAGAATAAAAACCGTGAAAAGCGTGAGAAGCAATCCTGAACGTAGATCTGTGGTGTTTTACGGTCAGAATTGCGTGGTGGCAATTATGTAATTAGTATGGTGTTTGAAAGTCGCGGGATGGGCATAAACGTAATTCGGTGTTTTTTGAAAATGAAACAGAAACCGCAATCTTCATAGTTGTATGGTGTTTTTTTTGTTTCTGGTGTTTTTGTCAAATTATGGTGTTATAATGTATTTCTTATTGATCTATCCCGATATATGGTGTTGAACATCTGTTAAATTTTATGGCGTTTTAGATTTTATGGTGTTTTGAACATTCGTTAAATTTTATGGCGTTTTGGACTTATCAGTTCACGTTAAAACACCGTAGCACATAAAATTATTTGAAATACAGAATATTTGACTTATTTCATAAAAGACTTCATCCGAACAAATATATAATCTGAAAAACACCATAAACTCTAAACTACGTATATAACCACCATTAAAACACCATACATGTGTATAAAATCAAAAAACATATCATTATTTAAAAAAAACACCACAAAATTTTAAAATATCATGGTGATTAGGCTTTTGGATTCAAAATAAGTTGTAATACTTGGATTCAAAAACACCATACAATCCAAAAAACACAATACAATCTAAAAAAACATCATACAATTTGAAAAACACTATAATATCAAAAAACAGAGCATACAACATACGAAATAACATCATACAATTTGAAAAACACCATACAATCTGAAAAACACCATACAATCTGAAAACACAATACAATCTGAAAAAACATCATAGAATTTGAAAAACACCATAATATCAAAAAACAGAGCATACAACATACGAAATAACACCATACAATTTGAAATAACCCCATACAATCTGAAAAACACGATACAACCTGAAAAACACCATACAATTCAAAAAACACAATACAATCTGAAAAAACATCATACAATTTGAAAAACAACATAATATCAAAAAACAGAGCATACAACATACGAAATAACACCATACAATCTGAAAAACACCATAACCTTGTGTATCTTCTTTGTTCGATTCCATCACGTCGTTACCCCCAAAAAAACTAAACGATTAGTCGCCAGATGAAATTAGAATCATATAATCAATTACAATCTGTGATTTCTTCTTGTAATCGATGATTGATTTGGATTTTTAAAATTTTTTTAGCAAGAATCATGGTATTTTCCCAAAATAACCGCTAACAATAATGAGAACAAATTACGTTAATACACATATCTTGTAAACATTGGAAAATACACGTGTATGATTTAGATTACGTCTCACACTTCTCATGGTTTTTATCCTTTTTAGCCAAACCTTAATCTATATATATATATATATATATATATATATATATAGTCAGAGAGAGAAATTTATATAGCTGAACGAAAATTATCATTTTATATTAAAATGATAATTTAATGAAACTGATTAAGATTAAGTTTCTTTAGTGACAAAGAAATTGATCATCAAAACTTTTAATTTTTGTGGAACTAAATTGACATGTTTATAAAAAGATAAATTAACTGAATCACAAAAAATTATTAATACTTTAAATCTGAATAAAATTACAAAAAAATAGGCCCAAAACAAACCACGTTCCAAATGTACAACACAAATAACATGGCAGCAATCAATAACGGGCTTCTTGTTTTAAAATACACCCATAAAAGAATACTAATATCCGTCAACGGTCAACCTACTATAAAAACCCAATCTTTTCTGATCAATATACAACTTTAGATGCATGTGGTACTACTCATTATAGCAACATCACCTCACATTATTGTGCAATTGCATTTCGATTCCAGCGTAGGAGGTTTCTTACTGTCACCATCCCAACCCCCGACATTACGTGTTTTTGGTTGACCCGTTTGACCTTGGGTTTCTGTGGTGTTTTGGGTCATTTTCGGGTCAGTTTTAGTCTCTTTTTTCTGCCTTGACCTCTGAGACTTTGTTGGGCGTTTGGTTATGGCTTGAGATTGAAGGTCGGGTGGCCCGAGATCAGATTTTCGGGTGGCAGGAATGAGTGGCCAAGAGCTTCTTTCATCCAAATGGGTCTCGGTTTCCTTCTCGATTGCTATTGTTGCAGCAGTATGAGCCAAACTATGAGCTATTGAGCTGCAGAAGAGTATTGTGTCTGTTGCTTCTTCTAAAGTCAAACTTCTTCCTTTCATTTCACATTTTTGATTGACCAAAACGATTGATTCATCTACAAAAAACAAAAAATCTTGTTATTTATGAAAAATAACTTGCAACAACTTTTTGTCAGTCGTTCATAAAATACGTACCGATTGTATGATTAGCAGGATCATGGTCCATCTCACAAACAACTTCTTGCAATTCTTCTATGCTAGTAGCTGAACTCTGCGATCCATCACATTTTAAACCAGGAGGACCCTGTTGAACGTTACCAACATCTTCCAAAGTACAAGTCTCTGAAGCATGAGTATCTTCACATCCAGAGCCTTCAATCTTCTGAAATTCAGCAACTGTTTCAACTTTTGAAGAATCACTTAACAAAGATTCCCTAGAATCAACATGGGTTTGATTTATGTCCATTAGAAAGTCATTCCCAGTGTTGTTTTCAAGGGCATAAGTGTCGTTTTCTTCATTACGGCAAGCATGGCTCCAAGTTCCAGATAACGATGATCCACTGCAGTTATGCTTCTCATTACTAAGGCCAAATTTGTAACTTTCTATTTCGGATTTCGTGCTACTTGATGCCTGTCGGAAATGGGTATTGGGTTGTCGGTGGATTCCTGAAAAGTCAAGAGAAGATGAAACCGACACACTTCTCATGCTATCATTTGTACTGTCTCTGACATATGAAAAATCATCGTATGAAATACTACTTGCTGAAAAATTCATGTTCCGGACAACTGTACCCTTCATACTGCTTGACCTTTCTAAAAGTAATGAAATCCCTGCACCTTCTATAGAGTCGACCTTTGACTTTTTAAAGTCAATCATGTCATGATTGACTTGCTTTGTCTCACATTCTTCTGACTGTGATCGAGAAAGAGAAGTTTGTGCTAAAATGTTCCAGATTGGTTCCCCATATGTGCGTTGACCATCTTTGACTAAATCATCAAATTGGGGCTTGACTTCGACTACAGCCACTTGAGGGTCAGCTGTTGTAGCTGATTCGATCACCGGTTCAACAATGTTCAAAGGTGAAACTGACTCTATGCATTCTCCACAAAGATTTGTGTCATTTTCTAATCCAACTGGAGAAAACCAACATCTGCATTTTGAACAAATTACAAGACCTGTTTGAGTATCAATATCCTTGATACAGTTAGAATCCAAACCCATGGTCAAACCATCATCATCTTTCTGCATTACAAACACTTGATCAATGTCACCACAATCTTCATTTTTTATGGGTCCACTTGTAGCATCATCCATGCACGTTTCAGGCTCGTGTACACCACCTAACTCTAGCCCAGAACTTGCATTGCTACTAATTGTAACTGAAGAATTTCTTGAAATCATGGCATTGTGAGGGGAACTTGATAACCCAACATGAAAAGTTGAACTTGGGACACTAGAAAGCAGTGGTCGGAACATATTTTGACCTTTTTTATGATCCTACAAGAAAAACAAAAAACATCCAAAAAGTATGAACGAAAAGAATTCACAATACCATATTTTGAGGACCTTTTCTATGATACTACATGTGGTCTCTTTTGTGGAAAGGGATAATTTTTTGACATCTAGTTTTGAGAAATGTTTGTTTGTTAAGGTTACCAAAAGCACCTACATTTCAGCAAAACAAAAAAAAAACACATGTGCGACGCCCAAGTGTATGTTGACTGTGCAGGTAACCTTCATTCACCATTAATTTCTCAAGTTTTATCTAAATTAGCAGAATCGATGTTACCCATTATACATTTATGATACGAATTGACTTGTAAAACTTGCACAATTAATGAATAATTATCCATTAATCAAAACTAGAGAACAAGTTTAACACAAATTTAAGAATGTAAAAGTACCATTTGTCTGAGTGCAAGATCGAAAGGCCTCTTGGGAGCTGAACTAGAAGAAACCATGCTACTCGGCTTTTTTGAAAATTGCTGATGTGGCTTTTTCTTCTTATTATTACTTTGTAAGCTACCCACTCTTCTTGGATTTAACCGTTGTGTATCACCATTGAAAATAATGGACGAAAATGATTCCACGTCATCATCAGCAGATGATCCAACTGATCCTTTACTATGAGACGAACTGATGCTTCTAGAAGCCGTTGGAGACATTGACTGTCCGCTGTTTCTCGAAGCAGGTGAAGAACCGCGTACATATGAAGCGGGCCGATCTGCCAGTGAGGTCCTGAGATTTGGAGGAACCTCAGAGGAAAAACCAGGAATGGTTGACTGCCACGCTTTGACTTTTGGTGAAGGTGAATTTCCTCTGCTGCCCCTTGAGCCCGGGGTGCTGTTATTAGAACCCATACTTAATCTTCGTGGAGACGGCGTGGAAGCCTGTGGAATGGGTGTTACAGATTTTCGAGATGGTGGAGACGATCTAAGTGACAAGGTAGCAGGTTTTAAAGCAGTAGGTGGACTAGCACTAGGTGCTGACATGCCACGGACACCTTTCGGGCTACTATGAGAACTAGGAGATAGACTCACACGGTTTGGGCTAGCACTGCCTCTACTGCTTCTATGACTCTTCTCCATCTAAAAATGTAGATTTAATGCATTATTGTATGTGATTTTGCCAAAATAATTATAGTCCCTAATAAACTAAGAGAGATAGCAAACAACAATGGAAATGTATTTACAAAATGTATAGGTGACAATTTTAACCGATCTACTAAAAAGGGTCGATCTGATTTGTGTTTTATTTCACTCGGGTTGGATAAAAAATTCAGCTGCATAAAAGAGGAATGGTAAATTGGGTTGAAAGTTTATTTTTAGTATGTACAACACTACAACCCCCAAAATCATTTTATTTAAAATTTCAGGTTATTATTGAAAAAGTAATTAACACTTTAACTATTGATAAAAAATTATAAAAGCAAAGAAAAAAAATTGTTGACATGTAAATACTAAATAAATAAATAAATAGCAGAAAAAAAAAGTAGCCATTTCAACCAATTTACCTGAAACGGCTGATTTTGGTTATGTTTAATCCCAAATATATAAAATAAAAAACCAAGCTATGTGGGGAACGGGTCAAACAGGTCAAGAGTCATCCAATGTCTAGTTTTAGTGTATTACAAACTCCTAAATCATGGTTGCAAACATTTGCATTTACAGTAATAATATTGTTTTTGCGACCATTATTAACACACTAATTATTATTTGAAAAAATTTAACAAAACCAGTGTTTTGAGGAATCAGAGCCAACCTTTTTTACAAGTATTAAATATGACCCATTAACCGCGCAACTCATCTCCCACCTCTACAAAAAAATGTTGTACTTGCTTTTTTGTTTTCCAAAACCAACTATTATTCCAAGCTACAAAGATGGTTCCTTTTGCGAATATGATTATTGCTTCAAAGATCCAAAGTATATATCGGCATGCATAACCAATAAAGATGACTTACGGTAGATGATCTTGAAATTGAAATAGGTAGAGTTCTAGGTCTACCCCTTTGTGCAAAATTAACTTGTGGTACTTCATCATCCAATGATGTAAACAAAGGTGTGTCAGGAGGAGTTATTAACCTTTAATTTCATGAAGACAAATTAGACACAAAATAACTCATGGAATTAAACAATATAGAAACAAATGTAACAAAGTAAAGACACGTAATTTCATCAGTTTAGGTTTGTTTTTGTGATGATAAATGTACACGCCACCAAAATGTTAATGGGACTTTAAAAACCACCTAACTATCAATTTGGTTTAGCTTATGCCGTTTCCAGTAGAAAACTTTCTGGAAAATTATAAAATCAGACAATGCCCATGAATATATATTTTTCTCTTCTGGAGTTGTAAAATGACAAACATCCTTAAAATTTACTCAAATATGTTTCTAAATCCATCTACATTTTATCCTTTTGAGTAGATTTAGGGACAATTTTTTTCCCATTTTACAGCTGCAGATGTGGCAAAGGCTTTAAATTTAAGGGAATTTTATCACTTCACAATGTTCCAGGATATTCTTTTCTTGAATAGGTATAAACAAAATCAAACTGATGCTTGGGTCACCCTAAAGTTGTTTGATAAGTTGGGCAACCTTAGTGAAAACTTTTAAATTTGGATGCCTTAAGTATATACTATTCGTTCTTTTTATTTGTTTTTTTAGATTGTTAGGGCCAATATACTATAAAGACCAAATTGTTACCAACCATTCATAATCATTCTTCTCTTCTTCTGCATGAAGGAGATCACTGCTTTCTCCTCGGGCAGGAATGTTTATCCCAAGTTTGTAATCTGAAAAATACCGCAACTTACTTGCTGCAAATATGCAAAAAGAAAATTAATAAACTACCACTTATTACTACTTTCCCTTTAAAAAGCAACCCTATATGTAATCTATGTGGTTCTCTAACACTCAAAGCTGCTTATCTCCTAAAATACGCAAGTAAGCTGATCCCAAACAACCCCGAGATAATAAGAAGCAGTTTCACTAATCCAAAACATTAAAAAACTGAACATAAATGATGATGATCTTTCTATACGTATTCTAAAAAAATCCCAAATTTCTTAAAAACGAACAATAAGCATAAAACCTTACTGAAAATGTCTTCAAAATCATCATTGGCCTGAAGCAAGAAGTTATCTTTTTCTCTGCTGCTTTGAACCTCATTAAATAAAGCAAGATCATCGTCTCTTTGTTTTAAAGGTACCCTACTCTCGAAACTGCGCCCTCTTTTGTGATTATCTGCCCTCGGTTCTCTCCCAGGAGAACATCTCATAGCCGGTGACGGGGGCATTTTGCTACCCCCAGAAATCCGGTAACCACCACCACTATTCTTCTGCCAAATAAATCAAATTCAGGGTAAACATCTTCAGATCAAGCACCGTATGATCAAGGATGCCCCTGAAACTCACCGATAAACTCAAAATTGTGATAATTAAGCAACAAGTGTGGCATAATTCCCACCTGTAGAGCGGAGATGCTCTTCATATAACATTGACAAGCTCCGCTAAAGGAAATTGAACTCTTTATTGCCACCTAACACATTTTCACACCTTTAGGACTCCAATGCAATCTCTTTAAGCATGAATTAGCCCAAATTGGCCTTAAAACACTTCAATTTCCCATGCTAGCTCTACACGCACAGTTGAGCTCATGAACCCTAATGTGCCGAATTAAGATACCCACTGGCATTTACAGCAAAAAGAACCCCAATTTAAAGTCAGGCTCGAACAATTTTAACTTAAAACTCCTCTTCGAGCACACAATTACGAGTGAAAACCCCTAAGTTGCCCATACCGAAATCAAGTCATTTCATCGAGCACTTGGAGTACCAAACTAATTAATCGCCAAATTTGGAAATTGGAAAGAACCCCTTGACGGAAATCAAATGAACTAGTTGGATCTGGTTGAATGGTTGGATCAGGTGGTTGTCGGTGGGATTAAACCAAACACCCTAATGAAAGCGTGGTCTGTAATCACGTGAATTAGAGAAATTGTGGGGGGGTGGAATGAAAATGCGAAATTGTGTGAGGAATTAGAGAAGAATTTAGCAGGTGTTGATCATCCAACCAACTGAAAGGCTTTAATTTCTTTGATGGAGTCTGATCATGAAAGAAAACGGTATTTTGCTTTAGTTTTTGTGACCATGTTCATCACTTTTGTCGCATATCTTTTTTCTACATTTATTATACATACATTTATTTATCAATATCAATGTAATATAACAAAAAATATTTTTTTAATCGTTTAAATTGCATCAAATTTGTTTTCGCACTCAAATTTATGATCTTATGAGAAAAATCTATTCTCATAGGTATGATATAGGATTGCTTATATTACAAAAGAGGGTTGGCAGAGGGCATCCAAAAGGATCTCGAAAATCCACCTAAACAAGCCTAACCTTAATAGTAATCACTAAATGAATAGAACCTCTACGCAGTTAAAACACGTATAAATGTTATTTTTAACCAGTCCTCATCAAAGATATATATATTTGCTCTATAGACATTTATTTTTCTTTATTTGTCTTTCTTTTCTTTTATAGAATTTCACTAAATATGTTTTCTACATATGTGCCCCACGCTTATGCGTTATCTCCTCTTAAACAAATAAGCTGACAGATCAGCACATGGGTATTTTAAGAGTCACTGAAACTACGGGTATACATGAAAGCAAAAAACCCAACAAAAATCTCAATTGCAAAAAATCCAAACTAAAACAACTCAAAAGGAAACAGTCAAGTTTTGTGTAAGTTTTTTAAAATGCCAAAAGCTTGCCGGTTTCGGTTAAACATTAAATAAAACAAAAAAAACAAATATTTTTTTTATTATATGTAAAACCGTATATCTATGCGTAATCGTATATTTTTTATTTTCTAGGCCTATAATATCCATATAATTTCAAAAGCTAAGTAATGTATCCTAAATATATTTAGCAAAAATACAATATTTTCGGTTATTTTTGTTATAAGCCCAAAAATTTAAGACCCAAGCAAAACATCTGAACCGAAACCGAAATCAAATCGAAAACCCATAAACAAAAAATCAACCCCAAACAAGTTTTTAGAAACACAAAAACCAAAATTTAAATTTGGGGTCTAGATTTAATCAAAACCCAACTCAAACCGTCCATGCATATCTTTAACCAAAACGGTCAGACGTGTTAAGTTATATGCTCAAAACTCACTCATAAATAGTTTGAAACAATCTCCTTTGTTTGGCTTGGTCAAGTTAAGTATACCGTTTAAAAAAGTCGTCTTTTATTAATAACACTCCATGAGTTTATTTATCATTTATATATTTAACAATATATGAAATGCAAATATCAGGCATGTCTATCTTCAAGAGATATCAATTCAATAACAAATTTATGTATATACAAACTCGAGCCAAGTACGATTTCAAATTTTAGCTTGTTAAAACTTTTCCCAAGTTAGCTCGTTAGTTTTTAGTCGAGCCAACCCAACTTTTTAATTTTTGATCTTAAACTGAACTGATTCGATTTATCTCGCTGCTTTAACAAAATTTTATGATAGATAAAATGTCAAGTTCACCATCTTTTAGTCGACTCATGATTTTCTATTCAAATACTAGATTATGACCCCATGTGTTACACGGATTTAATATAAAATGTTAAGTAATTAATAATAAAAAGTTAAAAATTATAAAACGACATTTTGAGATAAATGAATAAATACATATTAATATTTACTTAAGTAATAAAATAATAATTAAAAACGTTAATATATAAAGAATTAGTACTCGAACTCCTTGATGTGTAATGACTGAAGTTTTAAACTAACTAATTTTAAAAACTTAGTTTTCTATTTTGTCAGAAATATTTATGTTGCAATAACAAGAAGATAATGTACTATTTTTTTAATCTTTAAAGTTACATGATTTAATTTGAAAATATCGTGAAACATAATAGATTAAAATTGTAATATTTCCTATCATTTTTGTAACTTTTGGTTTTTAAAGATATTATTTTTAAGCATTTCGATTAAAAAAATGCCATTTGTTTTTAAAAATCATGTTCTTTAAAATCTATGTCTTTTAGTTTATTTCAATTTTTTAAAATTTGTTTTTATAATTTATTATTTTAAAATTTTGATTTCTAGAAAATTTTCACATTTTAGAAACTTTTTTAAAGTGTTTTTTATTAAAATTTTTTTTGATTTTTAATTAGTTTAAAAACTATTTTTAATATTAAAAAGTTAAATAATATCATTAATATTATAATTATTAATAAGAGAGATAATATAATTATTAAATAGGAGACATAATGAGTTGGGTAATAAAAAGATGACATTTGGCAAACTTAATTTAAAAATGTGACATGTAGCAAAACATATTTTTATTTATTATAACAGTAAGATTAATTACTCATCCTATACAATAAGTTTCTCGCATATTAATTTTGCTTTTACTTTTACATCAACCATACATTATATTCTGTTTTTTTACAAATGTAAAAACCACTTAGTATTGTAATTTGATAATATACGATCATATGATTTTAATTCAAATACGAATGAATTTAACATAATTATATATAATTTATGTGCGCATTGAAGAAAATAATTATAAAGTAGTTAATAATGTTTTTGTGGATGAATAAATAATTTTGTCAATTAATTTAATCGTGAAATTCTCTTTATATACCGAAAAGTTGACATTCCATTATACCGGCCAAAGATGGCGAACTCTTACTAACTTTTTTGTCATTTTAAGATTAAAACAACTACATTATAATTTATCCGTCTACCATTAAAATAATGGTTGTTGAAAGAGTATTATTTTCTATATAATTGAAAAACATTATAATAATGATTATACACATTTTAAGAATAAGATAATGATGTATATTTTATTTTACTCAAATAAGATTTAAATTAGCGTTTTAGTATACTCTAAAATTTGTTGCGTCATTTTATTTTTATTTATTATTTAAGATAAATTTTATTTTCTGAAACCGTCTGGTTTTGATTTTTTTTAATATATTTATATTTACATCTATTTTGTTTTTCTCTATATAGCATTTTACATTTTCATGATATATTGTGGAATTTGTTATCACCAAACAAAATTTAAATGCATAATCAACCAAAAACCGAATCGAATTCGGAAGATCAATAACCAAATTAATTCAATTCAGTTTAGTTTTGGTTAATAACCAAAAAAATCAGTGAAAAAACCAAATAAACCGGTTCAACTGAATAAACCAATTAAACCTAACCATATAAACCGAATTCAACATTATATATTATTAATAAAAATAATAAATATATATATATATATATATATATATATATATATATATATATAAAACTTGGTTTAATCGGTTAACCGAATATACCATCAAACCGGCTTCAAAAACATATTAATACAATAACTGAATCGAAAACTGAATTTGAATACGGTTAGAATACTAAATCAAAA
Source organism: Mikania micrantha (assembly GCA_009363875.1). Lineage (NCBI taxonomy): Eukaryota > Viridiplantae > Streptophyta > Magnoliopsida > Asterales > Asteraceae > Mikania > Mikania micrantha. Next base: position 766,296 of record CM018681.1, read on the forward strand.
ACCAAATTAATAAGCCAATCAATTTTTTTTATTTTTTTTACAAACGCAAAATGATTTTTGGTTTTTTTTAACCCGGCAAAATCAATGATAACGCTTGTAAATTGTAATAGAGAGCCCGGCCCATTTTCTACAAACCACTCATGGCATCTGGGCCAATTGGCATTCTTTTTCAATCCGTAACCACACTCCGCCACCGCCTCCACATTAAACCACCACGGCCGAAATCGCCGGCACCGTCGCTGTGAGATCTCATGTGGTCGTCCGTACGGCAGCGAACTCTCTCCTTGTCATCGGAAATCATTTATCAATGGAAATCAGGTATCCATAGGTCGTTTTGTTCGTCTCTGATTAACGCCAATGGAAAGGTTGCCGAATTACTGAACTTACAGGAGGTCGAGAAGATTCTCAGAGATGTTCGAGCCGATGACGTCAGAGTCATACCTGTTGTAAAACAGTCGGAATTTGCGAGTTTCGTTGTGGTTGCAACCGGCAAGTCTCAATGGCATGTTCGTAATATCGCTCAAGCCCTAATTTACAAGGTATGATTTTTTCTTCAGAGTTTTCATTTACTGCGATCGTTTATATGCTATTTTTGCTGATCAAGCTAGTAATTTAGTGAGTATTAGCAGCTGAAAAAAGTTAGTATCAGTGCGATGTTCAGATCAGCTTGCCGAATTACTTATAATTTATTTGCTAGGCGATATTTATTAGATTTGACAATCTTATCTTATTAATTTCATATGTTCTTTTGAAATAAAACAAGATTATACTTGAGAAATGGGGATTTTAGAGAGAAGATAGTAGCAGGGAAGCGGCTAGAATAACACCTTTCCTAGGATTAAGGTTATGTTTTGAGTAGCTTTTCTCTTATGATCATAGCTCACTACTACATTTTAGAATTACCTTGCAGTTGCAGATCACCGTATGATGCTTATGTACTTGTCCTATAATATTATGTCTTATTGATATCAGGAATTCAGGATATTATGTATGTTCCCTCGTATCTTGCAACCATCTCTTTTATGTTTGAAGCTCCTTATCTTGGTAAACTTAAAACAGCTTGTTCAGTTCTTTATTTGTTGTTTGATAGTGTTTGCTTGTGTGGTTATGTTTATTTATCTGTCCTTGGACCGGGGGTCTCTTTAAAAGCAGTGTCTCTTTTCTTCAGGGATAGAGGCAAAGTTTGCCTCCATCAGTCTCCTTGGAGTTCTGGACCCTACAAATAGTTTTGCTATGAGTGAGATTTCTATTGGGTATGGTTGTTTTGAAGATCACTTGTGAAGGACGCAAATTATGTGTTAGCACTATAATTTGTTGGAGGATCAAGTTTAAAAAATTCACTCTCAATTTATGTTTCCTATATCTTCAAAAATCTATATTTTTGAACTCTTGTGTTGGAAAAAGAAAGGGACTTGAACTTGGAAGCCAATGAAATGATTTTACTTAGATATTTAGATTATGTTTGAAAGATAATTGCAATTGCAAATTGATATATTAATCAAATTGAAATTACAACTAATCTAAACCATGTAAGGAGGCTGTAAGGAATACGTTTTGCTTTTGACATAAAGCTGCCTCTTTGATTAACCTTATTTATCTCTGTTACATAGCCAAATATGGCATCCTGCTTCTCAATGTTTAATCGAGCTAGAAATGTTGTAAACAAATGTTATATTGGAAATTGGTTTTCAATATTGATGGGTCTGCTACAACAGAATATTAAAAAAATTTTTTTTCATGTTTTTGCCATTATATGCTAAGAAAGGATTTTTATTTTTACCATTTGATATAACTGGTATATTGTTACCTTGTAATGCGCTTGACCTACTATTCCCAGGAAAAAGGTGATATGGCAATGGTTTTTGTCATTGTTGTGTTGAACTATTTTTTACCATTTGATGCAAGAGGCATATATCTCATGACCATTTGTTGCAATTTACTAGAAAAATGGTTATTTGGTTATGCAGGTCAATAGCATCAAATGGTAACAGGCTAAAATTACATCAAATGGTAAAGAAAAGGGTATTGTATGTAGAAGCCACTAAAATATTGTGCTCTATCCAATAGATGGATGACCTTAATGAAATTATTTGCCCGAGTAGTCATTACATGTTTTTTCCCTAAATAATTGGCTCACAACATATGTCAACAAAAACATGAAAATGTCGCTACATTTTTATGTAATAAAACCAATATTTACAAACAGATATGCGATCTTTGGATTAGGTGAAGCAAAAGCAAACAGGAGCTAAGAGAATGTTGCTACCAAGTGTAGAAGGGCAAGAAGGAGGAAATTGGATTGTCATTGATTCAGGTTTACATAATTTTCTCATGTATGAAAATAATTTTTATCTGTTTTTTCATACTTTAAATAAATTAAAGAATAGATATAATTAACCTTTTCAGGGTCATTGATAGTCCATGCTCTTGATGAGAAAGCAAGAGCTTATTACAACTTGGAGCAGCTATGGACTTCAAAAGAGTCAACTAATGAACACAGTCAGGTAAGTACAAGTATGAAATAATTAGCTTTCTTGACATGTACCTATTTTTAAATCTCTTAGAAGTAACCAATTTATATTTTAATCAGGACCTGGGTCAAGCTTTCGTGAAGGTACGCCGTAAAAACAACTCCAAAAAACCTGCGAAGTAATGTGTTTGATGATTAAATCATGTTGAATGTAGTTGTGAAATAATAAGAAAAGTTTTCTTATTTGTGTTTTTTAGTCCAAATTATAGTGAACTTAATGCATTTTCCAGGTTTATAATTTTTCTTTATATTATCATAAAGCACATATTTTCTTAGTACCTTTTGATGTCTGTCTCTGATTTTAGTGGTAATTTTTAAGAAAGATAAGAGATCTTGAATTTTATACGAATGAAGTTTCATGCATAGAAATTTAAGGACTCAAACATAGGGGTACATTGAAATTTTACTAAAAAAATTGTATAGAATATTGTAATCTTTGGTGTTGAGATCTTTGGTTTTATTTCTTAGAAATTTTCCCTAACCAAAGCCCTCTTTATAAAAGTTCATCAAAAGCATGATAAACATTACCATCTTTTATTTTTCTTTTTGCATGATTAAATCGCAATACTTATACAAATAGTGAAGTCCTTTTGATAAAGTTCAGGTGCCTGATCATGAAAATCATTTTTGATAATTTCGAGAAGTTTAGGCTTAAAAAAGGGACATTATCTCATACTTAGCAAGGAGTTTCTCGTCAAGTTATAAGGTAAAGAATAAAGAGAAGTTTAGAGACCCATTTCTGCAAATCCAACAAAAGTCCATGTAGATTTTATGAATTTTTTCAGAAACTAATATATATATATATATATATATATATATATATATATATATATATATATATATATATATATATAGAAGATATTGTGACAAGTCATGAAGGGGTGTAATTAGCTTATAACATGTATAATGACAAAGGAAAAAATTAGACTGATCAAACTCACTTGATAGTAAGCAGCCTTGAGCTGCTCATATCCTCAAGCCTTACGGTTAAGTTCACAACTGATTCATCGATCAACAGTTTCCAGTCAGCTTACCGCAAGTTTAGAGTTGGGTGGACAACACTAAACCATAAGCGGTCAGCCTACATTGGAGGTGCGCAAATCAGGTTTTTTTTGGAACCGGTTCCGGTTCCGGTTCCAATCGGTTCCGGTTCCGGTTCCGGTCAACAAAGTCAATACCTGGTTCCGGTTCTAGTTCCGGGTTCCGACCGGTTTTTGACCAGTTTCGGTTCGGGTTTTGGCCGGGTACAGGTGGAACTAGTTCCGGTTTTCCCGGTTCTAGTTTCGGTTTTAATTTGTCTAAAAAACCGGACCCGTTTGTACCCATCGGTTCGGGTATGGCCGGTTCTGGTTCGGGTTGCCTAAGGATTTTTATTTAGGAGATGTTTCTTAAAATAGATTTTGAACTATCCAGGTCAATAAACTTTGTATAAAGCATTGTATTAGTGTATTCTTGTATATCATTGAGAGTACAAACAAACATCTATATATAGGCTGATTGTAGAAGATAGACAGCCTCTAGAGGAGCTGAAAAGACTCTAACTTAATAGATAATTTATGAACTATTAATAGATAATTATGACTTATTAATATGACTAATATACTCAACCCTCTAACTATATATATATATATACTAAAGCTGTCTAATATTCCCCCGCAAGCTAAGGCCGGTTAGCGACCTGCAGCTTGGATCTTAGCAATGTGAAACGATCAGTAGATAGAGGTTTTGTAAAGACATCAGCAATCTGGTCATGTGTTGAGATGAACTGAACTGATAGATGCCCCTGAGCAACTTTTTCTCGAACGAAGTGAAAATCAACTTCAACATGTTTGGTGCGAGCATGAAAGACAGGATTCGCTGACAAATAAGTAGCACCCAGATTATCACACCACAGAGTTGGAACCGATTGCACCCGAACTCGCAATTCCTGTAATAATGTTTGCAGCCAAGTTAATTCAGCCACGGTATCTGCTAAAGCCTTGTATTCGGATTCTGTAGATGACCGAGATACAGTGCGTTGTTTTCGCGCGGACCATGAAACCAGATTAGAACCCAAATATATTGCAAATCCCCCCGTGGATCGACGGTCATCCGGGCAGCCAGCCCAATCAGCGTCAGAGAAAGCACTCAGAGAGTTGAAAGCTGTATCCGTGTAAGCATGAAGTTGAGAACTAGACTTGTGAGACAACAAAAGGCCCTGGTTGGACGTTCCCTTAAGATATCTGAGTATTCGTTTAACTGCTGACCAATGGTTCTCTGTAGGTGAATGCATAAATTGACAAACTTTATTAACTGCAAACGAGATATCGGGTCGTGTCAGGGTGGCATACTGTAGTGCACCCACGATCTGACGATACTTAACCGGATCAGCGAAGGGAGGACTATCACCAAGAGACAACGTATGTGAGGTGGACATTGGTGTAGGAACTGGTTTAGCAGTAAAGAGACCAGCACGGACCAGAAGATCGTTGATGTATTTCTGCTGCGAAAGAAGCATATCAAAACCTGCACGAGAAATCTCAATACCCAAAAAATAAGAGAGGGCGCCCATATCCTGAATGGGAAATGTCTGACTGAGACGCTGAACAATCGTGTCAATAGCGGCGCTGTTATTTCCTGTCAAAATAATGTCATCAACGTATACCAGCATATATAAAAGTGTACCATGCCGAGAATAAACAAAGAGTGATGGATCAGTCCGGGAACCCTGAAAACCGAGGGTGGTACGCACGAGGGGCTTGTTTAAGTCCATATAAGGACTTGTGCAAACGACACACATGATGAGGTCTTGTAGGGTCAACAAAACCAGGAGGTTGGGTCATGTAAACCGTTTCTTTGAGATCTCCATGAAGAAAGGCATTTTGAACATCTAGCTGGCGAAGAGACCATTGTTGTGTAACCGCAAGAGAAAGCACAACACGAATGGTGGTTGACTTAACAACCGGACTGAATGTTTCGGTGTAGTCAATTCCTGGTTGTTGATGAAACCCTTTAGCCACGAGGCGAGCTTTATATCTTGTAATTTTGCCAGTTTGGTCTCTTTTAAGTCTATATACCCATTTACAGTCCACCAAATTAGCACCAGGAACACGAGGAACCAATGACCATGTACCATTTTTCATAAGAGCTGAATACTCAGCAGCCATGGCTTGTTGCCAGTGAGGATCTTTGTTGGCAATGGCAAATGAAGTAGGTTCAGGTGGATGAGAGGTAGAGGTAGTATGATAGGAGGCAGGATTAAAAGGTTGAGTTTGTTTAGGGTTAGGGCATAGATTAGCTGGTCTAGGGCGGGGTTGTGGTTGTGGAGGTTGATTAGAGGTATTGGGAGGTGTATTAGGGTTGGTTTGGTCGATCGAAGGTGGTTGGGTCGAGGCTGTTTGGTGGGAGGCTGTTCGGGGTGAAGTTGTTTGGGTCGGGGCTGTTTGGGGTGAGGCCGTTTGGGTCGGGGCTGTTGGGTTAGTAGTGGCAGATTGAGGAGGTGTGTGGCTCAGCTCGGCATTACTCGGATCTGAAAAAGGTATAGATGGGTTAGGGTAGGAAGAGATATATGGAGACTCAGGTGATGGAACAGAAATTTTGAGAGGTGTGGAGGCAAACGGGAAGGACAACTCGTTAAAGCGAACATGACGAGCGATATAAATGCGGTCGGTAATAGGATCAAAGCACCGATATCCATGATGTGCGGTGCTGTAGCCAAGGAAAATGCATGAAGTGGATCGAAAATCCATCTTATGTGTGTTATAGGAGCGAAGATGCGGATAGCATTGACAACCAAAGACACGCAAGAAGGACAAGTCAGGTTTGCGTTTGAAAAGGTGTTCAAATGGAGAAGTGTGCGAGTTGGTTCTAGATGGCATACGGTTGATGAGATAAACCGCTGTTTCGAAGGCAAAATGCCAAAACCGGTGTGGAACATTGGACTGAGCCAGGAGTGTAAGGCCGGTTTCAACGACATGACGATGACGTCGTTCAACCATGCCGTTTTGTTCACTCGTATGTGGGCACGAGAATCGATGTTGAATGCCTAGGGAGGAGAGAAAAGGTGTGAGTTTTCGAAACTCACCACCCCCGTCAGTCTGGACGGATTTCAAAGTAGTTTGAAATTGGCGTTCCGCCATTTTTATAAAGTTGGTAAATGTGCTAAAAACATCAGATTTGTATTTTAACGGGAAAATCCACATAAACCGAGTAAAATGATCAACACACAACAGAAAATATTTATGACCATCAAAAGAAGCAACAGGCGCAGGGCCCCACACATCACAAAAAACCAAATCAAGAACATGAGTACTTTTATAATTTGAAGGAAATAAATGAAGTTTGGACGATTTCCCAATGGAACAGGCATTACAATGAGAAACAGTGTCATTATTCAAAACAGGTAAACAATACTTAGAAATCATAGAAGCAAAAAGTTGTGGATGTGGATGTCCCAACCGTTGATGCCAAATGGTGGAGGAAGCACGAATTGTGGAAAAAGCAACTTTCTTGATTGGTTGATCTTTTGGAAAACGAAAAGAATAAAGGCCACCATTACTTGGACCCATGAGGAGGGTAGCGCGTGTAGAGTTGTCCTTCACAAGAAAAAAAGTAGCATGAAATTCGAAGAAGACATTGTTATCTTGACAAAATTTTTGGACAGAAAGTAGGTTAGTTTTGATTTCAGGAACATGTAAAATATTGTGTAAAGAGAAAGTTTTAGAGGGTGAGTAAAGCCGAGTAGAGCCAATATGAAGAATAGGGAGAGGTGTACCATTACCAACATGAAGATTGTCATCACCGAAATATGGCTTCGAGTGTTCAAATCCTGTGAAATCTGGAGAAACATGATTACTAGAACCTGTATCCGGTAGCCATGTACTTGTAGACGCTTGTGAGCGATAGTCAGCATAGTTTGCAGATGGCTGGCGTGTCTTTACAGTAGCTGGATCACGGTTGGGGCATTGTGAGGGGAGATGGCCAATCCCACAACGGTTACACGTACCATAGACTGTGTTCTGATTCGATGCCCAAGAAAACTGACTCCGGTTGCCAACTGAATTTCGAGAGCTGTTCTGATTGCCACCACGTCCACCACGACGATTGCCACGGCCACGAGAGAAAGACCTGTTTGTATACAGGGCCTGCGGTGGCTGATTAGAAGTGGAAGCAGGCTGGAGTTGTAAACCAAGCTGAGAGGTCAACTGCTGAAGTGCGTGTAAGGTGTCTGATGGAGCCGTGGATGCGTCAGGAGCAGAGGCTGTGTTGCGGTTTATTGTAGTAGCAGCGAATGCCTGAGTAGGGTTAACATCAGGTTGATTTTTCGTGATCAAATAATCATGATCAGCCAACAAACCATGCAATTCTGAAAAAACTGTTGGAAACTGCCGTGTGAGCAGAGTGGATTTTAAACCATTGTATTCTTCTCGGAGACCTGCGATAACAAGTACCAAATCAGTCTCGGCCATGGGATGGCCAATATTTGCCAGAGAATCCGACAGGGATTGTGCCCGTGTCAGGTATGCAGAGGCTGTTTCATCGCCTTTCATCTTGATCTGCATCAGTTGAGTCTTTAATGTGTAAACACGAGAGGATGTTGGTGGCGCATAGGCTCGTTCAAGAGATAACCAGAGATCACGGGAGGTTTCTCCCTGCACATGTTGGAAAGAGGCTTCAGAGATGGTGGAGGTAAGGATGGTGCGAACGTGTGCATCATTCGAAATCCACGTCGCATAGTTACGGTTGGGCTGGGGTTCATCTTTATCATTAGCAGGTGGAATGGTTTTTGGTGGACAGGGTATGGATTCATCTATGTAGCCGAATAGATTGTTTGTAACAAGGAACGGTTTGATCATGTTCTTCCAAAACCCATAGTTGGTAGGAGAGAGGGTGAAGCCAAACTTGTGAGAATTGTGACTGGTTTTGTCAGCAGTCGAAAAGGGAGCAAGAAGAGCCATGAGAGGGTGGTGATTGGTGGTGGAGGTGGGTTACGGCTGAAGGAGAAGGGTGGCTGTTGGCTGCGGCAGGATTAGGGTTGAAGGTGGTGGCTGCCAATTGAAGGTGGCGGCAGGATTAGGGTTGTGATCCCTGGCTCTGATACCACAATAAACTTTGTATAAAGTATTGTATTAGTGTATTCTTGTATATCATTGAGAGTACAAACAAACATCTATATATAGGCTGATTGTAGAAGATAGACAGCCTCTAGAGGAGCTGAAAAGACTCTAACTTAATAGATAATTTATGAACTATTAATAGATAATTATGACTTATTAATATGACTAATATACTCAACCCTTTTAACTATATATATATATACTAAAGCTGTCTAATACAGGTGACCTCTTTGTTTGTCATGGGACAATAGCCCTAGCAGATTATACTACTAGGATTAATCAAGCACTTGAAAAAAAATCTTTAACAAGAGCAGTATCTTAAACAAGAGCGTGTAAACTTGAAAAAAAAAATGAAATTCTTCATAGCTCATGTGTGTTTTATGAAACATTTATTATGACATTCTTTAGGTGTTCAACCCTTCTCATGTCTAAGATTTCTACTCGAACCTTCAAATATCTATTTTTTTTTATTTCAAAGAAGGCACATACATATAAGCCTTCTATTTATATAAGAAACTTAAGAAAACAAATAGTTTAACTTCAATGTGAAACATGAGAAGTTTAATCTTAAATCAGTGATATAAAAAGTCTTATTATAACGAGAGTTTAAAAAACATCTAAAGAGTTATCATAAAATTTAAAAACAATCAGAAATTTATATCTTGCAAAAAATTTTTAACAATCTATGAATGGAAATAAATCTATATGCTCAAGTGTCAAGATAGTATTCTAGCAATACGTTGTTGCAAAAGAAATAGGTGTTTCCTTTAAGGCTTTATTTGTGAAGCATATTTGGTCTCCTAAACCAAACCCTAAACCCTGAGTATGCTTGGGTACATGTCATGACATGCCTAAGATTATCAATGATCCTTTAATGCTCCTACTCTGCAACACTCTTGACTCAATTCTTTAATAGATGATGGGTCGTATCAATCGAAGTATGTACTACATTTATATTATGAACTATGCTCAATTGATTGTTTAACTATATGTATAATCATATATAATAGTAGATTAAAGTTTAAATTCCTTCATTTATTGGGATCTTAAGACTTTCATTGAATTATTCTGAAATGACTATACCGGTTGCATCATGAACCTGGATCAAAGTGTGATATAAACGGACACAAACGAACGCACATAAACTAACAAAATTAATTGTTCGTGTTCGTTCAATCATTAGACGAATCAACATTAACATATTTCATGAGTTCACGTGGAGCTTTTAACAAGCCAAACTCAAACAAAATACCAGTGGCTCTAATTGCTCACACCTTCAAAAACTAAAAATAAAATAAAAAAAAAAATCATCTATCAACAAGAGTTACACCTACTTTAGTTTAGTAAATAAATAAAATGAACAAGAAATTTAGTTTGTTTACATTCGTTCTTTCGGTTCTATTCATTTATAAAATAAACACACAAGGATGACCAAGCTTATAACCTCATAAAATAAATGTAAAAGTAAGTTAAAAAGATCAAAGTAAGGATTATTGTATTTTAATTCTTAATGCTTTTACTTTAGTTTTTGATTTTGGATTAATAAGCCTTTTATGTGTCACCACATGCTATATCTAATAACAAATAGGTTTGATTTTTTAAAATATATTAAATTTATTAAATATTTCTTTTTTTCTTGTTTATTAAAGACATAAAAATTAAGTTTTAAAGTAATTAAGAACTTTGAAGCATGGGTTTTAAAAGCTTAATTTTTTTTAAATATCTAGGAACTTTATGTTTTAAATTATTTAGAAATCTAAACTTGTTAAACTTATATTTAAAAGTTAAAAAATTTTGGAAAGGTTTATAAAAACAATAGTTTTGTAACACTCATAAATTTTTTACACCCTAATTTTGTAATAACGTGCTTTTATTCATCTTGATATTATTGTTAAGCCTAAGCCGCTAAGCGCATCCCATATGTCCTAATTATGATACCTACTTTAAACACTAGTCCTCACAATGGTGGTCTATTGGTAAGGGTGAGAATCTATAATATAGGTCTAGGATTCAAAGCCTAGCTCTACCCAATTTTTCCTAGGTCACGTGATTTACCTCCCTTATGTTAGCCGTGAGACCGGTCGGTGAGGGGCGCCTCGTTCAACAAATTTTTTTCTTTACTTTAAACATTTAACAAACGTTGAGGACTCGGTGCAAAACTCTCATTTTATAAAAACAATATAGCCGTTGTGATTTGCGTGGGGCCCGCATTGAGATTTTCACATTTAACAACTCTTTAAAACAACAAACCAAAAAATTAAACGTTGGGAAGATCTCCATTAATTTCATATCACAGTTGTCGTCTTTAAAATTTACAAACACAACACACCTCTCTCTTCACTAATGGCTATGAGTGAAGCAGCTCCATGTTTGATGCGTTCAGTTTCACAACCATTGTTCGCTTCTCGCGAATTCAAAGAGGTTAGTTCTGCAATTTCATATCAAAATTCCTTAATTTTTGCTTTTGTTTGATTGGATTTCACTCGCAAGGTTGTTCGTTTCTGCTTTTAATCGGATTTAGGGTTTCTGTAGTATATATGTTCTTTTACCTGGTTTTAGATTCTAGCATTGTAGATTACTGTCAAGATTTTCTTGAAACTATACCTAAAATTTGATTGGTTTTGTAGGGTTTACATGCTTTTTAATTGCTAGGGTTTTGACAGTTAACTTGAATTCCAATTACCCTGTGATTATATCAGATAAGTTTGTGGGATTTATTTCTTCATATTTTCATAAAATTTCGATGTTTAGTGCAGGATTCTCAAGGTCTGGTCTTTATCAGGACTTATGTCCTACGAAGTTTAGAGACGACTTTATTAGAGTCAAACACTGTAATTCATGAGTATTGTGTTATTATACCAATGATCTTCTGTTCTCAAGTCAATTTTGCATCTGGTTTTCTTGAACTGCTGAACATTTTATGTCAAGATTCTGTCTGTGTATTACTTGAATATGCCATGTTTATCAGCTTCGTGTCCCAAAATAGTCAAAACATCCCCAATCAGGTATCATTTATATGGGTTTGTTGATCCATAATTAAATTGATGGATCCCTTTTCTTTATGGTTTTTCTAATTAGCCTTCTCATTGTTTGCTCATTTTCGTTAATAAGTCATGTTTAAGTCCAACATTTGAACTTTTAGAGGTCAAATTAGTTATCTATTTTGATGGTTTTGAGTACTTTTGGTGCATCACTATCTAGATACTGAAAAAAATTTGGTTTTTGCTCAAGTTTCTTCATGTATACGTCATTTTCATCAAAACCTGCTTCCAATAAAAGGTCCAATTTTGACTTATTGGAAGGTCAATGAAGTTGAATAATGAATCTGATGCATTGCTATCTAATGCAGGGAGACCCACTTCGAGCCCTAACAACATCGGTTTCATTCGGGCGTTTCATGACTGAGTCATTGGATTGGGAAAAATGGTCTTCATTTTCTCACAATCGAACCAGAGAAGATGTTCTGAAATACTCTAGGCCGGGTGCTGTTGCTGAAAAAAAAGCCTTTTTTGAGGCTTATTTCAATAAATTTGCATCCAAGAAATCTGCAAAACCACCTAATAAGGAAAATAAACCTCCAAATTACTCCCCTACCATATCACACACCCGAAAAAATCAGTCACCAACTGCTGCTACAGATGGCAACTCAAATAGCAAAGGGGCAGAATCAGCAATAACATCAAACCAATATGTTTCCCCACCTAGCATTAATCTAGTTTCCTCTACCATATCAAACACCCGAGAAAAACAGTCACCAACAGTTGCTACTGATGACAACTCAAATAGCAAAGGAGCAGAATCAGCAATAACATCAAACCAAGATGTTTCTTCACCTAGTATTAATCTAGTTTCCTCTACCAAATCAAACAACCGAGAAAATCAGTCACCAACAGTTGCTACTGATGACAACTCAAATAGCAAAGGAGCAGAATCAGCAATAACATCAAACCAATATGTTTCCCCACCTAGCATTAATCTAGTTTCCTCTACCATATCAAACACCCAAGAAAAACAGTCACCAACAGTTGCTACTGATGACAACTCAAATAGCAAAGGAGCAGAATCAACAATAACATCAAACCAAGATGTTTCGTCACCTAGTATTAACCTAGTTTCCTCAAAAACCACGAATGTTGATGACATCATCTCAAGTACTTGCCTGGTGGAACAGGGTAAACCATTAACTGGAAATGTTTCCTCACCTTTTACCAATCTCCTTATCCCAGAAACCAGGAATGTTGATGGCAATGCTGAGGAGAAAGTGTCAAGTAACAGAGGAGAATCAGCATCAAACAAGGGTATTTGTTCATCTCCTAGTAATCTAGTTTTCTTAGAAGACAGGAATGTTGATGACATCATCTCAAGTAGTGGACAAATGGAACAAGAAAGAAAAACATCAAACAAAATCATTTCCATGGAGAATCACTGGTGTAAGGTCAAGATTTCAAAGCAGACTAATCAAGTTAACAAAAATAAGAAAAGACTAATCAAGGTATGTATGCTCATATAATTCTTGAAATTGACCTTCTGTGTTTTTGCTAATGTCAAATGATGATGTTTACAGGATAAAATATTAGGGCAGTCTTCCGTTAAATCGTCAAGTAGAAAGGCACCAATTTCTGAATCTCACCCTAAAAATCAAATCTTCAAATGCGATCCTAGAGTAATACAACTTTTAACTTGAGTTTTGCCTTACTTTTATTATCATTACTGCTATTATTGTTGTTGTATTACTATTATTATTGTTGTTATTATTTTGTTGTTATATTTGAATTGCTCTTATTAAACCTGACAATCACCACCCATTCTTAAATAAATGGGTGAGTTTGGGTGATTTTTTGTGCCAAATGGGCTAAATAGGGTCACTCAAATTATACAATTGGTCAAAATTTCCTATGAAAGTAGCCAACTTTAAAATGGGTTGAAATGTGTCAGCACCACCTACCCTTCAATGTCAGCACCACCTACCCTCAATGTCAGCACCACAGCCTTGCCTACTGTCACCAATAGGGGCCATAAAATCGAATATAATGGATTAATGGATGATCAGACTCTCATACTTTTTTCTCTAAAAAAGAACCATTTCAACCCAAGCTCATTTTGGTCAAAATCTGTTTTGATACGTTAGTTGACAAAACCTATGCCTGGCAAAATGGGCGGGTTGAGTTGGTTAACAGGTCAGAACAGGTTCGGGTCAGTATGGGTTTTAAGCAATATCAGTGTGGGTTTAAATGGGTCGTTTTAAAAAACATCAATTTAGCTTAAGTTAAAATGAGTTGTAACTAAACAAATTGTTTATTTGAATAATTTTTAATAAGTTTCTCATCATATATATTATTGATCATTCTTACCTGTTGGAATCCATCATATTTAAATGGTTTATAAATTATTCATCTTGACCCGCATTGTGTCAACGTGTTACTACCCATCTCAACCCATTTTATGTCATAATGCTACCCATTTCAACCAAAAATGCGATAATTGTTTATCCAAATCTACCCAATTTTCTTGCTATGGGTCTAGATTGCCAGGTATAACGAAACTGAACCGCATGTTTTCCCAGGCTCAATTATTATCATTGGTTTGATAATCTGTTTTAATTTGCAGGTGCCATCAGTCAACGTGGCAGAGAAAAATTCCCAAATACTCACAAGACCAGAAAACAAGTGGTAAGTAATTCATTTCAATCCCTAAAAAAATGCTTAAAAGAAGTAATTTTTTTTTTCATAAAATTTACTGCAACTTTACAGGTCTAAAACACTACTTGGCCATTCGGTCAATGGCAACAAAACTGTTGTCTTGAAGTCCCATTTATCAAAGTAAGAACTAAGAACCTTCATCAGTATTACATATTTATAGATATATATTCCCTAATAATAATAAAAAGAATTATGTTATGCCAGCCTTGCAGATACATTAATTACGTCTGCGAAGAAAACAAGATCTATTACCATACCATCAGCATTTAGCTTTAAAAGTGACGAAAGAGCAGCAAAAAGAAAACAAGTAAGTTTCAATTTAGACTTAATATTTTAGTGTATAAATTGCTAAACTAATATTAATATTTCTATGTTTTTGATGTATTTTATTTTGCTTCTTGCTACAGTTTTTTCAAAAGCTAGAAGAAAAACCAAAATTGAAGGTAATTTAAGTATATGCTCTCTCATTTTGTGTATAAAATAACCTTCAGTTATGACAAATTTTAAGAAAAAACCCATGTTTCAAACACACACTGCTGCTTTTCATTGTATTATGAAACAAGAACTTTGTGATAGAAGAAAAAAAAGCGAGAAGTAAGATGGGTTGCTGATCGGCGGTTTAGGAGATTCGAGTTTGGCTCTAGACACCATGAACGAATATAATTTTCCCATGAACTCTCCATCTCATTCATGTTTTCAATATATAGATTACAATAATACATATCTCTATTTAGAGATAATATTTACGAATAATAACCGAACGTACTGCAAAAAATAATTTTATATCTATTATTTAACACATATTCAACTGCGATGTATTCTCACTAACATTCAGACCTTAACACACACATATATACTACTTTCAGATTTGACGGCCGTTTCCTAACTGTCAGAAGACAGTTTTTTAACTGTAAATGTAGTTAATTAACCTAATCAATCTGCTAAATTGATCATTTTACTCATGTATGTTCTAGACACATATTATAACAGCCCATATCAAATTATAACAGTCCTTTATCTTGTTCATACGTGAAATTAGAGTCTAACAATATCTTTCTCGTACAGGAAGAAGCTACGAGTGATGACAAAAAGTTGTGCTGGAGCATGGCTCTAGACGGAAACCCAAGTAGGAGTAAAACAAAAGGTCCAATTAGTAAGACACAGAAGGTAAAAAAATTACACTATGAAGGAAAAAGAAATTTAATATAAGATTAGTTGGGATTGGTCTGCTTCTTTCAGACTAATGAAGGAAAAAGAAAATATGTATCCATCAAGAATACCAAGTATGAGACAAGAAATCTTAAACTGCTACATGAAAGCAACTTATTTTATTACCTAAGATAAAAATCAAAGATGTTAATCTGCTTTTGTAACACAACTATTTTTCAGATTATGCAGGGTCAACCTTCACAAACGCTCCCACAAAAGCTTGGAATGAAGCCAAAGAATTTTATAGAAATAAATAAGAGAAATTTGAGCAGTTCAATAGCTTGTTTGCCAGCTAAAAAACCACATTATTCCTTGGTGTCAAAGAAATAATCTTCTTTTTGCAAGTGTTAATTTGTTGATTGTGTGACACCTGAAATTGGTTATATTTCTTATATTGTAATAGCCGCTAATGCATAGTTGCTTATATACTATGATTAAGTAGTCGTTGTTTTTACGGTATTGAGGATTAGAAATAAACAAACAAAATAGTAGTAACAGTAGTGGTTTTTAGTTAACATTGGTTAGTGTGCTTTTGATTAATTTTGGAAGGAAGCATATATGATTGCCTAATACAACTTCGGTTCATAGATGAATGAAAAATGAGATTTTAGCTGGGTATGCTTGTTGTTTTGGGCAAACATAAACATTTTTTTGATGATATGCGAGCATAAAAATTAGATGCTCTGATTCATGTAACATGTATTTCTAGATTTTTATTCCTTAATGGGGTGATATCTGCAATAAACAATAAGCAGCTCCAAAAAATCATTCTTTTTGTGATTTTCAATTCTATTAATCATTTATGATGCTGCAATAAACAAGCAGCTCCAAGTGTAAAGATTTATTTACAATATTTTTCTAAATTAACATTTATGCATGGAAACTTTTGACAAAAAAAAATATAATTTAAAATTCACTACTTTTGTAAAATTGGGAGTGTTCTTACATATTGCATCTTTCAACGTCATTTTTCAAGGGTTAGATGCTGTGATGGTTTTTTTAGTAACAAAGTTTTTGTATGCAAGGTATAAAGTATTATTATTCTGTCTTCTAAGAAACAAGTTTCTATCTTAATTTGCTGCAAAGGATCAATTTATGTACCCCAAACGAATTTAGTAGCACACCTCAAATTCTTTCTGACTAGGATCCGTCTTTCTAGCTCCCACATCATGTTTCAACTTCTTAAATAGCATAACTGTCAGTTTCATATGATGATGAGAACGGAAATGTGGCAACATCAGACTATGAATAGGCCTTGATCTATCACAGGATATTCCAACAAGTCAGCAGCATACTCATAGTCAAATCTTTGTGCTTCATAGAAGAATTCTTGATCATTACGCTCCGTCGTTTCTTTGTTTTGATGGTCAGCGTTTATTGAAGAACAGTGTTGACCTTGAAGCAAAAATGGTGATAATTCCATAATATTTATGGAAGTGTGTTCGTTAATTGAATCGTCTTTCAGGCCCCATGTCGGACCGGTGACTGGATCAGGTGGTTGGAAACTTGGCATGATATTCTGCTGAGCTGGCAGTTCAAGACCTGTGAAACAACAGTTTTGTAACTGAAATTGTGGAGGGTTGTGTTCTTGTTTGAAATGTATTTCTTTAAAACCTCCATTCCAAGAGTACTGAGTTGAAAACACTGAGTTAAATGGTGAGTACTGAGTTGACTCAAAAGAGTGGCTAATTCCAGTCTTGGCTGCATAACCAGTTATGATTCTCTGGGGTTTCATTGTCTGTAATGACTCGTTACCTTTGATATCAATTTCATGGATTGTAGGACTGTGATTTTGGATAATAAGGCTGTTGGGAGTCCGGTTACTGCTCACGGCTTCATTTTGTTGAACTTGTATAGTTTCTCTACAGTTTTCTGGTGTATCTCTTGGAGGAATATCTGGGTGTTTTGGCCCGCTAGATGAAGTTTTAAGATCGTCCTTTTGTAACCTAGTTAAGTAGAGGCGATATTTCTGCACTATTTAAATACAATTTATGAGAAACTGGTTGTCTAATCAGGTTTATGATTTGGGAAAGCTACCTGCTTATTCAACTTATTTCATTAAGATTGAGTAGCTGAATGAAATTCAATAGTCGTCAAAAATAATAAACATGAAAGATAACAGAGTTGCCAATAGTTAAAGAAATACCTGTAAGTGACTTGCAACATTCTCTCTTGTTAACCATGGCACGTTCATGAGGTCAAGAATTTTCTTAGGACCAACTTCTGCCATAAAATATAAAATAATTTTATACCCTCTTGAAGTTTTATGGTAGACAAAAGTTTTGTTTTGTATTAAAAACCAATAACTTTCACTTCTGGCCTGTTTTAATCATTGTGCTTTTAGTACAAGAGTTGTTAGAAGATTATTTTTTTCCTTCCAGTTTAGGTCATTTATGTATACATCTTGTACTTTGTCCTAAATCAAGCACAAATACATCCTTTAAATCTTTAATCACTCAAATATACAAAAAAGGTGTAATGACTAAAAAGAGACAAAAGTGAAGGTAATTTACACTGAAAACTTGGACAAAAACAAATGTACTTTGTTGTCCATTTTAGTCGTGCCTTTATGCGCATTTGAAAAGTTGACAGATGGTTTTTGTCCCATGTGGGTCATTATATGGACTTTTGTATTGTTTGAATCATTATGTGGACTTGCTGTAGAAATTATCATGTGACCATCATTAAAAAGTACCATATAATGAACCAAACGGAAGTATGGAACAAAGCCTTACACAACAAAAAAAAAAAAGCAAAAAAGACCCTAAATAAAAAATGTGAAATCAAACTCACTTTCAAAACCAATAAGATTGACAGCTTTGACAAATTTCTGATGAAGATCAACGGTCCAAACAACTCGTGCTTTCTTGACCGAAGAATGGTCAGTAAATTCTTTTTCTTCGTACTTATGTTCAGAATCTTTTCTTTTCTTACTACCTGGTGTCATGTCACCCCCACAAAACAAATACCCATCATCAGATTGTTGTTCAGATACGTTTCTCATCATCAGAATCTCTTCAAGGCCTTCATGGCTTTCAGTATCCCTCATCTCATGTATCTTTTTTCTGTAAACATGCTGCCATATGTTTCTTAACTCCTTCATTCGAATTGGTTTTAGAAGATAATCACAAGCCCCGTGTTGGACACCTCTCATTACTCTGCTTGTTTCTCCATCAACAGACATCACTGCATACAGTCCATTGTACATCATGCGTGTGTATGTGATAGAGGAAGAGTTCCAATAAGAACTCAAATACTGGTAAGAACTGTAAGAATAATCAAATTTGAATTCAAATCAAGCAAGTACACAAATTCACAATTTTTTATCTATGAACCTTGGCATGTATGCTTCAAAATGTTATGATTTCTATCAAACACTTTATAGGAGATATATACTTGTGAACTTGGTATGTTCTATGATCCAAACCCCAAATTTGTGATTACATCTTACTAATATATGGGTTCATATAGGAACTCTCCCCATACTAGTGTGTGCCTCACACGTGTGAGCAGGTGTATAAGAAGCAATATATATCTGCAAGGAACATGAAAAGGGAACTATTTCACAACTTCTGTAAAACTGATTCGCAACTTTACATTACTGAAATAAGTATGAATTAGGTTATAAATAGTTGTGAATTAGTTCCCTTCTCAAGCTTCATAAAAAAATATTTAGCTTCTTATTGGATCCTAAGCCAACACACACATATATGTAATGTGCACTACAAGAGTGAACTGACTTATGACAGGAAGATCCATCTCTAGTCCAACATGCTCTAAAAGCTTAAAACCATCCATGTCAGGCATGTTTACATCACTAATTACAATGTGAAAACCATCTTTTCTCTCACGAAGAAGATCCAGAGCCTCTATAGCTAGTCCACATGTAGTAACTGAACCAACACAAAAAAGAAGACATCATGAGATACGAATTTCTGGAAGAAGAAACTATATAGCTGAGGCAAATATAAATAGAACTGTTAGGTGCTACAATAAATGGTGTATAAAACTACAGCAATGTTTATACAACAAAGGTAGGAGCATAATCCCAGAAAACCAATGGGCCGAATTTGCATAGCTCAAAGGTGAGCTCCAAGTCCTAGTAGAGGGAACCTCAACATGTATCAAATGTTCAAAATTTAAAAATCATCAATCATATCATCATTTGCACAAAGAGACACAAACTTATTTGCCTCAAAACATTTCAATCAATATATCTTGTATTCTATATCTTATTATTGTTTTCTTTAATGCCTGCCATGTCACTTGTCTTCTCGTTAGTTTGGTTGTTAAATTTCTGTAAGCATGAGATAAACCATGGTTATAGTCGAACCATAAAAGTCAAACTGAGAAGGTAAGATTTAGAAAACTATAAAAGGTAAACTGAGAAGGTAAGATGTAGAAGAATGTCAGGATCATAATATTGAAACTTTAATCTTCTGTAGGTCACTCATTGTCTAATCATTTTCAAGATTTTTAATTATTATGAGTATTAGGTCGCCATATTGCTTGTATTCATCTTATCAGAAACAACAACAGACTGAAATAACATATGTAATAATACCTAAAATCTCAGAGTTTTCCCTAAATTGATATATTTGCCCAAAACTGACTTTGAAGACAGCTATGAATCAGTATAATTGGAGCTGTATTAATGCTTGATACACACCAAAACCATGAGTTTCGTAATTATATATGCATAACACACATACTGATACTATCAAGAAGATTTACTTAATTAAACTTGCATGAATGACCGAGATCGAATCAAATGGAAAAGAGGAACAATTAACGATGATATAAAATTAAAAACCTTCGTAGGAACACTTCTTCAGCATCTTCTCGAGAATCTTCAGCCAAGTAGGATCATCATCGACGACAAGCACACGAAGACCTGCCGGAAAAACATCCGCTCTCGGAGATGAAAATCCATTTATACCTTCCGTCATCGGAAACCACAAATCAGTCAAATAAACACCAAAATCTTCCGCCGGACAGACAGTTGATCGGTACCGGAGCTCAGATCTAGATACGGAGGGAGTTTGAGAGTTTGGAGATGAAGCGAAGTTTGCAGGGTGAGTTATCAGTGCGGGAAGATGACGACTGCTTGGCGCCGGCAGCAAGCTAGGAGTTGCTAACGGTCCCGTGTTAAAAATAGCCTTTAAAAGAATATTTCATTTATACTCCTAAAGATTATATTTTATTGTATTTGAATCCTTTATATTTAAGAAAACTATGAAAATACCCTTATCCTTTGAACGGGGTTTTCACTTGTTTATTGGATTTATGAAATGAAAAAAAATAAAAAATCAATGAACTAGTTTCTATCAGTCACGCGTTACGTCGGTAAACTCGTATACGGTCATGACGGTGACATGATTACAAATATCAAAACATATATGGGAAAACAAATTGCAGCTGCTAACACTTTGTCGTAAAATCCTAAAGTATACTATGTCGTAAAAACAACTGACACTTTCCTGTAAAATCCGGTAGCGTACTCTATCGTAAAAGTAAACGTCAAAAAGCCGAATGAAATCACAAACAATACAGTAAGCATAAATAACCTAAAATGAAAACATTAAAAGAACTTGCAATGAAAAAACATAAATTTACCATTCAAAAAATACATTGTCGTAAAAATAATCGATATTTTACTGTAAAACATAATAACGCAATCCGTCGTAAAAGTAAGCACAAAGACGTGAATAAAAACACAGACGAAACGATAAGCATAAACAACTTAAAATCAAAACATTCGAAAACAAATGCCGCGATTAAAAGAATCATATACGAGCTAGTAAAAAACACTCTATCAAGAATAGTTGTTTGCATTTTACTTAACATTATGTAAACAACCAAATTCTAAAATTTGTTAAATGATGACATCAAAAATACAAAACATAAGTAAAAGAGAAAATTAACCACAAACATGTAATTATCGCCCATCAACTCTTTTGAAAAATAATAGACGGAAGATATGTAAAATAAGATGAGACGACGACTAATTACTAGTAGCAGATTAAAAAAACAATAACAATTTGTTAGTTTAGAAACAAAAGTTAAAAAAAAAACAAAGTTAAGGCACCTTTTAGCAAATATGCCAGTGATGAAAGGTGTTTAAATGAAACTTAAACTATTTACCTAATAAATGAGTTAAAAAGTCTCAATTAATTAAATTCAAGTACATATCTTGAAAATAAATCTTAAACTACATCATGAATAATTAACTATCTAAACAAAATGAATTTGACAGCTCAGTATAAACAGGAAATTCTTTTGATTGGTTCAAGTGTTGTTAAATTTTCTTTTTTACTTGCATTTTTTTCTTCACACGTTTAATTAAATACAATTTTAGAGAGAGCAAGAATTAGTTTTCAAAGAGGTTATGAGGTTGTAGAGAGAGTAAGGCGGTGTTTGTTTTTTCAGAGGCAAAACATCTGCAGTCTGCAGACCATGTCTGCAGACCTCTTTTACAGAAGAGGTGGACCAAACATCTGCAAATCTCTGCAAGAAGATGGTTTGTTTTTACCTCTGCAGACCTCTTTTTAACCCTCATAATTAAACTCAACCAATTACATCCAACTTTTTGACTTTATCTCTTGAACCCCCAAGGCCCCAATTATGGCCACCGTTGCTTTTCTGCTCATTGAAGTCACCGTCGATCCCAGTGGCTCTCCCTGCCGTCACCACCCAGAAATGCCATTTTTGTGTGTCGCGCTCCCTACATCTACGCGCTCGTCACCACCCATCGTCGAGCTTTCACAGTTTCACTCGATCTTCGCCGGCGACGTCGCAAACCCGCTGGTAACAAGCAGATCGGAAACGAGCGATCTACAACAATGACGGAAACCAAAGTTTTGTCAACGAAAGAGGAGATGGCGGTGGTGGTCCTGGTGGATACAACAGACGTGATGGAGGTGGAGGTGGAGGTGGTGACCTCGGATGCGGTGGTGGTGGTCGTGACCGTGGAATGGTGGTGGTGGTTACTCAAGGGGCGGTGGTGGATACGGCAGACGTGGTGGAAGGCGGAGGAAGTCGACAGATGTGAACAAGGGGAAGTGCTGCGTGAAAAGGGGAAGAGGTTGGAAGAGGCAGGAAGACTTTGGTCCATGTCTGCGTGAAAAAGAGGCCGCGCAGACGTTTTTTAATGAAATGTCTGCGAGAAAACAAACGGTCTGCGAACCTCCAACCTCTTCCCGCGTCTGCGCGGCGCAGACATAAGAGGTAAGAAGAGCTTTTTTAGGAAAAACAAACACCACCTAAGTGGCTGAAAGTGTTTCCAACGATTTTATGATTACGGTTGTTAGTTCTTTTTTTTAACCGCTAACAAGTAATGATGATGAGTGGCATGTATCTTCATAGCCAAAATAGATACTCGAATCCAACAACACACGCGCTGCGACCACAGTCCGCTACCAACTCTCGGTATCTAAAGCCCAGGTGTTGGCGAGCGCTAAATCGAGCAAATCCACATTCTCTTCAGTTTTCACCCATTCTTATATTTAAATTTATTTAGTTAATTTTTATTATACTTATTATTTCTTACTTAAATTTTTATTGTAATTTTAACAAAATATACTTTTATTTATTTATTAATTTAAGAACTATGTTGTTAAATAAATGCAAGAAACGTGGTTTTATTTTGGCTTTTTTATTATCATTTTCTTGATTCTTATAAAGTTTGTATTATTATGATCACATATGTTTATTCGTTAATGTTTTTTTGGTTTGTTGCCAAGACAAAAATAAGTTTGTTAAATTTACCCGGCAACGCACGTTAATGCACCATCTAGTTAAATACATAATTGATGATTCATTTTACTAAAATATTTTATATAAATATACTACTATGTAAATTCTATAAAACTACATATGTTTTATACATGATTTAAGAATTTATCTACTACAATGAGAGGTAATGTGATAGAAATATTAATTAATTAACTCTAGATAAAGCCTCAACCTATTTAAACACTCTAACAACACTATAAGATCCCTTACAAGCCAGTACGAGCCGTTTTGAGCAAAAGACATTTTTACATCTAACAACCATAAATTTCCATGCATCCATAATTGTATGACTTGTATAGGGCAGTACAGGCTACATGCGCACAAAAAAACCGGGTCGAAAACTAACACCAGGGGTTCAATCCAAAACCGGTTTTGAACCAGTCCCAACCCATTTGAACCCAACGGTCCCTAATTGGTTCCAATTTTAAAATTTTCAAGCGGTTCATAACCGGTTCTTACCCGAATCGGTCCCAACCCGATCCCACCCAAACCGGTTACTACTGTTGGATCGAGTTTGACCGGTTGAACCGGTGAACAGGCGGTCGGATCGGGAAACCGGTGGTTGAACCGGTTTTTTTCTTTGATTTTATATATATATATTTTTATAAAATTTTATAAAATCATCATGTTCTTAAATCCGATTCGACCGATCCGACCTCTGGCCGGTAAGGAGACCGGTTCGACGTCCTCTGGTTCGATCTGAAAACATTTCTTTTTTACCTTATATTCTTCTTAAAACTAAATTACCAATGGATCACTTTACATATTCCGTTGATCTAGATTCCAACACCAATCCAACCTTTGTTCGTGTTCTTTCACACAATAGAAACATAGATATTTGGTGTTATTGAAATTTGTTGAATTGAGAGATGGGTCTCGACCTTTTGCAAGTTTTGTAGTCTAAGTTTTAGCAAAAAAGTCAAACTTGAACTTGATAAAGTGCATTAACAAATCGTTCATTGAAAAAGATTTCAAGTACCAACAAATGCAAATTAGTAGTGAATATAAAATATTTCATTACAACGTAGATATGTTCGGGATCGAATGACGAAGATCTATAACATGAAGCAAAAATTTCAATTTAATATAAAATCCATGTATTATTTTTATTTGAAAAATATGGGCCCAATATAAACATACAAACATGTCCGAGCACATTGAGCTCAAGTGGCAATAGCAAAGCACATGATCCGCTTGTGGCTTTACTAAATATCGTCCATGCGACGACAAAACGACATAGGGGTAATAAGCCATAAAGCGAGATCAAAATGTATAGTGGAACAGATTTAAATCTTGTGGCTTAGTGGAAAGAAAATGAAAGGAAACAGACTTTCCAATAGCCATCGTGGCTGCAACGATGGCAGTGAGTGGTGGCGATGGTGAGTCCAAGGGGCTCTTGATGGGTAAGAAACCTAAGGCAACTACTTTAAGCCCTTGATTTCTTAGGGACTTATTTTAAGTTTATTTTGTACATGTTTTATATAATTGAGCTTTGATTTTTGGTTTAATAGATTAAAAAACCAAATAAAGAATGAGCAATTTAGAAAAGAAACAAAGTAATTTATGTAGATTATTTGTTGAAAAAGAAATCAAAGGAATTGCTTCTTTATTTGTTTAGTAACAATATATTGATATTTTAACAACAATATATCACATAAAAAAAAAAACAAAATCGCATTGTAGTCTAATAGCATAAAGTGTTTGCATAGTATTGTTTCTTCTAATAAGATTAAGGGTGAGAGTATCACAATAAACAATAATGTGGTATTAGATGTAAATTAAATTGTTAGTCTAAAAAAATATGTTACATCAAAATTACAAATTAAAATCCGTGTTGATTCCCTATGTGCATTTTGAATATTAGGTTTGATAATGAAGGTGAGTGCGAATCATGGTTAATGTTGGGTTTAAAAGTAAGTAGAGTAGGTTTCTAATGCTTGAATAAAGTGAGTGTTGAGTCATGTTATCCCACACTAAGCCTAATGGCCATTCACACACTCATCTCTTATCTTAATCTATATTTCTTCTAACAAGCTAGAACCATAAGGTTTATTGAGGTTAAATTTAATATTATGCAACAAAATTTCCTGCTTTTAAAACTTCAATAAATCAAATTATAACAATAACATTAAACCGTTATTTTAGTTAGTTAATTATTTTAATCGATTAATATTGATATAAAAACAAAGTTAATTAATAATAATAAAAGTAACACAGATACATTGGCAGCACAATAAGCTAGGACAATAAGTTGAAAGGGTAAAGTTAGAGCTTGAAGCCCTCAAAATCTTAAGATGTCTAATTCTAACAAATTTTCTATATGCAATGAGCTTTTGTTGAATTGGCCTCAAATGAAAAATCAAAGGCAACACTACAACAATTCTAGACTTCATGTAACAATAGTTTTGAGTTTTTTATTGAAAAGTTGAGTAATACATTCATCAAATAAGATTATTGCATATTTGTTATGCAATTAATTATCAAAAGAATAATATATTAAGTGTGTTGTTAACATTTATTAAAATTTAAAATTAAATAATTTTTTTATTAAAATAGCTTAATTTTATTATTCATTTTGAAACTTTAAAATACTTGAGCCCATCCTGGATAGATATCACCAGCTTTTAGTCTTGGGTTCTTTATGAATGATAAGACACGTTAATGGTTTAATTTTTAATATGTGTTACTTTTAATACGCCTATATAAAAATAACAATTATGGTCTTAATATGATTATAATAATAATAATAATAAATACAATACATTGAGTTCTTATCTACAGTTACAATTTTGTTTGTAGCTAGCATTTTTATATGGTTTTTCTACAACTTGAATGGAGGAGATCCTTTTCTTAAACTTTGTGTCGCATAATTTTTTGTCTCTATCACTTTTCATAAGCCACTAGTTAGGGAATAATTAACTTTTAACCAAGCTATGTTTTAAGCACTAATTAGGATCGAGTTTGGGTCTAATTATTAAAACCATTAAAGTTAAAATTGTTGCTTATCTTAAGATTAAAGGTTTGAACACCGAAAAATTGTTGTTAGATTTTTTTTTTAGTACAACCAAGATATATATTTTCATTAATGCCATTAAATATGTGCTTAATGCTACAAAACTAATGTTAATCGCAATCTAATTAAATTAATTATACACACTATATTATAATACATATTAGAAGAACAAAATAATCATTTAACCAATTTTTTTAAAATAAGAGTCTTACAACTCTTTTAACATAAAATACAACTCAAAAAGCTTTAAAGAGCATAAACTAAACTACTAAAGTTTTCTTCTAACTTCTTGCCATTAAACATGTGCTTAATGTTACAAAATTAATGTTAATCACAATCTAATTAAATTAATTATACACACAAACATTATATTATAATACATATTAGAAGGACAAAATAGTCATTTAACCAAGTTTTTTAAAATTAAAAATTTTTGAGTAAATTACCGAGATGGTCCTTGTGGTTTGCTATTATTTCACTTTTGGTTCCTAAGTTTCATAAATTATCTATATGGTCCTAAACTTTTGACATTTGTAATACATATATTCCTTATGTGAGGGTAATTTGGTAAATTATGTGAGGTTAATTTCGTGACTTAAGGACTATATGTGTTACAAATGTCAAAAGTTTGGGATCATATAGGTAATTTATGAAACTTAGGGACCAAAAGTGAAATACTAGCAAACCACATGAACCATCTTGGTAATTACTCAAAGTTTTACAACTCTTATAACATGATATACAACTCAAAAAGCTTTAAAGAGCATAAACTAAACTACTAAAGGTTTTTTCTAACTTCTTTGTTTGTCTCACGTCTATACTTTCACAAGCAAGTCAAACTCAGCAGCCTGAGTGTTTCGTTCACGTCGCATCACACGTGCATATAACTAGTATATTAATAAACAAGTAACTTAAAGGACATGCATTAACTTTTTGTGTCTTCAGAGTTTATTATTTCGTCTTTCTCATATATATATATATATATATATATATATATATATAGGGGAGGGTTCAAATGAAAACCCTTCACTTTCAAGAAAACTAAGAAAACTCTTATTAACCAATCACATAATTTCTTTTATTTTTAATTATTTTTTATTTAAAAGGGTATTTTAGTAAAAATTACATTTTATTATTTATGGAAATTATTAACTTTACCCATTCCCTCTTTTATCTCCCCTAATTCAAAAAACCCTAACTTCACGCAGATCCATCGTCACTCAGATCCATCTAAAAAATTTGAATTCTCAAATTAGGATTTCACGCGGTCACCGGTATCTCGCCTCCCGCCTCTACCTCTCCGGCTTGAATTGAAGTCTGATTTTGTCTTGGATGTTGCTACTGGTGTTGGTTACTTGGTTAGTGGTTACGTCCGGTTGACAAATCGTAACATCACCGGCTATCTTGTCCTCCGCCGCCGTAGCGATCACAGATGGCGAATTTCCGGCCTTTTTGAGTCTGATATCTGGTGTTCTCATCGTCTTCACGTCCCTTCTCTTATTCATTATCTGATCTTGTAAGGTTCTTATTGTTTAGTAGGTGTAACCCTAGACAGTTCATCATTAAATTCATACTTCATCTAATTCTGTCGTTCAAATTCTTTTTCAACTTAAATGTAAAATGACAATTGGAATGATAGTATTAGACATATACTTAGAAGTTCGATAATCAGATAGTGGTTCTATTTCCAATTATAAAACTGGTATGTATGCCATGCTTTTTGATTGTGAACTTTTGATAACTAGGTTAAAGTTCACATATTTGACTCCAGAATATCAAATTGATGTTAATTATACGGGAATTTAAGATCAAATGTTTGCATGATTACATATATGTAATCAGATATATGTAACCAGTTATATGATTACATATATGTAATCAGGTTTATATTAACCAGTTATGTGATTACGTTTATGTAATCATATTTTTATTAACCGCTTATATGATTACGTATATGTAATCAACTTTATATTGCTAGTATATTTACTAAAAGATCAATTTTGGACAAATTATTTTATAACGTGTGTTGATCCACAGGAAATATTGGATGAAAAAGCATCTCAGGCCATTTAACATAAACACACTCATTGCTGTTTTTTATCTCTAAATATAGTGACACGTGTTTATAAGATTGTATTTTGGTGGAAGATCATCTGTTAGGTATTAATTTTTATGAGTTTGTTATTCAAAAGTATTTATATCAACAGTTCATGAGTTTGTGTCTTATAGTTTGAACTTATTTGAATTTAGATATGTGTGAATCTAGCATATATAGCTCCAACAGTTTGATTTGTATTCATATTTACTTTTATTTGATTGATTACATATATGTAATCAGGTAGTATGATTTGTTTTTTTTTCATCTTTTAATTTTGAAATATATATATGTAATTCAATAATTGCTGGCTTATTATTACATATATGTAATCGGTTATATAAAATGTGACCATACAATTGGTAAACATGTATATAACACCTAGTATTTGATTACATATATGTAATCATATATTTTGGTTGAAAATTTCAGATTTTTGAATCAAAATATCCATGTTGTTTGAATTCAATTTTTTGAGTGAAAATATATTTTTTTTAAATTAATTTTTGTATATAATTGATGAGAGAGGAGAGAGATGAGAGATTTTAGGAATTTTATTTAATATAGGAGAGATAATATATTTATTTAGACTAATATACCCTTATAGTCATACATTTGATTCCCTTGATTGTTATTTAATTACAATTTGGCCACTATTGATCTCAACCATTGATTAGATTAATCAATGGTGGATTAAAGGTTTTCTTGGTTTTTTTAAAAATGAGGGTTTTCAATGGAACCTCCCCCTATATATATATATTAGGTTGATATCCCGTGTATTATACAGGTTAAATACATAAATAATAAACAATCGTTAATGAAATTTTATATAATATAAGTTGATTTAATATAAAATATGATTAAAAATTTTGAATAACTTAATATTTTAAATAATTATATTATTTCTGTAAATATTCATTTTTTTAAATGTTTATTTATTTAAACATTTCGTTTTAGAAAACTGTTTGCAATATCTCTTATTTTATAGTAATTTTGTTTTTGTAAAAAATGTATAAATGTGTATTCAATATTTAATATTATTATTTAATATATGATGTATTGAATATGATAGATAAATGTGAAAATTATTGTGAAGATAGTCTAAAATAATGACATACGACATCTATTATTTTCATTTATTGTATAGTATATATAGATATATTTTTGAACGAAAATTTTATTCTACTCCTGAAGAACCTCAAACCAAATTACACCGTTACATTGGATTGAAGCCATTATGTCCCATTTTAAGATACAAAACCTCTACCAAGTGGGTTAGTCTGATACTGGCTCTTTTTTTTCATATGAACAGTATTGTAAACTCGGCCTAGGAGGCCGAGCACTCAGTACTCGGTTGAGGCGATTTTCTTCAACTCGGTCAACATATTCGGAATCGGTCAAAACTCGGACCAAATTGGTTCAACTTGAGCCAACTCGTCCTAGTCGGATTTTCGCAATTTTTGATCAATTTTTTCTAATTTTCAAAATTTTTCGTTGTTTTTCATTAATTAATATTTGATTTACACTGTTTTTCATAAAAGATACATGACAAGAATAACATGTTTACAAAACCATATGAAAAATATTAATTTTTGAAGTATTTTATTATTCGAATAAAATCTTTTTATTTGTATTGATATTTACTTTGACTGCTATAAATAATAGCAAACTTATGATATTTGACATTATATATAATTTTCTAAAAATTATTTTCTTTATAATTTATCATATCCGAGTATTCTCTGCCTAAGTCGAGTATTCGCAACTTTCCATTCGACCGATATAGTAACGCCTACTACTTCTCCAACAATGAATATTAAAAAGAGACTTGTGTCACTAATTTAGTTTCTTGCTTCTTTCTTATTAAATAACGATAGATATTGGAATAAGTTTTCTAGATATTTGATACTTAACTTTTATATAATTATAATATCATTAACTAAATTTCACTAATTATTATTTAATACTTTTTATTCAATTTATGTAATAGTCTAACTTTTTTTCCTAGTTGCCTATATAATATTATAATTAAATATCACGTAATACTTTTTTAATATTTAGTTTATATATGTCTAAAAAATATGAGCCTAAGTAAGTTGGGCGAGCAAGTTTCCTCATCTGCTTTGCATAAACGTGAATACTAAAGTAGTTCATTTGATAGATATATTGTTTTTAAGTGAAATATTTTGGGTTCAACTTAGACAAGAAATCTATTATTTGGTGTAATTTATGTGTAGAAACAATTTTTTCCACCTAAAAATATATCTATTCTAATAAACAAAAATGTTTATTTGCCACTTGTCACATTCTAAAGCCATAATGCCAATTGTCAAATTTTTATGCACTTATTTAATTATCTCTTATTAAATACATTATATTATCTTTCCTATTAAATAAATTATATTTTCTATCTTATTAAATAATTATAATAATAAGAGTAAACTTCTCTTTTGCTCCCTGTGCCCTGTGGTTTGACAAAAGTAACCATTTTCATCCAAATTTTGAAATTTTGCAATTTTCCTCCATTAGTTTCAGAAAATTAACCATTTTCATCCAAAGTCCATTTAAACTTTGGATGAAAATGATTACTTTTGTCAAACCACAGGGACTAAAATGGTTAATTTTCTGAAACTAATGGAGGAAAATTGCAAAATTTCAAAATTTGGATGAAAATGGTTACTTTTGTCAAACCACAGGGAGCAAAAGAGAAGTTTACTCTAATAATAATAATAACTAATGATATTATTTTTATTTTGCAAATTTAAAAATAGTTTTTATATATTTAAATCGGATCATTTTATTATAAAATATATTTTAAAAAGTTTATAAAATATATTTTTTCATAAATTTCAAATTTTTAAAAAATAAGAAATATTTCAATTTGTTATTTTTACAAAAAAAATTCTTAAAAAAATTATTTCAAAAAAATAAAATATAAGCAGAAAAATATGTAAATGATGATAAAAGTTATAGTTTTTTTGTCTTGTATGTTTAACAGTAATTTCAAATTATGTTTTTAACTTTAATAATTACAAAAATATTACCTTCTCATCTTACTTTAAAATAATTAATTTTTGATAGAAAATTAACTAATTATATTTTTAACTTTAGGCAGTTCAAATATCTCACAATTCAAGTTTAAATCATTATGCGTAAAATATTAAAACATTATGTACAAGCACTTTAAAATGTTTATAGTTGACAATTTTTTTTCTATGTCACAACTAACATTATAACGTAGTTAATTATCAACTTCATTTAAAGTGAAAAAACATCATAAAACACCCAATTTTATTAATATTTGTAAGATCATAAAGACTGATGTTTTCCAAATATTCTAAGTCTTTGATTCCATACAAAAATATTACCTTCTCATCTTACTTTAAAATAATTAATTTTTGATAGAAAATTAACTAATTAGATTTTTAACTTTAGATAGTTCAAATATCTCACATATCAAGAATGTTAAACATACTACTATTGTTATTAAAAATTTTGATTATTGTTTTATCATCTAAAGTAATTATTAATACATAATTTAATCATTTTATATAAAAATATCATCAATTATTATTTTTAAATTTTTATTATTAATTGTTTAATATTTTATATTTAATCCGTGTGTTCACACGGGTAATAGACTAGTAATTATATAAACTTTGATCATTCTAGGGATCCCAACATGATTTGACATTGTTGAGGATTCTCGACATGATATGACGTTGATTGGAGATTAAACTCCTTTGCGTTTGAGCGTTCATTAATGTGAGAAGATACTTTTCATTCAATTGCAAAGCAAAATTGCATATAAAAATTAAAAACTATGATTTTCGGTATTAAAATTTAACTTTCTTATTTTTCTAATATTTAGCAAAATTGCATATCAACATTTTTTTATCTTTAGACTAATTCAAATTGCTCATGTCACAAAAAAATAAAATAAAACAACATTAAATCACAAATAAACAATAAAATTACGTCAATCATCATCTTCTTAAAAAGTAAATATATGGTAAAATTGGTTTTTGTTTAAAGAATTCAACGAAAAACTATTCAAGTTAACAATCAAGAAATTTGACTTCAAATAAGAAGAATGTCAAAGTAATCTTTTGAGAATCATTTCAAATTATCTATATAATATTAAGTTCTTGTAAAAGTTGTTTTTATTATAAAACGACTAAGAAAGACTTTGAAATTGACATGTGTCCTTTTATATTTTTTTTAAATAATATTTCGGCTATTGTACTTTACATTTCAACTCATTATGTAATATATATTCCTTATTTTGTCTTGTAATTTATCTCATTTTGTGTTACTTTTTTTACTCTGTTTATGTATTAGATAAATTTATTGTTATTTTATCATTATATATTACAAGCTAGATGTAACAATGGTTTTATTTCATCATTATATTAGAATTTATGATTTTAAAAAAATACACATGTCAGATTACGATGCTATATGTAATCGTTATTATGTTTTAAAAAATTTCATGTTACATTATCATTATTTTTATGTACCATATAACTTTGTTGTTTTTTTATCATTGTCTCTTACATAGTAAAAATACATAATAATAATATTATTTTAGTATTATGTTTTTCAGAACTTTTCATTTTAGAGAAAATAGTAAACCACAATAACGAACAAACATGAACAATGTCAAGCAGAAAGATGCATGACACTCTAAAAATCACAAGGAGCTCTTTTTTTTTTTAATTTTTATATAACGATACTCTATTACTCTGTTCCTTTTGAATATAAATTGTATGTAATAGTTATAAATATTTAAAAAATATCACAAAACTGACAAAAAGTCAACTAAAGTTGCCATTATAAGATACTCTTTCACCAACTATTTCTTTAACTTGATATTAACCACTAATTAAAAATCTAATAGCCTTAAAATTATGCCTATGATTTTTAAACCCTACATAAATATACAAATTATACTCAAATTTGCCAAGTTTCTAATCATACTAACATATTTGAACTTTAAAAATTATACCCTAAATGACTAAAACACAAGAAAATCTGACTATCTAACAAATATATAATCACAATTCATAAATTCTGACCATAATTAATCTAATAAATAAATCCAAGTTTAAGCTTAAAATCAATAAACAAAATTGACAGAAATAAAATAAAATTACCAAGATTTCGAGAGAAAAATCTAGATTTTAATTAGGTAAATTGAATAACTTAATCTATAAATTGTGACTCTTATTTTGTGGTGGACTACACTACGATGGTAAGCTTATGTTTCACTTGATTTATAAGAGGAATAATAAAAGGTTGTAAAAAATGCTGTCAAAAGAAG
Organism: Mikania micrantha; assembly: GCA_009363875.1. Classification (NCBI taxonomy): domain Eukaryota; kingdom Viridiplantae; phylum Streptophyta; class Magnoliopsida; order Asterales; family Asteraceae; genus Mikania; species Mikania micrantha. The sequence goes on from CM018681.1 coordinate 800,054, forward strand.
AAAGAAAAGAAGGTGTAAAAGAGTAATGTAGAAAAAAAGGAGTTTAAAAATATGAATAAAAAAGAGATATAAAAGTTGTAAAAAATGTTTAAAACGAGAGACAAAAATACATATAATAATCTGATAAATAAAGTATAGAAAAGAGGTAAACAAATAGATGACACTTCGAGCCAAAGAAACTAAAGCAAGCCGTAACCGAATGACTCAACAACCGTAGTTAATTGGATAAATCAGTTATGGTTATTTTTTGTTGTCGGTTTTGGATGCTCACCTCTAGTTTATTTATTATTATTATTATTATTATTATTATTTTTTTGACTAGATCACTTAAATTTTTTAATCTACAAGCTTCATATAATAAATTCTAAGCACATAAATAAGATAAACATTATTTCATCGTCGTAAACTATTATAGTTTGTTTAATTATAACACTAATAATTTAATACGCCAATCAAGCATCATCATAAACAATATCAGTTCCAGATATAAACCAAACCACTTTCGCCATCTCCTAATGCAACGGCTTTTGTTCAGATTTTATAATCAATTTAAAGTGGTGTTTTGAAAAAAAAAGAAAAAAATTATTTTTTTATTGGTTGATCGTTTTTTGAGACACGTAGTAAATGCAGGAACGGTCGGAGTTGTTGATTTTTTAGAACGTTAATTTTATAGCCGAACATTTATAAGTTATGACAAAATTATTTTAAGGGTTATGCTAAATATACCCCCTTTTGTAATTTTTTTACTTGTCATACTCCCTCCTTAAGCTTTATAAATATATACAAATAAACCTTATATTTTTAATTGTTAACTAAAAAGATCCATAAGTATTTAAAATTAAAACAACAACAAACATCATGGAATCATTTTCATCATCATCATCAACTCATCGTTAAAAAATCAAATCAATACAAAATATAAGCTAAATAATCATAGTCGAACGAAGACTCAAACTCTATTAAAATGAGTATAAAACTCAAAATTAATTGAAACCAAGCATTCCTTTAACCTCTGCGAAACTCTCTGCGTAAACCAAAGTTATTCACAATCTTAAGCAAATCAAGAAAAAGTCCTGTAAGAGCTCAGCGGTTCGACTTCGGTTCATCAAGCAACGAACACGAATTAGTTAGCTAAGATAGGTGTTTCATACACCATTACACTCGTTTTTGTTCAAGGAATTAAAGCCATATGTTTGTAACAACGATCAAGCCTCAGTTCAATCGAATTTGAACAAAAATGAATTTGGGTTCATACGATTAAATCTGATTTTTGATGAATTTATCTTTTATATTTTGCAGATGGGGTATGACAAGTAAGAAGGGGATATATTTAGTAGAATTTAAGGTGGAAATAATGTTTGGTGGATTTTGATTGTGTTATAATGTTGAAGGGTTGATTTTGACAAATTTATATTTAATATTTGGAGGGAGGGGGTATAACAAGTCAGAATGAGGGGTATATTTAGCCTGACCCTTATTTTAATTAAAGGTGGTGGTGTTCTTATACCCTAACTTTTATAAATTTAAACCCTTTATACGGCATGTGTTTGTATTGCTCACACATTCGTAAGTAGAGAACGTGAGGACAACTATATTTGGGTTCTAGAAATGGTCAAAGATATGTTAATGGTTCACGTTATGAGCAAGAACAAACTCCAACAATAAATCTCATGTGGAAACAATACCGCAATGATGTCGCAGCTGACTGAGAGGTCTTGTGCAAGAAAATAATCCTAGAATATCAAATAATTATAGATACAGGGAAACTTATTAATTACATTGATATATAAATGTAAATTTTATTAGGAAAAGTTAAAATAATCAATGTTTAAAGGTTTTTAGTCGGTTTAATTGACAATTTTTGGAAAAATAATAAACTTAAAAAAATCAATAGGGTAGGCATGTACGTGTCATCCTGTTCTTAATAAAAATGGTGGATAAGGCATTTATTACCAGTATGGGTCATATAGACATGTACAGGTCATACAATTTTTTTCTTGGGGAAGATGGATGTGTTGTATACGGATGGACAACTGTAGATTGCGAGCCATATACGACTACACGAGCGTAGAGTATGTGTCACACCCCCACCTCTCGTCACCTCATAATGATGTCACTGAAATGGTTGCGGAAGCATAGTGGTGATGTCTCAGAGATAAGGGGTGACTTACTTGATCCGATATCACAAGCACACAGATTAACTTAAAAGAAATATATTACAAGGATGTCGCAATCACAACCAACATTACTTTATATAATCTAAGTTTATTACATTTATTTAATTACAAGTGCTTAAAGTGCTGCCTCATCGGGTGGTCACTGTCTTCCTGCAAAAAGATTTAAATTTGAAACGTCAGCACAAAGCTGGTGAGATCATACAGTCAAGTTCCACAATATGATATGTAATTATAAGTTCTCAAAATGTTCTGTTCAAGATAACCATGGGACCCTTATCTAGTTCCTTTCGGACTGTTCTGTTCTTGTTCTATAAAGATACTACCCGTCGGTAAATATCTTGGTGCCTCATTGTCTTAATGTCTATCACAACACATTAAGAAAATCTGGAAACAGATAACAAACATTTACACCAAGGGGAGTTGCAAGCTCCCGGCAAATGGGTTGTCAGCCAATAGTACTATCAATGTTTTCTGTTCGGCCCCACATGGGTTCACTAGATACAGTTCAGAAATGAGAACTTTCAAGTTCTGTGATAAAGTTCTGTTTTCAGGCAAAATCCCATGAAATCCATAAGTTCTCAACAATCACATGAAATCACTCAGATAACAGTTATACATATCATATAGTTCTGAAAAGTTTTACAGCGCTACCCCGGTATTTATAAAAGAGTAAAAAGAAAAGGGGTTGTACGAAACTCACCTGATAATATAAAGGTAGCAGAATATCTCCCAAACTGAGAATAAAGAGGTGATTCTGAATTTATTTATATTTAATGAGTTATATAGGCTTTAATTTACTAATTAGACCTTTCTGAACGTTCAATGTCAAAGACATTGCTTTGCAAGTCATCAAACCGATATTAAGTATTTAATTGATTAATTTTGATGTTGTATCATACAATGTATGATAATGTAGGAACCTACATTGAATTAGATTCCTAATACAAGGTTGATGACACTCTTGATTAATCAGAATAATCTAGGATTAACCAAATAGTTAATGTTGTTGATTATAATGCTAAAACAGTTTCTAGATGATTTATTGGCTTAGGAATGATCAATCCTTGTTATTGATTACCCAAATATCATGAAATATCACAATGTAGCATTAGGATAAGTGTAATAATCATGTTTAACATACTAATCTGACTGTTATCATAAACATTAGATAATCGTTCCAATGAGTATGTTAATGATCGTGATTAGTTTGAAACACTTGGATTTAACCTTGCATTTCAAAAATTAATCAAACTAATCACCTACATTGTCATAATCAAATGGTTTAAACCATTATAATCATGGATATGATTTCATGCAAACCGGGCATTACAACGGATCAAAACAAGGATTTAACCGTTAAAACTTCGTGTTCTTTGTTTATAATCAATCCTAGCCATCATCTAGGCAATAATCAACAATCCTAACTATGTCATTACGTTCAAAATCAAGATCTAATCAATCAAAATCAAACTAGAAGGTTAAAAACGAATCATTACCAAAACAGACGGATATCTGCGGTTAAAACAATGATCAGAACTCGTAAACACGTTCTCTGGTGCGATCCACACGATTTGAAAGCTTGAAAATAGTGATTTGATGGTGAAAAGTTCGTCTGGTGTGTGTGTTTGAGCGTCTGTGTTCGAGAAGTTTTAAAAATAAACTTCTGCATGCGTTCTGATAAAGAAGATCAACTTATTTCACCGCCTCACCCATCGCGTACCGCGACGAGGAGCCAAAAAGGGCTTCGCGTACCGCGAAGAAATCCTGGAATCTCAGATATTTTTCATGCATCGCGTACCGCGGAGGACCCTCAACTTAGCCTTCGCGTACCGCGACGAATCCAGGAGTTCGATACTTAGAAATTTTTCTTTGTTTTTCGATTCTAGGCAATCCAGGACTCCGTTTTGCACACGGTTTTCGCCCACGTTCATCATTTCTCGCATACTATCGATCTGTAATAATTACAATCATTAAATCAACGCGGATTTCTAGAACGACCAAATGTGATCCCGTCATCAATGACGTAATTCTCAACTACAATTGTCACAGTATCCTCCTGTTAGAGAAATTTCGTCCCGAAATTTATTGACGAGTTACATAATGACAACCGTTTATGAGAACAGATGTGGATATTTTTCTTTCATTTGATCTTCACGTTCCCACGTGTATTCGGGTCCACGCTGCGAGTTCCATCGAACTTTAACGATTGGTATGTGACTACGTTTCAACACTTTCATTTCCCGATCCATTACCTCTACTGGTTCTTCAATGAACTGAAGTTTTTCATCAATATGAATCTCTTCTAGAGGTACAATCAATGATTCATCAGTTAGGCACTTTTTCAGATTTGATATATGAAAAACATCGTGAATGTTACTGAGTTCAAGAGGTAATTCAAGCCTGTAGGCTACTGATCCGATTCGTTCAAGAATTTTGAATGGCCCTACAAATCTTGGTGAAAGCTTACCTCTTTTCCCAAATCTGAAAATGCCCTTCCAAGGTGATACTTTCAACATAACCCGATCACATATTTGGAATTCTAACGGTCTACGACGATTATCAGCATAACTCTTTTGACGATCGTGAGCAGGTTTAATTCGTTCTTGAATGAGTGCGATCTTATCAGTTGTTTCTTGAATGAATTCTGGGCCTATGATTTGACTCTCACCTACCTCTGACCAACAGATAGGTGATCTACACTTGCGTCCATAAAGTGCTTCGAATGGAGCTCATTGAATACTAGTATGGTAGCTGTTATTGTATGAAAATTCAATAAGTGGAAGATGAATATCACAGCTACCTCCAAAATCAATCACACAGCTTTTGAGCATGTCTTCAAGAGTTTGATTTGTTCGTTCAGTCTGCCCGTCCGTTTGTGGATGATAAGCTGTGCTCATATTGATTTGTGTGCCCAGAGCATTCTGAAGAGTTTGCCAAAATCGTGACATAAATCGACTATCTCTGTCAGAAATGATAGAGATGGGTACTCCATGTCAAGATACAATCTCATTAACATAGAGTTTAGCGAGTCGATCCATAGAGAAATCTTCTCAGATGGGTAAGAAATGCGCAGATTTAGTAAGGCGATCAACCATAACCCATATAGAGTCATGATTACGTGATGTTCTGGGTAATTTAGTGATGAAATTCATAGAGATCTGATCCCATTTCCACATGGGAATCTCAGGTTATTGCAATAACCCAGAAGGTCGTTGATGTTCAGCCTTAACTTTAAGACATGTTAAGCATCGATCCACGTATTCAGCTATGTGTTTCTTCATTCCAGGCCACCAGTAAAAATCTTTAAGATCTTTATACATTTTATCAGCACCTGGATGAATACAATACCTGGATTTGTGCGCCTCATCCAAGATGATTGTTCTAGAGTTACCGAATAAAGGAACCCAAATTCGGCTTTTGAAATACAGCACTCCGTCAGCCTTGGTATCAAGTTTCTTGTCTAATCCCCTCAGTCCTTCAGCAGAATAGTTCGTTGCTTGTAAAGCTTGTTGCTGAGCTTCTTTAATCTGAGGAATTAGACTAGTTTGAATAGTCATCCCTAACGCTTTCACACGTAAAGGTTTGACTCGTTCCTTGCAACTCAAGGCATCGGCTACGACATTCGCTTTACCTGGATGATAACGAATTTCACAGTCATAGTCATTTAAAAGTTCTACCCACCGCCTTGATGTGTTGCAAAACACATATGTTTTTCTATTTGTTTTTAATTGATTTTTGTACAGTTTTATTCAATTTTAGAGTCGATTGATGCTGGTTCTTCACATTTCTACAAACTGTTGCCTGCAGGTAATAAACATGTTATTTTGGCATAAAAGATCAAGAAAACGAGCTCCCGGGTGGACGAGAACGAACTGAAGATCAAAGGAAGAAGAATTCTGGAAATTCTCTCTGTCGCGTAACGCGACACATACAGAAAACCCTGTCGCGTAGCGCGACAGGTGGAAAAGACAAAATTACCCTTTTTAATGATTGCGGGTTTGACCCGACTAATTTGTCGGGTAGTGGGTACCCTCGCGTAGCGCGAAGGGTTCTGAGAAGCCTGTCGCGTAGCGCGACAGGGTTAAAATTCCTGAATTTCAAGTTTAAGGTTTTGAAACGGCTGGAGGCTATTGAATTGGATTTTGGACGATCAGAGACAACTTGGGAGGCGACTAGAAGCAAGGATACAAGATTGGAGTCGATTTGGACCATCGGGAAGACTTAGACGAGTGATCCGAAGGGTGTAACGTGACCGGTTCTTTTTCCCTTCTTGTTATTCTCTTTTGACTGATGTTTGATATGTGTTTTGACATTACTTATCATAGTTTATCTAGTATGATTTGTGGTTAAACATTCTAGACTACCTAGGGTTTTACGAATATGCATGTTTGATGTTGATAACGATTGATTGTGGAACAATTTTGGATTTTTAATGTTTTAATGATTCGGTTTTGATTATTGGATGTGTGTGAATGTTTATGATGTTTATGATTGAGTTATTGTTTCCTCATATGCTTTGGCGAATGTCTTTCGTGTAATGAGCATGTGCTAGGTCATTTACTTGGTGTTTATGATTTGTGGATGTGTTACTAGACGTAGTAATTCATAGGAACAATAATTAGGTCATAAATGAATTGAATGTTTAACTAAATTCAATAGCCGTGAGGTGAGGGTTTGTTAGTGTGTCTTGCGTGTTTGAAAACTAGTTAAAGTCTTTGTGAAAAGACTAAGATTAGGTTAATTAAACATAGTCTTGTACGCTAAATCTAAGATGAATTTCCTTATTATCCCTTGCATTTGATGTATTGAAACTATCGTTTCCGTGAGGTAGATGGTTTTTGGGATAAACCATTGATGGGTTGGTTAACTTGTGAGAGTAATTAATCTAAACCGGTGTTTAAGATACTTGTAGGCATTTTAGTTGAAATCTTTAAAAAGGGTTAAAGAATATCTAATCTGTTAGTGAGCTAATATTCAAAGATCCCGGTTCCACAACAAGTTCCAAGATCAATCTAAACACGTTAGACATGTATAAAGTAAACCCTAGGTAGTCTTTTCATCATTAGTGAGTTTTTAGTTGCACTTTCTCATTTGAGTCTTAATTCGGTTTTCAGAATTTTATTAATTTCAGTTTAATTAGTTATTTACAAAACCCCCCCTTTAAAACAATTAATTAAAATTAAGTCTTTTGTATAGATAAGTCCTTGAGACTGTTTTGCATTTTCTATAGGAGTCTGTGGGTTCGATATCCGGACTTGCTTTTCTGTACTACTTCTCGAGAGGTTCACTTGCCTGTTAGTAGTTTAGTTTAGAGATTCTAGAGTATTACTTAGTGTCTAGGTTAGTTTTGATTTTTATTAGTTTTAATTAAACTACTTTGAACACATCAAGTTTTTGGCGCCGTTGCCGGGGACTTCTTAGTCGATTGTGCAGTTTAGTTCTTGTTTCTTATCTGTGCATAGTTGTTTTTTTTATTTTAGTGTTATTTTGTTTTGTTTTATTTCTTTCTGATTCATTTTTATTTCGTTTGCAGGTTTGGTAGTGTATGCCACACCTACGTTCACACAGACTGCCACTTGAGCTTTCTTTGCCTTCAAGGAGCGATTCACGGGACTTTTCCGAGTGTTCTACGAGCAAGGTAAGTGCTTCTACACCCATCTCTGCTGATTCTTCTGAGCACACACCACCGTCTTCTTCTTCTTCTACTCATTCTAGTCCTCGTGTGCACTTCGTTCCACCCATGGCTGAGCGTCGCACGGTTCACCAGCAGGCCAGTACAGGTTTCACGGGACTTAATAATCCCATCACTGTGCCAAATATCACGAATGAAAATTCGTGGCAGATTCCTTCGTATATCATGACAGCTATTAATAACTCTCAGTTTAATGGCCGTGATGATGAGGATGCTCCAGCACACATAGCTCGCCTCACTCGCATCTGTGGTACCTTCAATCTTCAAGGTGCCACTGAAGATGCCATTTTCTTGCAGCTATTTCCTTTTTCTCTTGCGGGTAGGGCTGCCACTTGGCTCGATTCGCATGCACCTGGATCTTTCACTACTTGGGGCAGTCTTAGGGATGCATTCCTTAAGAAGTACTTTCCACCTGCCAAGGCAGCTCGCCTTCGTGATGAGATCCACTCTTTTCGTATGGCACCTGATGAGCCATACTACCTTGCTTGGGAGAGATTCCAAATTTGCTTAGCAGATGCTCCCAGCATGGTCTCTCTGATTGGGCCCTTGTAGAGAAATTCTACAATGGTCTAACTTATGAGACCCGGGCTCGTTTTGACACTTCTGCAGGTGGTCATCTTATGGGAAAGAGGGATGTTGCTGAGTGTACTGATATGTTTGAGAGCTTTGCTCAGGTTGAGTATGAGCAGCGATCTGCTAATAGGAATTCAAATCCTGTTTCTAGTTCATCCTCTTCCACGAGAGGAGTTCACCACGTTAATGTGGATACTAGTGTGGCAGCTGCTCTCGAGGCCTTGTCGAGGGATGTGAAGGAGTTGAAGATGAAGGTGGATAGGTGTGAGATTTGTAGGGGTGGCCATGCCACATCTGAGTGTTTGGTGGTCAACCAGGAGCAGGTTGACTATTTAGGGGGTCAAGGCAGGGGTAACACGAACCCTTTCAATAATTCCTACAATCAAAATTGGAGGAACCACCCAAATTTTAATTGGCGCTCTTCCGGTCATCCCCCTGGTTTCCAATCTGGGTCATCTCATAACCAGGGGCAGGGTCATTCTTCGGTTAGTCATCCGAGTCATACACCGGGGGCGGGTAGCAGTAGTAGTGGTGGTAGTTCTGGAGGTAGCATGAGTAAGATTGAGGAGTTACTGACCCAGTTGGTTGCTAAGGATGCCAATACTCAGAAAACCCTTGCTGAGCATGACATTCTTTTGAAAAACCAACAATCTGCTTTTCTTGATCTTCGAAGATCTGTTGGTGATATTGCTAAGCGTTTGGATGAGAGGCCCCAAGGCCAGTTTTCGGGCAACACTCAGCCTAATCCAAACGCTCATGTGAAAGCAGTGACTACTAGGAGTGGTCGAGGGGGTGTGAGTGTAAAGCCACCGGTTAAGGTAGATGATGAGAAACCGGTGGATGAGGAGATTGAGATGGAGACTCCTGGGGGGGTACACATGAGGCCAGTCCCAGCAAGTACAGTGCCGACCAGTGAGTCTCCTGTAGTAGTCCTGGTTGAGAAGAAACCGGTTGAGGTTAGGCCGAGTCCTAAGATTGATCATTCACGACTTCCTTACCTTGCTCGCTTAGCTCACCAAAAGCATGCTAAGGAGTATGGTCATTTTCTTGACATGTTCAAACAGTTGAAGATTAATCTTCCGTTTATTGAGGCTCTTCAGCATATGCCCAAGTATACCAAATTTCTTAAGGATTTGTTGAAGAGAAAGGATCGGCTAGGGGAACTTTCTAATGTTCCATTGAGCGGTGGGTGTTCTGCGGTGATTCTGAACAAGCTACCGGAGAAATTGACAGATCCTGGGATCTTTACAATCCCATGTTTGTTTGGTAGTGACACTCAGAGGCACGTGTTGGCAGATTCAGGTGCTAGCATCAATTTGATGCCCTATTCTTTGTACGAGAAGCTAGCACTTGGTGAACTTATGCCTACGCGCATGACATTGTCCCTTGCTGACCGAACGGTCAAGTGTCCACGGGGTATTGTTGAGAACCTGTTGGTGAAGGTGGACAAATTTGTGTTCCCCGTGGACTTTGTGATTCTTGACATGGAGGCCGATGAGAGTGTGCCTATCATTCTAGGCCGTCCATTCTTGAGGACCGCCAAGGCCGTCATTGATGTGTTTGATGGGAAGCTCACTCTTAGAGTGGGTGATGAGACTGTCACATTTGAGGTTGTGAAGTCTAAGAGGCATCCCGATGATCATGATGACTTTAGTGGCCCATGTCATTCTGTGTACTTCATAAATTCTTTCATGTCACACGTAGATAGGTGTCTTGAGTATGTGTGCGGGGCTGATTTGGTAGTTGAGAGGAGTGAGGAGGAGTGTGAGATTGTTGATGAGGGTGTAGGTGTTATTTCTGATGTGTTAGAGATTGATGAGTTGAGGGAGGAGAGTAAGAAGCCCTCTGTTGAGTCACCACCTGCCCTAGAGCTTAAGGTCTTACCATCCCATTTAGAGTATGCCTTTCTAGGAGAGGATTCCACTTTACCTGTTGTCATTTCATCTAGGTTAAGTGAGGAGGAGAAGAAGAGATTGGTAGGTGTGCTGAGGATGTATAAGGGGGGCTATTGCTTGGAGACTCTCCGATATCCAAGGCATTAGTCCTGCTCATTGCACACACAGGATACTCATGAAGGATGAGTATAAACCGGTAGTCCAACCTCAGAGGCGTTTAAATCCCAATATGCAAGAGATTGTGAAGAAGGAGGTGTTGAAGTTGATGGATGCGGGCTTGATTTATCCTATCTCGGATTCATCATGGGTGAGCCCTACTCAGGTTGTCCCTAAAAAGGGATGGATGACAGTCATCACGAATGAGAAAAATGAGCTCATTCCTTCTCGCACTGTCACAGGGTGGCGAGTTTGCATCGACTATAGGTAACTTAACGATGCCACCCGGAAGGATCATTTTCCCCTTCCTTTCATTGACCAGATGTTGGAGAGATTGGCGGGACAACAGTTCTATTGCTTCTTAGATGGCTTTTCTGGGTATTTCCAGATCCCCATTGCACCGGAGGATCAGGAAAAGACCACATTCACGTGCCCCTATGGCACCTATGCTTACCGTCGCATGCCATTCGGGTTATGCAATGCTCCTGCCACATTTCAAAGGTGCATGGTAGCCATCTTTCAAGACATGATTGAATCATCCATGGAGGTGTTTATGGATGACTTCTCGGTTTATGGTGACTCATTTAATCAATGCTTGGCGAATCTTGAGAAGATGTTGAAGAGGTGCGTAGAGACGAAGTTGATGCTTAATTGGGAGAAGTGTCACTTCATGGTGACCGAGGGGATAGTTCTAGGTCATAAGATTTCGAGAGTGGGTATAGAGGTAGACCAAGCGAAGATAGAGACTATAAGTAAACCCCCACCACCTTCAAGTGTTAAAGCCATTAGGAGTTTTCTTGGTCACGCGGGTTTTTATAGGCGATTTATTAAGGATTTTTCCAAAATCACTAGGCATATGACCCATCTTCTAGAGAAAGATACCCCATTCGTGTTTGATGAGGAATGCATGAAGGCATTCAAATTTTTGAAGGAGAGGCTTGTGAGTGCTCCTATTTTGGTTGCCCCCTATTGGTGCTTGCCCTTTGAGCTCATGTGTGATGCTAGTGACCAAGCCGTTGGGGCAGTCTTGGGGCAAAGAAGAGAGAAGCATTTTCACCCAATATACTATGCTAGCAAAACTCTCAATGATGCTCAAGAGAACTACACTACTACCGAGAAGGAGCTTCTTGCGGTAGTGTTTGCTTTTGACAAATTCCGGTCTTACCTAGTGCTTTCAAAGACCACCGTTTTCACAGATCACTCGCCTTTGAGGTTTCTTTTTGCAAAGAAAGATGCAAAACCTCGTCTCATTAGGTGGATTCTTTTGTTGTCGGAATTTGACATTGAGATTAAAGATAAGAAAGGGGCTGAAAATGTGGCGGCCGATCATCTTTCCCGGTTGGAGGACCCGGAGAGAAGTAAGATTCGTGAGGAGGAGATTGGCGATAGGTTCCCTCACGAGATGATCGACTTTGTAGAGGCTGAGAAGCAAGGAATTCCATGGTTCACCGACTTGGCAAATTTCCTTGCTCATGGAGTAGTGATTGAAGGGATGACTTCTCAACAAAAGAAGAAGTTCTTTAGAGATGCGGGTAAATATGTTTGGGATGACCCGTATCTTTATCGTGTGGGAGGTGATAGGATTCTTAGGAGGTGTGTGAGTAGAAAGGAGGGCCTTGATATTCTAAGACATTGCCATGAAGGCTTGACGGGTGGACACCATGGACATCATTCCACAACCCAAAAGGTCTTCGATTGTGGATTTTATTCGCCTTCGGTGGTGAAGGATGCACTCGAGTTTGTGAAGAAGTGTGATCCTTGCCAATGCACCGGGAACATCTCCTTTAAAGATGAGATGCCTCAAAACCCGATTCAAGTGTTAGAGGTTTTTGATGTTTGGGGCATCGATTTTGTTGAACCTTTCCCTTTGTCCAAAGGGAATAGGTATATACTCGTGGCCATAGATTATGTCTCAAAGTGGGTAAAGGCTCAAGCCTTACCTACAAATGATGCCCGAGTAGTTCTCAAGTTCCTTAAGAAGTTGTTTAGTAGGTTTGGAACTACTAGAGCTTTAATAAGTGACCGTGGCACACACTTTTGTAACACCATGTTAGAAAAGGCACTACAAATCTACGGTGTCACTCATCGTTTAGCGACCGCTTACCATCCTCAAACAAGCGGTCAAGTGGAGAATGCAAACCGAGGGGTAAAAAGGATACTTGAGAAGACCGTAGGGAAGAGTCGGAAGGATTGGTCCGACAAGTTAGACGATGCATTGTGGGCGTTTAGAACGGCTTACAAGACACCTTTAGGAACCACACCATACATGGTCGTCTATGGCAAAGCATGCCATCTTCCCGTTGAATAGGAACATAGAGCCCTTTGGGCTCTCAAGACAGTCAACCTTGATCTTACCGAGGCGGGTAGGAAGAGGTATTTCCAAATTCATGAGTTAGAAGCCCTTCGTGATGCGGTTTATGCACGTTCATTGAGCATTAAAGAGAAAACCAAATCATTGCATGATAGGAGGTTGAAGGGTTTGAAAGAATTTAAGAAGGGAGATCGGGTTTTGCTTTACAATTCCCGATTGAAATTGTTTGGAGGAAAGTTGAAGTCCAAGTGGACGGGTCCATATGTGGTTGAAGAGGTTTTTCCATATGGAACCGTTGAGTTACAAAACGAAGTTGATGGAAACACTTGGAAAGTGAATGGTCATAGATTGAAACATTACATCGAAGGACCGATTGATGAGGATGAGGAGGGGGAAGAGATCCTCCTAGAGAAACCCGAATGAAGAAAATATTGAGGGGTTCTTGGGATGAAACCCAAGTGTAAAGTGTGTAAATGGTAGGTTTTAGAGTTTTTTTATGCATTTTTGGTGTGATTTTCGTATTTATTTTCTGTTTTTCGTTTTCGTTTTTGTGTGTTTTCTTGAGTTTTGCAGGTGTTTAATCATTTTTGAAGCATGAAAGATGGAATTGAGCTACCTGGTATGAAAATGAAAGAAACTCTCTGGAAATTTGACCCCGTCGCGTCACACGACACCCAGGGACCAAGTTGTCGCGCTACACTACAGATTTGGTCAAACGCGCGGGTCAACAAGTTGTCGCGCTACGCGACAACCTTTTGGTTACCTGTCGCGCTACGCGACGCGTCCCCAGATCGGTTTTTATCTTTTTCAAGCCCTAGATTTCAGATTTAACCCTATTTTCTCCATCTAAAACCCGTCGCCTTCTTCCCCTTCACCACCATTTTCACTTTCTACCACCATTTTCCACCAATTTCACCACTTAAAACCATCAACCATCAACCCCAACTTCGATTTCACCCATTTCCTCCACCATTTCAACCCCATTTCACCATTTTCACCATTTTACCATCTCCATCCTCCATTTACGGGTCCAAGAAAGAACACGAGGGTTTTGCTTCAAAGCCTAAATTTTTCTTCTTAATCTCGTTGTATAAGTCGATTCTAAGGTAATGTGACTAACTATTTCCAATTTTTCTTACACTTTGATAACTTTCTGTCAATTTTTAGTTTTAACCTAGGTTTAGATTTTTAGTTTTGAAGGTTTTGTGTTGATTCTAGTGTAGTTTTAGTTTTTTTAATCTTGTTGAATGCTTCTAGGTTTCCCATTGTGGTTAAAATTGTTGTATGAGGTCCAAGAACCATAGATTGGAGTTTGGGTTAAAGCTTAAAATTGAAATTGGTTCCTTTGATCTTGAAATGTTTAACAAACTGGTTTTTGTAATGAAATTTGAGAAGATGATGTTCAATTAAGTTTTTAAAAATCAGTTTGTAGGATGGTTTGTATATGGGCTTGTTCTTGGAACCTAAATGATATTGTTGTGTAACCGCGAATGAAATGCTATACGGTTACAATTCTTGGTTTCCTTATTAACTTGGCAGTTTGTGTTTGATTTTGATGTTGTTTCAGGATGTCTGGAGCAAGCTCATCAGGTGCAGGGGGAAAAAGAAGAAGGGGACCAGTTCCAAGACCCCGAGGAGAACCCAGTTCCCCAGTCCAACCACAAAGGGATGAAAGGACGATCCGATATCTTGAAGCTGAGCGGATACCAGTCATAAAAACCAGAAGACTGAAGGACCACACCCTCCTAATGTTTGAAATGGGCACTTTTGAGAGCGGCAGGCTTGATAGGTTTGTATCTCTAGAACTCCTACACCATAGAAATATCAATTGGGAGTTAGTTGACCAATTAGGCCAGAGAGACAGGTTGGAGAGGCTATTAAGGCCCAAGTGGAGGCGGGTATTAGCATGTGATTGGCCTCAATATAAGGAATTGACCATAGAGTTTCACTCCACCTTTATGTATGATGATTCGGAGTTTAAGTCCTTGGATGCTATTTCTTTCTCGTTAGGGAGGCGGGTTTATGAGATGTCCATTCCACAGTTTGCTGTTGTTTGTGGTTTTTATACTGAGGACGAGGTCCTATCCCCTGATTTTGTGCAGTCTTTGAGGGGAGCCACCAAGAAGGACAGAGATTTCTGTCTTTCTGAGGTGGATTTGAGTGAGTTCTGGGCCACGATTGCTGATGCCCCGTTTTCCACCAGTATGCTAGAATCGAACATCAGAGATCCCTTGTTGAGATATATTCATAGGGTTTTAGCATGTACTGTCATAGGTAGGAGTTCAGGGGAAGAAAAGGTCAACTGGATTGACCTTTTCTGTTTGTATTGTATGGTGACTGGAAGAGAGGCGAATGTGGCATGTGTGTTGGCCACTTCTTTAGCTAGAGCTAGGAGGGGAGGAGGACGAGCTAGATTAGATATGGGCCCATATATATACCGGATACCGGAATATTTGGGAGTTTTTGATAGATATCGTCCTGACTTGATGATCTTAGGACCGTTGACCACACCTATAGACTTGAGGGATTTGCAGAGAGCAGGGATTGTGGAGAGAGATAACCCACCAAGGTGGGCTGGATTTATGGTTGGGCCTCAGGTGATGCCTCCACAGGGGACACCTGCAGCAGATGCAGTCATGGGTTCGATCCCAACTCACAGGCAGAGGCCTGTTTTTACGAGAGATTACCCACCGAGACAGTACCCACTCCGGGAGCCCATCCCTGACCCACTTACATTGGAATCTTTATGTCACAGGATGGATGGGTACCACAATCAGTACCGAGATTGAAGGGAACATGATCAGAAGAGGCAGGAGGATGCTATGAGGTATTTGATGACCTCTCTTCACATCGACATACCAGAGTTTTATAGGGCCCCTGAAGAGCATGATGGTGGAGAGGATGAAGACTAAGTGTGAGGAGGTGTTAGTAGGTTTATCCGCTGCAGTTGGTCTGTTATTATTGAACATTTGTACCTTTTGACATTTGTGGTTGGGTTGGCCAAGGGTTGGTGGATTTTTAACTCATTTTGGTTGTGGTTTATTACTGTATTTGAACTTATGGTTGATTATCTTGATCTTTGTTGTGCTTGTTTCATATGGTTGTTTATGGCTTGTGGAGCAATTTGTAGAAGTGAGGAGCTTAAGTGGAAAGACTGGCACATGACAGTTTTCTTCTTAACCAGCTAAGTCATTTTCATTTTTAACATTCTTTTTCCTTTTAACTTCTTTTGGGTTTCCTTTTTCTCTACATTGGGGACAATGTATAATTGAAGTGTGAGGATGGGAAATTTAGGTCAGTTAATTTTGTTTTTAGTTTAATTTTGCTTTATTAGTAGTTTTTGAGTCAAAATTTTTGTTTTACATCTTTAGCTTATTTCTTTTTGTTCCTTGTTTAAATTTGGTTGCAAAAAGTATGATGGGAAATGATAGAAAGGTTGGTTTTTATGGTTTCAAGCATGGTTAACTAGTTGGTTTGGGTCTATGCTTTGGTCATGGGATGTGTAGGTAGGCTCAACTGATTATATTTGTCCCGTAGGATTGGTATAATTTCACTTAAATGCATGAATTTCATGGGAAACATCTTTGGGAGTTTGGAATTAATGAAACTGTTTTCTAGTCATAAATGAATCTTTGCATAATTGTCACACCCCGAGCCGGCGGGATAGGATCGATTGTCCCGACGGGCGGAAGGTTCCCGGGGCGCGATATCGTGAGTGATAATCGTGATGATCAGATTGTTTTCATTGCACATGATATAAATGAGAAATGCTAAACATAATAGAATTACAAAGTTAAATTACATCAGTATTGTTTATAATTTAACAATGTAAATCTATCATCAACATCATAAATTTCTATCTTGTATTTACACAAGATATACAAAATAATTTGTATAATGATGTCTTCAAGAGTATGCAGGTCCAAAATGCTAAGCCTTCTATCTGAAGTCCTAGTCCAAAAGGAATAACTCCTTAGTTGACCTGTTCGTCACCTGAGAAGTCATGCAAAAGATCAAGTCAACACATGGTTGGTGAGTTCATATAGTTTAGTGATTTGAAAATGATTTGAAAACCTCTTTCGGTAAAGACCCTAACCTCATTAACTCCACATGTAATATCCACATCGGTATGCTTATATATAGGGCATATGTTAGGGACAAGCCCTAGCCAACATCCCACCACATACTAATATGCATATGACACTGTTGTTAATGATAATTAAGCATTTTTACCCAACACTTCTGATTTAGATTATGATCTCCAAAACTTGATTTGCCTTTGATTCTTCTGAGTTCGTCATAGATACATGATTTTCCCCAAAAGTCAATGATAGAAATAAAGAGTTGAATATTTTATTAAATAATTAAATAAAACATTTAAATACAACTAAGACATGATGATTGGGCATTATTTCACTCAATCAATTAGACTTAGTTGTTGGTGGTTGTCCAAGTTGTAACCTCTCACACGTGACCCATACCAGGCATAACTCACAAGGAGTATACCTGGGCGTGACGGGATTTTAATGATGCCCGTACAGCCTGACCCAATGGTCTTCTGTACTTGAAGGGACTTTACGGATATCCTTTGATTCTTGATCTCTTTGATTCTCTTGATTTGACTTTGATATTGATATCATTTGATAGTTAACGTTGTTGCCCGTATAGCCTGACTACAAAAGTCTTCTATACCTGAAGGGACTTTATATGTGTGTTACACGTGGTCTTGATTCCATATACAACTGACATCCACCTTGACTTGAGTATAAATGAGTTCATTAGATCATAATGATTTCATTATTTCAATGATTCACACACATTTATGATTTCTGATTCCTTGAGTCTCTTGATTTTGATCTTTTGAATTTCCATGATCCACAATGATATTTGATTCTTGATTATGATTATTTGTTTTCTGATCTCACACAGTATTAGATTCCCTTTGAATATGATCTTCTGATTTAGTTCCTCAGATTTCACTTTGAATTTAGATTCTTGAATTTGAACTTGAAGGACTAAGGGTTTGATTTGAGTTTAGAATTAAAGTATTACTCATAAGAGTAATTTAATTTAACTTGATAACTTGATCTGTTTAATAATTTCCTAGACAGGAGTCTAGGAGTATCAACAACATATATATGTAAAAACATATAATAAATAAAAGTATTTAAATAAACAGTTTAAATAAAAACAGTTTACGCATGCTTTTCAGCCCCGCGTTTTAAAACAAAATGTTAGAAAAGAGGCAATGAACTCACCTGTGTTGCTGTGCAAATGATTCACGAAAGATAATGCGCGCTCTTTAACTGTTGCTTATGTATCTTTGGCACCTGAGTTGTTTTAAGAGAATTCGAATACAATAAGTATGTATAAAAACGTTGTAACTAGGGTTTGGTCTCGGTGTGCAACTAGGTGTCCTAAATTACTAGTGCGTATCTATGACTCCTTCTAACTTAACCTAACTTATTACCCAGCAGTAACCTTAATCCCACATAACTAATTAGAAACTTTAAATAAGAACATTTTCAAAATTGTTCATTTCAAGTTAAACATTTATTTATAAAAATCATTTATTTAATTTAATAGGATTTTATAAGTCAATTATCTTTATTAAAACATAATTTATTTAAATAAAAAGCATGATTAATATGATGGGCTTGTGTTAAGCCCATTGGGCCAACTTTGGCCCAACATTAATCCTTGATCCATATAAACGATTTCTTTCTAGCTCATTGATCAACTATCCTTGATAGTTTAAATACCATCTTGGTTAGTCACACATTTATCGACAACCGATGATCTAGGTGTTAACACTTATGTCAACCCATACCCTTATGCTTGTTTTGATTTTCCCTGGTTGATAAGAAATTTTATGTTCTATTATTAAGAATGGGTGTTGATTTCATACAAGGAACCCTAAGATCCCATGCATGCTTTCACGTACCAATCCCATGCACACACACATGTGATTCAAACCCTTCCCAACTCTAGTTCTCATGACCAACCCCCTTCATGATTCGTGAAAGAAAATGGGCCGACAGGGTGCATTGGGCCGACATAGACAGGATTGGGCCTAAGGAGTTTGGGCCGAAAGGTGGTAGGCTGTATGAGGCTAAACCCGAATAGACATGGCCGAATGACATGATGTCGGAGGAGAGACCCCGACCGAATAGACGAAGTCGAATAGCTATTGATGTCGAGCGAATGGGTCCCTCCGAATGTGAGCAGGTCGATTGTAGATCCTTGCCGACTGAGCTTGACCCGAATGAGGGAGGTGGCGCATGTCTAGCATCGAATGGGGTAGAGCCGACCGAATAAGGATTAGGCGATCGAATGAACCAGATGGCCGACTGAACTAGTGGGGCCGAATGATGGTTGGTGACAGAATGAGTTGGTCGAATGGGGACTAACGGCGAATGGAGCCCAATCGATCGAATGTGACAGGAGCGAAAGAGGAACCTTTCCATTCGGCGAATGAGATGGGATACCCTTTCGGCGAATGAGGACTTATCCTCATTCGGTGGGCTGGTCAGGTGGCCATTCGGCCTGTCGAGCAAATGCCATGGCAGCCAAGGTTTTCGATTAGAACGACTGGATATTGAACCAAGGCTTGATCCTACATAATTTTAGTGTATGAGTGAGTGATTTCCCTAAGTTTTAAAAGGGTTTAATCGGCCAAAAAGGTGGGTTCAAGATTAGGGTTTTCAAAACCCTTAAACGCACAAAAACTTGATCTTTACCTCGATTTGGCTGGATAGGACCTTAGATCGGTTGTACTTTCGTGATCTACAAGTGATGGTGGTGATTTTGACACCAAGAACACACTAAATGGTTGAGAATACAACTAGAAATCTTAGAGAGAAGATGAAAACTTTAGAGAGAGAGAGAGATGAACGTGAATGAGGGTGTGGTGGCTGGTTGGTGATGGTAGTTGGGGATTTAATTGCCTCATTAAATGAGGGTAAATACCCGGGTATGTTCGGGTTCGCGTGGTTTTGCGTAAAAACGTCGGTTTCTCGTCGTTTTCGTTACGAAACGACTCGATTATAAAAATAGAATTTAGAAAATTATTTTAGGTTGTGATTCCTAATAAATTAACTAAATATCTTTTATTTATTTTAAAATTTTCAGAAATAATTAATTAGCGTTTAAATCGAATCGCGCGGTCATCGCGCGTATTTGTTCGAATCCTCACCCGACCAAACACGACGATAACTACACTTTTCAATATTGTTTTCTAATTATTGAATATCATTCAGAACGTTAAACTTTCAGAGTTATTCGTACAGATCGTCACCTATACGAATAATTCGTCGGTTTAGCATTCATGTAACGACATTCGTGCTGTTTTGTCCTGTAAAGCCTCACATACGTTTATACATAATAAAATCCTAACAAATAAATCACATGATGGTTCTGTGTTGCCAGATAATTATCTGACTCAAGAACCATTTATCTGAACTTGTTTCTCTGAAATGGTTCTGAATTCACTGTTTTGATAACATGAAATGATACTGAAACTTAACATGAATATGAAATACACTGAATTACATAAGGTTTGTACCTGATTCCTGTTCACCTACTGTTTACGATCACTGTTCCGGTGACGGTTCCGGCACTGATGTTACAGTCTCCCCTTGTTAGAGAAATTTCGTCCCGAAATTTAAGAGTTGTTATCGGGCACAGCTTCCTCTTCAAACAGTTGGGGATTCTTTAACTTCATGTGATCTTCACGTTCCCAAGTAAACTCGGGCCCGCGTCTTGAATTCCAACGAACCTTTACAATCGGAATACGGCTTCGCCTCAGTTGTTTGACTTTGCGATCCATCATCTCTAAAGGTTCCTCGATAAAGTGTAACTGTTCATCCACTTGAATTTCTTCAACCGGAATGACGAGTGATTCGTCAACAAGGCATTTCTTTAAATTTGAGACATGAAACACGTCATTCACGCCACTGAGTTCATCAGGTAATCTCAGTCTATACGCTACAGGACCAATACGCTCGATGATCTCGAACAGTCCCACGTACCGCGGTGCTAACTTGCCTTTCTTCCCAAAGCGTACAACGCCTTTCCATGGAGAAACCTTCAACATGACACGGTCTCCCACTTGGAATTCCAACGGCTTGCGTCGTTTGTCGGCGTAGCTCTTTTGTCTGCTCCTTGTTGCCGGTAATCTTCTCTGAATCTGAGCAATCTTGTCAGTGGTTTCCTGAATAAGCTCTGGCCCAGTTATGCGATTATCTCCAACTTCAGTCCAACAGATCGGTGATCGGCATTTCCGGCCATAAAGAGCCTCGAATGGTGCACATCTGATACTGCTGTGATAACTGTTATTGTAGGAGAACTCGATCAATGGCAAATGGGAATCCCAATTCCCACCAAAATCTAACACACAGGTTCTTAACATATCCTCCAGGGTTTGGATGGTACGTTCGCTTTGACCATCCGTTTGTGGATGATAAGCTGTACTCAGATTTGACTGTGTCCCTAGGGATTTCTGTAATGATTGCCAGAACCTGGATGTAAATCTGCTGTCTCTATCAGAAATAATAGACAATGGCACACCGTGGCGTACCACTATCTCATTGATGTACAATCTTGCCAGTTTATCCATCGTGAAAGTCTCACGCATCGGCAAGAAGTGAGCAGATTTCGTCAAACGATCAATGATAACCCAGATAGTATCATGACCACTGGAAGTGCGGGGTAGCTTGGTAATGAAATCCATAGCTATTTGTTCCCACTTCCAGAGCGGAATCTCAGGCTGTTCCAGTAAACCAGACGGTCTCTGGTGTTCCGCCTTTACCTTCGCACACGTCAGACACCGACCGACGTACTCGGCTATGTCTTTCTTCATTCCCGGCCACCAATAAAATCCACGCAAGTCTTGATACATTTTATCAGCGCCTGGGTGTACAGAATATTTAGTCTTGTGTGCCTCATCGAAGATAAGTCTTCTCAATTCATCTACCGCCGGGATCCATATACGATCCTGATAGTAGATCATTCCATCAGACTTGGTCTCTAAATGTTTCTCTGCTCCGCAGTCAAGTTCTTTCTTCAAGTTTCCCTTATCAACTGATTCCTGTTGGGCTTGAATGATTTTGTCTTGTAAGCTTGTCTGCACAGTCATCCCCATAGCCCTAACGCGTAGGGGTTTGACACGTTCCTTCCGGCTCAAGGCATCAGCCACAACATTCGCCTTTCCCGGATGGTACTTGATCACACAATCGTAATCATTCAGAAGTTCAACCCAACGGCGTTGTCGCATGTTGAGCTCCTTCTGATCAAAAATATGCTGCAGACTCTTGTGATCAGTAAATATGGTACACTTAGTGCCATATAAGTAATGTCTCCAAATCTTCAGTGCGAAGATTACGGCTCCCAGCTCAAGGTCATGAGTAGTGTAATTCTTCTCATGAATCTTCAACTGTCTTGATGCATAGGCTATGACCTTGTCCCGTTGCATTAGTACGCAACCAAGTCCCTGATGGGATGCATCACAATACACAACAAAGTCATCACATCCTTCTGGGAGAGATAGGATTGGAGCATCACACAATTTCTGTTTCAATGTCTGAAAAACATCTTCTTGTTTCTGCTCCCAGACAAACGGTTCACTCTTCTGAGTTAACTTAGTGAGAGGCAAAGCTATCTTAGAAAAGTTCGAGATGAACCTTCTATAATAACCCGCCAATCCCAGAAAAGACCGTATCTCCGTTGGCGTCCTCGGAGTGTCCCAGTTCTTTATTGCTTCAATCTTGGCAGGGTGTACACGAATTCCCTCGCTGTTGACTACATGACCAAGAAACTGAACTTCTTTTAACCAAAATTCACATTTTGAGAATTTGGCATAAAGTTTCTTTTCCTTCAACAGCTCCAAGATCTTCCTGAGATGTTGCTCGTGCTCTGCTTTGGTCTTGGAATAAATCAGTATGTCATCAATGAAGACAATGACAAACTGATCTAAATACGGCTTGCACACTCGGTTCATGAGATCCATGAAAACCGCTGGTGCATTCATCAATCCAAAAGGCATCACCAGGAATTCGTAATGCCCGTATCTGGTTCGGAAAGCCGTCTTCGGTATGTCTTCGTCTTGAACTCTAAGTTGATGATAACCGGACCGTAGATCGATCTTCGAGAAATACTGAGCTCCTTGCAACTGATCAAACAAGTCATCAATTCTCGGCAATGGATACCGATTCTTGACAGTTAACTTGTTCAATTCTCGATAGTCGATACACATTCTTAACGATCCGTCTTTCTTCTTCACAAACAAGACCGGAGCTCCCCAAGGTGAGTAGCTCGGTCTAATAAATCCCTTATCCAGTAACTCCTGCAACAGGTTCGACAATTCCTGCATCTCCGAAGGTGCTAACCGATATGGAGATTTAGCAACAGGAGTTGCTCCAGGAACTAAGTCGATTCGGAACTCTACCGGTCGCACAGGAGGCAAACCTGGTAGGTCTTCAGGGAATACTTCTGGATACTCTTTTACTACGGGCACGTCTTGAATCTCTTTCTGGGCTTTCTCCTTTTTCACTACATGAGCAAGGAAAGCTACACATTGCTTCTGTAAACACTTGCGTGCCTTTATGCATGAAATGATTTTGACACTTCGTTTTGCTTGATCCCCTCTAACTTCCAACACACTATCATCTGATAATGGAACTCGAAGTAGCTTCTCAGAACAGATGACTTCCACTCGATTAGAAGAAAGCCAATCCATTCCAACAATGATATCAAAACTGCCCAACTCCATCGGTATCAAGTCGATGGAAAATGCATGACCGTTAAGTGTCATTGGGCAATCCCTGTATATTGTACTAACTGTAATCTGTTTTCCGTTAGCTACTTCTATAATGTAAGGGGAATCTAACTGTTCCTCTATAAAATCTAGTTGGCATGCAAAATCGGCAGAGATAAAACTCTGATCCGCACCAGTGTCAAATAGAACAGATGCATAAAAGTCATGTAAGAGGAACGTACCAGTGACCACATTTGGGTCCTGGCGTGCAGCTGGTGCTCCAATAACAAAAGCTCTTCCACGAGGAGCTTGAACTGCCTGTTGTGCCTTCTTCGGACAGTTCTTTGCAAAATGGCCTTGTTCACCACAGTCACAGCTGGTGGAGGAAGTGCTAGAGCAGCATTGTTGACTGCTGGATTTGGTGTTAGTCTGCACTGTTGGATCCAGTGCCCTTTTTCTTCCACAACCCGTGCATTCATAAATCGATTTAATGGACCATGATTAAAGGATGGAAATAATCAGTATGGGTTTAACAGGACAAAAATACTAACAATCTTTTCCAAAGCATTGAATTTCAAAATTGACTCTGTTAAATGTGTAGAAATCATTTTATCCAGCTATGATCCCAGATTTTTGCATAAGTCTTTTTCAGGGACGAAAAAGAGATAAGTGTGGGGATGTGATAAACATGTTATTTTGGCATAAAAGATCAAGAAAACGAGCTCCCGGGTGGACGAGAACGAACTGAAGATCAAAGGAAGAAGAATTCTGGAAATTCTCTCTGTCGCGTAACGCGACACATACAGAAAACCCTGTCGCGTAGCGCGACAGGTGGAAAAGACAAAATTACCCTTTTTAATGATTGCGGGTTTGACCCGACTAATTTGTCGGGTAATGGGTACCCTCGCGTAGCGCGAAGGGTTCTGAGAAGCCTGTCGCGTAGCGCGACAGGGTTAAAATTCCTGAATTTTGAGTTTAAGGTTTTGAAACGGCTGGAGGCTATTGAATTGGATTTTGGACGATCAGAGTCAACTTGGGAGGCGACTAGAAGCAAGGATACAAGATTGGAGTCGATTTGGACCATCAGGAAGCCTTAGAGGAGTGATCCGAAGGGTGTAACGTGACCGGTTCTTTTTCCCTTCTTGTTATTCTCTTTTGACTGATGTTTGATATGTGTTTTGACAATACTTATCATTGTTTATCTAGTATGATTTGTGGTTAAACATTCTAGACTACCTAGGGTTTTACGAATATGCATGTTTGATGTTGATAACGATTGATTGTGGAACAAGTTTGGATTTTTAATGGTTTAATGATTCGGTTTTGATTCTTGTATGTGTGTGAATGTTTATGATGTTTATTGTAACAGCAAGTACCAGAACGTCCGGCAAGTCCGTACGGTACGTGTACTTTCTACAGTAACTATGTGTACTTATACGATTTTAAACAGTACTTGAATTAACAAGATCTTAAATACAAGAAATCGTTGTACGTATTTTCGTATAAACTTAAATACATTAAGTACAACGTACATTTGGAACATTTGTTACATTTATTAAGTGAAAACTTAATTACAGTTAACACAACAAGTCACGAGAAACAACGGTGCTCAAACAATACTCAGAAACATATCGGTTGCGATCTGATATCCACAATTGACAGGAATCAGATGACCGACAAGTCAGTACAAAAACAATGTGAAAACAGGATGTTTAGTTGAGTCCGACAGTGAGGAAACACAATCTAAACACAATTACAGTGTTATTTCAGAATAACGAACTGGCAGTGTGTTTGCGTGAGTGACGATTCACACAAACATATCTGTGAGTTTAGAGTTCTGAAATAATGACTGAAAAGTAGAAAACAAAAGTCAGAAAGCAAAACCATCGTCGTATTCGTTCGGGTGACGATTCGAACGAATTACGCGCGAAGGTGACGCGATCTGACGAAACGAAAACGAAATCACGACACGAACGAAAGTAATTTAATAAAATAAAATAAATAACATTTTACAATTTTGAAACTCATCAAAATAATTAATTTAAACTCTTTTTATTTAAAACCATTTAAATTACGCGTAATTTTCCGGAAACGTAACGAAAACGCGAACCGAGCAACGAAAACGAACCCGAACACCCTCGGGGTATAAAAACACTTAAATGAGTCAAAATTACTCATTCTCCACTTCACCTTCCTCACCAAAACCTCCAAACCCGGTTTTGAAAACCCTCATCACCTCCAATCTTCTCTCTTCCATAACTTCCTCATTTCTTCACCAAATTCGTCCATTCTTGAACCTACTTGAAGCTCTCAACCTCTACTACACGAAAGTACAACTGATCTGGAACGAAAACCACTAAAAATCAAGGTATGGTGCTGCAAAGTTGTCGAAAACTAGGGTTTTTGACCCTCCTCTTCATTCTTAACCCTAACCGGGTCTATTTCTTTTTCCCTTCGAGCCCTACACCTTCGAACACAGACCAACATAAACCCTCCATGGAACAACACCACCTGAGTTTGACTTCACCCTGGGCCGAGCTGTAGAGCTCCGAATGACCATGGCCGAATGATCAAACCTCCGACCGAATGACTACCTTCGACCATCTCACTCGCCGAATGTGGACCTCATGCGGCCAACACCTCCTCATTCGATCCTCATACTTCCCCCTCTCATTCGACACCTTCAACCATTCGGCCAAGCAAGCTCAGTCGCCACTTTTTCATTCGCTGGTCTACCTTCCTTCGGCCTATACACAAACACATCCTGCTGAAGCCCTAGAGACCAAGGAACAACAACTGAAAACCTTCTTGGCCCAACATGCAACTAACAGCCCAACGTAATTATTTTCTTGGGCCAGCAAACTTTATTCGGCCCATGGGATTCTGTTTAGGCTCAGTTCACACTACTCCCTTGCTAGTCCATCAAATCTCCCCTGGCCCAGTAGAAATTCGTGGCCCAACCATATTTCCCTCGTCCCATAACCGGCCAATAAATTTAGTAGGCCAGGAACCCTAAAGCCTCATACCAGATAGGCCCAAAGGCCCAAGACCAGTGAATGTATCGGCCCAGCATCACCCACAAGGCCCATTCGTTTTGGATCCAGGCCCAAGGACTTACTTAAGTGTCTTACTGGATCAGCATTTGTTTATTTGGCCCCATTGACTAAGATGGCCCAAACCATTCCCAACAGGCCCAACATCAGGCCCAAATGTATTCTGGATGGCCCAAGATGGGCCCAACCTTGTACTATCCAGGTCCAATGTTATCTTGGCCCAGTTAATCTGTTCCAGCCCATTACCTTTAGTAGGCCCAGTAAATAACCCCAAAAACCTTGTTTGGCCCATGTTTATTAAGTGACTAAGGACAAAATAGGCCCACGATCGATTTCAGCCCAAATGAACCAGGCCCAGGTTGGCCCATGACCTATTTTATTACAGGCCTTGATGGGATTCAAGGGGCCCAGTAAAATCCTCTCTTGGCCCACAGATTTTGGCCCAAGGCCACCATTTAAGGCCAACAGTCCAAATTTTTAGGCCCATCATTGTTTTAGCCCCATTTAGCCAGGCCCAACTTGGCTTATGAGTTATATTAGTGAAGGCCTGAGACAAATCTCAAAGGGCCCAACAAAATCAACCCGAGGCCCACAGAAAACCAATTCAAGGCCTATTTTGAGGCCCATGTCCTCATTTTGGAGCCACTTTGCTAATCCTTTGGCCAACAGCCCATTCTTGGCCCAATCTCAATTTCTACAGCCTTATATGACTCTTGGCCCAACAAATATTACCAAGGCCCACCTTGGGCCCGATAAATTCCTTAGAGGCCCAAAACAAGGCCCACAAGGCTACTTGAACTCTAGCCCTTGTAACTTTTAGCAAGGCCTTTGTATTCCATTAGTCCAAATCAATGTTCCACACTTTCAAATTAGCCTCACCATCCTCAAATGTTCAAGAACTATTCCAAGGCCCATGTATTTGGGCCCAAGGCCCAACTTGCTACACAAAGGCCCAACAAGTAACTTGGTCACAACGTTCGGTCCATATGCCATGATTTAGCTCATATGAGTTCATTACATCTCATAAGATCAAAATAAGATATGTCAAAAGAATGTTTGCCTAATTAATCAATAATTATGCGATAAATGTTCAAAACGTACAAAGTCAACAAAGACGAGTTGGAAACTAAGCACTAAGTCTTTCATTAAAGCAAATGGCATAGAACTAATGACAGGATGATAACTTATAAAGTTATTAACATGAATCAAACATATGGGACCGAACAGGGATCATGACCAAGTCTTACGCGTGTTAGCCAACTTTAGGGCTAACACACATATTTGCACACAAATCCCTACGAAACTTATACTTGCAAGTCTTAACAACGTGAAATCAATACAGGAACGTGAAAATAAACCAAATTACCATACAGAGCGCGTGCAGTCTTTTGTTTAAGCTAAGTCAACTCAACAGCAACAAGGTGAGTTCATTGCCCCTTTTCTAACATTTTGTTTTAAAACGCGGGGCTGAGAAGCATGCGTAAACTGCTTTATGTAAATTGTTTACTTGAATGCTTTATTATGTTTACATGTATAAATGTTATCCTAGACTCATGTTTAGGTAAACTGTTTCAAATCAAAGAACTATTTTCAAAGAACTAAAGATCTCAACAAAGAACTATTTTCAAAGGTCTATTTCAAAGAACTAACGATCTATTTCCAAAGAACTAACGGTCTATTCTCAAAGAACTAACGATCTATTTTCAAAGAACTATTTCAAGAGTGGATGTCAAAGAACTAACGGTCTATTTGGAAGAACTAAGTACAAAGAACTATTTTAAGGGGAAATCTGGGAAATGCTCAAAGATAACATGTGCCAAAGAACTAAAGAACTAAAGAACTATGGACAGTCTAAAGAACTATGAAAGCCTATATATCAAAAGATGTCCTAGCTAGACTGATTGATTATAGGTCACATGTTTGATGAGATTTACAGCTCTCCTTCACTACTAAGTACCTTGATTGACAGACTAGGCTACTCGAGTTGACCATAGGCCCCAATCATTAGGACTTAGATTTTACTAAATGTTTATTTATTTAATTACTTAAACATTTACAACTGTTTATACAATTACTGTGGTTGATCATTTTGTGTGATGAACTTGTGAAATCAACATAGATTTCAATTGATTGTAACACAGGGACAATAACAGAAGAACTGGTGGAATGGTGTTAAGGGTAAAAATGCTTAATTATCATTAACAACAGTGTCATATGCGTATTAGTATGTGGTGGGATAGCGTCTGGGCTTGACCCTTTCAGGATTCCCTATATATAAGCATACCGATATGGATATTACATGTGGAGTTAATGAGGTTAGGGTCTTTACCAAAGGAGGTTTTCAAAACATTTACAATTCACAAAACTATATGAACTCACCAACCATGTGTTGACTTGATCTTTTTGCATGACTTCTCAGGTGACGAACAGGTCAATTAGGAAGTCATTACTTCTGGGCTAGGACTTCATTTAGAAGACTTAGTATTTTTGGACCTGCATACTTTTTGAAGACATCATACACATACCATTTTGTATATCTTGTGTACATTCAAGATAGAAAACTTATGATGTTAATAGTAGATTTACATTGTTAAATTATAAACAATACTGATGTAATTTAACTTTGTAATTCTATCATGTTTAGCATTTCTCATTTATGTATCATGTGCAATATAACAATCTGATCATTTCGATTATCACTCACGATATCGCGCCCCGAGAACTTTCCGCCCGACGGGACAACCGATCCTATCCCGCCGGCTCGGGGTGTGACATTTATGATTGAGTTATTTCCTCATATGCTTTGGCGAATGTCTTTCGTGTAATGAGCATGTGCTAGGTCATTTACTTGGTGTTTATGATTTGTGGATGTGTTACTAGACGTAGTAATTCATAGGAACAATAATTAGGTCATAAATGAATTGAATGTTTAACTAAATTCAATAGCCGTGAGGTGAGGGTTTGTTAGTGTGTCTTGCGTGTTTGAAAACTAGTTAAAGTCTTTGTGAAAAGACTAAGATTAGGTTAATTAAACATAGTCTTGTACGCTAAATCTAAGATGAATTTCCTTATTATCCCTTGCATTTGATGTATTGAAACTATCGTTTCCGTGAGGTAGATGGTTTTTAGGATAAACCATTGATGGGTTGGTTAACTTGTGAGAGTAATTAATCTAAACCGGTGTTTAAGATACTTGTAGGCATTTTAGTTGAAATCTTTAAAAAGGGTTAAAGAATATCTAATCTGTTAGTGAGCTAATATTCAAAGATCCCGGTTCCACAACAAGTTCCAAGATCAATCTAAACACGTTAGACATGTATAAAGTAAACCCTAGGTAGTCTTTTCATCATTAGTGAGTTTTTAGTTGCACTTTCTCATTTGAGTCTTAATTCGGTTTTCAGAATTTTATTAATTTCAGTTTAATTAGTTATTTACAAAACCCCCCCTTTAAAACAATTAATTAAAATTAAGTCTTTTGTATAGATAATTCCTTGAGTCTGTTTTGCATTTTCTATAGGAGTCTGTGGGTTCGATATCCGGACTTGCTTTTCTGTACTACTTCTCGATAGGTTCACTTGCCTGTTAGTAGTTTAGTTTAGAGAGTCTAGAGTATTACTTAGTGTCTAGGTTAGTTTTGATTTTTATTAGTTTTAATTAAACTACTTTGAACACAGCACGCCTCTGTCCCATGTTCAACATTTTCTGATCTAGAATGTGTTGAAGACTTTTATGATCAGTGTATATAATACACTTGGTCCCATATAGATAGTGTCTCCAAATCTTGAGTGCAAACACCACTGCACCAAGTTCTAGATCATGAGTGGTATAGTTCTTCTCATGTACCTTCAATTGTCGAGAAGCGTAAGCAATTACCTTATCATTCTGCATTAAAACACACCCAAGACCTTGACGAGAAGCATCACAATACACTGTGAAATTATCAGTACCTTCCGGTAATGTCAAGATAGGTGCATTGCAGAGTTTGTGTTTCAACAGTTGGAATGCCTCCTCATGTTGGGAATCCCATATAAACGGTTGATTTTTCTGTGTCAATGTGGTCAATGGCAAGGCTATCTTTGAGAAGTTCTTAATGAATCGGCGATAATAACATGCCAGCCCTAAGAACTGACGTATTTCAGTCGGAGTTTGTGGTGTCTCCCATTGTTTCACCGCTTGAATCTTACTGGGATCCACTTGAATACCGTTCTCATTTACAACATGCCCAAGAAATTGAACTTCCCGTAACAGAACTCACACTTGGAAAATTTGGCATATAATTTCTCATGTGCCAAAAGTTCTAAGATTAGTTTCAAGTGTTGAGCATGTTCTTGTTGATTCCGAGAATAAATAAAAATATCATCAATAAACACAATCACAAATTTATCCAGATAAGGTCTACACACTTGATTCATCAGATCCATGAAAACTGCTGGTGCATTTGTTAATCCAAACGGCATTACTAAAAATTCATAATGCCCATATCGAGTTCTAAAAGCAGTTTTAGGAACATCATCATCATGAATACGTAACTGATGATATCCAGATCTTAAATCGATTTAACCTTGGATTTAACCTTGCATTTCAAAAATTAATCAAACTAATCACCTACATTGTCATAATCAAATGGTTTAAACCATTATAATCATGGATATGATTTCATGCAAACCGGGCATTACAACGGATCAAAACAAGGATTTAACCGTTAAAACTTCATGTTCTTTGTTTATAATCAATCCTAGCCATCATCTAGGCAATAATCAACAATCCTAACTATGTCATTAAGTTCAAAATCAATATCTAATCAATCAAAATCAAACTAGAAGGTTAAAAACGAATCATTACCAAAACAGACGGATATCTGCGGTTAAAACAATGATCTGAACTCGTAAACACGTTCTCTGGTGCGATCCACACGATTTGAAAGCTTGAAAATAGTGATTTGATGGTGAAAAGTTCGTCTGGTGTGTGTGTTTGAGCATCTGTGTTCGAGAAGTTTTAAAAATAAACTTCTGCATGCGTTCTGATAAAGAAGATCAACTTATTCCACCGCCTCACCCGTCGCGTACCGCGACGAGGAGCCAAAAAGGGCTTCGCGTACCGCGAAGAAATCCGGGAATCTCAGATATTTTTCATGCATCGCGTACCGCGGAGGACCCTCAACTTAGCCTTCGCGTACTGCGACGAGTCTAGGAGTTCAATACTTAGAAATTTTTCTTCGTTTTTTGATTCCAGGCAATCCAGGACTCCGTTTTGCACACGGTTTTCGCCCACGTTCATCATTTCATCGCATACTATCGATCTGTAATAATTACAATCATTAAATCAACGCGGATTTCTAGAACGACCAAATGTGATCCCGTCATCAATGACGTAATTCTCAACTACAATTGTCATAGTATGGGCTTTATACACGAGATGGTCGTAGGCATGTACGAGTCATGTTGAACTATAAGACTTGTATAACTCCAAAGTATGCTTGGAACCATCATCTTTGGAATGGAAAAACATTTGATCTCTATACGGCCCGTTATTCCTTGCAAAATGGGCGGGTTGTGTGGGGTTAAGTAAGGGGTCAGAACGGGTTCGGGTCAGGATGAGTGCGGGTTAGAACGAGTTTTAAGGTAAATTAATTCGGGTCTAAATGTATTGTTCTTAAAAAACATTAATTTAGTTTAACTTAAGATGTTTTATAAGTAAACAAATAGTCTATTTGGATAATTTTTAGTGATTTTCTCATCAAATATGTTATTAATCATTCTTAAATATTTGAATTCATTGCATTTACATAGTTTTCTGGTTACCCATCTTGACCCGCATTGCGTTTAAGTGCTACACATCTCAACCCATTTAATATTATGATGTTACATATTTCAACCCATTATTACTACAATTGTTTACACAAACTAACCGACTTTCTTTGATTTGGATAAAAATTGTCACCTTTACGGCCGGTACAAACCAATATGGGCCATACAATAGTTGATGCACATGATTTTTTGTTGGTATCATGTATTAATGGTAGGGTGTTGATTTAAAATTCTAGGGTGTCTAGATATCTCAAGCCCTATTTAATTATACAACTAGGGTAAAAACATATTTACACACGTGTTAAATAAATAAATTTTAGAATTATAAATTTTAAATAACATATTATATATTTTTCAAAAATAGTTTTATAAAAAGGTAAAGAATATGACTTATCTTGCAATCATATTATTACAAGAATAAATAGAACTATTATTATTTGATAAAAGAGAGAAACAATTAAAATATAAAAATGTGTCTTACAAATATTTAGTGAAAAGAGACTCAAAATCTAATTTTTTGATGGCTTATAAAGCTAACATATGCCGCTTGAAAACATTTATTTATTTATTTACTAGGTTAGTCGCCCGTGTACGACACGGGCTTGATAAAAAAATATATTAAATAATACGAATTACTAACTAAGATTTAATAATTGTAAAATGATTACGTAAGATAAATTTTTGTTTGTTAAGTTATAAAATGAAGTTAATTTAGAAAATACAGTTAATTTTATTGAGATTGCATAAAGAAATTAATAAATTTGATCCAAATATCAAATTAATTATTTTCATGTAAAAGTGGAAATACATATACACATTAGAGTATTTGGATAGAAAAAATATAATGGTAAAAATAGAAAACGTATTTTAAAATTTGAGACAATTTAATAATTTCAAACAACTCTTTAATTAAGTGAATGAGATAAACATGAAATTAAATAAAATAGAAAACTTTAAAATTTGCGTTCTTACATTAAAGAACAAAATGATATCCCTAGAAAAATAAAAAGAAGGTTGATTTTCATTCTAGTTACAAAACTAAATAGAAATGAAATTTTCAAAATTAAAATTAAACGCATAATCATTAATTTGAATTAATGATAAAAAAGGAAAATCATTGATAAAATTTAATGAAAGAATCAATTATAAAGAATTGATTAATATTGCCTTACTTAAGATGAGAAAAAATTTGGACGGGAAAATATTGCACCACAAGATGACACGTGTACAAAATTGTTTTGATTTATTATATTAGATAGATTTATTATTTAGTATAGATTTATCAAATATGAGACTTCTTTATTTCTATTTATTTTAGGGGATTAAGTTAACTTTTTAAAGTGGGGTACAAAGAACGGACTTTCTAAAGACATTTAAATTGGCCAATTTAAAGGGAAAATGCCCACTAACAAAAAGTCCTTTTCCTTCTTGCAAATTAATTATTTATTATTTATTATTTTATTTTAGTAAAAAATAAGAGAATGAGGGTAGGGTAGGATAGGGTAGGGGTACTAAATCACTTGTTAACAAATGAGAGGATGCACACAATGGAATGCATCAAAGTGGAATTCACTTTTATTAATTTAATAAAAAGTTGGGAATTTCATTTCTCAACCTTTTTATATGGATGTCTGTGTCCTCATATGTTTGTTCTCCACACACATTTTTTTTGTTTAATTTTACCAATTTTCTTAACCAGGGACGATAGTTTTTTAAGTGGTTGGATAAAAGCAATCGCAACAAAACAGAAGAATTTAAGAATCTACTAGCAAAATTACACAAAAAAAATAACATTTTATGTTCACAAAAAAGTAATTTTATTATTACTAACTAACGTTAATAGGGACTTCCTAGTAACCGCAAAAGATTGTTTAAAACGATGACAACTAACCAAAAATTGGATCTTTGCACGACGAAGAATTAGGTTTACCTGATATGTGACAAATGATAAAGTACGATTGCATTCGCAAGGTTTGTGTATCCACACTCGGGTGGAAATTTGTTTTACAAGTTAGATGATATTATTCAAACTTATAACTTGCAAAATAATTTTTTATCAATAACTTTTGATAAAACTTCTAATAATACTACCCTGTCAAAAAAATTAAAATTAAATATCAACCAGTATATAACGATGTATTTTCAAATTATATGCTAGAAGTGTTCATGATCCAATTTTTATGGTTTTTAGCTGGAAACAGAAACCAAACTGTTAATAACGGTTTTTAAATAATAAAAATCAAAATCAAACCAAAAACCAAATTATTTTATACTTTGAAATGAGCTAATTACACTGCAATTTTATGAATTTTTATTCCAAACATACACCAATTTTATGCAATTAAAAATTTTTACACCAAATAAAACTACATAATCGTGTCTGAATATTTCGATTCAATAAGAAATATTGAATAGATGATTTTGTAGAAACACATGATACAATAATATTGGTATATGTTAATATGTACTAACGTAAAAAATTATAATATTCTGACAAGATTTTGTACTAATAGCACAAAGCAAAACAAACAAACAAGATTGTTAACAAGTATATGATTAAGTATATGTGTTGATATATGCAAACATGTACTAATAGCACATATTAGCACATAACAAAACATGCAAACAAAAATGTTAACATTTGTATGATTTTGTACATGTGCTCATATATGATAACATATACTAATAACACATATTAACGCAAAGAAAAATAAGCAAACTTGATTGTTAATAAGTATATGATTATGCATATGTTCAAAAATATGCTAACATGTACTAATAGCACATATTAGCACATGACATAAAGTCAACCGATGGTTTCCTTGAAAATCGTAACTGATAGTGTATCATTTAAATGAAGCGTGATTTTAGCAAATTTGGTTAATGCGAATTCCTTTTATGCCCTTATTTCCATTATAGCAACATATTAACTACAATCTTGCGATTCCTTTTTTTTTTATGACCATTGATGATAACATATTAAATGTTCATATCGTTTCTCATTATTTTTACAAACTATCATTTTGTACAATAACCTTACTCTATATATATATTACACATGGTCTGGTTCAGTTTTTACAACCATTTTTTGAGGAAAAACCATAAACCAAACAATTCATAATGATTTTAAACTTTTGAAATCAACCGACTAAATGTTTTAATAAAAAACCACCAGCAAAACCGAATTGATAACCGGTTTAGGTGGTTTTTCAGTTTGAAAATACCATAAACACTCCTACAAGATGTCTTGCACATATAATTAATTTAATTGTGAAATATGGGCTCGTGGTAACTGATATAAATCAGGGATCTTTATAGAAGCAACATCTCTATTCAATCAAGATAAAGAGAGATTTGTCTTTGTCTCATTCTCCTCAAATCCTACTATGTTGTAGGATTTTACTTGTATATTTATTTGTTTGTTTGAAAGTGATAATCATAGACAAAGTAAAACAAAAAAGTAAGTTGTTTTTACATTTTGTTGTTGATATTAAAGTATTAAACGATAGAATAAATTATGCAATACAAAAGACTTTTATTGTAATTCCAATATCAGTGCAACATAATATGTACAACTTCTAATATTAACACTATATTAATCATATGAAGGATGCTAACAGTTTGTATGGGACAACTTCTAACAGCTTTTAAAAAATGTTAGTATACACACACGTGTCGTTATATCGTTAGTTTGTACACTTTTATAAACAATTTGTTTTGTGCAAGAATCTTATTCTAAAAAAAAAAAAATAGGGTCGTTTAGAGGTTAAAAGCTCAATATGTAAAGTTTGTGTTTGAGCTTGTATGTTAATTTGAAGATGTATTAACCGGAACAATCCCGGACGAACTTCCGATTAACTAATCTCTATGTCATCATTCCTGATTAAGCTCAGCAATGTCAATATACTTACTTTTGGGCTGGAAGATGATTTTAGGGTTTTGTGTGTGTGTATGTGATGATTTCTTCAAGGAATGAGAGAGAGCCCTCTTTTTTTTTCCCTGTGTATATATGTATATATTGTAGTGGGTCCCTCATATCAGTTTGTTATGATTATGAGGGTAATTCCCTTCATTCAAGGCCCACCAATAATTGTTTTTGTATCATCTTTTTCTCATTTTATTATTTGCGAGTCTAAGGTAACGTTTATTGAATATTTTCGGACTTATATTTGTATGCTTGCGTTCATGTACTTGTCTAAATGTTGATTACACATTATTTAACATATAAAGCTAAAAGAGTGATCCTGTGTCACGTCTTCATAATTGTTAAGGATTTCAATTTACGATCGAGCTTGTTTAAACGATACTTGATTCAAGCTTTTAACGAATTGAACTATAGTAACCCACTTTGCTCGACTTGGCTTCACTTGTTGACACCAAATCCTAGCCTCCACTTAGCCTTAGATTAGCTTATTTATAGAGCGAAGCTCGGCTTAACCCTCGTTTTTATCATTAATCAAATAAAAATTAAATGGTTTAAAGTAATAAGTCAATAGTGTAGAAATATGAAATGGAGTGAAACTTGAAAGTTAGTTGCTATTCATTATCATTATCATTTGTCGTTAAGTTTACCAAAAAAGCCCGCAATAGATTTGCTGGTCCTTGATACGTTGGAGACAGATTATCATCTACTAAAGCCAGCCCATATTATGCATTTAGCCACATTGTACCTTTGTACCATTTCATGGTTCAGTTTCACAGTTAATTTTTTCAAACATTTGGTTGGATCGTTTCAAAAGTTTAAAACCGTAAAAATTGGTTTAGTTTATGGTTTTCATCAAAAACCGGACCGTATGTGCGTATGCATATATATATATATATATATAGATGTACGTCTATATGTATAAATATGTATATGTGTAGATTAAATTCAAGTTTTATTAACCATTTAAAAAACAAATAAATTTGAAATTAGTGTAATTAGTTCGTCTTGAACAACCATGTGTAAAGCATTCTCACTAGTTTTTTTGATAAATTCAAATCCAAAACCAAATTTTGGTTTTTTTTTCTTAAACTTGTTTGGTTTCAGTTTTTTTGGTTTTTGGTTTTGGGTTTTGGCTTTGGTTTTTTTTTTTTTTACTTGGGCCTTAAATCTTTTTGCCTAAAAAATATAACCCAAAACATTGTATTTTGACAACAAATATTTATACTATAATAAAGAGGTGGGCAAAAAACCCGGTTTTGGAACCGGGAACTGAACCGGAAGCGGAATCGGTTGTAACCGAACCGGAACCGAAAAAAGCGGAACTTGTTCCACCTTGACCCGGTCAAACCTGAACCGGAACCGGTCAAAAACAGAACCGGAACCGGCCAAAAACCGGAACCGGAACCGGAACCGGTTGTTGACTTTGTTGACCAGAACCGGAACCGTTTGGAACCGGAACCAATTTCAAAAAAAACCGGTTTGCCCATCTCTACTATAATATCAGTTAACATTAAAAATTATATGGGTTTTCGGTATAATGAGTCTAAAAATTAAAAAAAATATATACGTTTTACATATAAATATACGGCTTTACATGTAACAAAGAGGAAAATTTGTATTTTTGTTTTTATCTACAAGTAATTGAAACCAACCAAAAATTTTGATTTTTAGAAACAAATACCAAACATGTCGGTTTCTATTATGGTTCAATTATTTTGGTTTTGGATCGGTTTTATGCACACCCCTTTTAGCTTCTTCATTGATCAGATATATATACGAGAAAAGGGTGTCGTAACATTAAAGCGTAAGCTGTACTTGTAAAATGTAAATATCTTGGATTCTATTATGCTATGATGATTACGATATAAATTATGGTCAAAATCCATTATTTCAATATATTTAAGCTTTCATTCTCTACAAAACAGACATACATGAATATGAAAATCTATATGTACATACATGGTAATACCTTTTATTTCACATGTTACGTAAAAAGTTGCACAAATGGGCCTAGACATGAAACTGATTGTAAGAAAACCTGCCATGTTTATTGTTTAAGACCAAAAAGTTGCACAAATGGGCCTAGACATGAAACTGATTAATAGTGCTCAATTAGTCAATTCTATAATTTAATAAATGGCCCACGGCCAGATGGCTGGTGATTGATGGATGTCAATAGGGCTATAATCGAGCCGAGCCAGGCCTGGATCCATATCGGCTCGTTGATTTTGGAGCCGAGCAGAGCCGAGCCGAGCCAAAAAATCGAGCTCGAGATCTTCCTCTATTCACACATATATATTTAATATAATATACATATACATGTAATTTTTTCCGCATCTCTCTCTTATTTATATGTCATAAAATTTTGTTTTTTCATCCTCTTTCTTTTATAAAATATTAATAATTTTATTATACTTGATTTATAATGAAAATTTACC
This sequence comes from Mikania micrantha, assembly GCA_009363875.1. Taxonomy (NCBI): domain Eukaryota; kingdom Viridiplantae; phylum Streptophyta; class Magnoliopsida; order Asterales; family Asteraceae; genus Mikania; species Mikania micrantha. The sequence goes on from CM018681.1 coordinate 838,834, forward strand.
AATTATAAAACGATATTTTGATATAAAATGATTAATTTACATATTGATAAATATTTTAAGTAATAAGAAGATAATTAAAATCTTTAATCACTATACAAATGATATATGATCTTTTAATTTGTAACAATTGATATTTTTGAAATAACTGACGTTAAAAACTTTACTTTGTATTATATTAATACTAACTTTTATTAATCAATAATATAAAATATAATTTTTGTAATTATTAAAGTTAAAGTACCCAATTTAAAAATAGTGTTAAACATAATGGGCTAAAAGTGTAACTTTTTCTATCATTTTTATTACTTCAGTTTTTTAATAAATTAAAAAACGGTATTTCTTTATAAAAATCTCATTGTTAAAAAACTCAAGTTTATGGTATATTTTATTTTAAAAAAAATCATTTTTTAAGATATCTTGTTTTTTACAAAAATTTTGTTTTTTGAAAATAAATATTTCTTATTTTAAAAACATTTGATTTTAGAAAAATTTGTATTTTATAAAAAAAACTGAAGTGTATTTTATAATTACAAGATAAATAATATATTAGTTATTAGTATTATAATTATTTAATAAGAGAGAGAATATAACAATTATTTAATAGGAAAAATAATTAAGTAAAATAATAATAAACTGACAAGTGACAATAGTTGTGTAGAAATACGACAAGTGACAATAATGGTGTAATAAGATGACAAGCGGCAAAATTGTTACTCTTTCATTAGATAGTGTGTGTGTGTGTGTATATTATAAATCGAGTTGAGCCACGAGCTGAGCCAATGAGTCGAGCCATCATGAATCGAGCTCGAGTCGAGCCAACCCTGGCTCGGGCTCGGCTCGTTTTAAACGAGCTGCTTTCGAGCTGACTTATTTTCGAGCCTTTTTCAAGCGAGCTTTTTTTGAGCAAGTTTCGAGTCGAGCCGCGAGCTTTTTTTAGCGCTAGCTGCCACGTTTAAATTTAGTTTTTTTAAGGACGGTAATCTATAAACATATATACATTTATATTAAATGAACACTATATTTATTAAGTCTAGATTAGGTTTAAGAATTTTTTTATTAAGCTAGAGTTTTCACATGATACAATTCATAAATAATTAGTTTTAAAAAAAATTATGATTTTTTATTATTAGCTTATAAAATGTTATAAACAATTTTTTTAAAAAATAAAGATATATATATATAGATCACGAAGTTACGTATATGTGACTCACGAAGTTTTATATGTAACCTGTTAAGTTATATATATGTAACTCATATGTATAATGTACAAGTTATATATACATAATAATATGATTTACATATACTTTTTTTTTATTTTTGTTAACAATTCTGACATTATAATTAAAAGAAACGATAAACAAACAACAAAAAATAAAATTGATTGATAAAGATTATGATTAGTTTTTTAAGTTTTCATCAAAATGAATGTTTTTGGGAAACTCTCTCCGATATATACAAACAATAAACAACCAACGAAAAATAAAATTGATTGATAATGACTCTGATTAGTTTTTTTAGTTTTCATCAAAATGAAGGTTTTTGCGAAACTCTCTACGATATATGTATGTATGTATGTATAAACACTAGTTTGTACCACGTGTGTTACATGGATTGACATGCCGCAAAACCTCTCGAAATAGAGGGATATTTCCTTTCCTTGTCTACTCTAATAGTTTTTTTTTTGTAAGTGAAGAACGTTACTAGGACTTGACATGCCGCAAATCCTCTTGAAATAGAGAGGTGCTTTCGGGAATGCAGACGCAGGTGATGCATGGTTGTCGTCAGCTCATGACATAAGGTGCTGGGTTAAGTCTCGTAACGAGCACAACCCTCATATTTAAATAAATAAATGTGGGTTTTGTTTTCTCTTTTTCGATATTTTCATTTTTTTATAACACTCACCCATAAGGAATATCTGTTTTTTTACACTAAACATCCGTTACCACCGAGGGCTTACGAAGGCGATGGCGAGGTCGATCGGCGATAGGGATGACGGTGGTGCGGTCGACGGCTGTAGAGGCAACGGAGGGGAGGCGGCGACGGGAGGTGAGATCGACTGGGGGTTGATTTTGATTTTCTAGGGGTTTTCTAACTAAAAGGGTATTTTCAATCGAACGTGTTACCAAACAATCATAACCAGTTCAACACTTTATGATTCAGACCCTCTTAATCATTCAGACATCTTAACCATTTATCACTTAATGGTTCACACCAAACCAAACGACCCCTAAATTATTTACTTGGTAAAAAAATATTTAAGTTGAAAAACAAAAAATAAAATAATGTTATTTCAATGTCAACAAAACAAATGAAAATGATATTATATAAGCCTTTAAAATTGAATTTACTAAGTTTTTAAGATTAAAAAAAAAAAACAAGGTTTGATGGGATAAGAAAAAGCGTTAATAAGATAAGAAACAAGATTAGATATGTTAGAATTAACCAGTATAAATAATGAAAAATATAAATAGATGATTTGTGGAGGGCAGAAGGGGTAAAGAGAGACCCCAGCTTAACTAGGATGGACGAATTAAGCATGATGTAGTATAATAGTATCTTAGAACATAGATTACTATTATATTCTTAGGAGAACTTTTGGTTTTTAGAAAATCTACACGAAACCTATCGGTTTTATTTGGATTTGGATTTTTTTGGGGCAGGTTTTTCGAATTTTGGGTTTTGGGTCGGTTTTTTCAGATTTATGCACACCCTTAAGGGTTTAATATAATTTGCCTTTTAAAAAAAAAGTTGAAAAGAATGGGTGTGTTGACTTAGTCAATTATTATTTTGTAAGGATATAGAAAGATGTACATGATTGAGGTTAGGTTTAAAGCTGTGATGAAATTACAAGGACCATCCAACCAATGGCCAAACATATCAATGTGGGACATCCATTAAATGCCTTTCACATATTTTAAATTAACTTTTAATGCAAACATATTTTAGATTGATTTTTATTGCAAATAAATAAATAATACGCTTATCTAAACAATATAATTGAGGTGTTTTAATGTGTTTGTCTGTATCAACAAAATAGCTAAATAATTTTGATAAAGTCTATAACTATATATTATAATGTTTACTTGTTCGTGTGTGAATAATTTAACTCATTTTTACACTAGATATGAATTCGTATTCCACAACATGTTAATACGTAGAAATGTAGAATTAACAATATACATGCGTATATGTGTTTTTTAAAGATTGTTCAAGGGTTTCAAGTTTTAAAATTATAATAAATAAATAGATAATTTTATATGGCAATATCACATAATAGTAAAGAGGTTAGTTTTTGTGACAGTTCAATAACCCTTAAATATATTTTACATCATTCATTTTCAATCCTAAAAAATTATGTGACCATATTAATCTCCAGTTAAGTTGGATTTTATTTTAGACCAATACAAAAATTAACTTTGATGTAAATCATACATTTTTTTTTCATAATCAGTTTTAAGAATTAATTCTTAAAAGTTAGATTATAATAGGATACAATTTCATGGTAAACAACTATATATAAAACTATAGATAGTGTATATGTGGTTTTTAGATGCAAGATGTTTAATGTATTTCTATAATATTTCGTGGTATTATAAATTTGTAAAATGATACATCAATAAGTATAATCTTTCATGAGTATAGTTCTTTTTTTTTTTTTTCATGAAGTACAAAAGTAACGCATCAGTTGTGTATATATATTTTATATTAAAGTAAATTGTATAAAAATTAAAAACATTATGCCATCAATAAACGTCTTTTTTAGCATTATAATGTAAACTTTACGAGACAAACAATATTATTATCTTATTATCTAATAGTTGTCTTATTTTGACTTTTGATTAACTAGTTTTTCTTTTAAATTAATGTTTATATATTTTTTGAAAGTAAAGTGCTTGGATGTAAAATAGTCAAAGATGACAAAATACTATAGTTTTAGCATGAGTATATGTTATTTTATTATAGGAATTAAAACTAATATTTGTAAATGAAAAAGTGGTGGTGTGTAGCATTCCAACCCGATAGAATGACATATTCTTCCTCAACTTGAATTCTTCTCAAAGACATAAAACACATAAATTTAATAATGCATTTAGATATACAAGAAAAATTCTCCAAAATACATAAATAGCTTACTTTGCATAGATAAATCCATAAATTTATATGTTTAACACCATATTATACTAATAAAACACACGAATATTGTAAATATATAACAAAACAACCAATTTTTTTTTTTTATGCATTTAGTTTATTTTACAATATTTTTGATACGTAAATGATAAATACATAATCAAATGAATATGTTTTTTTCTATGGTTGTTCACAGTGGCGAACCCAGAAATATTTTTCATGAGGGGCGGAAATTTTTTAGGTTCGTTGGTGTTCAAGTTGGGTTAGGCGGATCGGGTCGGGTTATTTTAAAAAAATAATTAAACTAAATTTCATATATAAAGACATCATGAAAATACAATACATCTAAAGTTGTTCATTACGTAGTTTTATTTTATATATATATATATATATATATATATATATTCAAAACAACGTATAAAGAGACGTTCCTAAGTAACTCTTTCTACAAAAAACAAATACAATTATCGCTTAAATTTCCATAAGCAATTTTAATACACAAATCTAACTTCAAATATTATGTTAATAGCTTATTAAAATTAATAATATATTTTATATAATGGGCTAGTCAGGGACGGCCCTGAAAATTCAGTATGCCTAGGACATGTCAAAAAAAGACCCCTTAGTGAATTCGAAGATTAAAGTAAGGGTATTCAAAAAAGCTGAAAACTGTTAATATTGAAAACTGAACCGTATTCGTAACCGAAAAACAAACCGAATTTTGAATTCGGTTTAGTTCCTAACCGTATCCTAACTCTGAAGTCGGTTCCTAACTGTATCTGAATTTCGGTTTCAGTTCGGTTATCGGTTCCAAATATTTTTTGAATTCAGTTTTTTTTGATTAACCAATTAAAGCGAATTCAGATTTAAATTTGTTATCTTTATAATATACAAGGTTGAATTCGGTTTATTTGGATCGGTTTATTCGGTTTTTAATTGGTATATTCGATGGAGTTCGGTTTAATCAGTTTTTAACCGGTTTAGTGGCTATTTGACTTATTATAATTAATACTAAATTTAATTTTACATTGGGTTTAAATTATTGGTTTGGCATTTTTCAACTTATTTTATTAATTAACAATTAGAAATGAAAAGTTCAATGGGGGCGATTGCAAAATTTTACGGGGGGCGATCGGGATTTTAATATATATATACTACTAAAAAAAAAAAGAGTTAAGTGCAATTTGCAACCCTGTGGTTTAACTCTTATCACAGGTTGCAACCCTTCTTTTTTATTTTCGCAACTTGCAACCCTGTGATTCTAAAACACATGCAAAATGCACCTTTATAGTTAAAGTTAACATAACTATGTTAGTTATTGAAGGGTAAAATTGTAATCTTAAAAATATTTAACAACAAAGATGTTGCATGCATATGAGTATATGGCACCAACCATTCTGTTTTCGGTTAACCGATTAAACCGAATTCATATTTAAATTTATTATTTTTATTAATAATAGATAAGGTTTATTCTATTTATAAGAGCCTAACAAATATAACTTAGAAAATAATCATATTAACAATAATTATAACTATTAAATTATATAAATTTATTATTATTTAGTACGAGAAACATCATACATGTCTATTAAAAAATGCCTATAAAACCAAACTTTATTTAGCATATAAAACTGACGATTTACGTTTCATTAAAATTTAAACCAATCCCTGTAGGTTTGTAGTCAATTTTCATGTAATCAATCCATGTTTCTTGTCCCTGCACATCCTGGTGAATTGCTATATGTTCTTTCTTTAAATCGCTTCGTTTAATGATAGATAAGGTTTATTCGATTGAATTCGATTATGTTTATTCGGTTTTTAGCCGGTTTATTGGGTTTTTAATCGGTTAATTTGTTTGAATTCGGTTTGTTTGGCTCTAACCAAATAGAATTCGGTTCGGTTAACGGCTAGGGAAAAAAATTGTAAACCGATTAAACCGAACCGAATAAACCAAACAAAATGTTAACCAAACCGATGAACACCCTACATTTTAGTGAATTTAAAAGTCAAAGCAGGGGCATCATGAGACAACGTCTTGACAACATATGTGCATATATACAAACAGTGGTATTATGGTTGAGTTTAAAAGTCAAAGTAGGCGACATTATGGTCCCCCTTCTGTAAATCTGTAATGACCGACCCCATCTGTAATGACCGAAAAAAAAATACAATTGAGACTACCTGTTGACAGTATAACTCAAATTTATAAAAGATTCATGAAAGGGTTGATGTCATATGTATGCAGCATCTTTGTTGTTAAATATTTATAAGATTACAATTTTACCCTTCATAAATTAATATAGTTATGTTAAATTAAACTAAAAGGGTGAATGTACTAGGTGTTTTAAAACCATAGGGTTGCAAGTTGCGAAAATAAAAAAGAAGGGTTGCAACATGCAGTAATACTTAAACCACAGAGTTGCAAATTGCAATTAACTCAAAAAAAAATTTCAGGGTGGGCGGCCGCCCCCCCGGGCCTTCAAGTAGGTACGCCCCTGGTTGTTCAGTGTTTATTTGAAAATTTATTTTGCGAATTTTATGATTATTTTTCTATATAAATAACCAATAAAAGTTATATATTGTTACATGTCTTCTTTATACAAATCAAAGACATATAATCAATAAATTTGGTATGGATATTTAAATGAAAATTCGAATAGAAAACACAAATACTTGAACAAAAAAACACCTCTTAAAAAACCCACCAAAACCAACCAACACACATTTTATTTCTTATTTTATAATCAAATTAATCAATCTTTTTCCTCACCAAATTTCTTATTAGATTCATTAATTACCATCAAGAACTATCCAACTCAAAGCCGCCCATTTCAAGAAAGTTACAAGAAAAGACAACGCTTACTCCTCTTTCTCCTCCCATTATTGTCTTTTCCTTTTAATCTTTTCTCCCCAGCTTTATATATATATAAATGTTTTGTCAAAAAGAAGCTTTTAATGCTTCTGAGAAATCAAAGAAACTGATTCACATGTGTGTATATAGTGAGTGAAGATAGTCATAGCCCATAGGTGAGTTTTATTGAAGAAGATGGACATGGTGCATTACCCACTTGGGAGATGCTCTTATGAGGAATCCTTGAAGGTTATTGAGGCTGATATACAACATGCCAATGCTCTGTAAGCTATTTTCATCTCATTTTCTTTGATTTTTGATGTGGGTAATGATTCTTTTTTTAGTTTCCAGAATAGGGTCTTTGTGTTTCTTGAAAATTTCATGTATTTTTTGAAAATCTTGAAACTTTTTGATGTTACTCTTGAGTTCTAAGTGTTGTCAAACCTAGAATATTTGAGGGGCTTTGGACGGAAACAAAGCGTGAGTTTAAACCTATTTATGTTGCTACTTTCTTTTGGCAAAAAGGGGATTTTAGCTGTCAAACACCAAGTGACTGAGCAAGCAAGTGGCTTGAAATAGCAGTTAAACAAAAAAAAAGACTTTTTTATTTTTTAATTTCTACAAACCTAATTTATGCTTTAGCAACTTTTGGGTTGATCAATGAATTTTCTTAGCTGTTCTGCTTATTCTGGCATCAAAGAAGACTTTTTTTTTTTTTTTTTTTTTTTTTTTTTTTTTTTTTTTTAATATTTTGTGTTGATCCTCTTGGATTTGCAGGGCAGCTGCAATTCCTAGAGCCAAAGATGGTGCAAGATTTCAAATGAAAATAGTTTACAATGAATTAGCACCCCTTGTTATGTTCTTGCTTCAATGGATTGATTCCTCTTGCACTTGCCTATTGCCTACATACCTGAATCTTGTTCATGTTCTTGTCTACAAGGTTTGTTCTTGATAATTTCTATGCATATCCAGATTCTCATTCATCATAGGACCAAAAAATAAATAAATAAACACATGCTTTAGTACAAAAATTCAAAAATATGCCTAAGTTACTGAAATCCCTATTGCAAATGGACAGTGATCTCGATTTCACATGATTTACAATAACTGAAACGGGTCCTCTTTGTTTTCAGCTAAAAAATAAAAAACACTCCCAATTGATGTGATCATTTTAGCTTTTAAATCTTTTTGTGCCTTTAGTTAAAAGTATAGCTTTGTTTTTCTTTTATTATTTCTAGTATATCATGTTTTATATAACTTTGAATGCACTGTTGTAGTCTGTTAATTTTATCCACTCTTGATATAAATTTATCACAGACTGTGCCATATTTAATATTTTTATCTATATCAAGCACAACTTGGTTTGTGATAAATTTTATATCAAAATGTAGATGTAGATGTAAATGAACACATCACAACAACGGATGGTGCATCTGAATTCCCTATAAAACTTATATTTTTAAAAATTATAAAAGAAAACAATATTTTACTTTAAATATAATATAGAAAAGAAAATATTTAAATTTAAAAATTTTCATCAGCAAGGTGTAGTTGGTAATTTAGAAAGGTGTGAACAGATTAACCCAATGAAAAATTGCAGAAAAAAATTAAAACTGGGGAAAGTCAAATTTGGAGTCTAAACAGCTGTATTTGGCAATTTAGTCCAACATTTTACAACTATATGTATTCGATTACATATGTTTCAGCATTCGCAGTGTGTTTTTGAGAAAGAAAGAAAATTTATAAAAAAATTATATGGTGTTTATTGTTAAAGTATGGTGTTGTGGTGTTTTTTATAACCGTGAGGTGTTAAATTATATTGTTAACATTCTTATGGTGTTTTACATTATGGTGTTTATATTGTATAAACAGATGTTAACTTATATTAAATGGGACATGGTGTTTTATTTCATGAGCATGGTGTTTTTTTGGTTTGTGGTGTTTTTGTCGTCACACAGTAATAAATAACTTAGAAGTTAATTTTGTGGTGTTTTTTTCAAGTTATGGTGTTTTGAGCCTTTGATAAATTTTATGACATTTTAGATTTATCAATTCACATTAAAACATCATAACACATAAAATCTGAAAAACACCGTAAACCCTAAGCTACCATTAAAACGTCATAAATGTGTATAAAATCAAAAAAACAGAGCATCATTTAAAAAAAACACCATAAAAATTTTAAAATATAATGGTTATTAGGGCTTTTGGATTCAAAATGACTTGTAATGACTTGGATTCAAAAACACTATACAATCTGGAAAACACCATACAATATTAAAAACACCATAATATCAAAAAACAGAGCATCACTGAAACGATATAACTGAATAAGATACGAAAAAGTGATATATCCGTTTGACTTCAAAACACGAATAACAGTCTGAACAAATTGATGAGGTTGTTGAAATCGTTAATTAATGAATTTGATTTGTCTAAAATTTCACCAAATGCGCTCGATCACATTCAATATTAAAAAAAATTAAAAAACACCATAAAATCAACAACATTATGAAAAAATTGATGATGTTGATGAAACTGATATCGTTGAATTCGACCTTTGAATAAAATACAACGAGAATCAAGTTCTATTGTTGCAATTGATTTTCCCAAAATAACCGCTAACAAAATTTCCGAAATTATGCTAATGCCCATTTGCAGTAAATCTTTGATTTAACACGTGTAATCCCCATATTCCTTCTTACACATTTTAAGGTTTTTTGCCTTTTTAGCCGAACTTAAATCTATAAATTAATAAATAAATAAATATATATATATATATATAAACAAACAAACGTACTCAGTTTAATCCCCACTTTTAAGTAGGGTCTGGGAGGGGTGAGATGAAAACAAACATTTCCCCTACCTCAAGCAGAGGTAGAGAGGCTGCGTCAGAAGAGACCCCTGGCTCAAAAAAAAAAAAAAATATATATATATATATATATATATATATATGTATTGGGTGAGGTTAATGTACAAAGTGCTAATTTGTAAAAGTAAAAATCAAAATGCTTTTACAAATAACAAAGTGTTATTATAATATTAACAAAGTGCTATTATAATGTTTAACATAACCTTGTTAATAATAGCTTTTGTTATTTATAATAGCACTTTGTTTTTTACACTTTTTACAAAGCTACCAATTTGTATTTGATCCTAACAGTATATTTATATGTGTGTGTGTGTGTGTATAAAGCGGAATATAGGGGTTCTCATTCGAAACAACCTTTCTATCCCATATAGGATATCAATAAGGTTTACCTTTCATCCCCACCCCTCACCCCCCGACCCTATTCATAAATGAGAATTTACTAAGTTTGTTTGTTTGTTATTTTACAACTAAAATGCGATTTTATTTCTCAAGAAAGTCGTTGCTTCCTGAAAATAAAATCATCATACAAAAATATTTTATGGCAGGTATATACAGATGGAAGACCAAAAATTTCTAGACATGGAAGGAAGGCAACTATAAGTGACTTTTATGGTTTGTTATTATACTTTTACTGGAATTTATTTATATATTTTTCTTCTTCTTCTATAAAAATGGAGCAAAAAGTGTTTGTGGGTAACCCAACCTGCTTTTATTTGTACTGAATACCTGCCCCTTACAAATTTGACCTCCCCAATATGCTTGATGCACCTACATTACCAACTCTGCACATAAAAAACTAATATACCTAGTAACATCAAGTTATCAGGAAAAAAAAAGAACAGGCCATTCTTGACCCCTTTGTTTTATTTTTTGGCAAATAAGTTTGATCTTTTAAGGCCTGATTAGTGCCAGTTACTGCAGTTTGATATATTTTTTTGTTGAAAATGTAAAAAGGTTTCTTTCATTTTCTTTTTTTTTTGGTTTCCTGATGAGAGATGGTATATGCAGCTGTTATACTTCCATCTTTGAAAAGGCTGCATTGTGACTTGGTGGAGCTTGATTATCCCATGGTTGGTGGTTCTAAAGGAGAAAGCTCGAGTTTAGAGATGACAAGTAAGAAAAAACCAGCAAACGAAACTGCTTTAAAAAGCCCTGATTTAGAAAGAGAAAACGAGTGTGGCATTTGCCTAGAATCGTGTACGAAGATCGTTTTGCCTAACTGCTGCCACGCGATGTGCATCAACTGCTACCGAGACTGGTATGTCACCAATATCTGAAAACTAGTGCATTAATGGATGTGACAAAATGGGCGGTTCAAGTGGATCATACAAACCATTTAGATGTTGTATGGGTTGAAATGGGTTGGGTTGTTTAAGGGGTATTGGGTTAAAAAACTTTTTCTCAAAAATCCTAAATTATTTGTAAATGATTAGTGTGTTAAATATAATTACATAAATGATATTATATCAATAACAATTTTAAATAACACATATTAGGAAGTTTTATGCCTTCAAAAATACATTCTTGGTGAACTTTGGATCACTTCAAATCATTTGACCCGTTTCATTTTAAATTAGTTCTCATTTTATTCCATTTGACTCGTTAGAGATATTAAAATTGCTACATTCGGTTAAAATTGTTACATCTTGGAAATAAGGTTGTTAGGATTGATAATCATCATTAAACATATTTTGAATCTGTAGAATCCAAAGATGAGCTATGATTTTTTAATTAACCAATTTAGAACTGCTTTTTCAAAACATGTTTCGATAGTAGTTTGCATAAACAATCGACACACCCGCCAAAGAAGGTTACTAAGACGCATGTAAAAAAAAAAACCCAATAAAACAGTTATAATAAGCAATCTCAGACACCCCTTTACAGTTAATGCTAATTTGTCATGTTTTTTAGGAACACAAAGTCGTCATCTTGTCCCTTTTGTAGAGGTAACTTAAAGAGAGTAAAATCGCGGGACTTATGGGTGTTGACTTGTGATGATGAGGTTGTGGATGCTGATCGTGTTGCTGATGAGGACTTGGTTCGTTTCTATCTATATATCAATAATCTCCCAAAAGATCATCATTCTGATGCAGTATTCTTTATGTATTCTGAATATTTAATGTAATGTGAAGTCTATGTTACAGTTTTCAGGTTAGATCCTTAATATGTATATAGAGTTTAATTATAAAAAAGAAGAAGAAATTATGTTAACATAATTTGGATTATCTTGAAAGTGGTGTTTTGTAAGATTTTAGAGGCTGTTTGGGTGGATTATCTTGAAACTGGTGTTTTGTAAGATTTAGAGGCTGTTTGGAACTTGGGATTTGTTTGGATTGTCTATTAATTAAAGTTAAATTTTAACTGATGTTATTAAGTGATGTTCTTCCAATCAAATAATTGAAAATTGAAATAAGCCAGCCACCAAAAAGTTTTGAGCCTTATTTCAAAAAATATATACATACAATATAGATTTTATCAACTTAGATACTTCTTTGACTTTTTAGTAACTTTCAGGTAAAATAAAAATCCAACTCGATTAAAGTTTGGAATAGGTTCCTAGATTTTTTGTTTGATTTGGGCATCCAGAATATGTCTGGTTTCATACATACGTCCAATAACTTGGATAAAATAGTTTGTAAAATCAGAGTTGCGGAAATAAAATATATGTTAACAAAACAGTTTAACATTCATAGGTATCGGAAGCGTTAATTTAAAACGGTTTTCAAAATGTTAAGTAACAATAGTTGCGGAAGCGATTAAAGATGTTTGACAATACATAAGTAACATGATCAAATGAACACAATGTTTAATAGACCAAGACACTTAAACAGATGCATGCTACTCCAGCCTAGCATCCTATTCCTTGTGCGCGTGCCTTAGTTACCTGAGAAAACATGCGAGTAAAAGGTCAACACAAAGGTTGGTGAGAACACAGGTTTGTAATCAGCAGTAAACATCAAGTGTTTAAAGTAAATGTTTAGCAGGTCTATTTTTCAATACAATGCAATATCAATTGATAGCTAGTCAATATGTTTTATATCATATGCGGGTTCGCAACCGAAGCTAACATGCTGCCTCCTGCCATATCCATCCAAGATATGGTAAATGTTGTTTGGTCAATTATGCACTGTTCCGACCTCCAGTCGGGGTGGCCATACGGCTCGCAACAGTGGGGCTTGTCAGGCCCAAATAGTACTATTCAGAATTACCACGCTGAGCGCTACGCGCTATTAACGGTTCGAGGTGTGTTTAATGAGGACTTATCAGTTTTGTGGATGAATGCCACACATATGCATATACGATATTAGCATGTACAAAAATAACCAAAAGTGTGTAAGTTGTTCAAGACAGTTGTTTGCAATGTTTTCTCCCCCAAAGGTAGAAAATAGAAAAAGGGGCCGTGAACTCACCTGGTTAGCAGTTCCGGTATGTTCGTGTGTTCGCGTCTGCGAAAGCTAGCAGTCCTGCTAGTAAGCACCTATAACCATATAGGTGTGAGTATGTGTTATGTGTTGTGTTGTATCCCATACAACTCCAAGTGTCGGTGTGCTCAACCGAGTGCGTGTGTTAACTTGTGAGACTCGACGAATCGTTGGTGACACGATCGTTGTGTTTATGTGCCTTGATGCACATAAGACACCAAAATGTATCCTATGACTCTAATCACATAAGTTGCTATTTTTAGAAAGTTTCCAACTTAGGAAAGTGTGGTTATGAAATCCCATTTCATAAACTAATGACTTCCATTATGATTATAAAACACGTTTAAATTCCTAAAACATGTCGTTTGTGCATAAATCACCATTTATGCCTTTTTGCCTAAATAAAGTTTCCTTATTTGGAAAGTTTCCGTTTAAAAGCTCGTTTTCGCAAATCAAGGTTTCCAATATGCTTAGAAATCATTTCTAAACATATTTCAATATCCCAAGTTCATCAAAACACTTTAAAACATCAAAAGCCCTCTTTTGATTTATAAAAGTTTCCATTTTTAGCAAGTTTCTACAAAACCAAGTTTTTGACAAAAATCAAATATCCCAATGTGTTTCTAAACACTTCAATATACATTTAACAATATCTAGACATGTCTAACATGTCTAGATCGTTACAAATCCAAGACTTGCAACATAAAAGTTTCCTTTTATGGCAAGTTTGTCCAAATCATCGTCAAATCTACCAATAACTCAATCAAACTCAAATCTAACATTCTAATATTATCAAACCAGTAAATCTATAACATCTATTCAACAAATCACCAACAAAATCGTGCACGATGGTCACACGGAGTTGCATGTGGGTTTTTAACCCTTGCGTGTACGATCTAACACTATGTAAACATTTAAAACTACCTTAGATGCTCCTTAAGTGGATGGATTTGCTCTGGACAGAAACTACAAGCACGGATGAAGGCTCTCTTGCGTGTCGATGGCCTCCACGAACTCTCTTCGAGCTTCAATGTCTTCAAATCACTCCAAGGATACAAGGATGTGGCTTAGGGGATGTTTGACAGAGGTTTAAGGGCTGATTTCAGGTGATTTGGTCGCTGGAAGATGAGAGAAATCGGAGGAAATGGTGAAGGAATTCGACTGAAATGATATGGGGTTGATTATAAAGAAAATCTGATCTGCATGGCCTTCGCGTACCGCGGAGGCCGATCAAAAATCATCATCGCGTAGCGCGATGTAATTCGGGAGTCTCGACTCCCGGTTTGCTTCGCGTATCGCGAAGCTTCTCGCCGAAGGGGGTATCGCGTACCGCGACAGGCCAACTTCATTGTTTTTCGATTTCGATGATACGATTTCGCTCGTACTCGATTCCTAACGTTTATCCAAAGCATCTAATACACGTTTAGCACATAATCATATAGTAACATATAAGTTTGATCACCAACGTTCGTGAGACTCGTGTGTGTGTTTCGATAATTCCTCGAATTATCTAAGATAGTTGTGTTCGTGTCTAACGAAGTGTTTGCACGCTTGATTAATCCTAATCAACGTGTGATGCACAATTCAATAATTCCCCGAACTATTGTTTTGTGTTAGTGTTGTGGTTGCCACTCTTGGTTTCCAAAACCAATGTGCAATGTACGATTCGATAGTTCCACGAACTATCGTTTCGTAGTTGTTTGTGTTCAACTCATCTAATTAAACATAGTTAAATGAAACGCAACAAGTATGAATGTGAAATGTAAAGAATATAAGAGTTGCAATTTTACCTGAAATTGCCGGGTGTCACATCATCCCCTTGTTGAAAGAAATTTCGTCCCGAAATTTGGTTGTTGTTGGTAGTGTTTGAGAAGTAATAGTGTTCGAGAAACAAAAATTTTCCAGTTGTCACATCATCCCCTTGTTGAAAGGAATTTCGTCCCGAAATTTATTCGTTGTTGTCAACATTTGACGTTGTTTGCTTGAAGAGATGGGGATATTTGTGCATCATCTGATCTTCACGCTCCCACGTGAATTCAGGTCCGCGTTTCGAGTTCCACCGCACTTTGACAATGGGTATCTTACTCTGCTTGAGTTGTTTGACCTCACGGTCCATGATTTCCACCGGCTCTTCCACGAACCGTAGTTGTTCATCCACCTGGATCTCATCCAGTGGAACTATAAGTGTCTCATCTGATAAGCATTTCTTCAGGTTCGAGACATGAAATACGTTGTGAACTCCGTCGAGTTCGGTTGGTAAGTTGAGTTGGTATGCCACTGGACCAATCCTTTTCAGGATCTCGAAAGGTCCAATATACCGTGGGTTCAATTTGCCTCGTTTACCGAAACGAATGACGCCCTTCCAGGGTGAAACTTTCAGAAGGACTTTATCTCCTACCTGAAATTCTAAAGGTTTCCGGCGTTTGTCGGCATAGCTCTTTTGACGATCACGAGCTGCTGCCATGCGGTTTCTGATTTGCACGATTTTCTCGGTTGTTTCATGCACAAGTTCCGGGCCAGTGAGCTGACTATCGCCCACTTCTGCCCAACAGATGGGTGATCGGCATTTCCTGCCATAGAGTGCCTCAAAAGGCGCTGCTTTGATACTCGTGTGGTAGCTGTTGTTGTAGGAAAACTCCACCAATGGTAGGTGAATTTCCCAGCTGTTTCCAAAGTCCACTACGCACGCTCGTAGCATATCTTCAAGAGTTTGTATCGTGCGTTCACTTTGGCCATCAGTTTGTGGGTGATATGCTGTACTCATATCCAACCGCGTGCCAAGCGACTTTTGTAGTGATTTCCAGAAGTTAGAAGTGAATCTGGCGTCTCGATCCGAAATAATGGAGATCGGCACTCCATGTCGCGAGACCACTTCCTTGACATAGATTCTGGCCAGTTTTTCCATTTTGTCGTTTTCCTTGATCGCAAGGAAATGTGCTGACTTAGTCAGTCGATCCACAATCACCCAGATTGTGTCACATCCATTAGGAGTGCGGGGTAATTTGGTGATGAAATCCATGGATATTTGTTCCCACTTCCACATGGGGATCTCTGGTTGTGTGAGTAATCCAGATGGTTTCTGGTACTCGATCTTGACTTTGGCACAAGTCAAGCATTTGCCTACGTAAGTAGCGATGTCGGCTTTCATGTGCGGCCACCAGTAAAGTATCTTCAGATCGTGATACATCTTATCAGATCCAGGGTGAATGGAATATCGGGATTTGTGAGCCTCGTCCATCACAAGGTCTCGTAGGTTTCCGTGGCGTGGAACCCAAACGCGTTCCATGAAATATTGTAAACCATCGTCCTTTGCTTTAAGGTGTTGCTCCATTCCCCTTAGTGATTCAGCCGCTAGATTTTCTGCCCTAAGTGCCTCCACTTGGGCAACGCGTATCTGCTCAGGAAGGTTGGGAAGGATGGTGAGTTGTAAAGCTCTTACCCTCTTGGGTTTCGATGTGTTTTTCCGGCTTAGGGCGTCGGCCACTACATTGGCCTTCCCCGGGTGATATTTGATAGCGCACTCATAGTCGTTTAAGAGCTCGAGCCAGCGACGTTGTCGCATGTTCAGTTCCTTCTGCTCGAATATGTGTTGGAGACTCTTGTGATCAGTGTATATCGTACACTTTGTACCGTACAGGTAGTGTCTCCAGATCTTGAGTGCGAATACCACGGCTCCAAGTTCTAAGTCGTGGGTGGTGTAGTTCTTCTCGTGGACTTTCAGTTGTCGAGAAGCATATGCGATCACTTTCTCTCGCTGCATCAGCACGCAGCCGAGTCCTTGTATCGAGGCATCGCAATATACTACGAAGTCATCCGTTCCATCAGGAAGTGATAAGATAGGTGCACTACAGAGCTTCTGCTTGAGAAGTTGGAATGCAGCTTCTTGTTTGTCAGTCCAGAGATACTTCTTGTCCTTATGGGTTAAGGCTGTAAGGGGTTGGGCTATCTTCGAAAATCCTTCGATAAATCGTCGATAATAGCCGGCCAATCCTAGGAATTGTCGCACCTCAGTTGGGGTCTTTGGTGCTTCCCAGTTCTTGATCGCCTCTATCTTTGACTTATCCACATGAATCCCTTGTTCATTAACAACATGTCCCAAGAATTGGACTTCTCGAATCCAAAAGTCGCATTTTGAGAATTTAGCGTACAGCTTCTCTTTCCGTAGCAGTTCAAGAGCCAATTGCAGATGCTCTTTGTGTTCTTCCTGAGTTTTGGAGTAAATAAGTATATCATCAATGAAAACAATGATAAACTTGTCAAGGTATGGTTTGCACACTCTATTCATGAGGTCCATGAATACTGCGGGTGCGTTTGTCAGTCCAAACGGCATAACCAAGAACTCATAATGGCCATACCGAGTGCGAAAAGCAGTCTTGGGTATATCTTCCTCCTGAATCCTCAACTGATGGTACCCAGATCGCAGATCGATCTTGGAATAATAACTCGATCCTTGCAGTTGATCGAACAAATCGTCGATGCGAGGTAAGGGGTAACGGTTCTTGATTGTTACTTTGTTCAATTCCCGATAGTCAATGCACATACGAAACGTGCCATCCTTCTTCTTTACAAACAAGACCGGAGCTCCCCAGGGTGAGAAGCTTGGTCTAATGAAACCTTTGTCCAACAGCTCTTGCAGTTGATTGGACAGTTCCTGCATCTCCGAAGGTGCAAGTCGATATGGTGCTCGTGCAATGGGCGCTGCTCCCGGCACAAGGTCTATGCGGAACTCCACTTGCCGAGGTGGTGGTAGTCCTGGTAGATCCTCAGGGAATACATCGGGATAGTCGCATACGACTGGGATTTCTTCTATTCTCTGTTCCTCTTCAGTCTTGTCGGTGATAAGTGCCATTATGGCTGTGTATCCCTTTCGTAAGCATTTGTGAGCCTTCATGCACGAGATGATGTTCAGAGGAGTGTCACTCCTTTCGCCCTTGATATCTAGAGTTTCTCCGTTAGGGAGGGGTATGCGCACAACCTTGTCGTGGCAAATGATTTCAGCCTGGTTTTCAGACAACCAATCCATGCCCACTACGACATCGAAACTGCCTAGTGTAACTGGCATGAGATCAATCTTAAATTTATGGCCTGCTAGCTCTAGAGTGCATTCTTTAAGAATGTGCTTAGTTACAATCAATTTACCATCAGCTAGCTCTACCGTGTAATCCACATCTAAGGGTGTCGGGGTAAGGGCAAATATCTCACTAAAATCCTTAGATATAAAGCTTTTCTCGGCTCCAGTATCAAACAATACAGATGCATAATTATCGTTCAAGAGATACGTACCGGTTGCAAGGTTGGGGTCCCTTCTGGCCTCCTTGGCCCCAATCACGAAGGCTCGTCCCCTCGTGCCATTGTTCCCGTTGTTGTTGTTCTGTTGGTTGTTGTTGTTGTTCTTCAGGTGCGGGCAGTCCTTCTTGAAATGCCCTGGTTTGCCACATTCGAAGCAACCCTTTGGTGCTTCAAGTTGTTGTTGTTGTTGTGGCTGTGGGGTCTTTACGAGCAGTTCACCCCTGCAGTCCTTGGCTGCATGTCCCCCTTTTCCACAACGCTGGCATTGGAAGCGGCCACATTGTCCCTGCGCATGATGGAAGTTGCACTTGTGGCATTTGGGGTGTTTTCCAGCATAACCTCCTTGGTTCTGGGTGGTTGGGATGGGTGGGGCATAAGCTTGGGTTGATCCAAACTTGCGCTGTTGCGGTGGTGGTTGGAGAGTGGTTGGTTTGTTCAGGGTGTCATCCCATTTTCGTTTTCCCTTATCGTTGGTTGTGGTCACAGCACCACGTGGTGGTAAGAGTCCTTGTGCAACCGCCGAGTCAGTGAGTTTGTGGGTAAGTCGTACGGCTTGTTGCATGGTAATGGGGTCAGCAGAGAGTACCATTCCCTGGATTTGAGGTGGCAATCCATCGATATATTTCTCTATGTGCTTGAAAGGTGGATTTGCCATCTCCGGGCACAGGTTTGCCAGTTCATAAGACCTGGCAGTGTAGGCCTCAACCTCGGAACCTATCATTTTGTGGTTCCAGAACTCCGTCTCAAGTTTCTGCACTTCACCGCGGGGACAGTATTCGCGGTTCAACATCTGCTTAAAATTTTCCCAAGGCAGAGCGTTGGCTGCATCAAGCCCTAGGTTTTGGACATTGGCGTTCCACCAAGTGAGGGCAGCTCCCTCGAACGTCCCTGCAGCGAACTTGACCCTGTCCTCGTTCCTGCAGTTGCTCATGGCGAAAGCTGATTCCGCCTTCTCGATCCATCGCAATAGTCCAACGGCTCCCTCAGTGCCGCTGAACGAGTGAGGTTTGCAGTCCAGAAACATCTTGAACGTGCAGAGAGGTGGGTTAGGATTTGCTCCTGGAATATGCAAAGAGTAGAGTTGGGTTAAGTATCGGGTGAGTGTATTGAATTGGAAACAAGTGATTGTGATGCGAGGTGAATATGAAAAGGATTCATCACCTTGGTTCAGTAGGTTTTGGTTACGGGCAGCTTCCCGTGCAGCAAGTACCTCCTCAACCCGTTCGTTGATGAGGGCGTTCAACTCAGCTTGAGTCAAGTTAATGTTTCCACGTCCGCCCGCATTCCTGCGTCCTCCACGTCTTCCAGCCATGATCTTCATAGCGAGAATACGTGTTAGTGTTTGACTAATGACTAATGTAGTGTGTGTGGTAGGCATTGTAAAGAAGTATGTAAAACTATCGGCTCTTGTCCGTCCCCTCACGGTATCCAAGTTGAAAGTGATGAATTGAACAAGTATGATCGTCTCATGTTG
This sequence comes from Mikania micrantha, assembly GCA_009363875.1. Taxonomy (NCBI): domain Eukaryota; kingdom Viridiplantae; phylum Streptophyta; class Magnoliopsida; order Asterales; family Asteraceae; genus Mikania; species Mikania micrantha. Next base: position 858,873 of record CM018681.1, read on the forward strand.
GGATGCACTATTAAACCTAAATTGGGGTTACACGCTAAAAACTATGGTAAAGTTTGAATGTCTTCGTGGTGACCTTGGTTTTACAAAAGATGATGAGAACGTGAACTCCTAACTGTTTATGTGTTAAAGAGACCTTTTCTTGTTTTGTGATTAAAGTATTTATAAAATACGAGCTGAAACAAGTGAAAATCAAGGGTTGGATGATTTTTATCTTTGAAGCTCTATATGTTGCTGACCCAATATTACCGGGGTTACACGCCTTTTTTAAAAAAGTAAACATTGTAGTTGATTGTGGATAAACTACAAACCTCAAATTTCACGATTTCGACTTCTAATAAAAAAATCATTTTTAAAATGAAATATAGGGGATGAGTTTAGTAGGAGTAATCTGAAAAACCGAAAACCGTAAAATCCGAATTTTGAACTTGGTATTCGGTTCGGTTTTTGGTTTAATATATTTTTTTTTATTCGGTTTATTCGGTTAACCGATTAAATCAAATTCATATTTAAATTTATTATTTTTATTATTAATATATAAATTTGATTTGGTTGAAGCCGGTTTATTCGGTTTTTAACTGATTTGTTTGGTTTTTAATCGGTTTGTTCGGTTGAATTCGGTTTGTTTGAATCTAACCGTAACCTTCGGATAGCCATTTCCCGAATTTTGTTCAGTTTAGAGAGAAATATTTTGAAGACGAACAAGGTTGACTCAAGTCATGCGAGCCGCATGATCATAAAGTGGTGTACGTGGCCCCCCCTTTCCTTCATCTTCTAGTTAACAAACGGGTCTCGAGGGATGTGCTGATCGATGAGTGATGGGTTATCTCGCAATGGATTGTTGGTGTACAACCAAACTCACCAAATCACCCAATTTTCTTCATCCGGGTAAAATTCAACTCTTTCCTTTCGATTTCGCATTTGCTTTCCCTAAAATCCCTTCATCATCGTATCTTGTATTCCCCAAATTTTGATTAACAATTTAAGAGACACGCACAGAAAAACACTCATAATCTTGCTGCTGTTTGTGAAAGAAACTCATCACTTGATTTGCATTGGATCGAAACGCAACTATAGACCAACCAATCAACTTTGAAAAACAAGCTGTCTATCATACTTATGGTTGCTATTAGATAGGATTAAACCACACATAGATGAGTTTCCCTACTTGCAGCCTATAAATTTGGCAATTATCCAATAGTGCAATCTTGCATATTGAATTTCAGATGACACCAAAAACATTGATCTATCATGGTCTCATCTTCGAATCCAGATTCCAGCTAGTAAACCACTTTACTAAAACAAAGTTTAGATTTTTATGAGTTGAAGACAAACATGCACAAAAACACATGGGTTGTTGCTGTTAATTTGTTCTTGCTGCTGTGAAAAAAACCAAACGCTTGGCTTATGATTTAGTACAAAAATTCAAAAATATGCCTAAGTTACTGAAATCCCTATCATAAAATGGATAGCAATTTCGATTTTGATTTCACATGGCTTACAATAACTGAAACGGGTCCTATTGTTTTCACCTAAAAAAATAAAAAAGCACTCCCATTTGATGTGATCATTTTAGTTTTTAAATCTTTTTCTGCCTATTGTTTAAAGTATACCTTTGTTTTTCTTTTATCATTTCTAGTAAATCATGTTATATATAATTTGTTCTTGCTGCTGTGAAAAAAACTAAACACTTGGTTTATGTTGGTGTGTGTGTGTGTATTAGCAATTTTTTCATATTGAATTTCAGGTAACACTAAAAAATACAACTGTGTGTGTGTGTGTGTCTCTTTTGGGATAGTCCTAGAATGCTGTTAAAATCTCTATATTAGATGCAGTTCTTTGTGGTGGAGGAGGGTTGACTAAATGACTAAGTTATTGGCCATGTATAAATTGAGATTAGATCCATTTGCAAATAATGGGTCAAAAGTAGAAGGGGTTGAAAGGAGCCCAAATTATGTGAAGGTGCTTAAACTATTAGACCACTTTATTCAAAAAGTTTGGATTTTTATATTTGAAAAATGATAGTTTTGGAAGTTGTTATAACTAAATTGTGATATGATAACCTAAAGGAAGTTGTGCAGTGACTAGTAGTTAGGGTGGAGGAGAGACAACCTAGAGGCCTAACATTCAATTCCCACTTAGGGAGATTTTCCTTAGAGGCCACCGACCTGGTTGCTTGCGGATGCGCTTTAGCTATTTCTCCCAGTTAGTCGGGTATTGGGGGAACTGGGGGTTTACCATGTAATTGGGTTCCTTTGATCATTAAAAAAAATTGTGTTCTGATGTACTGAAGCTAAGCATTTGGTGCTTCCAATAACCTTTTATTAGTTATGCAAAGGTTTATCGCACCGAAATGTAACAAACTGTTGTTTTTTACCATTTGATGTAACATTTGTTTTGTTACCATATGATGCGATGCAATAGACCTGCTATAACAGGAAACAGGTGAAATGCCAATTGTTTTTTACTAGTTATAATTGTAAAGCATTGAATGGCAATAGTTTTTTTTTTTCCTTTCAATTTCTTCTTCTTCTTTCTGTTATAGCAGGTCAATGGCATCTATTGGTAACAGAGCATATCAAATGGTAAAAAAGTACTTTATTACATTAATGATAGACACACTTTGTTACATTTTGATGTAATAAGTAATAAACCCTTGTGTAAAATCGTGTAAATTGTTTAACTTGTCTTGTTTTTATTAGGCGTGAAGTATGAGCGCATATGCTTTCAAAATTCTCAACCCACAAAAATCTTTATGGTATGTTTTGCTAAAGCTTAATTCTATTGTCTTCGTACATTCTACTCCTTGTGTAAGTGAAAACTGCAATGTTTGACTAAATACATAGTTTTGTCTGTGTTGACTAACAGTCAAATGTCTCTAGATACAACAAGCTGTAATAGTAACAGGCTAGAGTTGGCGATAAGGATAATTTGGATAACGGCTAAAACAAGTATTTTTCTCCTAATGAAAATGGGCTGGGTTTACTCAAAACTAGTTTTGTCTCACGAGTTTTTATTTATATTTTATTTTTTATTTATTTTATTTATTTTATGTACTTTATTTTTTTATATATAAATATTTGTTTTGAAAGCGTTAAAATATACTTTGCGTGAATTTCTTTGTGTTTCCCTCATTGGCCAATTTTTATTCAACTAAATTTGTTCATTTGGTCCATTTGACATCTTATAGATATAACACAACCCAAGGCAACCATTTTATATTTGAGTAAGTTGAAATTTCCACCTCTATATGCATTATAGCTTACTATTTTATTTTATTTTTTATTTGTCCCTTATATTTCACAGCAATTTCATGCATATACGAGGATTTATGCAAGCAAAAGTTCACCTAAAAAGTTGAAGAAACCAAAAGAAACACAGAAATTTGTGAATCCACAACTTGCTGAAATTTCACTAGATAAACAAAATGGAATTTCAGATAAATTTTCTCCAACCGATTCGATTGATAATTTGGATTCAGGGCCTTCGATTGCCATTGCTTCTAGAAGCTCTGTTCTACAGGCATGCACCTTGACTTCTGGTTTCATAGCTTTCACGGGAGTAATAATTCGACAGGTGAAATCCTGATTTGCACATTTTTTCTAGCAAGATCATGCATTTAGCACTCATTAGTAGGGGTGTTTGGATGTGCATTTAAAGTGATCAATTTTCAATAATTAGTTTGACAAAAAAAACTATTTGGATTAATATTTTTCATTAATATTTTCAATATTTTTAGTAGGATTGGATTTGCAATTCAAAAGGGGGTTGCGGCGCAACTAGTTGCCCGCTTACCTGCTAGTTTATTGTAATCTTTCACTTTTATTTATGAAAACTTATAACTAAAGTAAGAGGTGCCATTTTTACCCAGTTATGTGGGAATAGGTTAATAGGTTGTATTTTACTAAATGGTTCAAATGTAGAAAATCAGCTAGAAATGAAACAGTTCAAAAGTCAAGTAACATGTATAAATGCTGAAGAAATTATCTTAATAGGTAATCTATATTATATAATATAGCTTAATAACCGTATTTTATACCTTAATTATCTTCAAAATACAAAAAATGAACCTGCTTGACTTGTACATAGAATCACATGTTTTGAAACTTATTTCCCCAATTTGCTCAGGCTGCTGATTTTATGACATCTAGTCAAAATCATCTGATTTGGAGAATAATGTAAAGTGTTAATCCGACTAATGTGAAAGTACCTAACTAGCCTTAACTTTAATAAACTATTCATGTGATTAAGATTATTCTTTTTCAAGTTGCAATTATCACTTAAAACGCACATCAAAATACCCCTTCCTTTTCTTTTATGTTGCTCTTTACTTGCATAATGATCGTCTTTTTGTATACTGAAAGCTTTCAGTTCATTTTATTTATTGGGTACTTATATTTTCATTTTTTTTGGTATGACTGGTTTCTATTATCTTCATTTTATGGACCCATTAAATAAAGGTACACAGGTTGGTGGGTTGAAAGTCACCCAAAATGTATATCTGACATGCAACCTCCTAAATTGTTATATTAACAAATTTTAGATTATAATTATTATAATAAACTTTCTCTAAACATACTTAAGGTATTAAATATATATTTATTTTACCCATGTTGCCTCATCTAGTTGTTAATCTGTAAAACTCATAGAAAATTTCTTGTCACTTGCAGGGTTCTCATTTGGTGTCATCACAAGGATGGCCTATAGCTGATTGCTCTTCTGAGATATCATGTAAAGTTTCCAATATAATGACATGTTTATTTTCTTGAATTATGATAAACTTTGGGGCAAATGTGACTAAAATCCTATGGACTTCTCGTTTTTTTTGCAGGGTTAAGTTCCTCAACTTATGAAAATCAACAAAGAATGATTAATCCCTGAATCATTACATGAGTCACTCAACTTTATTTTTGCATGATTAATCCCTCAAAATAAAAAATTGAATGATAAAGTGCTTGGATTTATATTCAATACAAAATTCCTTTTTAATAAAATAATGAAAATATTCTTTTTTTTGGGTATGATTTCGTCCCTCAAACTTTATAGGAAGGACCTTTTCATCATGTTTTTTAAGGTCTAAAGGTTTAATCGTAAAATTTATCAATTATAGTCTAAGGACTTATCCACAAGATCAACTATGTTCATAGGGGCAAGTCAAACGGTATACTGCTTAGATCTATGTTCAACACAAAATTCCTCTTCTGAGAAATAACAAAAATATCCATTATTGCATGATTAGTCCCTCAAACTTTATTGAAAAAAACCTTTCATAATTTTTTTTAAAGTCTTGGGTTTCAATCATGCAAAATTATCATCTAAGGACCTATGTGAAAGTATGACTAAACTCTGGGTTTTTTTCAGCAATAGACTCCTTGATTTTTTTAAGTTTAGGAATTTTATTATGCAAAAAGGACATATTTGATAAATATAAACCAAGGCTTCTTAGTTGAGTTTGTAAAATTCTGTCAAAATAAAGTTCAAGGACTTATTTGCAATGCAGTAAAAGTTCATGGGGTTTTTGAGTGTTTTTTTTTCATTTGCCCTAAAGTTTGTGCATAATATACGTGCTTGAATTATATAATTTGTGAAGAAGAGAATGTCTGAATGGGTGTGGGTTCCATTTAGAGGAAACTGGAATGAGACCCACAATACAAGCTATATAAAATTACATACTCATCAAAAACATTTTTGTGATTACAGTTCATTTTGAGATTTGGCATCTGCAATTGATAGCGGGATTAGTCGTACTCGTATCAGTTTCTCGGTTATTACTACTGAAAACGTGGTCTGATTTTGCGGAGTCTAGCGAGGCATCCAATCAACAGGTTCTATATAAATCCTAACTCTGATGTTAGTGGCAGAGCCCGGCTTCATTTAGGAAATTTATAGGCAAGGGCCTCCAAATTTTTAGGGCCCCAATCGTTTGGGTTATCGTTGAGGTTATTTATTTTGTTTTTTTAAATCTGAAAAATTAGAGAGTTCACTCATATTTTCAAAAGAGAGTTTTTAATGTATAGGTTGGGTGATGGTCAAAAACTGAGTACTAATTATAATGGGTTGACACAGGCCAGGTTGGCCCAAAAACATGTTTTCCTCCAAATTGCTGTAAACATTATACAAATTAATTTTTCAATTATAAGATGTTTATTTTAGTATTAATCTAAATTTTTGAATAAAAGATTTTTGAAGGTTTTATGCATACATAGGGCAAGTTATGAAAAAACCTACGAGCTTTCTCTAAATTCGCATATAATCCTAGGACTTTATTTTTTGCATGATTAAAAGCTGAACCTTTGAAGCTTTTAAAGAGAAGAACCTTTTTTCAAAGTTAGGGGCTTCAATCATGCAAAAAAGAAGGATTTATTATTTTTTTGTTGTTAAAAACAAAGTCAACACTTTACGAATAAGTTTTAGAGTTGAAGAGATTTTTTCATATGCAAAACGATGTGTGGATTCATGGGAAGTTTAAAGGGTTCTTTTAACAACTTCCCTTCATGGTACACATTCGCCAACTCCTTTTTAGCCTTTTTTTTTGGGATGACCTGTTAGAGATAAAAACAAGCTATCTATACAACAACAACAACCTTACCCAGTATATTCCCACTTTTCAGTGGGGTCTGGGGGGGAAGGATAGATAAAAACAAGCTATCTATAAGTATATTAATTGAAATCATCACTTGTACAGAAACGTTTGTTGATTTTGTTATACATTTATGCAGGTTTTAACATCACTCGAGCCGCTAGATTATGCAATTGTGGCATTTCTTCCTGGCATTAGTGAGGTCAGACTAGAGAAACTTGGATGCTATGCATCATATTGTTGGGCCCATCCCAATTCTTCTTCATTGGGATCAATACACAAATCTTCATTTCTCTTCTCATGCTTGGGGCATAGCATTAAGAGCTTAAATCTTTGTTTGTTAAAAAATAAACAAGCTCGTTTGTCTTAAATACAAAAGTTATGGAAACATAAACTCCGAAAAAAATTCTATCCATAGTAGCATTCTAAAATAAAGCTTGGAGCTTTGAAGAGCAAAACTATCCAAATACCCTTTTAATATATATATATATTATATAGGGAGAGGATCAAATGTTAACCCATGCTTATTGCGTTAACCGAATAACTACATCTTATTACTTTGGGGCCCACACTAAAGTAAATCTAAAGGTGTAGGTTTTTTCTTTTTTTTTAAATTAATGTAGGGCCCACTTACATTAATAAAAAATTAAGAAAAAACCTACACCTTTAGATTTACTTTAATGTGGGCCCCAAAGTAATAAGATGTAGTTATTCGGTTATCGCAATAAGGAATGGCTAACATTCGAACCATCCCCTATACACTTGTGTGATAATTTCACGAACAAATGAAATTGTCATGCAAGGGTTAATTGTTCTTGAATCATTGAATGGTAATTTCATGTATCCTTTGCACACAATTTCCCCTTTGTACAATAACTGGCTATATATATGTGTGTGTGTATGATTTTAGATTTTTCAACTACAACTACTTTTATGGGCACTTCTATCCAACTTTCAACTACTACTTATAGCTCTAACTAAAAGCTACTACTTACAATTAGGGATGTAAACAAGTGAGCTGAGCCTGAGCTTGCGGGCTTGTTTTTTAGCTCTATATCTAAAGTTTTGGGCTCAAGCTCATTAATTAAATGAATCCAATTAAGGTTGGGGTTCGAGCTCATCCAAGCAATGCTAGCTCACAACACACCTACTCCGACTCTAGCTCTATCTCCAAATTTACCGTACGCAAAAAAGTTTGTAGATGAAATATTTTCCATGTACGTGTCAATTCCTAGGAACTCCTATTTCGTGGTGCATTGCTTCCACTCTTTGGAATCAACATGACAAGTGCTGGCGCTGTTGCTGCCTTATTTGGGTTTTTGCATTTGGGAAGTGGTCGGAAGTTTTCCTTTGCAATCTGGTATGAGCTCCTTATTTTTTATTTAGACTTACCTAAACTCTAAACATTAAATCATTCATAAAATTTAGGGCCGTTGGCAAAAATGTTTATTGCCACATGATTTAAGGGATATAAAAGTAATTTTTCTTTAAAGTATAAGAAGTTGCTTTTATATCCTTTAATTTTGTAGCTTAAAATAGTTATTTTATTTCTCATCTAATATTGGTTCTCAATTGAACATATGTCTCTCTCTCTCTCTCTCTCTCTATATATATATATATATATATATATATATAGTAATGTCTTTTTTAGGCAACCAACTTTTAATATTTTGTTCATTTGAGGATACCAACTTCTATTTTTTATTTAGTTAAGGTAACTAACTGTTAGTTTACTTCTTTTAGGTAGCCAACTTTTGAAGATAAACCTCTAAAAAGAAGTCAAGATTCAAAAAACCAAAAAATTATTGGTGATCTTAAAATAAAAAAATGGCTGCCTCATTTGTAAATTTTGCTAAAGTTTTTTTGCAATTAAAAATGAACAGGTCCAGTAAGTGGAAAGTGAGTCTAAGTTGCTTAATTTAACAAAATTTAGATTGCTTTTTGTAACAAAATATAAGGTCTAAAAGTGTTGGTGGGTCAACAGGTATAAAAATGTGTGTTTTAACCTTGTCATGACAGGGCCACATTTGTTGGGCTTGCTTATGGTTATGCAACGATCTTATCCTCTAGCCTTCTTGTGCCAATGGCTTCTCATGGAATAAATAACTTGATAGGAGGCATTATATGGCGAGTTACACATCCCAAATATAGAAATACAGATGTACAATGACTGTAAATGCAACATAAATTATAAGACTGTATGTCCAACCTCCATTTGCTGTGCACACATTTAATGTATATATATGTGGGCCCTTAATGAGCCAAAGTAAAATTGCACTAATTTTAACGTTATTTTACTTATTTTGTGAAAATAACGTTAAAAGTGTTGGGACGATCAACTTCAAACAATAACTTTGAGCTGGGAAAGCATTCGGAGCAGTCTCTCTATCCCAACTGAGATAGGGTAAGGTTTATGTTCATCCTTCCTTCAGACCCTACTGAAAAGTGGGAATATACGGGTTAGTTTGTTTGTTTATGTCTAACCTCCCATAGAGGTGTATGATTTGCTAGAGAGCGCTTGAAAGTGGACTTGGAACAAGCTCTTTCACACCATTCCTTTCATGATCCAACCCAAGTAAAAATGATTGTTTGATTTTGTGTTTTTCTAAAAGCACTATTTTTTTTGTTTGGTTTCGGTTTTCGCTTCTATCTATAACCAAAAAAACTGAATTGAACCGAACTTAAATATCATTTAAACACATATGCATGTATAACAAACAAACAAATCTATTAAAGTCCTACTAATTAGTAGGATTTTGACAATACTACAAAGAAAAAAATGAAATAAAAAAGTTGTTTCTAAAGAAAATGCTCACTTAGAGAAACATATATGTATAACACATATGTCTATATTTTTCTTTTTATTAATTTTGGACTTTATTTTTAAAAAAAAATTAAAACATAAAAAAATCAAAACTGAATTGATTCTGTTAAAGAAAAAATAATAATAACGAAGAAAACCAAAACTGAACGATTTTACAAAACCAAAAAAATCTAAATTCGAATTATTCTTTTTTTAAATATTAGATAAAAAAGGTGTACATTCAATAAAAACTCTTTTTGGGAAGTATTTTTCTTGGCATGACCCCAATTCTTGATCCCACAACATTTATAGACAAAGTTACCATGTTATCCATATCTGCCGGTCCCCTTAATACTATAATAGATTTTATGGTTACAACTTCCAACAGATCCAACCAACCCCACCTGTCCCACTGCTTCATAATGCATTTATAATCTCTAATCTATAAAACCCACCTTTTAGATCTAATCTTTCACTATGAACTCTCACATCATGATGCTAAGTTTCTTCGAAACCCTAAAATCCCAACCTTTATGGCTCAATTTCCTATTTGTATTAGGAATTTCATCTTTTCTAAAGACTTCAACTTCAATTCTCACATGGGTTTACGTCAATTTCTTCAGACCTGCAAAGAATCTGAAGAAATACGGATCTTGGGCGCTTGTTACTGGTTCAACGGACGGGATTGGTAAGGCATTTGCGTTCGAATTAGCTAAAAATGGTCTCAATTTGATCTTGGTGGGTCGAAACCCTAGTAAATTAGAAGGTGTTTCATCGGAGATCAGATCGAAATTCGTGGAAACCCAGATCAAAGAAGTTGTTTTTGATCTGTCTGGTGATCTATCAGAAGGGATCAAGAAGATTACCGAAGCGATTGAAGGGTTGGATGTTGGGATTTTGATTAATAATGCAGGTGTTTCGTATCCGTACGCTAGGTTTTTTCATGAAGTTGATGATGATTTGTTGACTAATTTGATCAAAGTCAACGTTGAGGGGACTACAAAAGTAACACATGCTGTTTTACCTGCAATGGTGAAGAGAAAAAAAGGTGCAATTGTGAATATTGGTTCTGGTGCTGCTATTGTGATTCCTTCTGACCCTCTTTATGCTGTTTATGCTGCTACTAAAGCGTAAGTTCTATTTTACAAATAATAATAATAATAATGATAATAAATAAATAAAATAAAATATAAAAAATGAGGAGACCTGATTTGGATTATGGATCTTGATTTGTGCTAATTGGTGCTGTTCATTTGTATAGGTATGTTGATCAGTTTTCAAGGTGTCTATATGTTGAGTACAAGAACAGTGGCATTGATGTGCAGTGCCAGGTAAATTATCAAATGTTTTACTTCATTAAAAATTTAATTTTTAATTGTTTTAGGGGCATATGTGTTTAAAATTAAAAATAGTAATAGGAAACAAGAATCACACTAAATCATACATATATCACGAAGAGGTGTATCGTATCAAGTTGGCGGGTTGAATCTTTGAACCTCAATACAGCCCATTTTTGTATTCATGTCAAAAACATCAATCTAGAGTTGGACACTTAAGTATGCAACCTGCAAATGACCTATTTAACCCATTTTTCTAAACGAGTCAAACTGTTTGGCAGGTAGAATGTGGCAACTTAAACATGACCCATTTAACGAAAGGTCAAGCAGGTCGTTGACTTGTTTATAAAATGGGTTAGATATGACAACCTAAAACAATATATTAATTATGATAAATATATATAGGAATTTATCATATGATAACTCAATTTTAAAGAGTTAACCCTTAAGCATAATCTGACCACCTATTTTAAAATAGTGAAAAGAAAAATATGTTATCTACATTAAGGCTTAAGCCACATCAAAATTGTTTTTTTTATTCCAATTTAATGTGCATCACACATTTATTTTTAGAATCTAAAATGGGTGGTTATGATTGAGTTTAAGTGTTAACTATCTAATATTAGGTTATCATATCATACAATCCCAATATGTGTGTGTGTGTGTATAAATGGTTCAATTGTTAGCCTTCCTTATTACAATAATCGAATAACTACATATTATTATTTTGGGGCCCATATTAAAATAAATCTGAAGGTGTATGTTTTTTTCTTTTTTTTTTTAATTTATGTAAATGTGGCCCACATTAATTACATTAATTAAAAAAGAAGAAAAAACTTACACCTTTAGATTTAATTTAATGTGAGCCCCAAAGTAATAAGATGTAGTTATTCGATTATCGTAATAAGGAAGAGTTAAAAATTGATCATTCCCCAATATATATATATATATATATATATAAGGACCAAAATTAGTCAAGATATATATATATATAAGGACCAAAATTAGTCAAGAACTACAAAAATCATTTATAGTCACAAGTTTAATGGGCATAAAAGTAACATCTCTTAACTTAAAAGAAAATTGCTTTTATACCTCTTAAATCATGTGGCTATATAGGTTATTTTTAATTCTTTATAACTTGTTGGTTCTAATTTGAATGAATCCCTACATATATATATTACGTAACAAAAATAGTTATATGTTAATTGTGATTAAATAAATAAAAATATATAACAATAACTATATCTTTATAAATAAACTGACTAAATAATAATAAATGATAAGCTAGCCTAGCTTTAGTTATGGATGTAGACCTCAAAATGAGTTGACTCTCAAGCTTTCCTAAACAGAACAAGCCAATATTGAGCTCGAGCTCAGCTTGGCAATTTACACCATGAATTTAGTCTTGATTGTTAGATGTTTGGGATTGCTTATCAAAACTCTTTATCCGATTATTGCTTTTTGAAACAGCTAGTTTGGATTAAGCCACTTCAAGCTGTTTATTCATATAATCACATATCACGTATCCTTCAAAAGATTTGAATGTTTAAAGTATTTTACAGGTCCCGTTATACGTTGCAACAAAGATGGCATCAATCAAGAGGTCATCTTTCTTTGTACCATCAGCAACAGGTTATGCAAAGGCAGGGTTGAGGTGGTTAGGTCACGAGCCACGGTGCACACCTTATTGGCCCCATTCACTCATTTGGGGTTTACTTTACACGTTGCCAGAATTCGCCATTGACACCTGGCGTTACAATTTCTGTCTCAAAATCAGAAAGAAGGGACAACTCAAGGATTCCAGGAAGAAAGAGTGATGTTATTATATTCTATTTGTTTTTTTTTTTTTTAATTTATTTTCATGGGATTTTAGCAGCAAATGAATGCATGCACTTTATGTGCAATTTGAGGTTGTTGAATGACGATGATCATGTTTTAGAATGTTATCTATCTGTACTCAGTTTATGCATTTCTGCAAGCCACTTGTGTGGGGATTTAACTTCCTGGTTAGAATTTAGAACCAATGTTTTGAGAATTGGATCGGGCTGACTGGAGTTACAAATCAGATCACTACCCGGAAGCAATTAAAAACCGGCTATGTTAAAACAAGTCTTTTTCTTTATTATTCTTTTTGTTAATACAAAAAATTATTCAAACTCAAACCTTTTGATGTACTAAACTTCCAACCTTGTGTTTTTTTATAACTGATTTTTGAAGTATTTAGGATTAATTTTTTTTTTGTATAAATCTGTGGTTAAAAACTAATAAGGTAATTGAAAAGAGTTTAATCGCATTCATGTCAACAAAAAATTAGTTACATGCTTTCCTCATAAGGCATATGTGATATAGTGACATTTACTGATGTGTACTTCAAATTAATTTATAGATCAAAAAAAAATAAGGGGGAAAACGATCAAATAAAATAAGGGAAAAGAAAAGAGAATATCACACAAATGTAATCAAATAATTTTTTTTAAGATTTAAAAATAAAAAAAAAGATATTTTTTAAAGCTTAATTAAAACTCATTATTTTATCAATTTTAAAATAAAAATGTGTTTTTAATAACTTGATAGAAACATTAACTAAGTTGATTAAATTTTTACATAATATTGAAACAACAAATTTAATTTTATTGACTTTATAAAAACAAAAAGTCTTTCAATAACTTGATTGAAACATTAAGAAAGTTGATTAAATTTTAACGAAGTAAAAAAAAAAAGGGTGAACATTCATGGCTTCCTTTTCCTAAAGACCACTTCAGTATCCAACCCGAACCCATCAATTTTTCTGGAATAAACAAAATCCGACCCGTTAAACAGCTTAATCAACGGTTCAGTACTATACAAATCATTAGCAGAGTACTTATCCGACCGTCTATGTAAAGCCACGTGTAAAACACACATCCCATCAACCTTTAACGTCCGTTGGATCTCCCCTACAAACCTCTCGGGGTACAGTGCGTGGTCAAACACATTCGAAAACTCAAAGTCAAAAGTCTCATTATCAAACGGCTGATGATGAAAGTCACCTCGGATCACAAGTGGCGGGTATGGAACAAGATCCATCCCAATTGAATCCCGGACCCCAATCCGTTTCAAAGCCTCCACTTCCTGCCCGACCCGAGCTCCAAGACAAAGCGATTTAGATGAATTGGATATGAAACCTTTACGCTTTAGATCCGAAAAGAACTGCGTGAAGACCCGAATCTTTCGGTCCCAATCTCTGGTGGTCCATATTTTTCGGAGCTTGGGGTTGGTGGTTTTTTGTAGCTGGTGGTGGATGTAGTTGTCGTAGGAGGAGTATATGGGTCGGATCTTGAGGGTGGCACCACCGTTAGAGATGGGTTTGTTTAGAAAGAGTGTAGATTTTAGAGAGAGAAAGATGAAAATAGTCATGGGGAGAAGAAGAGCGAGAAATAAACATCTGGGAATTGCTGATCTTGATAATTGAGTGGGAACATGTTTCATATCTGCAACTTCTTTATTTGTAACACACACTTAATTAAAACTGCTTTTTTGGTTGTTACATGATCATCTCTCTCTCTCTCTCTATATATATATATATATGTGTGTGTATGTATCACACACACACCAGAACAGTGTTTGTGTTTGTAAATTTTTTCTTTGGAAGTCTTGTTTCTCAATTTCTTGTGTAAATTAAGGCTGAAACTTTCTCTCTATGTATATGTGTATGTATGTATGTATGTATGTATGTATGTATGTATGTATGTATGTATGGATGGATGGATGGATGGATGGATGGATGGATGGAAAAATTAAGGAAAAAGTTGAATGAAGGTGAGACTTTGGTATGTTCGATAGAATTGAAAACTCAAGAGATCGAAAGCAATAGCATGCATGCAGGTAGAAAAGAATGTCGACAAATACAAAGTAGTAGTAGCCTGCAGTTTAATCAATTATTATAAATAAATATACAAGGAGAAATAGATATTCTACAACCAAAAAGAAAGCTTAATTAAAACCATAATAAAATAATAATAATAATAAATGTGTACATGAAACAAAATAGTATTAATGCCTAAAAAAATAAAGGAAAAATTACTAAAATCGTTAAAGTTGACCCAATTTTTACCAAATTAATCATTCAAATTTAGCCTCCAATTTTATATTTAGACGCTGCTTTAGACGTCTTTTTTCGGTACTTTTTGTAAACATATGGGCCCATATGTTGGCTACTTTGTCGGGGTCTAAATGTGTGTCTTAAGAACCCTTTTCTATTTGCGTCTTAAGATGCCTATAGACGCCTAATTTAGACGTCAATTCTGACGTCTTTAAGCCGTCAAATTAGGTAAGATCACATCCATCCAGAACCAGTGTCTATAGACGTTGCTTTGGAGTCTAAACGATCCAAATATAATAAACATGTCTTTAAAATATGATGTATAGACTTGATAAAACATATACATGCTAAATAAAACATATGCAACTGAACTTCAATTGATAACATTAAAATAAAGTGTGATCATTTCGTTTAATTAATGAATAACGTTATAGGCATCCAAAAAACACCCTAAAAATGACTTGTTCATGAACATCCAATTCACATTTGCAATGAGATGAGAGGCGTTTTTGGTTATCAAACTTAATTCGAAAGCATCACAATAAACTTGTTATTATATTTTCATTGTATAGTAAAATACCATAAAATGTTGATTCATTATAATAACATTGTTATTTTTTTTCCTTTATTCGGTTAAAATACTAATTAATAAACATCTGGTTTCAAGAACATTTGAATAACACCATAAAAATAATTTGTTTGTAAACACTTTGTGTACATTTTTTAATATAGTAATATTATACTTATTTGAAATATAAAAAGACATTCGATTTTACAATATAAATTTTTTAAACATTAACGAATAAAAAATTATAAACACTTAAAATAATAGTGACAGATTATAAGAAAGTCAACAAGACTAGAAATTCCTGATACCCTTTTGACTATTTTAATCTCCTCTTTTTAACATAACATACTTACAACTCTTCATTTATGAGATTAATGTTGTGCACTTTTTTAAAATAAGAATGTGACCATATAAATTATCAGCCACTTCTTCAAATCGTTCTAAATAATAAAATAATCATTTAATAGTGTTGCCAACCAAGTAGGTTGCTTTTTAAACTTCCAAAACTGAACAACAATATTGACATGTCTAACCCTATAACATTAAAAGCATGTGGAAACATATCTTAGAGTTTACGGCTTTCATAGAGAAAAATGAGTTGGAAATTAACGTGTTCTATAATCTTTTTCTTCCTCAAACAAATTGTGAGTAATTTTTTTTTAATTTAATGATATGTATCTTTACATATATTCGTCTTTGACACAGCTCAAAGCCTCAAATTCTTAATTTCAACAAATTTGTAACATCTAAACTTCAATAAACTAAACCTACTATCCAATTTGCAAGTAATTGATTCATGAATTTTCATCATTGCACCTTAAAAACAAATTAGAATATGTATAATAATAAGACTAATTTAATTACATAAATCATCCGTTAACTTGATAGGTTATAGCACATTGTCTCCTTAAACTAAAAGAATTAGCCTCGAAGTATGCATTTTTGCACAATCAATTAACTTCTTTGCACTAATTGGAGTTAATATTTGCTACTTTAATCAAGGATAGTTTGTAGTTTGATGTTTCTACTCTCAAAAGATTACATATGTAATTTTTAAGACTTGCTAGCCTTTTTTTAAATTTGTTTAGTTGGTTTATTTATGTGATTTAATCACTATGTCACATTTGCGATACACACATATAATGTATACATGTGTCGGCTCTTGATGGAAAAGAGTAAAATTGTAGTAATTTTAACGTTATTTTACTTAAAAATGTATTTAACTAAAGTGGTAACATCCCATTTTAATAACCAAAAGGCATTTTGTCCCAATGGTATAAAGGTGTGTTAAAGGGGTTACAACTTTATCTACCATTCAAATATTAGTTAAATACATTTTTAACTCAAAATCTCACCAAATAAATTTTTATCATAAAAATTTCTTAAAATGGGATGTTACAATTTTATCTACCAACTCAACACGGGACATGAAACCTAAAATAGTGATATGGTTAGATTTCTATAAAGCTAACAACAAATAAAACAAAAGATTTGTTATACCTTACTCGCTTTAAACAATTTGCTCTCCACATTAAATCCACCATTGTTATTAATAGGAGACCCGTCACCATTATCATCTTTGTTATCATTGTTGGTATACTTAGGACACTTATCACCATTACCACCGTCATCATAGTTTGAACTTTCATCGTCATGAATAGTTAGAAACTTTATCATCAATTAAATAGTTGATGTCTCATAATGACATTTAAAACACTTTTTTTATTAGAAAAATCAATTGAATATAAAGAATCAACGATAAAATTATAGAGAATTGAACGATAAAATAAATTAACATATAACAAATTTTGTAGTATTTGCAAAAAAAAATATCTCACATCAAATAATTTGCACTTATATTAAGTAAGATTGCATCGTATTAAATAATTTATAAATAAAAAACAAGAAAAACCATACAGGTTGTATTTGAATACAACCATAAGAAGCAATAGCCAAAAGTGCCATACACTATAAACAAATAATATATTTTGGGACTCGTATGAAGACAAGAATGATTGAGTAACAAATTAATGTATATATATATAATGAAAGATTCATATGCATACATCTGGAGGTGCACAAACGAGTTTCTTTTAAAACTGGGTCCTTGTCCAAATAGGTTTCGGTTTTGGTCAATGTAGCTACAAGATTTTTGACACAAGTATTTGCCAAAATCCTTTAGCAATGCAAACAGTGATTACAACTATAGCTAGACAAAACATGTGTGTTGAGTGTGTTCTCGTTTTGGAGGTTGGTCTTGATCCATGAGCTATGGTGGTATTTATAATGGGCTCTTCCAAGGATGTCAAGACAAAGACCCTGATATTTGAGGTAGTTTGTTGTTGGTCGTGTCTGTTCTTTTTCTCTAACCAGATGTTATTTCCTTTTTCGACTAAAAGGTTTTTGTATCCTCATTAATGTGGTTTTGTCTTGATAGTTAACTTTACCCTTTGTTCTATCGTCTTTATCTAGGTTTTGTCGGTCGTACTACTTTGTTTGTTCTTTGGGTTTTATCATTGGCTTTACTCTTAACGAGAGACCAAGTTTTCTACCCCGGCCTCCTCCTATCGTTAGTGAGCCACGGTTGGTGCGTATCGGAGGTCTGCCTAGAGCACTTATATTTTTTTTTCTTTTCACTTGAGATACTTACCCGTTTTGGGAGTCCCTTGTCATTTTGGTCGTGCCTTGGTTGGAGAATATCAATTCAGTCGTGACAAGGGTTGAGAGTAAGCTTTAGCCGTTGCAGGGCTGGTTTTGGGTCTCAGACGCAACAGGTGGCTTATGGTTGGTTATTCCATTAAGCTTTGTGACAATTCGGATGTCATGTGATAACTCATATGTTGGTGCAATACCTCAGTCAGCCGAGACTCATGTCATGCCAGATGTTGATGCAACACCTCGTTCAGCCGTGGCCCTCATTAGCCCAATCCAGCCGCAGCTTGTGGCTGTTAGGATGATACCTCATCAGTCAACAAAGTCATGAATCAATTCCGATTATAGTCCGGTTTTTGACCGGGTTTTGATTTTATCAGGTTTTGGCGAGTTCCGGTTTTGGTGTGGTAACAGTGGAAGCGGTTATGGTAATTTCGGTTCTGATTACAATTTCTCTGATAAATCAGAACCGCCGGCACCTGTTGGTTCGAGTAGAACCAATTGCGGTTCAGATTCGGGTTTTCGGTTCCAGTTCCGGTTTTTTCCCTACCTCTATACATCTAGTGATCTAGAGTTCTAGACTCTGGTTGATAGTCTTGAATGTTTCGGACATCTACCAAAAAAAACCCAAAAGCCCAAAACTAAATTTGACCCAACCATAAATAATTCATGTTTCATTCATCCCGTAGTCACAATCCCCAACAGATGTTCCTTATTTATCTCATCTTCCACCCCTTGTTTATTTACTTCCTTCAATCAATAAAATACAATTTCTTCTCTCTCTCTCAAATTCGTCCAATTCAACAAGAACCCTTTCCTAACCTTTATTTAATCATCCATCCAACCTCTATCCGTAGAAAATTATCAACAGTTTCAATCATCCAGCGTAATTGATCGGATAAAGTTTTTGTTTTTCTGGGTGGGTTATTATGAAAACTGATGATCATCTATGAATTCTGACCGATCTTGTAATCTTTTGGTTTTCTTGACGCATGTCGATCGTAAATGTACAATCTTCATCTGAATCAATTGAAATTCAAAGTTACCTATATCATATATCTTTTATTTTTTATTTTTTATTTTCTTCTACTTTACTTGTTTTGGTTTTCATTTTTAGCGGTGGATTATGCTTGTTGACTGGATTTCATGTGACTTCTTTTTTTTTTTTCATTGATCTATGACGATCATAAATGTACGATCTTTATCTGACCTAATTAAACATCATAGTTACCCATTTTCTATATTTTGATATCTGTGTTTCTTCTTGAACTTTAGTGGTTGATTATACTTGTTTTCTGTATTATCTGATGATCAAGTTCATACTTGTGGTTGATCATGCTTTTGTGTTCAGATTCTTGAATTCTGTGTTTTGATTCCTTGATTTTGCAAGAAATCCAACCATTGTTCATCTGATGCCTTGAATCAATGTGTTCATGCTGGAATATCCTTCCGTGAAGCAACAGTATTGTTTCCTTTATGGGTTTTGCCAATTTCTTGCTTATTAATAATTATTTTTGTGTTTTTTTTTACTATATTTGTTCAATCATGTTCCACAAATTCATACACATCTGATGAATGTGAATCGTGTTCCCTTGAATTATCTGATAAATTTAGTAATACTTATGAACTTCTTACATAATTGATGCATCTTTAAATGAATTTAATTGTTTCTGATTTTGATCTTCTTGGTTGTTGTAGTTTCGGACATGGGGGTTATAAATTAAGCAATAATTCAAGGTATCTCGTTGTTCTCTTACTAATGTGGTGTTTGGATTGAGTTTAAGTAACTAATTTTTATAGCCCATTGCAAAACTGCACATCAAACACCCCCTCTGATTCTTGCGAATTGAGGCTTAAAATTTGAGCATAATGTGCTTGTACAAGATTTTAGATCAAAAAAGATGGAGAAACAATAATTTGTTTGATTTTTAACACGTCTTTATATGAAATAGAGCAGTAAACCTTTATGTATTGCTTGAATGTGCGTTTTTGCAAAAGGTTATCCTGTTTCCTTGTAAAAATGCACATTCAATTTGATCTAAACATCCCTTTAGATAGTGTAAATTGAGCCTTTGAATTGAGAGAATAATGTTATTGTACAAGTTTTTAGACTTAAAAAGAGCAAAAAAAAAGATAAGTGTGTTTGATTTTTGACAAATCTTTATGTGATTTCTAGCAGTTAAATCTTCTCATCTTGATTAATTTGGGCACTGCAGAATTGAGCAGTGCCCATGGATGCCTCCACGAGTGGAACGCCAAGTATTCAATACCACAACATTCCCGATCAACCGATCATTCCTGTTCCCGTTAGTCCATCATATAATCGACAAACCCGACATTGTTTTGGAGATGCAACACCAGGAGAATTTCCATTATCTGCAAACCCTTCCATTGTTCTTCATGTTCTCACTGGTTGTAATCTTGACCCACAAGATTTAGCAAAATTAGAGGCAAGTTAACATTTTTAACTCCTTTAACGATAAAAAGATTCAAACCCAACATTTAGAATTGATGGTGCTGCTGATTTCTTGGTGAAAATGGTGTTCTTTTTGCAGGCTACATGTTCTTTCTTTAGGCAACCTGCCCATTTTGCCCCTGATCATGAGCTTTGTTTATCTGAGCTTGCAGCTCTTGATATGTGCCAAAAAAGAGCAATCTTTAAACCAATGACTTTAGAAGAACGCGAAAAATTGAAATTAAGATGTGGGGGTTCTTGGAAACTGGTTTTAAGATTCTTTTTGGCTGGAGAAACATGTTCTAGAAGGGGAAAATGTCAAGCTATAGCTGGCCCAGGCCATAGTATCGCTGTGACTTCAAATGGATCTGTTTATACTTTTGGGTCAAATAGCGCGGGTCAGTTAGGTCATGGCACCACCGAAGAGGAGTCTCAGCCTCGCATAATAAGGTTCATATATATATATATATATATATATTCTTGATTTGTGAAAGTTTTGGTTCGTTGTTTCTTGGGGTGACAAAGTGGGTGGATTGATTTAATTGGGGATCAGGTCATCCAGGATCAGGGCAAATGGATACTATTTTAGTGCACATCAAAACAAACATGATGAGTTGGTATAGAAATGAGTATTGTTTAAGACATATCCTCTATTTCGAAAAAAGGGACTTGCCGAATTGTTTCAGATCAAAATGACCCCTTTTTAATTTATGTGAAGATAGACGGATGCTTTAACTATCTCTTTTAACACTTTTGTCCCTTTTCTTTCAGATTTATAAATAAACAAGCACTATATTAAATATGATTGTAAAAACAACATATTGAAAATGGTAAAGTAATTCTTTTACATGAAAAAACTTAGAAATTTGAAATCTTTTTATTACACTTTGTACTCCACTTACCCATTTTCTTGGTAAATAGGTGGAAGTTGCAACCTTAGTTTTTACTAAGGAATATTTTTTTTGTATGGTGTAGATCTTTGGCAAGCATACGCATTATACATGCAGCAGCAGGGGCGGGGCGGACAATGCTAATCAGTGATTCTGGGCAGGTTTACTCCTTTGGCAAAGACTCATTCGGAGAGGCCGAATATGGAGTTCAAGGAAGTCAACAAGTCAACACTCCTCAAATAGTGGAGTCTTTAAAAGACATATTTGTTGTGCAAGCTGCAATTGGAAATTTTTTTACAGCCGTATTATCACGAGAAGGAAGGGTCTACACCTTTTCTTGGGGAAATGAGAGTAAACTTGGTCACCAAACCGAACCAACTGATCTTGAACCACGCCCATTGTTGGGCCCACTTGAAAACATACCTGTGGTTCAAATTGCAGCTGGATATTGTTATCTTCTTGCATTGGCTTGTCAACCTAGTGGCATGTGAGTTTCAAGAAACTTTTGGGATCACTAGTATTACTAGAGATGAAAAAAAGGATGGATCGACCTATTTTTAGTAATGGGACTGGGCTAATGGGTTTTGGTCAAAATGAGTACTTTTAATTCATGCTTAAATTCATAGGCGATTCAAACCGTTGTGTCAAAATGACTACCTTTTAGTACATTTGTAAACAACACATGTGAGCCAAACAGGTTTGTGTCATATTTAGTGGCATGATTTTCAGGAGACGTTTGGGTCTAATAGCTTTTGGGTTTATGGGTTTGGGTCAAAATGAGTCCTTTTTAATACTTATTAAAAATATACGGTGTCAAACATTATATTGGGTCAGATTGATTAATTTTTAGTACATATTGAAACAAGACAAGTAAACCTAACGGGCTTGGTCAAAATTTAGTGGCATGTGAGTCTCAAGAAGCATTTAAGTGTGCATTTTTTAGCAGATTTGTGAAATGTTGGACCAACCCTTTTTGTTAAGCGGTAAAAATGAGTATTATTTTTGGAGATAATTCCCAAAATGTCCGTTTGACCACGATTTTTTCCAAAAATGTCCATTTGACTTTTCATTTCCAAAAATGTCCATTGTTTGTAGGCACCGCCCTTACTTGTATGGGCTCCACCCGTACTTCTTCCACACTAGATAGGCGCCTCCTGTACGGGGACACATGGCAATCTTTGATTTGATGGTTTTTATGGGCGCCGGCGCCTTTATAGGCGAAAAGTCAATGGATATTTTGAGGAAAGAATCTGGTCAAATAGACAGATGGGGAATTGACTTTTATTTTTGTATCTTGTGAAACAAGGTGGTCGCATTTGGGTCCCATCTGCCTAAAAGTTACGTGTCTTCTGTAAAAAAGGGAAAATTAAAATCTGTTTTTTTGTCAAAAAAAAAAATTCTTGAATGTTACATTACTTATTGTATTATATTTGTTTCTGAAGCAGGTCGGTTTACTCAGTTGGATGTGGGTTAGGAGGAAAATTAGGTCATGGGTCCAAAACTGATGAAAAACAGCCGAGATTGATAGAACAGTTTCAAACACTAAACCTGCAGCCCATGGTGGTTGCAGCCGGTGCATGGCATGCAGCCGTGGTTGGAACCGATGGCAGGGTGTGCACATGGGGTTGGGGCAGGTACGGTTGTTTAGGCCATGGGAATGAAGAATGTGATTCGGTACCGAAAGTGGTTGAATCTTTGAGTAATGTTAAAGCTATACATGTTGCTACTGGGGATTATACCACTTTTGTTGTTTCTGATGATGGAGATGTTTATTCTTTCGGGTGTGGAGAATCATCAAGTCTTGGACATTACGCCGCAGATGTCGATGCACAGGTTCGTCTTTTATATCTTTTACAAATTTTAGAGTTTTGTTAAGTTGATGTTAATCTGTGTTTGCCATTTGAGTCACTTAAAACAAGATGATATGATGTAACTGTAAGGTTAAGCAACTGTCACTGAGACTGAAAACAAGATGATATGAATATTGTATTCAGTAAATTCTTTTAGTTAATTCAAAGCATAATATGTTTTGTTTATTAAATTATTATAATATAATTACAAGAGTAAATTGTCGAGATAATTCCTGTGGTTTGTTATTATTCCATTCTTAGTCCTTAGGTTTTATAAATTACCCATATGGTTCTAAACTTTTTAAAATTTGCAACACATACAATCCTTAGGTGAGCATAATTTGATCAAGCATGTGAAGGCAATTTGGGTACCTAAGGACTGTATGTTTTACAAATGTTTAAGTTTGGGGCCATACGAGTAATTTATGAAACCTAGGAACCAAGACTAAAATACTAGCAAACTACAAGGACCATCTCGGTAGTTTACTCTGTTTACAAAAACAAAAATACATATGTCAATAGTTTTAATTTAACTCTTTTATTTTGTTCATGAATTGCAAGTAATTTGTTATAGTTTTGTTACCTTGCAAGTGCTAATATTTAGCATAGAGCTTAAATTTATTACCAAAAAAAATATCATTTTGTCAAAAAAAAATAAAATTTAAGTAACAGTGACCAAATAAATATCGTATATTATCGTTTTAAACGAGTTCGAGTGACGACTAACGTGACGCTTTTATGCGAGTTAGGAAAATCGGCATGCTAATATATTGAGGCCAGCATTGGTGACTTCATTAAAGCAAATGAACGAAAGGGTTGTGCAAATCAGCCTTACAAACTCAATATACTGGAATGCACACACATTTGCCCTGACAGAAACTGGGAAATTGTATGCGTTTGGGGCGGGTGACAAAGGTCAACTGGGAGTCCAACTCGCGGCTAACCAAACCGAGAGGCCGACCCCCGAGCGGGTCGAGCTTGATCTCGGTTAGGATCTGAAATGGATTGATGAATATGATCAAGTCAAGTTGTTTGTGGTTTGTGTTCAGTTTGATGTATGTTTATTTGTGTACATAGAAGAAGTAAAAAAAAAAAAAAAACATGGCTTTGTGAAGGATGTAGATAGGTGGACTAGAAAAATGCTTTTAGGAAAATGTTGGGGGACTTGAAGTAAATGTCTTTAATGGAGTAAATATTTCAGTTGCTATTTATTTATTGTGGTTTATTTGTTGAAAATATATATGTTAAATGGTTCGTTTTATAGTTTTCAAATTTTTTTAGCCCAAACAAATATCTAATTAAACCGTATTGAAATCAAGTCATCTGAACCGGATTTAAATCAGTTCGGTTTTGGTTAAAACAGAACAAACCGATTAAAAGCGAATAAATTGAATTCAACTTTATATGCTACTAATAAAAATTATAAATTTATATCTAAATTCAGTTTAGTCGGTTAACTGAAAAACCAAACAAACAAAATACAAAAATATATGAAAGCGATAACCAAACCAAAAACGGAATTCAGATACGGTTAAGAATCAAACCGAAAAACAAATTCATAATTCGGATACGGCTATGAACCAAACCCAAAAGCAAATTTAGAATTTAATTTGATTTTTTGTTTTTTATATTTTTGTTACAGCTACAGTTAAGTTTTTGATTTTTTCAAACATTCCTAATTGAAAATAAGTTAAAGCTCTCAAGTGTCAATTGCATACCATTGACTTTGCAGTTTTGTCAATTGGAACTTCTAATCATTCAATTTTCAAAACTTTAAGTTTCATTCTTAAATTTTATATAATATACTAACTTATCATTATACTTAATGTTAAAACCTTTGTGTTTTACTCTTCAATCTTTATATTTTAACTTTTAAGCCTGAGTATCTCAAGTTTGAGTTTTTTAGTTTACCATTAGCTCAATGTTAAAACTCTTAGGTAGCGTTTGGTATGCATGAATGAAAGATGGAATGAAATGAGCCATTAAATTGGAATGAAAAGAAACATGTTTGGTTACCACATAGGAATGGAATGCACCATTCCATAAGGAATGTGATTCCTTTACTTTTGATGATTTTCATTCCTTGAAGAATGGGTGATTTTTCTTCATTCCTTCTCTTGAAGGAATGATCAGGCCAATGACTCAACCCATGTCCAAAACCATGACCCGACCCATGACAAAAACCATGACCCGACCCATGACAAAAACCATGAGCCAACCCTTGACCTGACCCACGACCCAAACCATGACTTGAACCATGACGCAAACCATGACCCGACCCATAACCTGAACCATGATTCAAACTATGACCCGACCCATGACCTGAGGCTTGACGCTAACATTGACTAGAACCACGACTCGAACCATTACCTGAACCATGACTCAAAAATTACCCGACCAAACCATGACCCGGCCCATGAACCAAATCATGACCCGACCCATGACCAAGACCAAGACCCCATCCACAAATGAAACCATGACCCGATCCATGAAATGCCCCATGATCGAAACAACAACGAACCCGCGAACCGATTGATGATCCGAACCATGACTCGACCCATGACACATGACCCGACCCATGATTCGAACAATGATTATAACCACGACTCGACCCATAAATTTTATTACATTCCTTCATATTCACATGTCTACCAAACAACAAGAAGTAATGAATCATTTCATTACCAGAGGTAACCAAACAGGACAATAAATTGGTAATGATTCATTTCTTTCCCACGTTCATTCCGTTCCCTCGTTCATTACATTCCTTCATACCAAACATACCATTATATGTCAT
Source organism: Mikania micrantha (assembly GCA_009363875.1). Classification (NCBI taxonomy): domain Eukaryota; kingdom Viridiplantae; phylum Streptophyta; class Magnoliopsida; order Asterales; family Asteraceae; genus Mikania; species Mikania micrantha. The sequence continues at coordinate 884,886 of CM018681.1, forward strand.
TATTAAACTTTCAGGTTTCATCTCTAAAATTTATAGAATATCACTTTCAACGTTTCTAAGTTTTTAGAGCTAAAAATTTATCTCTATACTCAATTTGAATGATCGGTGTTAAAAAAAATTGAACACACATGTTGACAAAATAACATATATAATTAATTTTGAGGATTTAGCAATTATGAAATGTGATTTCTACATAACTCAATTGCAAGGTACCCATTTTTTTCTTCTTATTTTGAATTCATTATTAGACTCAAAAGTTTCCTTGCTTCAATTGGTAAATGACCTTGGATATGTATGAGACGTGGCCATTGTTTTTTGTTTTGTTTTTTAGCACCCACTCTTTTCATTTGCTTCCAAAAAATATTTAATATATCTTTGATTTTTTTTGATTTTATTACCATAGTCAAATGAAATTTTATTATATTTTTCTGATAAGAGAATGCTTTTGAGTTGATAAGCCACGGGTTTAATTCCTATAGCCTCTAATTTTATTATTTTTTTTCGTTTGATTGTTGTGTTTTTACATAGGACTTCATTTTTGTATTTTTCCTTCTTTAGAATCACAAAAATTTGTTTTATGTAAATGGTACTACTAGTATGATGTTTTATTCTTAATTTATGGCATAGTGATATGTTATCTATTTGCCTTTATTTAATTCTATGAACATATACTAATGAACATCCAAATAATGAACGAATACATGATGAACAACCAACTATGAATAATAAAATGATTAACACACAAATAAACTTGGTAATATTTATGATTCAAGTAAATGAAATAATTAGTATTAATTTAAAAGATTTACTAGACTTTATATGCAAAAGTTGTCATATGAAGAAAAATATGAACATTCTAGGAAAATGGCCTTAATTTTTATCATCAACTTTAGGCTATCAAAAGGCTTGAGCTAGTCGTGCGAAAGAGGGCTCTAGGCATCATTTTGACGTTGGTTACAAAGTTTGTAAGCACACCATTTATCACATATCATAATACAGTCTCACTGTCTCACACCCCCACCTCTCGTCACCTCGTGCATGATGTCTCTACACTGGTTGCGGAAGCATAGTGGTGATGTCTCAGAGGTGAGGGGTGATTTACTTGATTCGATATCACAAGCACACAGATTAACTTAAAGTAAATACATTAGAAGGTTCGTCATTAAAATCCACATTACAGTTTACAACTAAGTCTATTTAATTACAAACTAATTTATTCAAGTGCAAGTATCCCAAAAGTGCATCCTCACCGGCTATTACTGTTTACCTGCAAAAAGGTTTGAGTTTAAAACGTCAGCACAAAGCTGGTGAGTTCGCAAAGTTCAGTTAAATCATATGATATGACAGTTAAGTTCAACAAAATTCACAGTTCAAGATAACCATGGGACCCTTATCTAGTTCCTTTCGGACGATAAGTTCTGTTCTCAAGATATTACCCGTCGGTACATATCTTAGTGCCTCATTGTCTTAATGTCTATCATACCATTAAGAAGTTCTGGAAACAGATAACAAACATTCACACAAGGGGAGATGCAATCCTCCCAGCGAATGTGGTGTCAACCAATAGTACTATCAATGTTTTCTGTTCGACCACACATGGGTTCACTAGATACAGTTTAAGAATGAGGACTTTTAGTTCCATGATAGAGTTCAGTTCAACAGGCAAAATCCCATTAAATCCACAAGTTCTAAACAATCACATGAAATCACAAAGATAACAGTGACACAAATCATATGATCCAGAAAAGTTCAGCAGTTATACCCCGATGTTTATAAAACATTAAAAAGAACAGGGGTTGTACGAAACTCACCTGATGATATAAAGGTAGCAGAATATCTCCCAACTGATAATAAAGGGTGATTCTGCATTTAGTTATGTTTAATAAGTTATTTTATGTTCTAGTTTACTGATTAGATCTTTCTGAACGTTCAATGTCAAAGACATTGCTTTGTAAGTCATCAAACCGATATTATATGTTTAATTGGTTACTTTAGTATTATATCATACAATGTATGATAATGTAGGAACCTACATTGCATTAGATTCCTAATACAAGGTTGATGACACTCTTGATTAACCAGAATAATCTCAGATTAATCAAATAGTTAATGTTGTTGATTATTGTCACAACCCCAAATTCCCACTCGTGGCGTCAGTCCATGTGGGTGTGACGTGGCCAGGATCACAGCTCATGGTCATATAGAACGACTCTATATGAGTTATACAATCACGCAGTTTTATAAAGCAAACAAGTTTTCAAATAAAGCAGCGGAATGATTATAACAAAAGCAGCGGAAATGTTATAATATCATAAGTAAATAGTGTTACAGCGGAAAGTAAATTGTCCAAGACACTACATAGTTAAACTGTGTTTAAAACAGACAAATGCACACAAAGCCTAGGACATGAGCCTATATGCCATTCAGACTCCTTAACGCTTCCTTGAGTGCGTCCTAGCGTGTGCTCCATTAGTTACCTGAGAATACATGCGAAAAGTGTCAACTAAAAAGTTGGTGAGTTCACAGGTTTAGACAGACAGAAATAATAAACAGACATATACTGGGTATGTTAAGTTTAGTTATTGGATACTACGATCCGTGGAGTGTGTCAGTTCTTCTTACCGAAACTAGACTGTTTCCGTTTGCCTCCGCAGGTCATCATTGAACCCGCATTCACATCGAAATTACACTCGTTATGACCTCCAGTCAACATTGGTGCCGAGTGGGGTTAGTCAAACCCAGTAGTACTACATAATTACGACTCGTTTGATACACAACTAACGGTAAGGATAAGTGAGGACTTTAAGCGATAAAAGTTACACTCGAAAATGGTTTTCACAACATACCAGTCATACATCTAAAAACAGTTGCATAGTGTTCTCACCCCAATAGTTTAGCAAATCAGTTAAAGAGTAAAAGTGGGGCCGTAAACTCACCTGAGTTTGTGTAATGCGTTTTCTCAAAAGAGATCGTGTAGCTCGCCGGCTAGTAGTCACCTATATCACATAGGTACTATGAGTTCGTGTTCACACATGTGGGCCTCACAGGACCGTGTTCGTGTTTAACAACACCGAGTTGTTAAGTGGGTCATGTTGACCGTGTTTGACCGTGTTTGACCTAACGACCCGTTGGTGACGGTTTTGGATCAAGCGCTCGTGTAACGTGCGGTTTAGTGTCGTGTGAAGTGTACGGATACCAAAAATCATTCCTATGAGGAAACTTACTATTTATAGTAAGTTTCTATTTTAGGAAAGTTTCCATATTTAGCAAGTCATGCATAAAATCACATTTCCGATTATTCTAACATGCATATTTATCCTAAATGAGCATGTTATCTCATAGCACCTAGTTACACATAGCCGGTTGTAACGATCGATTTTCAACAATTGAATATATTTAAAATAATCATTAATGAAATGATTGTGATTGTTACAAATAGAAAATATGCGAGAAATGATTAACATAGGTGAAAACAGTGTGCGAAACGGAGTTACGGATTGTCCGGAATCGCGAAATGAAGAAATTATGTTTTGAATTGCTTCGCGGTACGCGAAGGCTTCAGGAGCCCCTCTTCGCGGTACGCGAAGAATCTAAAATATCTGATGATCCCGAATTTCTTCGCGGTACGCGAAGGCTCTATAAGGCCTCCTTCGCGGTACGCGATGGGTGAGGCGGTTCAGCAGATTCTTGATTTTTATCAAATTTGCATGAAGAAAATTTATTTTCTTCATCTTCGAACCTGTTCACAAGAAACACACACATACGAAATTTTGACATCCAAAATCAGTTTTGAGACTACCGGATCATCCAGATCGAACCAGGGATTGTTTCTGCAAGTCTGGATCGTCAGATTTTAACTAGAAATCCGTCGAAAGGGTAACGATTCGTATTATTCTATTAATTTTGATAATATACGGATTAAATTGAATTGTGAGCATTATATGATGATTTGGGATGATTAGAAACGAAGAATTAGATGTTTTAACGGTGAAATCTTGATTTTGATCCGTTATGATGTCCGGTTGGTGTGAAAATCATATTATTGAATATGATAACCAGTGGGATGATTAAATCATGGTTGTGATGATTTTAGATCATTCTCTGGAATGATAGATCTAGTTCAAGTGTTGATTAAATGTTTGAAATTGAAAGTTAATGATTTTAGCATGATATGCTAATTATAAATAATGACTTGACTTCTGTATGCCACATACTAATAAATAAGATTCAAATGAGTTTGAATCAATATGTATGGGTGTTAGGTGAATTGAAACTGGTTGTATACGTGTGAGTTACAACCAGATGTTGATAAAGGAAGTCAAGCAACGGATTTTAAAATATGAAGTTGTGATAAGTTAAATATGATTAAGAACATGTGTAGATTAGTTTCTACACATGAGTTGTTTGATAAAAAGCCTCAATGAGCTTTTGATTGAATATGAAAAGTAAAACAGGTCAAATGAATTATATTATATAAATAACACAAGTTGTGTGTTCATGTTGTTAAATCCTGTTATATGTGAATATATAATAGGAAGAGGAGGTGAATCTAGTTCTAGAAGGCCTGGGAAAGAGTTGGAGATTGTTGATAACTCTCCAAAGCGAGGTAAGTTACCTATTTGATTGAACTTGTAGTTGAAGGACTGGGTGAGTCCACACTATAAGTAGTTATGCTTTTAGCATATATACATGATTTGTTGAGTTGATTGGAATGATATAGATGAATGTGGTTATTGTTGTTGCATGATTCACAAGGTGTGTGAACATGTGGTGATCTACAAATGTGTAGATGTTAAATTGGAATTGTGCATGCTGATTCACAAGGTGTGTGAACATAAGACATGTAATTCCAATGTAATAGATTCACAAGGTGTGTGAACAATTGGTGGATTGGAATTATGCATGCTGATTCACAAGGGGTGTGAACATAAGACATGTAATTCCAATGTAATAGATTCACAAGGTGTGTGAACAATTGGTGGATTGGAATTGTGCATGCTGATTCACAAGGTGTGTGAACATAAGACATGTAATTCCAATGAGATAGATTCACAAGTTGTGTGAACAAATGGTGGATTGGAACTGTGCAGGTTTTGATTCACAGGGTGTGTGAACATAAGACTTGAAATTCCAATATAATTGATTCACAAGGTGTGTGAACAATAGATGACTTATAAGAGGATAGACATTTGAAATTCAAATGTCAAACTGTGAATTGTGATTTGGGTGAAATATGTTGCACAATCGGAGTTTTGTGGGGTTATACATGTGTTATATTAAATTATAATGATTGTGCATGAATGGGAGGTATAATGAGGTTTTGGTTGAAAACGAACCGTTAGTAAATCGTTTTGTATGTGATTGACTGTTGTTGTCAAATTTTATTTGGAACCTCATTAGTGTATCCGTATGATATTATGGAATACACTGGGTGAAATAATGAGGTAACCTTACTTAGTTCTAACGAACTAATGGTGATTTTAAATGTGGTGTTTACAGGTACTAAGGAGTCGGGTGAGCGGTGATGGTGATCGGAAATCGAACGTGAAGGCTCACATGATGGTTTTTAGTTTTAATAACCAAACAGTTGTGTAACTTTTGTGTAATAAATGTTTTTGTGAAGTATGTAAACATATGTGAACCTGTTTTTAACAGGTGTGAGTAAATAGTATGTTTACAGGTGTGTAAAACACGAAAGTTTTTACTGGGACCTAACGTAAATTATTAAATATTGGTGTTAATGTCCGGAGGGGACATGAAAGTGACAGTAGGTGTCACACCGGTTTAGTAAAGTTTGCGCGTAAAAGTTTCTATAATTAGAAAGTTTACACAAATAAACATATTTCATCAACTTTAATAACTAATATCGTCTAATATCACTATTTTGGTTCTAAGTAGCCATCAAATCATAACTAGCATGCTCCTATTCCCGACTTTGCAAAATAAAGTTACTATTTTTAGTAACTTAGGAAAAATACACAAAATCCATTCTTTCAATAACATCTTTCATTCAATATCATCATATTATCAACACATAAACATGTTAGACTCATAACATTATCATACTTATCATTCATTTGCAAACCTGTGCTAAAAAGTTACTATTTATAGTAACATTTATAAAAATTATGACTTTGACCAATCTAAACATTTCTATGCATCAAATAACTATCATATTAACTCTTAAACATCATTTGAAACATATATTTTAGATCTAAACATACCCATGTGGTCATTTCATCAAAAACACATACTTAGTAACTTTAAAGTTACTATTTTTAGTAGTAATCATATCTATGGCATTTCTTGACCACAATCAAACATTCTAATCACATGGAACATCATCAATAACACTTTCAATAACATTTCAATATTGACAATCACCTAAAACATTGTAGATCATACTTGCATGTTGATTAAAGTAACCATTTCATCATAAAGCCAACAAATCATTATCATATCTCATCAAAATCATCATTCATCATTGTGGAATCACCAAATCAGTAACAATATCACAAAATAATAGATCCATAACATAGAAATTTCGTGTCTAATGTGGTGATGGTGATGCATGTAGCCTAAAGGGCTTGCATGTGTGATTTCTAGTGATGTTAAGCATTATTGACTATAGAAACAACTTTCAAAGCTTCAATCCACGAAATGAGACTTGAGCAGCTCCTGGAACAACCCTAGGGAGGCTGTGATTCGATCAAATGCAGAGAGGAATGATGGTAACGCGTTCTTGGAGCTTCCACAAGTCTTCAATCCTTCCACAATGGCTTCCAAGGGTTGAAAATGGCTTCTTCTGGTGTAAAAGGGTTGTAGCAGAGTGCAAATGGTCGTGGGAGAGGGTTTCAGTCGCGAGGTTGGGTGAAGAGATGAACAAAATGATTATACTTGGTTTTATAAAGATTTTCTGCGATTATAGCCTCGTCGCGTACCGCGACACCTGACAAAACTTGTCCCCCGTGTACCGCGATGATTGAAATAATCATTCTGTTCCCGAAACACGCCGCGTACCGCGATGGTGGAAGATGATCGGTCGTCGCGTACCGCGACTCTTTTCGGAGAATTCAAATCTTCCCGCCCAGGCTTCGCGTACCGCGAAGGCCCAGTTAGGTGCCCATCGCGTACCGCGATGGGTCTCGGTTGAGCCCAATAAGCCCAATTTCATAGTTTTGAGCCGAATTTCTCGTATTTCTCGAATACGATCATCGTTTCTCGACACCTAGGCGTTGTTCTACTAACTTAGGTTCTCAGGAACCTAATTGCGCAGTGAAAGTGTACTGTGGTTCGATCCGTTCACCAACGTTCGTCATTCAAGACACGTGCGAGTTTCGTGCGATAATTCCTCGAATTATCGGTGTGTTTGGTCCGTTGTGCCACGTGTCACACTAAATAGAAATATTCTAGTGCCACGTATGAAATAATAATACACATTATTATTAAAATAAAATAAATGATGACCTGGAAATTGCGAGGTGTCACAATTATAATGCTAAAACAGTTTCTAGATGGTTTAATAGCTTAGAAATGATTAATCCTTGTTAATGATTACCCCAAATATCATGAAATATCACAATGTAGCATTAGGATAGGTGTAATAACCATGTTTAACATACTAATCTGACTGTTATCATAAGCGTCAGATAATTGTTCCAATGAGTATGTTAATGATTGTGATTAGTTTGAAACACTTGGATTTAACCTTGCATTTCAAGGATTAATCCAACTAATCACCTACATTGTTATAATCAAATGGATTAAACCATTATAATCATGGGTATGGTTTCATGCAAACCGGGCATTACAACGGATCAAAACAAAGATTTAACCGTTAAAACTTCGTGTTCTTTGTTTATAAACAATCCTAGCCATCATCTAGGCAATAATAAACAATCCTAACTATGTCATTACGTTCAAAATCAAGATCTAATCAATCAAAATCAAACCAGAAAGTTTAAACGGATCATTACCTAATCTGACGGATATATGCGGTTAAAACAACGATCAGAACTTGTAGAAATGATTCCTGGTGCGATCCTTGCGTTCAGAAGGCTTGGAAATTGAGTTTGGATGGTGGTTTAGTGTGTTTTCTTCGTTTGAAGGTGTAACAGACGCGAGAAGAAGAAGAATATATCTTTTGCATGAAATCTGATGAAATAGATCAGATCACTGCACCGCCACACCCGTCGCGTACCGCGACGAGGTGCCAAATTGGGCTTCGCGTACCGCGAAGCTTTTCGGGAATTTCAGATAATTTCCAAGCATCGCGTACCGCGAAGGAAGCTCAACCCCTCCATCGCGTACCGCGATGAGCCCATTCGATCAACACTTAGAAATTTTTCTTCGTTTTTCGATTCCGGGCAATCCAGGACTCCGTTTTGTGCACGGTTTTCTCCCACTTTCATCATTTTTCGTGTACTATCAACCTGTAGTAATTTCAATCATTAAATCAACGCGGATTTCTAGAACGATCAAATGTGATCACACCATTAATGACGTAATCCTCGTATGCAACTGTCACACACTGCTAACGCATGATATAAAAAAAAGTTGTTTAACCTACGTATAAGTTATAAAGCATTAATATTTAAAATGAAAAGTAAGAAAAAAAACAATCAGCTAGAATTTTTATTGGGTTTGAATAACGGTCCAATCTATCTGGTCAAGCAACCAAGCACAAGGAAAATAAACTTTTTATTGTAAAAACATTAACCTTAGGCTACTTTTCAAATCTCTATAATTATCAATTGACACGTTTGCTAGAGAATGTTTGTGTGAGAGTTAAAGGGTTTAAGGGATTAACTAGTTTACTTTATCATTATTTTAAAATGTGATGAACATTATACCTTAAATTAGTTAGTGTTTGATATACCTTCAAAAAAGTTTCGTAATAACAAGTTAATAATTCCTTCTAATAACTTCGTTTCTTTGAGAAAGTTTTTTTTTGTTCTTTTAGGGGGAATCAAATGACATAAATTTTTTTATTATCTAATTTTTATAAATATTTTGCCTCATTTTTGACCCTACACATGCCTCAAACTATCCCATGGCTAAAATCATGAGCTAAATCATAATTCAAATCATGACAAAACAGATGACTTGAATCATAAACCAAACGATGAACCAACCTATCATCTGAAACATGAATTGATCATGATCAATAGCCCAAACTATGACTTGAATCATGGCTCGACTTATCACTTGGGTGTCACACCCCAGGCCGGCGGGAACGGATCGTGTTTTCCCGTCGGGCGGAAGGTTTCTGGGGCGCGATATCTTGAGTGATAATCAAATGATCAGATTGTTTACATAGCACATGATAATATAAATGAGAAATGCTAATACACCCATGATATAGAATTACAAGATTAAATTACAATGTATCGTTCATAATTTAATCAAGTATATCTATCAAAAGAATCAATGATACTATATCTTGTATCTGTACAAGATATACAAAAGATGATTCATGTTCTTGTTATCCAAAAGTATGCAATCACAAAAGTAGCTAGGTCTTCTAAAAGTCCACTAGCTATATCCATGCATAATAGTAGCTACACCTGTTCATCACCTGAGAAACATGTATTTAAACAAAGTCAACACTAGGTTGGTGAGTTCATAAGTAAGTTAATGTAAAACCTTGATTCATTCACATGCACATTCACAATGATAAATATGTTACTTGTATGATTGTCTGTTTCACTTGTTCACCCAATGGCTCCTCAATAGTTACATTCACAAATACTATATTATCCTAGCAGTGATGCTTATATATAGGGCATATGTAAGGGAACTAAGCCCTAGCCAACATCCCACCACATCACCACTAGAACTCCACACTACTTGCAATACAACTATTGATTTCCATCCTCAATTCTCATGTTTAACCACTGAATCACCTGTGTTCTCATGAATAGAATAATATGATGATAGCGTTGTAGTTATCAAACCGAAGTATTGATAACCATTTTGTGTAATAAGGATATTAGATTTAATTAATATGTTCCTTGTATTATTCTATTTTATGCGCGTTAACTGTTATTACACTTTTAAATTATTAAAAGTGTTAGTTAACTGTATGTAAAGTATTCTCAAATGCAACGTATAGAGCCCAAAAGGAGTCCATTGTGATCCTCACGTAATCAGATTACAATGCACCCGATTCACCTCTATTCCGCCGTGTGATCCCAAAGCCTTCATCGAAACTGTTACTAATAATATGACATGAGAGAAAATAAATTCCTCAGTCTACTAGTCCACAGGTAACGATGGATGATGTACATCTATGTGTTATTGTTCTCAATGTAGGGATGTTCTCATGTGATTAACAAAGTTGAATAAGAACTTGTCTTATTACGTTATGTTAATCATTGTGTGAATGATGTGGTTATCATGAAGTTACATTATCATGATTATCATTCATGTAATCCATATGTTCACCATGTAATCCTTAAGCCGTAGTAAGAACTAGTCTTAGTACCCTTAAGTGACGCAGGTGGTGGATACCAAATGCTCTATACTATCACATAGTATATTTTTAAGTTGTAACCAAGTGTTATAAGTACTTGACTTATCACACTTGGTTAATTACAATGTGGAATGATATTTAGAAGATATTTTATCTTCTAATCATTCATGTGTGGTGTAGTGTCATCATGTTTCACTGTAGTAGTTCTCATTGTTTATTTGTGTATGAATTGTCTCAATATTACTCATGTATGAATAACCAAGTGTTATAAGATATAATCTTACAACTATGTTATTCAATTGCATTGATAATTATGAAATTATATTATCATATTCATCTGAGTTTCCCTGTTATCTCATGATCATACAAGCATGCATACAATGATAAACGATAATAAACAATTTAATATTATCAAAATCAAAGTATAAATAACATGTTAAGCAAGACTTTTAAATAAATAAAAGTAAACATGTTTCTCAGCCCCGAGAGTTTAAAATCAGTAAAGATTAAAGTAAAAGGGGCATATGAACTCACCTTGTTGTTGTAGGGTTGACTTAGCTTAAATAAAGAATGCATGCGCTCTTGTCCGTACTTGTGGTAGTTTTCACGATCATGTATTGATTTCACGTTGTATTTGTCTCGTAAGTGTCAATTATTATAATTTGTGTGTGTATGTGTGTGTTATCCTCCAAACTTGGTCAACACACCCCCAGATTGGTTAGTATTCGGCCCTTGCTTAATAATTATAGATGATACTAACACTCAACTAAATTTAATTGAGTTTAGTATCCCCCCCCCCTCATGTGTTATTGCTTGACTTAAATACAAGTCTCATCATAATGTGTAACCTTATGACCGTTATAGTTTATAACTATAATATATAGGTTCTTAGTTTTGAATTATTATAATCTTTTACTCTTTGTAAGGGTTTACATTGAGTTATCATAAAATTTATCTCTTGACCCATCCCATTTCGTAGCGTGGGCCGAATAACCAATGCGGGTCATATGCTCAAATGGTTGGACCGAATTCTTGTTGTTGGGTTGTTATTGGGCCTTAATGCCCATATTGGGCCGCAACAATGAAATGGGTCAACTGGGTGTGGTGGTGGGCCATGGTATATCCAATGCAAAACGACTGTTGGGCTAGAAGTGAGTATTGGGCCGGAATCATCCTTGGTGGGCCGCTATTTAGTTTAAACTGATTGGGCTGCCAGAAAACTACTGGGCCTGTAATAGGGATCGAATAATATGTTGGGCTTGGTGATGTATCGGTCGAGTACTAGAGGATGACCACCTATGGCTCAAAAAGTCGCAGTAACTTCGTCCGGCCACCCAGAGCAGCGAACCCTCTGGGTTCCCAGGTGATTAGGTTCGGCAGTCACCCTAGTCACTAGGTTCGTTCCATTAGGAGACCGTAGGTTCGCCTAAACACGCATGAGTTGCAAAGGTTTGTCGTACTAGGGTTCGACACCATCGATTTAATACTGGTAATGAAGGTTCGTGAATCACAGGTTCGTAGCAATGAATGGTTCGGCCGATAGGGTTCGCCGCACATTGGTTCGTGACTCAGTGAAGGGTTCGGCCAGTAGGGTTACAGTCGCCTAGGTTCGCAGATGCCCTGCATGGGTTCGTCTGAGGTTGATGAAGGGTTCGTTCATCCTGTAAGGTTCGTCTATAGTTATGTGGTTCGGTGGTTGTGGATGGCAACAGGTTCGTGGAGCGCATGTGAGGTTCGCCCAGCACTAGGAAGGTTCGGTTGTTCAACCCTCAACGAACCTGTTGCAGTTTGTTTTCCTCATCAGCTCCGATCAGTCGCTGGTCCACTCCACCGATTGTGATGCGTCATGGGGGAGTCTCAACATGTTATGGTAATATGGTCTAGAACCGAATAACCAAGGTGGATCGAATAAACACATGAAAACCCTAATTCCCGTATCTTTCTTTCGATCATACCTTAATTTCAGCTGGTTAGACCTTCAGATCTGTTGTACTTTCACGTAGGGGAGGTCGAGAGCTACGCGTGGGTTCAAGAATCACCCAAATCGGTCAAGAAACGAAGAAGTTATGGAGGATTGAAGTTTGATTATGGTGGTGAAATGTGGTAGCCGGAAATTCTTGTGTAGAGAGAGAGATGGTTGGTGAAATGAAATGAATGACTTCATTGGTTGTTTATATATCCCGAGGTGTTCTGTTTTGTTTCGGTTGCTCGGTTTGCGATTTTGTCGCGTATCCGGAAAATTACGCGTAATGTAAATGAAATAAAGATCGCGTCACCATCGCGCGTATTCGTTCGAATCATCATTCGAACGAACACGATGATGGTTTTGCTTTCCGACTTTTGTTTTCTACTTTCCAGTCATCATTTCAGAACGTTAAACTCACAGATATGTTTGTGTGAATCGTCACCCACGCAAACACACTGTCAGTTTGTTATTCTGAAACGACACTGCAATATTGTTTGAATTATGTTTCCTCACTGTCGGACTCAACTAAACATCTTGTTTTCACATTATTTTCACATTAAATTGTCGGCCATCTGATTCCTGTCATCTATGGATATCAGATCGCAACCGATTTGTTTCTGTTATTCACTTGAACACGGTTGTTTCTCATGATCTGTTGTGTTAACTGTACTTAAGTTTTCACTTAAATACACACAACTAAAGTTTCAATTGTACGTTGTATTCACTGTATCTAAGTTTACACAAAATACGTACAACGATTTCTTGTATTTAGGATTCTGATAATACAAGTAATGTATATACACATAGAATTACACATAGTTAATGTTTATAGTACACGTACCGTACGGACTTGCCGGCCGGTCAGGTACTAGTTGTCACATTGGGCCATGACCCGAACCGCCCGATGGCTTGAGACATGGCCCAACACATGCCCTCACTTATGACCAATCTGACCCATGTCTAGTACCATGACTCAAATTGAAATTGAAATCCAAATCTTAACGTGACTCGTGAGCCAATCCATGACTTGTATCATAACTCAAACCATGACCTATCTCATAAACCAAATCGTAGCCTGGCTCCCAACTCAAACCAAGACCGAACTCAAAACCTAACCTATGATATGTTCCATGAATTGAATTGTATTCCTCTTAAAGAAGGGGGGTTGGCAAAGAAAGGCCAAAGAAATTTTCCTTTTCCTTTTAGTCTACAAAAACAATTTCATAAGGGAATAGTTAATGTTTTCTTTATGTGTTGTATATATAAATAAAAATAAATAAATAAATGCAAGCTTTCTTGTTATACCAGAAGTACTTCATTAATTTATTATTTATTAGGCAAGCATCACATTACCATATATACCTTACCTTATATACATTTGTAAACTTAATGAACAGTAATAATAATTTAAAAATAATAATATTATTATAATATAATATTATTATAATAATAATTGTAGTAAAATAATAATATAATATTATAATAATACTATCTTTTTGATTTTTACGGATAAATGAAACTTATATATAATTATGTGATGCAAGTTTAGACATTTTTTATTTATCTACAATTATTATGACAACTATATGCCACATAAGCTTCAATTTTTAAGATACCGCCGCAATACGTGGAGTAACCCTCTAGTTTTTGACAAAGGTGTTTCTTTTTTTGAACAGCGGTATTCTCACATGTTCCCTACCCTTTGGGGGCGATCGTACAAGGTCGGACTCCTCCAAGGCTCCAACTGCCATGAGAACACATACCCCCTGATGCGCAGGGACTCGGTTGAATGGGTAAACCTTCGCCCCCATCGGAATCAAACTTGGGATAAACCCAAGCTGACCCTTTACCTGGTGTCTTTCAAACTTGCCTGCAGATGAATTCGAACCCCCGACCTTTATATTGGAAGGTGAGAGCCCTAACCATTGGGTTAGGTTTTTAGGACTGAAAAGGTGTTTCTTACAAAACCAATTTAATTATGGAACTTTTGAATGTGATATGGATTTATAAAACTTGTTGGCTTGAAGCAAACCTCCACCACCATGGCTGCCATCAACTACGATCAACCTACTGTTCATCTTATTAAAACCTGTCAACTCAAAACACCATTGTCTGCTCCGCTCCGGTTGCTGTCAGTACAACCACTGCTACCACAAACTGCCATTCTATCTACCACTCATCTCCACCATCATTGTACTCAACTTTCCCACTACTTTTTCCTTCGTTTCGAAGGGGAAACCTGCTCATAGATCCGTCTTTTGTTTATTTATTTTATTTTATTTTTACATATATACATATATCTTCTTTCAAAAACATACCTCAAAATTAATTAAAACATATAACATATCACCATATAACACACACTTAATCAAAACTAATAAACACAAAATCATATAGGGCATACATTTAAATGTATAGGTTAGACAGGGCACAGAAAGCCAAGAAAGCAACATTAACAATCAAAAAACAATTTTAACCTAAATCTACATCCTCATCTCGCAACTAAGCATATATCATATATTCTGAAACCACTAACCATATCGACACATTAGACACACGTACTATATACAAAGAGGTTGAGGTTCCTTTAGAGCTAAAGCCCTATAAACTTGGATCTCTAACGTATAATATTAAAAAAAAAAAAAAAATCTAGCGCTCTCTCACCTTTATCCTACGACGTCTCAGAGAGGTGCTACTCTAACAAATTATGACGAATTTGTACATCTCATGTCAACCTCGGTTGACCCCTAGACCTTTTCCACTACACCGTAAGATTCTCTACACTTCGCATAGATGTCAACACGTTTCTTCTCCTCATATGCCAAACTTTCTCAATCTCCCTTTGCTTACTTTGTTCGAGAGGTTTGCTAACTGTAAACTTTCCCTAAAGACTTTGTTTCTTATCTGATCAAGCCTTGTGTGCCCCAACATTCATTTTGGTATCTTCATCTCTTTCATCTCCAACTTTCATACTTAAGTTTTCTTAATTTGCCAACAATCAATTTTGCATGAACGCTACTAACAAATACTGTCCATACGAGTTATGACCTTTCTTAATTCTTTCTCTGCCTCAGGCCAAACCAAAAATAATAATAAAAATAAAAAAAACAATAATGATAAGAGTAAATTACGATTTTAGCCATGTAGTTTAATTGTTTTAACTATTTTAATCCAAAATAAAATTTTCTATCAATACAACTTATATGGTTTAAACAAGTAACGGTTTTCGCCCATGGAGGCAAAACAGTTAGAATAGTTAGATTTGGAAACCAAAATCATTAGTTGTGTAAACCATATGCATTGATAAATATTATATTTTAGGTTAAATAGTTAAAACAATTAAACCACCTGAGCTAAATCCGTAATTTACTCTAATAATAATAGTGAAATAGTTTCAAAAGAGTTGTAAGGAAACGTTCTGTAATGACCAGCCTGGCTCCGGTTCCAACTACCGACTAAGAATCAAGTTTTTTGTAGCTGCATTTAAAACCTTATCAATTAGGCCGAGCAGAGCAGGGGCCAGACATACGCTTGCAACATGGGTAATGAAAACCAAACCGATCAAAAATATCTTTTGATATAATGTTAAAAATCTTATCTTCGAAAATTACCAACTCCCATGCAAAAAAAAATCTAGGTCCACCGCAACAGCGGTAGAAAAAAATAAAAAAACGAAGGATAACAATAATATTCTAGAAGTGCATGATCACAAATCCAATAAAAATTCAACGATTTGAGAAACCACAAGGATAAAAGAGCAAGACAAAACCCTCAGAATACAAAATAAACACAAATACGAACACCAATTAATTGTCCTACATTTGACCAAAACTTGCAAGGTTGATATAAAAACACCACGGTATCAATAATCAGACGGTGAGATGACATCATCAATCTTCAAGATCATCTTCACAACTTGAGTTGCAAGTAAGATCTGTTGTTGCTTGCCAATTAAAGTTTCAAATACGTTTTGCTCACGCATATCATTTGTACCGGTGTCGTTGCAGTCAATGCCACAGCAATGATTGTTTTCCTACATAATTAAACCAACACACTTACCATTATTCTAGTCTAAGCAACAGTTCTTAATAATTTACGCAATTTCAACCCATCTAACCGCAAAACCCGGTTTGGTTTGGATTGGTTTGGTTTGGTTTGAGTTAATTTAATTATAACTAGCTAACAGAATTAAAACATATAAACACACACACATAAACGAAACTCTCAACTTTGGTCCGACTTGGGTAATAATATTTTCAAACTGGTCAAACAAAAAAAAATAAAAAACTAAAGGAAAAAAATCAGGTAGGTTAAGGGAGACTGACAGGCTGAAAGTCGTCACCGGTGTTTTCAAATGCCTAAACTCTTAAATCATTTTCAGAAATATAAAAAAGTGTTTTCAATTGCTTAAAACTCATATATACCTTAATTTGCTGTGCTTTCACTGCAGATAGTGTTTCGATGGGTTGCAGACCACTATTCTCTGCTAGAGCCATAGGTACAGAATCCAAGGCATCTGCAAAAGCCCTGATGGCATACTGTCAACAAAAAATAACATTCAGTAATCAGTAAACGTGTGCATAATTGGGACCCACAAATGTAAACATCAACAGCAAGAACAAACTAGAACTCAACATTCAGACAACAAAACAAAATCCAAGGTCTAAAAAATTATAGTAACCTCCATGGTATAGGTGGCAAAAATGGAGGGTCTGGTTATTCGTTACAATCACTTCACATTATGTGCATATCAAAACAGGTTGGGCTGCCACAATCGGTGATATCTATACTGCGTTGTTTTTGAGACTCCATAGTGATTAGAGATATCATATCAATAAAAGAATAACATAAATTCTTTTGAGGAAAAAGATTTGAAACCTTGTATGCATTTGAATATACAGAGTAGGCAATGTTTGACCCCTTTAAATAGTTCAACACTTCAACTCATTTCATTTTTAACCCACTTTACGTTTTACCCCTTTGACACATAAAAAACCAAGGTTTAAAAGAACGGAATCGCGCCTTGAGGTGTTTTCCCTCTGCCTCACGAGGCGTAAATCCGAGGCAGAAGTAAATAAATAAATATTTTAATATTATATCTATTAAAAAATTACTAAACATCTATTAAAGAACTTTTAAAACTAATTTCAACATCAAATTCAATAAACATAAAAAAGACAAGTCTATAAAACACAAAAAGACTTGGAATGTTGTAAGGCGCCTCTAATTACCGAACCGTCTCAAGCCCATCTATACCGCCTCAGCCTAGTGAGGCGCACGTTTCTTTTTGAGATGCCACCTAAAAAACGAATTTTTCCCGTTTCGCCTCAAGGCGCCGCCTCAGACAGTTTTTTTAAACCATGTAAAAAACTATAATACAACTTGAATTGACCCATTTACATACAAACAGGTGGAAACTGCCACCTGTACTACTTGAGAAGTTTCAAGCATGTTTTGCAGATTTTTAAGAATACCTGTTCAACACCTGGATACTTATCAGCAGCAGCTTCAACTGCAATTGAGCATGAGATTTCTGCAGCCCCACCACCATACACAATGGAATTATTACGAATAAGATTTCTAGCAACACATAATGCATCATGAATGCTGCGTTTTGTCTCCTCTATCATCATCTTGTTACCTGATTTCTCAAAACAAAAAATGGAAGTAGATTAACATGGTAAAATAATAATCAAATTTGGTCTTACCAGCATACCTATCTTTTTAACAACGCAACAAAAAGTGTTCAGTACATTAAATGTCTTTTTTCACCTTTTGTTATGCAAAATTCGTGTAAAGTGGTTGCATTTTATGTTAAATAGGAATAACTACAGGTTTATATAAAAGAAAACGTACAAAACTTTTAATAACACAATGCAGCAAATACCAAAAATAATGTAACCATGGCATCAAAATGACAACTTTTTGATGTAACACTACGCAAAACCGCATTGTACACCAAATTTGGTGCAATACCAACCATCGCACAATATTTTACTACTGATTATTCGCATGTTATTTAGTAATTATAATGAAGAGCAAAGAATACATAACAAGCAAACAAAAGAAGCATATCTAGTTAGAACTCACTTAATAACGTCCTATTAGTAGGTTTGAAGAGAGTAGGATGAGGGAAAGCTTTTCTATATCTAAAAAGGTGGCCCCCTTCTGAGACCCCCCCCCCCTTTTTTTCTCCCCAAAACACACACACACAAGCACACAAACTCCAAAGCCCTTCTTTTATGATATACACAGCAGTAATCCAGATGGCATAAAATGTGGATAATAGAAACATAGCAAAAATACTAATAATGATAAGAGAACACTACCACTAGCATAAACATTATATGTAATATTAAAATAACATGGAGTAAATAAAAACTACCGAAATAAATTTTAGAAATCACATTCCAATAATTCTGTGTTAACACAAACTAGTTAGATGATTTTCAGACAAGTGAATGTGAGTAAGTCATAACTAAAGTATCCTCCAGTTAATGTACAATAAAATACAATTAGCTACAAAAGCGCATGACCACCATAACTTACCTCCACGAATAAAAATGGTTACAGCCTTTGAGTTTGCACAATGCTCAATATAAAGCATTCGATCTTTTGTGGTACCAAATGCCTTTTCTCTAACTAAACCAGCCTGATGCAAAATAATAATAATAATAATAATTAAGATAATGCTCAACATTCCTATGAAATGCAATGCATACAAAACAGCTTTTGCAAAAGAATTCCCAGTCACCAATGAGACAATCAAACTTATGGCCAATGTCACAGTATATAAACCTACTTAGGTTGGTTGCATGTTCCTTAATCATAATCAATAACGCCCTCACCAAATTATAGTACTGGTACATTTATTTATCTAAATTAATTGGTATATTCATAAACACAAGCACGCCCCATTTGTGGTGCACGCATATAATGTATTTATGTGTGGGCCCTTAAGTAGCAAAAGTAAAATTGCACTAGTTTTAACGTTATTTCAATTATTTTGTGAAAATAACGTTAATCATTGGGATGATCAACTTCAAAATATAACTTTAATCCGGGGACTCTTTCGGAGCAGCCTCTCTATCTCAATTGGAATAGGGGTAAGGTTTGTATCTATCCTTCCCCTCCAAACCCTACTGAAAAGTGGGAATATACTGGGTAAGGTTGTTGTATTCATAAACACAGGTCAAAAGGATGTTATAAACAGCCTCATAAAAATAGGCTCCTTTGGTACTTAATTATTATGAAAGTGGCTCCTATGGTAATTTGGTAATTAGACACCTCATCAGGTATAAATTGTCACATAACCAAGAAATCGATCAGGTGATTAAATTACCAAACTAGCAAACTTAAAAAGGCTATAACTTCAAGGAAATACCTGGTACAATTTTCAAAGAAGAACGCCAATTTATGTATATTGCATTATTGCTATTATTGAAAATGCATATGCTACAATACTTTTACCAAGGAAGTTGATTTTTACATGTATGAACACAACAAAATTACTTTAGACGAATTTCCAATAACTTTTAAGTACTTATGTTTCATCTTTTCTTGAGATTTGAGAATAATATAGTCCAGAAAATAGTTGTGTACACATCATCTATCTATAAACAAGCATGAGAGAACCATGAAAAAAAACTACCTTTCCTAGTTTTTCAGGTGTTAGTTCCTGAAACCTGGGAACAATTCTACCACCTGTACAAAACAAAATAAACAAATAGATAAAAAAAAAAAAAAAAAGGATATCCAAAAACTGAAGTAACAATCTGTATTAAACCAAAATTTGTTATAAATAGCAGACACAAACCAGTAGCTATTGCTATTAACTCCAGTTCTACACCACCAACCCATCTGACAGCTGGCAAATTTCTGTGCATTAATAAGTGATTTGCTTCATCATCAAAGCCCCATTGACAAATTACCAGAGTTGCACCTACATCCTGGAACGATCAATGTCAGCATGGCTTTCAACCAACCAGATACAGACAATATGAGTCTAGTTCAAAACAGAGGAGGTAAATGGGCAGGTCAATAACAAGTCAGAATTGACAAGTCAAAACAAACTAAATCACATCTACCCCTCTAACTCTTTGTCCAAAGTTTCAAGTTTCTTAATAGACATAATATTTCGGATATGATTACAGATATTGTACTAGCATACTACTCTAATGATAATATAAATCCTTTTCCCAAAAAAAATGATTATTTAGACTTCTCATAAAAATGAATTAAACCATTTTGACCAATTTTATTTGTTTGAATCTTAACATTTCTGTTACAAACAGACATTTGAACAATAATATTTTCTTTAGAAAAATGATTAAGGAGGTTTTAAACATTAAATTTAAAATCTGGTCCACCTTAGACCTGTTCTGCCCATTTGGTCTTTTAGCTTTTTGGTAACTTTATTAATTTACCTAGTCTGAACAATATTATAGTCTCTTACAAAAAATATCATTTGGGAGGTTTTACACATTAAGACAAAACATTGAGCCCCTTTGACTTAATTAATTAATCCCTTTGTAATTCAATTTAAACGGTTTGTACACTTAAACAATGATTTTTGAGTTTTCATAAACTAAAAGTAAACTTTGGGAATTCCAACATCTGATCCATTTCCTTTTGAACACTTGCCCAACACAATTGCCTTAACTAACCCAAATCAAGTACATGGGTTAAAATTCCAACATCTCCTGTACATACTTTAAATATCACATTACCTTGCATTTCTGAACCATGTCATCAAAATACTGCTGTTCTTGCTTCCTTAAAGTTTGAAACTTTTCAACTGTGTCAATGTCAACCTTATGTTTGGTCTTAGGCTTTGGTGGCTCAAATGGGCAGGTCAAAATAGCAATCTTTGCATCTTCAATTTGCTTTGGCATTTGTGGGTGACTCATATCTTTGTCAACAATGATTCCATAAATAAGTTCAGTATCCTCTAACTTCCCACCGACCTTTCCCTCTACTTTAATCAAATCAAGATTAACATCTTTTCTCTCTAAATCAGCAACAGCCATGACACTTTTTACAGCAATCTCAGCCAAGCTACGTTTGCATCGATTCACACTGACAGGTAGAGCTCAATTTATATTAAACAGGAACAAAAACAGTAACCGTAATGTGTTATTGGGAGTTGCTTATTTAGGTGCAAATAGAATTGAACATACAAGAAATATTAGTAGTCAATCTTACTATTACAACTTTCACTTATAGGTGCTTATGTGAAAACAAAAAAAAAAAACTAAATTGCACTAATTTTAACATTATTTTACTTATTTTGAGAAAATAATGTTAAAAGCGTGGAATGATTAACTTCAAATGATAACTTTGGGCCAGGGACTCCTTTAGAGTAGCCTCTCTATCTCAGTTGTGAGAAGGGTAAGGTTTGTCTTTATCCTTCCCCCCAAACCCTACTAAAGAGTGAGAATATACGGGGTAAGTTAGTTTTTTGTTTGTTTGTTAAAGATGCTTTTTAAATAGCGCGTCAAATTCCATGTGACATATACATAATTACATATACACTAAAATGACATGAATTCCCATCTAAAAATTTTGAAAAAAAAAACAGTAAAGAAGATTGACCTACCAGTTAAACATGTCATTTGTTGCTACAAGCAGAAATAAAATGTAACTTGTTTCACAAAGTTGTAACAAAATATGAGTTGCCTTCTATTTGGAGCCTAATATAGCTAATATCATAAAAAAGGTCAAGTTCATTTCGATAATTCTATTTCAGACAGTTTGCCTTTTATTGAATTAATGATCAATTCAAAAAGTACAAATACCAAGACTTACATTTTAGAGGATAAGGTGGTCATGCATGTTTGAACCAACGGTTCTATATTTGTAGCACTGAAATCAAACTTATGCGCTATTTGTTCCAAATGATCAACAGCAATCCTCGAAGAAATTTCAAATCCTTCTGCAACTCGAATGGGATGGATTCCACGTTCTAAAAGCTTCTCTGCTTGTTCTAAAAGTGAACCAGCCATCACAACTACACCAGTTGTTCCATCACCAATTTCATAATCTTGACTACGTGACAGTTCAACCATAAGTTTTCCAATTTGATTGTCAACGTCCATTTGCTCCAAGATTGTTGCGCCATCATTTGCTGAAAATGAAGTACATTGTGAGGAAACAAACAATTAAACTGACAGATGCTTCCAACAGCTAAGCATTTATTAAGCAAAATGTTAACGCAACTAAAAGCAACTTTTAACACAATATTCTTTAGTTCATTCATTGTCCAAATCCTAACATTCAACCCCAAAAGCCAACCTAACCATATCCCAACCAAAAACACCTTTTCACATAAATACCTTGCAAAAAAAAGTAACGTTACAGAATAAAATTATAAAAATAAAGCAGATAGACAGAACTCCATAAATCAGTGGTTCCGTACATTTTCTGCTGAAATCTTACATCATCGCTGTTCTGTTTATAAGAAATCCTTAATTGAATATTTTACTTTCAAAAGGCTAAACATTCATATAAAAATTCCTAAGTATCCCATTTGATATGTCAACTCTAGTATTCTTGGACAAATATGAAAGAGGTGGGCAAAAAAACTAGAACCGGACTCAACAACCTAAACCAGTGGATACAGGCGGTTCCAGGGGTCTCACCTTTACCTGACCAAAACTCTAACCCAATCGGCCAAAACCTGACCAAAAACCGAAACCGGTTCTTGACTTTGTTGACCAGAACTGGTTCTAAAAAAACTGTTGAACTGTTGATTACAAAGTGTGTTCAAAAACTGTTGAAACCGCCCAACCCAAAAAAATGAGCCTGCTTGACCAGTTTGAGATTCAAACAATTCGGATCAAAAATTAAAACCAACCATGCAACATGAACCGACTCTTACGCTGTTATTTTCAATATATTTTAATATTTTATACTTTGACATATTTAGTTATTTAAAATTTTAAATGCAAACTAATAAATTAAATAAAAAAATGAAAATAATAATTGATTAAAACCATCAAAACTGACCATTAAAACGCCAAACCAACAAAACATGCTAGTCTGGCCAACCCGCCAACCCTGGTCGGTTTGGTTTGCTGACCCCCAAAATAGCAGTTCGAAATTCAGCCCAAATCTTTCATCAAACCCAACCGACCAAGACCATGAATATTACTGACAAAAGCCAATAAGACAGCTGACGGTCTCTGGAGGAGTAGCATCACATGCTTACTCTAAATTAGCCGTTAATAAGTTTGAATGATTCAATCAGATAGATCAATTGTTTCCAAAATTTCTTCATAGTTTTTGTTTATTTCATAGTCATCATGAGTTTATTATGTAATTGCTATTTAACTCTTTAAATTCAATGAATAACATATTAGTTGTTTGAATTATGCCTTTGATTTACACATCAGTCTTAGCTTACAATTTCTAAAGTGTTAAGCTACTGGAAACCTACTTCACATTGCATTCACACTATCAAAACAATAACCCTAATTTCTTTCATACAGATCAAACAAATCAACATCCAAAAGCAGATCAAGTCCTATCCGGTAACTAATCAGATATAAACAAACAAAAAATTCAAAATGATCCCATGCTAAACATATAATATAATTTTAAACAAAGATGAGTTAAACGTATGTACTGATTGTGATGTCGCCGTCGGGGCTCTGGAGCATCTTATCCATGCCTTTCGGACCAAGAGACGTACGGAGGATGCGAGATACAGCAACGCCGGCTGCGATGTTAGCTTTTTGTGCATCTAAACCCCTTAATCTACTCTTACTTTCTTGTTCCCTCAATATTATAAACGGCCGGCCATATTCATCGAACGCCAACGCCATTTTAGCCGGAATGAGGTCTCAGATCGACGAATGACGCGACAACACTGAGATCGGCACACAGTGTGTGCTTCCAGAATATGCTGATGTTTTTGCCCTAAATTTGAGTTATAAACCCTCATGGATATTCCTTTTACCTACCGTTTTCTATTCGGGTACATCCAGGTTGGATAAACTTAATTGGGCTTTAGCTTCATCATTAAAGTCCAGAAAATAGACTAATTTTATCTTTGCACATATATTACTAAAACCGCAATATCGAACCCTAAACCTTAAACATTAAATCATAAAAATAAACTATAATGCTAAAATCAATAGGGGTGTTCATGTTAGGTTTACGAAGGCCTTTAGGGGATTAGGGCAGCCGGCCCTATGTTCGGCCCGTTTATTTGTTTAACCTAATTTGTATCTCTATATATACCATTGTCATGTAATTGTAATCTTTGTACTGAGTTTAATAATAAAATACCTAGTTGCAGCCCGTGGACGTAGGTCACTTCGACCGAACCACGTTAAACCTCTCGTGTCATTTACTGATTTCTCTTGTGTGTGGGTGTGTTAGTGTGTGTGAGATAAACCCCAACAACTGGTACCAGAGCTAGGTTCTCAGTTTCACCACTAACCACCACTGCTGACGCCAAAATCGTTGTCGCCGGAACTGTTCAGTCGTCACTTGAATGCTAGGGTTTGATTGTTGAACGCAAATCACGACTGGGATCAAGGTCGCGATTAGGGTTTTGAACTGGTCAGCCACCGCTTGCATTCTGCCGTCGCTAGGGTTCCGCCGCCGCCGTAGGGTTTCTGGGTCGTGATTGGTTGCCGCCGCCGCCTCTGATTGAAGTAGTTTAGGGTTCAGACGAACCCTATAGCCGCCGATTGAGGGTTTTGGGGTACCGGTGAAACCAGAAAATTCCGATCTGTGCACCTCTACCGCCGTATTAGGGTTCCGGCGCCGCCACCGCCTCCGCCACTGCTGGATTAAGGTTCCGGCGAACCTGCTTTGACTAAAAAAGTCTGATTCCGACCTGAAACGTTTTAATTGCAGCCGTTTGCTGTTGTTCGGGGTTTATTCGACCGCTTCCGCTGTTGTTCGGGTCAGGTGTGTTTGGGTTTGATCGATCGGGTTCAGTTTGGGTGTTATCAGGGTTTGATTTCGCGGGTGAAAGGTTTTGTTTGGGTACCGGGTTAAAGTCTGTTTCGTTTGACTGACGTATCATCAATTTTGGAACCGGGTTTGCTTTGATCTGATTCTGTTTGTCGTTATGGCTGAAGACGGAAAGTTCTCGATTGAAAAGTTTGACGGTTTGGATTTTAGTTGGTGGAAAATGCAGATGGATGCATTACTTTGTCAAAAAGACTTGGATATGGTACTGGACGAGAAATCGGAGAAAATGGAGAAAGCTGCTGAAGCTCTGTGGGATGCAAAGGATAAGAAAGCTAAGGGCATTATTACATTGTCGTTGACGAGAAACGTTGCGTTTAACATCATGTCTTAGATCATTGCTCGAGGTATGATGGTAGCGTTGTCAAATATGTATGAAAAGCCATCTGCAGCTAACAAAGTGTTCCTGATGAGTGAGCTGTTTACGATGAGGATGAGAGAAGGAAGTTCAGTTACCGAGCACATTAATAATCTGAATTTCATTCTGTCCAGATTATCATCTATGGGAATGAAATTCGATGATGAGACTAAGGTTGTACTATTTCTATCTTCACTGCCTGATAGTTGGTCTGGGACGGCGACTGTTGTTACCAACTCGGTGGGAACTGATGGGTTAACATTTGAGAAAATCCGGGATTTGGTGCTAGGCGAAGATGTTCGTCGAAGGGGTGCTAAAGCGGGATCTTCTTCTGAGATGTTTTATGTTGGCAGGGGAAGGGAGAATAGCCGAGATAGTGGGAGCAGCAAGGGTCGAGACAGGAGCTCGTCTAAAGCTCGGCCTAGTGTGCGTTGTTGGGAATGCAACGAAAAGGGACATTATAGGGGTACATGTCCGAATAAGAATTATGGAGGAGGTTCAAAGAATTCTGGTGGATTGAACACTGCTGAAGCAAGTTATTCTGATGATGATGCTTTGATACTCTATAGTGAGAGCAGTGTGGAGTCCTGGGTCATGGATTCCGGTGCATCATTTCATGCTACCCATCGCAATGACAACATGCAGAATGTCAAAGAAGGTGATTTTGGCAAGGTTAGGCTTGGAAATGGCGAAGTTCTTGATGTGACTGGCATGGAAGATTTGGATCTTGTTACCACTTTGGGTACTACTTGGACTTTGTGTAACGTCAGAGTTATTCCGAGGCTTGAAACGAAGTTGATCTCCGTTGGGCAGTTGGATGAACAAGGATTGGACATTAAATTTAGTAGTGGAAGGTCGTGAAGAAGAATCTTGTGATTGCCAAAGGTTTCAAGACTGGGTCATTGTATTTGGTGCCTGTTCTGTCTGGGGAAGTGACTAACCCTGTAAAGACGAATGCCAAAGTCGGGCTCATAGATTCGAGGGTTAAAAGAGTTCAGTTTACAGCAAAGAACTCGGGGACTCCAGATAATCAGCTTGAGCATATTCGGAGGTCTGAGCATAGACGGGATTTTCGTGACAGTGGGAGCATAGAGATTGTTCGTACACAGTTAGGAAATCGACGTTGGGTTCAGAAGACCAGGAAACCGAATGAAATCTCTCCTGGTAAGTTGCTTTTAGTGGGGAGTGTTCCTCTGAGAATCCATGTTTTCGATGGTTCAAGTCTATGGGAACCGGTAGGGATTGAGGATGAGAAAACATGGTCTGTTATGACCAGGTTGGGGCCTTCTAAGGCCTCAACGGGCCCTTTAGGTTACTGATGAGAAGGGCCACCACAACTAGGTGATTGTTGATTGAAGATACACGGTTTTAAGTTTGGTTTGTTCTTGGGAACTGTACCTAAAGACTTATGTTCCTGTATGTGATGAAGATTACTGAAGTTACTGGATGACGGGGTTACTGTGTGCTTTGGATGGCGGGCTTGATTCTATCGCAAGGCCTCCGAGTGGGAGATTGTTAGGTTTACGAAGGCCTTTAAGGGATTAGGGCAGCCGGCCTGTAACACCCCGACCGATGGCGGAAACGTCGGGATGCCACGAGGGATGTGTAGATTGTTCATAAGCTCGTGGGCATCTAATTAATTCATCACATATCAATTAATCAACCAAATTAATTACATCAAAATCATGTTCAGCATGAATTAGTTACATCAAATAGACAAAAGATTTAGCTAAATTAACTAAACTCTAGTCTTCAGAATTTTAGTTATTTTAGCTAAGTCCAAGACCCTAAGTGATGAAGTCCAAAAGACTATAATGAGGGGGATGACATATCTACTAAAGGAAAACAGCTTGATATTGGTTCGAATCCAATTCGTGAGATGGCCATCTTGGTCATATAGATGTTTTGACACCCTTCTTTTCTTTTCTCATCTTCGAATGACTGTCCCATTCCTGTTGAGCTATCATGCTCTACCTACTTCTCCTCGTTCCCTGAAACATGTAGAAAATCAAGTGTCAACTTCGAAGTAGTTGGTGAGAAATCATAAGTTTTTATATGTAAAAAATGTTTATAAAAACATTTATGAAAGTTTATAAACGGGTTTATAAAAGTTTATAATTTCCCAAGAGAATCCACATGTGCACCTGCGAAATAATTCAATTATGTCAAAATCCAACAAACACAACATCCAAACAATCCAAGTAATCACACACACAATAATCACAAATAGTTATCCACATAAGTTCAACCAATCACATCAACTCAATCAACATCAGTCATCATAATCTTATCAATATAAGTTAAAGCAGAGGATCTCAGTCAACTCAATCAAAGGCGGAATCATCGCGGAGGACCTTAGTTAACTCAACCAACGATATTCCTTTAAGTGTCTTCGTGCACTGCGGATGACACAGTCAACTCAACCAATAGTGGAATCACCGAGGAGGACGTTAGTCAACTCACCAACAGTAATTCAATCATCGCGGAGGACCTAAGTCAACTCAACCAACCATAACTCACGGATAAATAATAATCAATCTCAATCCATAATCAATAATAATCCATTAATATGAATATCATATTGATAATCCAAGTGACACCCATGTGTTATCAAAATAATATTTAAATCGGTATACATGTTCCACCTCCGAGTTTAAAAACAAAATGGTTTTTAAAAAAATGAGGTTATGAGAACTCACCTGAGTCCTTAGAATCAGTGTTTGCGTAGAATGCGCGCTCGCGTATACAAATCAACAACAACTCAATCACCTGTAATTATTGTGTGTTTTGTGTTCATAAGTATTTGTGTTTTATTCAAGTCAATTATCCATAAGTGTTAACTTTTAATCACTAAGTATTGTCTTAACTTAGTTTATTTATCCTAAGTTAAAATGTTTGGACCAACATTTTGTAATTAGTCATTATTAGTTTATAAGTGAGACTTGTTGGTTCTTTTTTTTTTTTTAATCATCCCATAATAATGGGCAAGTCTTGAGATCCCATGTACACACTCATAGGTATGTATATGTAAAGATGGTAATCCTAAGCATACACATACCTATACATACATGCATGATTTCTTTCAATCAACCACCATAATCCAAGGTATTATAATCTACTTTATGTTTAAGAAAATTATGTCTATGTTATTCACATGAGAGGTTAAGTTTTACACAATAAGTTCCATATATGTATATAACTCCATAAATTTAAAGAAAATTTATGTTAGAGAAAGAAAAGGTGGTGGTTCATGAAATTGTCATGTATGTTTGATTATACTTCACATTCTTGATCCTTTGTTTATCCTTAACCCTTGTTCAATCACTTAGGTTGGTTAGTTAACCATTCCAGCGAACCTATGTCGAGCTTCCACCTAGGTTCGGCTCCAATAGGGAAGGTTCGCGGCTTGGATGATCAAAGAACTTAGGGTTCGGCTGCCTAGAGGGTTCGGTTTTTCTTGGTTCGTCCCAACAGGGTTCGGCTAGCAATGGTTCGGCAATTAGGGTTTGGTGGAGTTAGGTTCGTGAAAAACTTGAAGGTTCGGCACATGCAGTCATAAGGTTCGGCTCATGAAGGTTCTGGAGCCACATGCATGCAGGTTCGTCCCTCCTCAAGAAGGTTCAGCTATGTGAAGGTTCGGTGATGGTCTAGGGTTCGCCAAAAGAGGTTCGTGGCCAACTGCTACCCGTAGGTTCGTGAGTCCCATGGGGTTCGGCTAGTTTGGCCCGTTTATTTGTTTAGCCTAATTTGTATCTCTATATACACCCTTGTCATGTAATTGTAATCTTTGTACTGAGCTTAATAATAAAATACCTAGTTGCAGCCCGTGGACGTAGGTCACTCCGACCGAACCACGTTAAACCTCTCGTGTCATTTACTGCTTTCTCTTGTGTGTGGGTGTGTTAGTGTGTGTGAGATGAGATAAACCCCAACAGTTCATCGGGTCGGATAACAAGTTGTTCGGGTTTTTCGAATTGGGTTTTTCGGGTTTGAAAATTTTTGTTGGTCTATCCGATACCCAACCGACATGAAATCTAGAATATATCATCCGACCCGAAAAACTAGGTTTTGTATATTTGAAACTCGACCCGACCCGACCCGAATCTAAAATCATATTATCCGACCCGAAAAATCTGAAATAGATTTCGGATGAGTTTTTTCGGGTTTCGGATATTTTGAACACTCCTAAAAACCAATACATCAAAAATAAACTTTAAACCTTTAAGATAAAACATAAAAGCTAAAAATCAAGCTTCAAAACATACACTCTGAAGCTAATTTTTAAAGTTAAAACGTAAAAATTAATATTGTACAGGTTGATACGACAGTTGTCGTATCATCAAAATGTGTTCGATTGGAGTTTGTT
Source organism: Mikania micrantha (assembly GCA_009363875.1). Classification (NCBI taxonomy): domain Eukaryota; kingdom Viridiplantae; phylum Streptophyta; class Magnoliopsida; order Asterales; family Asteraceae; genus Mikania; species Mikania micrantha. The sequence goes on from CM018681.1 coordinate 915,034, forward strand.
TGGGACGATTTCTGAGGTTTTACAATATTTTTTATCCTTTTAGGCAAAATAAACTTTTTATTTAATCTCATTCATACATATGTATATGTGTATGTGTACGTGTATTAATTTGTGTATGTATATGTGTATTAATTTGTGTATGTATATGTAATAGGGGTGTCTTCTCTGTAAAACATTAAAAAAAATGACAATAAATAAATAAATGGGCTTATGAGTTTCTTACGTGAAAAACACATTTTATATGAAAAGATTATTTTTACATAATTTTTCATAGATTTTGAGTATAAAAAGCACAACTGTCATCAATGTCTATCAATGTCTAGAAGTAGTCCTAGAGTTGTTTTATTGATTTTTCATCATCTAAAACCGTATGTAACAGGAGACTTGCCCTCTTGAATCGAGCCAACCACTTCTCTACCAATATTGTTGTTCTCTTTCTATATCCGTGTGCGTAACACGAGGTTTAACCATCAATAACAACGGGTTTAAATCTTTGAACCCGTCTGTTTGTTCAAGGACTCGAACCTTGACAAACAACAAAAACAAGAAAAAGAACATAATCAGGAATTCTGATGTATTGACGACACCTTTATCTGCTCAAGTAGTGTCACCTTACAAGTTATGCATAAAGAAACAAATGCCTTACTGGGCAACCTATAAAACAAAACCTATTTGCTTCTTAAGGAAAAAATACAATAAAATTCTTTTTTTTTTTTCATACAAGAAATGAAACATCTAGTGTACACCTAATCTGCAAAAAACATGACAAAAAAACAACGGATCTGGGATCAATACATCCCCTTGAAAACAGGATTTGTTCTGCATATGCTTGCGCCGCATTCCTCATACTCTGCTTTTGTATGGCAAGCCTGTTCAAAATATTATTAATAAAATTAAAGCAGAAAGGTTAAAAAGTGTGCGAGCCAACCGGGCAAGTTGAATTCCAGAATATAATAAACCATTTTTGCCTTATTACCTAACCCATTTCGGATTGGATTCTGAATTACCTGTTTGCCCATTACCCACCCACTTTGCCAGCTCTAGACTAATATAGAGCTATTGAGTTTTCAAACCACTGTTTCATTGGGTTCTTGCAAAAATGTCAAAATTATAAATTATAAAATAAAGAATACAGAGAAGAAAAGACGAAAAAAATGTCAACGACCGAATGGGTTGGCACTTGGCACAGCTCATCTGGCCCTGACAATGCGCTACCCGTTTGATCCTGTTACCTAACCTGTCTAGCACGTCTGTTTTGCCACCTTTAGTAATTATAAAACATTCGAAACAATTGTACTTGTTTTTTTTTTGGGGGGAAACAATCCATTGTCCTGCTAAAGTGTTAACACAAATGATAATAATAAATACCGTAAAAAATTCTGGTGTGGATGCAAGAACGGAACCTCCAAACCACGCAGCATATCTTTGGATAGGATGGCTGACTACATTGACTTCAACTGGCTGTGCCTGGAACCAAAAATAAAAACACTTACATCCACATCTATAATGAAATAGTACTTTCCAAATTATATTGCTGACCATTATTATTATGAATATGATTATTATTATTGTTTATTGATAAAGTTATTTATTCAGGTCATATTTTCGCGTTGAGCCGAATTATGTACACATCTTACCTAAATAAGTGATACTAAAACAAATACCTAAACAACAGTAATAGTAAATAATAATCAAAATAATAATGATTTTCTTTTATAGTCATCATGATGATCATATATAGTAATAGTTATGCCTCAAGAGTAACCCCCCCCCCCCCCCAAGCACAAACAAAAAAAATAAAGGTCTCCAATGTAAACCATACACTTTATCAATTGTTCCATGAGATCTTTATGTTCAAACTATGCTTCTTAACATGTTTGAAAATAATGTTATAAAATTATTATCTGTTAGCAATGTTCCTTCAACACAAAAAAAAAAATATATATATATATATATATATATATGAAATGCCACATAAGTGTGCTTACTTTAACTTCACCATTATGCCGCATGCTAGATGCAAGAACTCGTGCATCGACAATTTTCTTTGTATCTCTTTGCAACCTTCTCTGGAAATCTTTAAACATGGTTGATCCTCCAGACAACACTATATTCTGTAATAAATATCCAAAAAGATTAACTTATTCTGTACTAAGTAATTTGTAGTTACTGTTCTCTTAGCCATATTTTGATTGTACCTTATATAAAGCTCGCCTTGTGTCAATTGGTGCAGACTGAATACACTTGTCTATTACAGCAGGTAAAGGGGTTGTAAAGTCACTATTGTATATCTCAGGATTAAAAAAAATCTGCATGACAAAATTTAGCAAGTTATGAAGTGTTAACAATCGGCATAATGATAAAAACATTCAACAAGGAGTAAACTAATAATATAAAATAATAATGCAGTGAAAATAAGGGTTTCTTACACCAAAATGTTAGTAGCCTTCATCCTTTTCTCATTGTATGTAAGAAAAAATATCTAATCCATTGTAACATTGTAGGCAACATTGGATTTTTTACCATTGTATGTGAGTAACCTCCATATAAGATAAAATGGGGATGTAAGAGAAACATGTATGCAAGGAAAAATGTTTTGGTTCCATTATGTGCAACATAATTTAAATTTTATTACCGTTGTAACCTTCCATAAAAGGTTACTTGCATACAATGGGAAAAAACTGAAGACATGTTACACCAATGGGAAAAAACTAATTCTTTATTACATACATTGACAAATGGTTGAAAGCAAGTTAGATTTTGGTGAACTAACATGTAAAAATAGCAAAGATGGAACAAACCTCGGGACCAAGAAACCTTTCATAACCAACATCACATGTATATGGAGCCCCGGTCTTCGGTTTAATACCTCGCCATTGTTTGATGTATTTGGATGGTTCCTTATCATGCTTATTGTACTCCTATATAATCAAAGAAATACAATATTTGGTTTTAATCTTTAAGTTCACGAAAACTTGATGCAAGCTAACAAAAGTAATAAGTTGGTATTGACTAGAGATTGACAAATTAGTAGACGGGACGGGTTAGCTAAGGGGTCAAAGTGGAACAGGTTGGGCCAAGCACAAACGTCTTTTATCTGTTTTTTGAGTTCTGCAAATGACTGATGTGCTAATCATGACTAAAAATTATGTATTATGAAAACAATCCCAAACTTCCAAATAAAAAGGATATAAGAAGTTTTAATACAATTAATATTTTGATTACCCCTTAAGACGACTTTCAACAAATTTGACCCAATCGGCACATCTTGTTTTCAGTAAAAACCTTTAGCCTAACCCATTTGACCCTTTAGAGATAAAACATAACTCAAATTGATATGCTAAATACAAAGGAAAAAAACACTTTTTTATTCCTTCTTTTACCATTTTAAAGATGGTATCCTTGGAGCTAAAACATGACCAAAACCGACATGCAATCTGGATGGGTTGGCTAAGAGGTTAAACTTCAAAGTCAATCTGGCCAGATCCATCAGACTTTTTAAAATTAGTAAATGATTGAAGTAGATGTACTAAATAAGACTTAAAAGCTATGTTATTTCAAAAAACAGTTGACCTTTATCAGAACAAGAGATCTGGCAGGTTTTGTATCCATTTGAATACATTTTGGATGACTTACAACGCAATTGATATTTTGACCCATTTGGCACATATCAATTTAGTAGAATCCTTTAGCCTAGCTCATTTGATCCATTATAGAGCAAAAAGAGAACCCAAAAAAATTCATTTATAGGTAAATGGGCCATATCTGTCACTTTAGTACAAAAATCATAACTAATTAACTACCTTAACAATATCAGAACTTGTGTAGCAATAAGTCTCCTTAATCTTCCGAGCTACTTCAAATGAATCTTCAGGAGGAATGTGCTCCCCTCTTTCCTGGCAGTATCATGAGAAAGATTACACAAAAATATTAGGTTGCAAAAAATCAAAACACAAACAAAGTTCCAGGTAGACATACACGCATGAGTTGTTGAACGAAGAGGGTAACATCTTTTCCAGAAATTGGTATCGACTTAATGCTGCTACCAATAACATAACCTTCTGCAACAGGTACAACATGAGTGGACCCATCTCCAACATCCACTACAACACCTGTCATCTCACACTATGCAAAAGTATAGGTTAATGCAAATGAAAAAATTGATAAAATGGAAATACCATGGCATTTACGTATTTAAAAAATAGGCCAAAGATTTATGAATTAGCGCGTCTGGCTTTTCAAAAAGGGAGGTAATTTTTGCATCACCAAAAAAGAAATGTACAACCAAAAATGATATGTCCATCACTAAAACCTTTAAGTTTCACAAAATGCCCTCTCATCACAAGAAAAGACACAAGGAAGTGACCATAAAATTGTACTTCTAAAAGGTTTCCGTGGTGTACTTACAAAAAAATATAGTCTTGCTAAATGAAGAAAAGGATGTGAAAAAGAAAAGAGCAAAAGCAATGTAAAAGAATAGAGCTTTATTTGGCATGGTTCGCAATATGAAGAAAAGCTCAAATGGATATTCCGTCGTATTCCCCCCGTCCCCAAAAATTGTCCACGCACAAAAATATTACTTTAAGATATTTACAATCAATGCATAATACAATTCAATTAGTAGATTGTAAGTTTTACCCTTAATGCATTTAGGTGCCAATTAAACCTGGTAAACTTGCAAGATTTGACTATAAGAGCAATTTAGAATAAAATGGGAAAATTGATAAATTATAATCATCCATTTTTGAAAGTTAACATTGTTTATCGAGACAGATTAAAATTGTAGTTCGGGGAAAAAATTGTGACGGGGGTAGTAGTTAATCAGTATTCAGTAAGAAGTGTGTGGTTTTAGTTAGTGATCCCCTAATTGGACTGACAAGGGGGGTTGTTTTGATTGCTGTGCCTATCAGTGTTTATTTTAGAAGGGAAAAAATAAGTACCAAGCTGCTTACTGAAAAGTGCATATTTATCCCAAATACTATCTAGACACTCCAAATTGCTTGTCAGAGTTTTAAAAATGCTATAAGTAGATAAACAGTTTAAAAGGTGATCCCGAACACGCTCTAAGTAGAACAACATCTACACAAAAGCCGTATGGCTTTACAATGATAACTACCGGTTTAAGATAATATTATATTACACCTAAATAAGTGAGAGACATAGATAATAGAAAATAAACAAACAAAGCATAGAATGTTGCAAGATTTTACAAATAAAAAAAAATCAATTTCAGGTTAATAGCCTTGATATTTCATCACAATGAATATCATGATGAAAGAGAGTATTAGTCTGAAAAAGAAAAAAGTTCTTCGCATAATTGGCATACAATACAAGTATATAATCAATTAGGTCTTTCTAAGACTTGTTTCATGTCATACAAAATAAATATAAAACAAAATGTTTAGTCATTACTCTAACTTTAGTCTTGTCTTTCTATCAGCGATGTAGCAATTGACCTCATTTTAACCGACTTAAATTGTGAATTGCTGATGTGGCACAGGTTGATGTCATGCCAGCAGCCCATCAGATGCCACAAGTGCAAAAAAATTACTTGTGTAAAATTTATATTTAAACATAATTATTAACATTGGATATCAAGTAAATTACATGAATGATCCGTGTAATATGTCCATATTTGGATTTGGTTCTAACTAACGAGAAACTATCAACTTCGCAATTCGCGTCAACCTTTTGCATCCACGTAACACATCAGGTTCCAATCACTAAAAAATGTTAAAAATGGTTATTAAGTTGATGTGAAATGACAATTATTACCAATCCAGAATAAACTTATTTTGGTTGTTTTTAATAAAATTAGTAAAATGGTCAATTCACATCAACATAACAATCATTTTCTGTTGGTAATAGAACCAAAAGGTTGAGAGTAAATCCATATCTAAATACCACCAGGATCATTCACTTTTTTTAGTCCTACAGTCCTACATATCAGATGCCACATGGCATATACATATACACTAAAATATCATGTCAAAATGTCTAAAAACACAACCAAAAACTTGTGAGTTAAATGGTTTGCTTGCTATGTATGTAAAAAAGTCAAGGGATTTTTCAATTTGGCCTTCTACTAAGAATGTCACATAAATTTCCATTTAAATGTCTTCTAGCTTATGTCTTTCCTTCCTACGTAATCAAGTTTCAATGTTTCATGTTTACATTTAATATTTGACATACCTTTAACTATCAGATTATTAATCACTAGTCCTAAACCACAGATTTCCTAAATCTTGAAGTTATGTAAGTGTTAACCAGTTACCAGCCACACTCAACTTCTACCTTGCAGATTTCCTAATCATCTAAGGATAATCCTAAAATTTTGAGTTTAAACATGAGTAATTTGCATAGGCATTAAGGAATCAAAATATAAGCACTTCAATAATAATAATACCAACAATAATAATGAAAACAAACCTTTGAAGTTGTATACCCAGCAGCCAAAGCAAGTACCGGTTGCACTGCAATATAAAGTCCTGGAACATTGAATGTCTCAAACATAATCTCACCAGTATACTCTCTACTTTCTGGTGGAGTTAGTGGACTTTCAGTCAATAAAAAGTAATGATCCTCTGGATCACACCGCAGATAATTAAATATACACTGCTGCCAAAATCGTTCCATAGCATCCCAATTTTCCACCTGCCCGTGTTTGATTGGGTAGCTTAGATTGTAAGTACTGCTGGTTCTTGATTTGGATAAAGCTTCTTCCCCAATAAAGAAATCAAGATCAGCCATTACACCAGCACTGTGCTGTGCAAGCCAACTGCTACTTCCCTTACTAGAGCTACGAGTGGGCTGAGTTATGAATGATTCATTGACCGCAACTACAGTTGGAGCAATAAAACACGGCTCCACGTTACCCGCAAAACCCATTTTAGTATACCTGCAGAACACAATAGATTCTTAGATTATACTGACGTCTGACTGAATTTAGTCATATAAACAAGCAGATCATCTACAAAAACATAATGAAGAAAAAATGTCTTCTATGGGAAACTTTATCAAACAGGTGGTGTGCATAGCTATATAGATTCACGTAAATGAATATTGTTTAGGATTTGTATCAAACAGTTGATGGTAAATTAGAATAATGATTGTTGAATCATGAATTTGTTAAACAAGCGGTATGAAATGTAAACGAATCACGTAGGCCAGAATTACCCGGTGCCATTGTCGATCACTACAGCAGGACGAGATGTGGAAGGATCCATGATGAGAGATTGAGCAAAGAACAAAAGCAACGATGTTACTGGAGTAAAAGTGGATCTGCAATTGAGATCCGATGTGAGATTTTAGGGAGGAAGTGATCATGTTCGTTGAGGGAAACCGATTGAAAACGATGACGTCGAATGCAAGCAAAAGCGACAATTCAACACACAGTATCGAAAATGATTGATGTCGTTAATGGGTGTATCTCCATCCATTTGATTTCATCGGAAAATTACGAACTTGTTCGATCAAATTCAGTGATTCACCATGTTTCCGATGCGAATCCACTATCTTTTTCCCCAATTCAGCTCGTTTATTGACGATGTGTTAATCAAATCAAGCCCGTTAATCCCTCTTTCGTTCTTATCTCGATCTCTCGTCGTCTCGGTCTTAACTTGAGGTTGACGTGCTTTGGATCGTAGAAGTGTTTGACACGCTCTTCCACTTACATCACCCGGCTGCCCCTTTGCTGATTGCTCGTTGTTCCGGTCAGAATAGGTTAACCCGGACCGGAAGTGTGATGGGCCAATCTAGGTGACTCCGTGTTCCGTACAATAAATCAAGGAAGTACGAATAAATGTTGCTATGTGGAATTGTGGATCATTACTCGTTGGGTCGACTCTTATAACTCGAATGCAGTTGTGTCTATTAACCGGTTGAAAACTGATTTTAAAATAATCAAAAATTTCAGAACATTTTTTAAACCTTTAAAACAGAATAGAAACATGCTAACTCAACCGGTTAACCGTCAAATAATCAATTTTTTTTCTTAGCTGAACCAGCTAATTGGTTTGGTTTGAAACCTCAAACTGGTCTTTAACAGTTGGTTATTCCGAAAACCTGAAACATGGTTTTCACCAATTAGGAACTGGTGCTGATTTGGTTAACTTGTTTTTTGTGCATCTCTAGTTGTGTGTACCTTGTCTATAACAAACTTGTTTAAAGGGGTTCGGTTCTTAATAACATGGTTTTGAGCACATCAATTTAAGTTATGTGTAATGGTGAACTTTTTACGGTTTAGCCTCATGTCACGTAAACGCCACACAAGTAGAGTGTTGGTTACTAAGTGTGAGTGGAAAATATGTGTAACAATAAGATGTAATTAATTAAATGTTAAGGGTGATGTAGATTTTTATATTGATTTAGAAAAAAAAATTGGTCAAGTTCGTCACCATGGTCAACTGTGACCCGTCAAGCCCGTTATGCTATGGTCAAGAGGCATGACGGGGGTGTGACCAAAGAACATCAAGCCTGAATCACCCACATTACACATAACATAAGCATACCAATCAAAACGAATCCATATATCCTTATTAACAGCCAACAAAAACTCAAATATCTCATTTTGGATCAAGCATGGACAATTTACAATGGCAATTTGATTCATTTTGGGTTAGGATTTTCCAACAAGATTCATTTTAGATTTTTAGTATATGTGTATAGGCAAGCCAAAATGAGAAGATGGGTTAAGATTTATGGATTAAAAGTAGTCAATAGGTCAGAATAGATCATTCACCAAAACAAGCAGAGAAGGATGTCATATATGTTTGTCTCATCTCTGCTATTGAGGATTAAATTTACTACATACCTGTCATTTAAGCTTCCAAACCCAGTCGCCAACACTTGCCATATATTGTTGTGGTGGCTTTTTCATGTGCATAACCTCTTCTTCTACAATTTCCGTTTCAAGGTCAGGTGCAAAGAGTGTATTTTTTTCAGATTGCTTCCCTAACTTCCGAGCATCAGCACTTGTCAACTGCTAATGTGCATGTCGTCTATGTTCTTTTCTATCTTTGATCGTCATCATGTACTATCTACCATCGCGTTTTGTCGTCTTATGTATTTTGATTGCTCTTTTTAGCGAATTTATTTTTAAAAGATATATGGAGAGAGAGTGTCTCTTTTCATGAAGTTAGTTAAACTTATAAATGCTTGTATTGAATTGCATTCTAGATAACTCTCTCAGTATTATTTGTTTTTTATACTATTTTTTTAATTATTTGACTTTATATTGTTTGCTTTTGGATAAGATCCTATATCATATATACGACTTTATCTTAACTAGTAGCGTTACTCGTGTGCTGCGACGGACTTTTACAGTAAAAAGCTGAGCATTATGAAATAATGATAATACTCAAAGAAACATGAGGTTGTGAAAGAAACATATGAGGTTTTAATTAATTGGCTATATAGACAAAAACGAAGACAAAAAATTTTTATTATGTCTCATTATAACCCAATTATTGTTGGAAAATTAGTGAATAGAAAATAATATAAAATTATGTGAATTCATTATTTGTGAATTCATTAGCCATCAAGTGTGAATTCATTAGCCATTAAGTGTAAATTTAACTCTATGTTAATGGCTACAATAATGTGCATTTGTTAGCCTTGATGGTGGCTCTTTGCCTAACCAATCTACTAGTATAAATAGAGGACATATCTTCTATTTCTAATAGAGAAAAAAAAATTTGGCTATAAGTTGGTGTTAGAAATTGGCAAGAAATTGGTGCTACTCTTTGCACTTGTGCTAGCAACTTTGTGTTGCTTTACGTGACTAAGATCGATCAAGTGCTACTACTACACTCTTGTTTCAGGTAACATTTCGGATTTTCGGTTAACTCCGGCAGTACATACTGCTTCGGCTGTTGTACCCTGGGAAACAGTCGGGTTCACCTGGGTGGCTCGAAATCTGTTTTAAGGGACCTCTGTTGAACAGAAATCCTCAGCCACCGAACTCGTTTTAATTCGTTTCATTTTATGTCATACTTCTTATTTTTATTTTTATTTTAGAACTTGTTTCATTTTGTACTACATTTCTTTCCTGTAATTTAAATTTTAGTACTTGTATGTTTATTGTAAAAATGTATTTTTCATTGTGTATTTATCTGAATTGTAATTCGAGTAATTGTATAATAAAAGTATTTGTTTATTTTGTGAACGGTGTTTGTCACACCCCGGGCCGGCGGGAACGGATCGGGTTTTCCCGTCGGGCGGAAGGTTCCCGGGGCGCGATATCTTGGAGTGATAATCAAATGATCAGATTGTTTACATAGCACATGAGATATAAATGAGAAATGCTAATCATGACATGAAATAGAATTACAAAGTTAAATTACATTGTACATCATAAGTTAACTAAGTAAATCTAATCAAAAAGAATCAATGAGTTTATATCTTGAACTGTACAAGATATACAAAAGTGATTCACTGTTTTTGTCATATCAAAAGTATGCAGTCAAAAGTAAGCTAGGTCTTCTACAAGTCCACTAGCTTAACACTTGCACAATTGTATCTACACCTGTCCGTCACCTGAGAAAACATGCATTTAAACAAAGTCAACACTAGGTTGGTGAGTTCATAAGTAAGTAAATTGAAAACCATTGAATTAATCATGCACACATCCACAATGTCATACTTGTTACTTGTAATACTTGTTTCATCTGTACCACCCAATGGCCTCTCCTTAGTTATATGTACAAGTAGTGTATCACCTGATCAAGTATGCTTATATATAGGGAATCCTGAAAGGGTCAAGCCCAGACGCTATCCCACCACATACTCAGTCAAGTTCCACACCACTTGCGATACAACTAAAGATATCCATTTCCCCGCTTATTCATCGCACTTGATATGTATTCAGTTATTGTATTGATGATAGAATAATATATTGTATGGGGTTTAATTATCAAACCGAAGTATTGATAACCCTCGATGTATTAAGGAATTTTAGATTAATATAATCTTGTCCTTGTATTATTCTATACTTGAGGTGGGTTAACTGATGATACTCTATTAGATATTAAGAGTGTGAGTTAACCCCTTGCAACTTGTTCTTGAACCATAGTGCATAGAGCCTAAAAGGAATCCATTGAAATCCTCACGTAATCAGATTTCAATGCATCCGATTTATCTCTACCACTTTGCATGTCTATTGTCCTCAACGAAATCTATTACTAGTAGTGTCACATGAGAGCAGATCACCTTCTCAACCTACTAGTCAATAGGGTTCTCGCTGGATTAATTACTTATCACTGTAGATTAATATCACCATGTGTCGCTTACCAGAACCTGACTTGAGGTCGCCCTGTCACCGGTCATACGTTACCGGCCAATGAATTGTTACGATCAACATACTAGCCCTACAAGCTAGAGGTTTGTCAAACCTATGGTACCACTATGCTATCGTCGGTTTAGTCACGTCAAACTAACTGGTCAGCGAATTTAAGGGACTTACATGATCACTTGAACAAATTGGCACATGATTGAAGTGATATAATGCAAACAGGTCAAATGTAATTAATTGTAATTGTATTCACTTGTACTCTTGTTCTCATTGTAATATGTTCTCCGTGATATTAACAAAGTTAAATAAGAACTAGTCTTATTAAGTTATGTTAATTAATTGAGTGAATGATGTTGTTATCATGAAATTATGTTATCATGATTATCATTCCATGCTACTTGTTATTCTTGTAATATGTGTTGAATTATAAAGTTAAGTGTTATAAGAACTAGTCTTATTACACTCACTTAATTCTTGTATCGAATGATGTAATAAAGATATATTATCTTTATATCATTCTTGTGTTTTGCTCTTGTAATCATATCATCATGTTTCCTTGTAATTGTTACAATATCATTTCTTGTAAGAATAACTAAGTGTTGTAAGAGTAAACTTACTACTAAGTTATTCAATTGTATCGATGAGTTATGATATTAAAAATATCATCATCATCTTATCTTTCCTGTATTCTTGAATTCAAACAAGCATGCATACAATGATTTATGATAATAAGCAATTTAATATCAAATAATCAAAGTATTAACCATATGTAAGCAAAACTTTTAAATAAATAAAAGTAAAGCATGTTTCTCAGCCCCGATAGTTTAAAATCGGTAAAGATTAAAGAAAAGGGGCATATGAACTCACCTTGTATTTGTTGTGTTTGACTTAGCTTAAACAAGAATGTACGCGCTCTCGACTGTACTTGAGTGTGTTTTCACAGTCCTGTATTGATTTAACGTTGTTTGAAACTTGTAAGTGTAAGTTGATAGAGATTTGTGTGTGTGTACGTGTTAGCCATAAATTTGGCTAACACTCATAGGTCTCGGTTTCGGTCATAATTCGGCCCCCGATCCTACTAGGATTGATCATTATTATCATAACTCTCGGTGTTGTGTGTTTGATCTTTAACTCATTCTTGACTGTTTCCTACTTGTTCCTAACATGTTCGTTAGAAATATGAGTCATAAACTTTGTAAAATCAACTTAAGTGTATACTTAGGTTGTAGTTCGATCATTCTTGTAATTATAGTTAGCCTTGAAATAATTGCTTTTGTGATTGAAAACTAAGTAGATATCATTCTTTTCAAGCGTGATACCTTTTGTTTAATAAAGTTTATTAACAAAGCCCATCACCTTTGTAGTAACATACTAACATGATTAGTGTATAATTACCTATATATTACCCCATGATCTATTTATCCACATATTGATTTTACGTTTTATGTAGACCAAATTCCCCCACATGGGCTACTACATGATGGGCCAAATGAATGGATGGGCTAAAGCCGTGGGCCAAAGGAGTGTTGTTGGGCTAAGTTTAGTGATGTGAGCCGCATTGCTAAGTGGGCCAACCCAAACAATTGAACCGAGATCAACACTTGGGCCATAGGGGTATGGGCCAAAGCAGGAGGTCTGGGCTGATTAAACATAATAGACCACTAATGGGCCTGAACCAATTTGGGCCAAGTAGAAATGATTTAGGCCGATTGGTTGTGTGGCTTCTTGGACTCAGCATGGCAAAAATCATGCGTGCCCTAGGATTTAGCTGGGCCTTCACTGAACATGCACCTCCACGATGATGACAGTGGCCACATAAATGGTCGGATGGGTTAGCATCAGGTAGAAAGCTCATGGTCGACTGTAAGCTTGTATGGTCGAATGAAAGTGTTGGGTTATTGGCGAATGAAGTGTTCCAGCGAATGACCATCACCGAATGAGTGTGGTTCGAATGAGGCTGCTTGTCGAATGGCTAAAGGCGAATGGGACATGTCGAATGAAGGTCAAGTGGTTCAGCCGATTGAGTTGGTTGCCGAGAGAATGAGGCTATTCGGCCCTCATTCGGTCGAATAGTTCCCATTCGGCGAACTGGATTGTGGCCGACCATGGAGGTTCCAACCAAGTCCTCAACTCAAGTCTATGATAGTTCTAAGTGATGGTGTGTGTTAGGACTGGTTTCCATAACTCCAGGGTTCGAGAGGAGAGGTTTGCAACCGGTTTTTGATGATGGTGTGAGAGAAAGCCAAAAACCCTAATTTTCGTGACCATTTGTTGCTTCATACCTCGAATTTTGATGGTTTTTAGCCCCGATCTGTTGTACTTTCGTGTAGTAGAGGTTGAGAGCTTCAAGTAGGTTCAAGAATGGAAGGATTTGGTCAAGTATTGAGAGAGATATGGAGGAGAGAAGGTGAAAATATGGAGGTGGATCTTGAAACCGGGAATAGGGTTTTTGGGTGGGGAAGATGAAGTGAAAGTGAATAAAATGGACTCATTTATGGTATTTATACCACGAGTGAGTTCGGGTTCGTTTTTGTTGCTCGGTTCGCGTTTTCGTTGCGTTTCCGGATTGTTGCGCGTGGTTTTACGGATTTTAAATAAAGATAGTTTATTTATTTAATTTTGATGAGTTTCAAAATTGTAAAACATTATTTATTTTGTTTTATTAAATTTATTATCGTTTCGTGTCGTTTTTCGCTTTCGTTTCGTCAGAACGCGTCACCTTCGCGCGTATTAGTTCGAATCGTCACCCGAACAAATACGATGATGGTTTTGCTTTCTGACTTTTGTTTTCTACTTTTCAGTCATTATTTTAGAATTCTAAACTCACAGATATGTTTGTGTGAATCGTCACTCACGCAAACACACTGTCAGCTCGTCATTCTGAAATAACACTGCATTAGTGTTTTAATTGTGTTTCCTCACTGTCGGACTCAACTATACTTTCTGTTTTCACATTGTTCTTGTACTGACTTGTCGGCCATCTGATTCCTGTCATCCGTGGACATCAGATCGCAACCGATATGTTTCCGTTGTTCACTTGAATACTGTTGTTTCCCGTGATTCGTTGTGCTAACTGTACTTAAGTTTTCACTTAAATACACACAACTATTGTTTCAAATGTATGTTGTACTTACTGTATTTAAGTTTACACAAAAATACGTACAACTATGTATTGTATTTTGAAATCTGATAATACAATTACTGTTCATGTACATGTATTTACACATAGTATAAAGTGAAAGTACACATACCGTATGGACTTGCCGGACGATCTGGTACTTGCTGTTACAGTCTCCCCTTGTTAAAGAAATTTCGTCCCGAAATTTAAGCATCAAAGTCGGGCTTCAATTCTCGAACAGATGGGGATACTTTTCTTTCATGTTGTCCTCGCGTTCCCAGGTAAATTCTGGTCCACGCTTGGAGTTCCATCGAACCTTTACAATAGGGATACGGCTTCGTTTCAGTCTCTTGACTTCACGTTCCAAAATCTCTACAGGTTCCTCAATGAAATGTAGTTGCTCATCAATTTGTATTTCTTCCAAAGGTATGATGAATGTTTCATCTGCTAAGCACCTCTTGAGATTTGATACATGAAACACATCGTGTACTCCATTGAGTTCATCAGGGAGTCTGAGTCTGTACGCCACAGGACCTATGCGTTGAGTAATCTCAAACGGTCCGACATACCGTGGTGCTAGCTTGCCTTTAGCCCCAAACCGAACTACGCCTTTCCATGGGGACACTTTCAACATAACTCGGTCACCCACATCGAATTCCAAAGGCTTGCGCCGTTGGTCTACGTAACTCTTTTGGCGGCTACGTGTTGCTTGTAATCGCTGTTGTATCTGGGCAATCTTATCAGTAGTTTCTTGAATAAGCTCAGGCCCAGTGATTCTGTTGTCTCCCACTTCGGTCCAACAAATTGGAGACCGATGTAACATCAAGTACCAGATCGTCCGGCAAGTCCGTACGGTACGTGTACTCTCACTTTATACTATGTGTATATACAAGTACATGAACAGTGAATGTGTTATCATAATTCAAAATACAATACACAGTTGTACGTATTTTTGTGTAAACTCAAATACAGTAAGTACAACATACATTTGAAACAATAGTTGTGTGTATTTAAGTGAAAACTTAAGTACAGTTAACACAACGAATCACAGGAAACAACAGTTTACAAGTGAACAACGAAAACATATCGGTTGCGATCTGATGTCCACAGATGACAGGAATCAGATGGCCGACAAGTCAGTACAATAACAATATGAAAACAGGATGTTTAGTTGAGTCCGACAGTGAGGAAACACAATTTAAACATAAATGCAGTGTTATTTCAGAATAACGAACTGACAGCGTGTTTGCGTGAGTGACGATTCACACAAACATATCTGTGAGTTCAGAGTTCTGAAATAATGACTGAAAAGTAGAAAACAAAAGTCAGAAAGCAAAACCATCGTCGTATTCGTTCGGGTGACGATTCGAACGAATTACGCGCGAAGGTGACGCGATCTGACGAAACGAAAACGAAAACACGTCACGATCGAAAATAATTTAATAGAATCAAATAAATAACATTTTACAATTTTGAAACTCATCAAATTAATTAAATTAAATTCTTTTATTTATTCCATTTAAATTTCGCGTTTAATTTCCGGAAACGTAACGAAAACGCGAACCGAGCAACAAAAACGAACCCGAACTCACTCGTGGTATAAATACCATGAATGAGTCTAGATTTCTCATTTCCCACTTCATCTTCTTCACACAAACACCCATTTCCGGATTTCACAAAACCCTCCCCATTTCTCACCTTCTCTCTTCCATAACTTCTTCATTTCTCCACCAAATCACTCCATTCTTGAACCTACTTGAAGCTCTCATCATCCTCTACACGTGGGTACCAAGGATCGGCTCCAAAACTCCCTGAATCGAGGTATAGATCGAGGTCAAGGATTCGAAAATTAGGGTTTTCATTTTCTTTTTCTTCTCCATCCTAACCCTAACCGTTTTCCTCATCCTCTACTCGACTTAAACACTGTCGAACATCATCTTTGCATGTCACTACCATGAAAACACCACCCTAGCTCCGTTGGCCACCGGTACGAACCCCGAACCGCTTACAGCTTCCCGAATGAGCCTAGGGTCGAATGTGGCTCATTCGACCGAATGAGAAACTAAGGCCGAAAGACTCATACTCTGGCCCCCTCCATTCGTGGATCCCATTCGACCATGTGTCATTCGTCACTTCTCAGTCGCCAGTCAAGTCTCATGCGCAGGTTTCTCATTCGCCACAGCCTTCATTCGACATTCATTCCCTGGAAACCTTATTCGGCAGTCCTTCATTCGACAGCTTCCATGCTTCTCATTCGAGCCACCTCACATTCGGGCCACACCTATTTGGCCATCTTCTCATTCGCCACCCTTGCTTCCATTCGGAATAACCATGGTCGGCCAACATTCATTCGGCCCAACTTGTGGCTCAAATGGCCAATAATCTAGTTCTTGGGCCCACAGCCGTTTTTGGCCCAACTAAATCAGGCCCATATTGGCCCAACACATATTAAACTCAGGGCCTAAAAGAAATTCATCAGGGCCCAGCAAAATCAGCTCATGGCCTACAAAATTTGATTCAAGGCCCACCCTTAAGGTCGCGACCTAGTTTTGAGGCCACTTTGCAAACAACTTGGACAACAACCTATTTCTAGCCCAAATATGGTTTCTACAGTTCATTATAACCTTTGGCCCGACAAATCTTGCCTGGGCCCACCTCGGACCCAACAGTTTCCCTTTGTGGCCCAATGGAGGCCCACAAGGCCACCTAGTCACTAGGCCTTGTAGCAAATGACCGGGCCTTCGTATTCCCACAAGCATGTATCATTGATTCATATGTCCTAACATGGTCTAATACTCCCGGTTGTCCAAGAACAATCCAAGGCCCATAGATTTGGGCCTAGGGCCCAACTTGTTACCTAGGGGCCCAACCCAGAACTTGGTCACATAGTTCGGTCTAAACTTCAATTCAAACCACTTGGATTAACACATTTCATAAGGTCAAATCAAAATATGTCAAAAGAATGATTGTTCAAGTAACTCATAAGTATGCAACACATGTTCAAATGTACAAGATCAACCAAGTGGAATTGTCATAAACACTAAGTTTTTCATCAAAGCATACGGCTTACAATTAATGACAAAGTGTACAAGTTCATGAATGAATCCAATTCAAAGATTACAAGATAATAACTTATAAGGTTTTTGACCTAAAAACCAATATAAGGGACCGAAAGGTGATCATGACCAAGTCTTACGCGCGAAAGCCAACTATAGGGCTAACCCATACACATATACACACACAAAAGCCTATTAAGCTTATACTTACAAATTACAACAAATCAATACAGGATTGTGAACACAACGAATACAAACGAGAGCGCGTGCATTCTCATATAGGTCAAGTCAAACCCCACTATTACAAGGTGAGTTCATATGCCTCTTTTCTTTATTTAAAAGTTTTGCTTACATATTGTTAATACTTTGATTATTTGATATTAAATTGCTTATTATCATAAATCATTGTATGCATGCTTGTTTGAATTCAAGAATACAGGAAAGATAAGATGATGATGATATTTTTAATATCATAACTCATCGATACAATAGAATAACTTAGTAGTAAGTTAACTCTTACAACACTTAGTTATTCTTACAAGAAATGACATTGTAACAATTACAAGGAAACATGATGACATGATTACAAGAGCAAAACACAAGAATGATATAAAGATAATATATCTTTACTACATCATTCAATACAAGAGTTAAATAAGTGTAATAAGACTAGATCTTATAATACTTAACCTTATAACTCAACACATATTACAAGAAGAACAAGTAGCATGGAATGATAATCATGATAACATAATTTCATGATAACAACATCATTCACTCAATTAATTAGCATAATCTAATAAGACTAGTTCTTATTTAAATTTGTTAATATCACGGAGAACATATGACAATGAGAACAAGAGTACAAGTGAATACAATTACAATTAGTTACTATTGACCTGTTTGCATTATATCACTTCAATCATGTGCCAAATTGTTCAAGTTGATCATGTAAGTCCCTTTAATTCGCTGACCAGTTAGTTTGACGTGACTAAACCGACGATAGCATAGTGGTACCATAGGTTTGACAAACCTCTAGCTTGTAGGGCTAGTATGTTGATCGTAACAATTCATTGGCCGGTAACGTATGACCGGTGACAGGGCGACCTCAAGTCAGGTTCTGGTAAGCGACACATGGTGATATTAATCTACAGTGATTAGTAATTAATCCAGCGAAAACCCTATTGACTAGTAGATTGAGAAGGTGATCTGCTCTCATGTGACACTACTAGTAATAGATTTCGTTGAGGACAATAGACATGCAAAGTGGTAGAGATAAATCGGATGCATTGAAATCTGATTACGTGAGGATTTCAATGGATTCCTTTTAGGCTCTATGCACTATGGTTCAAGAACAAGTTGCAAGGGGTTAACTCACACTCTTAATATCTAATAGAGTATCATCAGTTAACCCACCTCAAGTATAGAATAATACAAGGACAAGATTATATTAATCTAAAATTCCTTAATACATCGAGGGTTATCAATACTTCGGTTTGATAATTAAACCCCATGCAATATATTATTCTATCATCAATACAATAACTGAATACATATCAAGTGCGATGAATAAGCGGGGAAATGGATATCTTTAGTTGTATCGCAAGTGGTGTGGAACGACTGAGTATGTGGTGGGATAGCGTCTGGGCTTGACCCTTTCAGGATTCCCTATATATAAGCATACTTGATCAGGTGATACACTACTTGTACATATAACTAAGGAGAGGCCATTGGGTGGTACAGATGAAACAAGTATTACAAGTAATAAGTATGACATTGTGGATGTGTGCATGATCAATTCAATGGTTTTCAATTTACTTACTTATGAACTCACCAACCTAGTGTTGACTTTGTTTAAATGCATGTTTTCTCAGGTGACGGACAGGTGTAGGTACATATGTGCAAGTGATAAGCTAGTGGACTCTTAGAAGACCTAGTTTACTTTTGACTGCATACTTTTGATATGACAAAACAGTGAATCACTTTTGTATATCTTGTACAGTTCAAGATATAAACTCAATGATTCTTTTTGATTAGATTTACTCAGTTAAATTATGATGTACAATGTAATTTAACTTTGTAATTCTATTTCATGTCATGATTAGCATTTCTCATTTATATCTCATGTGCTATGTAAACAATCTGATCAATTGATTATCACTCCAAGATATCGCGCCCCGGGAACCTTCCGCCCGACGGGAAAACCCGATCCGTTCCCGCCGGCCCGGGGTGTGACAACCGACATTTTCTACCATAGAGTGCTTCAAACGGAGCACATCCAATACTGCTGTGGTAGCTATTGTTGTAGGAGAACTCAATGAGTGGTAAATGAGTATCCCAACTTCCACTGAAGTCAAGGATGCATGTTCTCAACATATCCTCTAGGGTTTGAATGGTGCGCTCGCTTTGTCCATCCGTTTGTGGATGATAAGCAGTGCTCAAGTTAACACTTGTCCCTAAGGATTGTTGCAATGATTGCCAGAACCGCGAAGTAAATCGACTGTCCCGGTCGGAAATAATAGACAATGGCACCCTGTGCCTCACTACTATTTCATCAATGTATAGTCTTGCAAGTTTCTCCATCTTGTACATCTCTCTGATCGGCAAGAAGTGTGCGGACTTGGTCAATCGATCAATGATGACCCATATAGAATCGTATCCGCTGGAAGTGCGGGGTAGCTTGGTAATGAAATCCATAGCTATTTGTTCCCACTTCCATTGTGGTATCTCCGGTTGTTCCAGCAAACCCGAAGGTTTCTGGTGTTCAGCTTTGACTTTGGCACATGTGAGACATTTGCCAACATAAGTGGCAATGTCTTTCTTCATGCCCGGCCACCAATAAAATGACCTAAGATCTTGGTACATCTTATCGGCACCAGGATGAACTGAGTAACGTGACTTGTGTGTCTCGTCAAGAATAAGTGTTCGAAGTTCATCTACTGCCGGAATCCAAACACGATCCAGATAGTAGATAACTCCATCTTGTCTTGTCTCAAAATGTTTCTCGGCTCCACAATCGAGCTCGCGTTTCAGATTGTCTCTTGCCACGACCTCTTGTTGTGCTTGTAAAATATGATCTCTCAAACTTGTTTGCACAGTCATTCCCATGGCGCGAACGCGTAAGGGTTTGACTCTTTCCTTCCGGCTCAAAGCATCTGCAACAACATTTGCTTTGCCCGGATGGTATTTGATCACACAATCGTAATCGTTCAGGAGCTCAACCCAACGTCTCTGTCTCATGTTAAGCTCCTTCTGATCAAATATGTGCTGTAAACTCTTGTGATCTGTGAAGATAGTGCACTTAGTTCCATAAAGGTAGTGTCTCCAAATCTTTAATGCAAATACAACAGCTCCCAGTTCAAGATCGTGTGTCGTGTAATTCTTCTCGTGTATCTTCAGCTGTCGTGAGGCATAAGCAATGACTTTGTCTCGTTGCATTAAAACACATCCGAGTCCCTGATGGGAAGCATCACAATAAACTACAAAGTCATCATTGCCTTCTGGGAGTGTTAAGATTGGAGCATTGCACAATCTTTGTTTCAATGTCTGGAATGCCTCTTCTTGTTTCTGAGTCCACACAAAAGGTTCAGACTTCTGTGTGAGCTTGGTGAGAGGTAAAGCCATCTTAGAGAAATTCGAAATAAATCTCCTGTAATAACCTGCCAATCCCAAGAATGATCGAATCTCTGTTGGTGTTGTAGGCACATCCCAGTTCTTGATTGCTTCAATCTTGGCAGGATCCACGTGAATACCATTACTGTTAATCACGTGACCCAAGAACTGAACTTCACTTAGCCAAAATTCGCACTTGGAGAATTTGGCATAGAGTCGTTCTTCTTTCAGAAGCTCCAAAACTGTCTTGAGATGTTGCTCGTGTTCCTTTTCATTCTTTGAATAAATCAGTATATCGTCGATAAAGACGATCACAAACTGATCTAAATACGGCTTGCACACCCGGTTCATCAAGTCCATGAACACAGCCGGTGCGTTCGTCAATCCAAATGGCATCACCATGAATTCGTAGTGACCATATCGGGTACGAAAAGTCGTCTTGGGTATGTCTTCCTCTTGTATCCGGAGCTGATGATAACCTGATCTCAGGTCTATCTTGGAAAAGTACTGTGCTCCCTGTAACTGATCGAACAAATCATCAATCCTCGGCAACGGGTACCGATTCTTGATGGTGAGTTTGTTGAGTTCTCGATAATCGATGCACATTCTGAAAGTTCCATCCTTCTTCTTGACAAAAAGAACCGGAGCTCCCCACGGGGAAAAGCTCGGTCGGATGAATCCTTTATCGAGAAGTTCTTGTAACTGGTTAGACAATTCTTGCATCTCCGATGGTGCGAGTCTGTAGGGAGACTTGGCTACAGGAGTGGCTCCCGGAATCAAATCAATTCGGAACTGCACTGCTCTCTCTGGTGGCAGTCCCGGTAAATCATCCGGAAACACTTCTGCAAAATCTCTCACCACTGGCACATCTTGAATCTTGATCTCTTTCTTGTCCTTCTGAATCACGTGAGCTAAAAATGCAACACATTGTTTCCTCAAGCACTTGCGAGCTTTCATGCATGAAATTATCTTGACACTGCGTTTCGCTTGGTCTCCTCGAATCTCCAAGACCTCATTGTTCTCCATAGGAATACGTAGTAGTTTATCAGAACAGATGAACTCAACTCGGTTAAGAGATAGCCAATCCATTCCGATGATGATGTCGAAACTGCCCAGCTCCATCGGTATCAAGTCGATGGAAAATGTATGATCACCAAGTGTTAGTGGGCAATTCCTAAGTACTGTGTCAACTGTAATCTGTTTGCCATTAGCTATCTCAATACTATAAGGGGAGTCTAATGATTCCTCAGCATGATTAAGATGGCTAGCAAAATCGGATGAGATAAAACTCTGATCCGCACCAGTATCAAATAATATAGATGCATAGAAATCAGATAGAAGGAATGTACCCGTAATGACGTTCGGGTCTTGTCTAGCGGCAGCAGCTCCTATCTGAAAGGCTCGTCCTCTTGGTGCTTGAGCCCTTTGTTGATTTCTCTTGGGACAATCCCTAGAGAAGTGACCAGGTTCACCACAATTGTAGCAAGACCTGCGATCAGTAGCAGCAGCAGTAGTGGCTGCATTGTTGTTTCTGTTTGGAGCTCCCGTGCTCCTGCAGCGGTTTGCCCAGTGGCCAAACTTTCCACAGTTTGTGCATTGCATGCACTGAGAGTTTGGCGCATGATGGTACTGGCAAGTGTTGCACAAAGGTGCAGTGCCAGTGTAGGGCTTTCTGACTTGCAGTGGTGGTGGCTGATTAAGCATTGGGGCCTGAGTAGTGGCAGCAAAGTTCCTTGCCACTTTTTGTTTCTTAGCCGGACGTTTATCCGACTTCTTGGAAGTTCCAGCTTTGGATGTTTCAGCCTCATCCTTCAAAACTCCCGACTTTACCATCACCTTGGTAAGTTTAGCTGAGAGGGAGATAGCAGCCTCCAAAGTAGCAGGATATGCAGCCAACACGATGCTTTGGATGCAAGAAGGTAATCCCGCCACATAACGGTCAATCAGCTTTTCCAATGTTGGTACCATTTCTGGCACCAAAGCTACCAACTCATGATAGCGAGTGGTGAAGGTCATATGATCAGCCCCCTTCATCACATGGTTCGAGAGTTCCGTTTCCAGCAGTTGCAGTTCGTGTTTCGGACAGAACTCGTTTCTCAGAAGAAGCTTAAATTCTGCCCATGGCATCGCCATTGCTTCATCTCTTCCCTTTGCTCGAATCTGAGCATTCCACCATGTAAGTGCTCGCTTGCTGAATGAACCAGCTGCATAGCGAACTTTATGGTGTTCTGGACAGTTGCTAATGTCCAGAGTATTCTCCATCTTTTCTAGCCATTGGATCAGTCCAACATCTCCTTCAACCCCGGTGAAACTTGGGGGCTTGCATCCTACAAAAGACTTGTAGGAGTAGTCCGAAGTATGACTAGTGTTTCCACTAGCCTCTCCTGTAGTATGGCCAGAATTGTTGTTGTGGCCTTGGATCCTGTTTATCATTTCTGGTATGACATCTTTCAGCTGACTTGTCAGTTGAGTACTCAGCAGGGTTGCCAAGGCGATAGTAGCAGGATCTATCATCTGAACAGTGCTTGAGCCTGGTGGTGGAGAGTGTGGAGGAGGAGGAGGAGGTGGAGGTGGTGGTGGTGAATGTGGAGGAGAGTCAGCTGGTGATGGAGTCGATGAATGCGGAGCTGAACCTTGAGTCAACGGTAATAGTGGTGGTTGTCTTCGCGGCGGCATTCTGATCATAACCGAAAAGAAATCGGTTAGTGCAGTGATCAGAAGCAGAAGACATTATGCAAATAGAATCCTATATCATAAGAACTCTACATGAGGGTCCCTAGGTTATAGTCTAGGCCAAACCGTTTAAGTAATATGACCTATATTTCTCTATAACCATGGCTCTGATACCAATCTGTCACACCCCGGGCCGGCGGGAACGGATCGGGTTTTCCCGTCGGGCGGAAGGTTCCCGGGGCGCGATATCTTGGAGTGATAATCAAATGATCAGATTGTTTACATAGCACATGAGATATAAATGAGAAATGCTAATCATGACATGAAATAGAATTACAAAGTTAAATTACATTGTACATCATAATTTAACTAAGTAAATCTAATCAAAAAGAATCAATGAGTTTATATCTTGAACTGTACAAGATATACAAAAGTGATTCACTGTTTTTGTCATATCAAAAGTATGCAGTCAAAAGTAAGCTAGGTCTTCTACAAGTCCACTAGCTTAACACTTGCACAATTGTATCTACACCTGTCCGTCACCTGAGAAAACATGCATTTAAACAAAGTCAACACTAGGTTGGTGAGTTCATAAGTAAGTAAATTGAAAACCATTGAATTAATCATGCACACATCCACAATGTCATACTTGTTACTTGTAATACTTGTTTCATCTGTACCACCCAATGGCCTCTCCTTAGTTATATGTACAAGTAGTGTATCACCTGATCAAGTATGCTTATATATAGGGAATCCTGAAAGGGTCAAGCCCAGACGCTATCCCACCACATACTCAGTCAAGTTCCACACCACTTGCGATACAACTAAAGATATCCATTTCCCCGCTTATTCATCGCACTTGATATGTATTCAGTTATTGTATTGATGATAGAATAATATATTGTATGGGGTTTAATTATCAAACCGAAGTATTGATAACCCTCGATGTATTAAGGAATTTTAGATTAATATAATCTTGTCCTTGTATTATTCTATACTTGAGGTGGGTTAACTGATGATACTCTATTAGATATTAAGAGTGTGAGTTAACCCCTTGCAACTTGTTCTTGAACCATAGTGCATAGAGCCTAAAAGGAATCCATTGAAATCCTCACGTAATCAGATTTCAATGCATCCGATTTATCTCTACCACTTTGCATGTCTATTGTCCTCAACGAAATCTATTACTAGTAGTGTCACATGAGAGCAGATCACCTTCTCAACCTACTAGTCAATAGGGTTCTCGCTGGATTAATTACTTATCACTGTAGATTAATATCACCATGTGTCGCTTACCAGAACCTGACTTGAGGTCGCCCTGTCACCGGTCATACGTTACCGGCCAATGAATTGTTACGATCAACATACTAGCCCTACAAGCTAGAGGTTTGTCAAACCTATGGTACCACTATGCTATCGTCGGTTTAGTCACGTCAAACTAACTGGTCAGCGAATTTAAGGGACTTACATGATCACTTGAACAAATTGGCACATGATTGAAGTGATATAATGCAAACAGGTCAAATGTAATTAATTGTAATTGTATTCACTTGTACTCTTGTTCTCATTGTAATATGTTCTCCGTGATATTAACAAAGTTAAATAAGAACTAGTCTTATTAAGTTATGTTAATTAATTGAGTGAATGATGTTGTTATCATGAAATTATGTTATCATGATTATCATTCCATGCTACTTGTTATTCTTGTAATATGTGTTGAATTATAAAGTTAAGTGTTATAAGAACTAGTCTTATTACACTCACTTAATTCTTGTATCGAATGATGTAATAAAGATATATTATCTTTATATCATTCTTGTGTTTTGCTCTTGTAATCATATCATCATGTTTCCTTGTAATTGTTACAATATCATTTCTTGTAAGAATAACTAAGTGTTGTAAGAGTAAACTTACTACTAAGTTATTCAATTGTATCGATGAGTTATGATATTAAAAATATCATCATCATCTTATCTTTCCTGTATTCTTGAATTCAAACAAGCATGCATACAATGATTTATGATAATAAGCAATTTAATATCAAATAATCAAAGTATTAACCATATGTAAGCAAAACTTTTAAATAAATAAAAGTAAAGCATGTTTCTCAGCCCCGATAGTTTAAAATCGGTAAAGATTAAAGAAAAGGGGCATATGAACTCACCTTGTATTTGTTGTGTTTGACTTAGCTTAAACAAGAATGTACGCGCTCTCGACTGTACTTGAGTGTGTTTTCACAGTCCTGTATTGATTTAACGTTGTTTGAAACTTGTAAGTGTAAGTTGATAGAGATTTGTGTGTGTGTACGTGTTAGCCATAAATTTGGCTAACACTCATAGGTCTCGGTTTCGGTCATAATTCGGCCCCCGATCCTACTAGGATTGATCATTATTATCATAACTCTCGGTGTTGTGTGTTTGATCTTTAACTCATTCTTGACTGTTTCCTACTTGTTCCTAACATGTTCGTTAGAAATATGAGTCATAAACTTTGTAAAATCAACTTAAGTGTATACTTAGGTTGTAGTTCGATCATTCTTGTAATTATAGTTAGCCTTGAAATAATTGCTTTTGTGATTGAAAACTAAGTAGATATCATTCTTTTCAAGCGTGATACCTTTTGTTTAATAAAGTTTATTAACAAAGCCCATCACCTTTGTAGTAACATACTAACATGATTAGTGTATAATTACCTATATATTACCCCATGATCTATTTATCCACATATTGATTTTACGTTTTATGTAGACCAAATTCCCCCACATGGGCTACTACATGATGGGCCAAATGAATGGATGGGCTAAAGCCGTGGGCCAAAGGAGTGTTGTTGGGCTAAGTTTAGTGATGTGAGCCGCATTGCTAAGTGGGCCAACCCAAACAATTGAACCGAGATCAACACTTGGGCCATAGGGGTATGGGCCAAAGCAGGAGGTCTGGGCTGATTAAACATAATAGACCACTAATGGGCCTGAACCAATTTGGGCCAAGTAGAAATGATTTAGGCCGATTGGTTGTGTGGCTTCTTGGACTCAGCATGGCAAAAATCATGCGTGCCCTAGGATTTAGCTGGGCCTTCACTGAACATGCACCTCCACGATGATGACAGTGGCCACATAAATGGTCGGATGGGTTAGCATCAGGTAGAAAGCTCATGGTCGACTGTAAGCTTGTATGGTCGAATGAAAGTGTTGGGTTATTGGCGAATGAAGTGTTCCAGCGAATGACCATCACCGAATGAGTGTGGTTCGAATGAGGCTGCTTGTCGAATGGCTAAAGGCGAATGGGACATGTCGAATGAAGGTCAAGTGGTTCAGCCGATTGAGTTGGTTGCCGAGAGAATGAGGCTATTCGGCCCTCATTCGGTCAAATAGTTCCCATTCGGCGAACTGGATTGTGGCCGACCATGGAGGTTCCAACCAAGTCCTCAACTCAAGTCTATGATAGTTCTAAGTGATGGTGTGTGTTAGGACTGGTTTCCATAACTCCAGGGTTCGAGAGGAGAGGTTTGCAACCGGTTTTTGATGATGGTGTGAGAGAAAGCCAAAAACCCTAATTTTCGTGACCATTTGTTGCTTCATACCTCGAATTTTGATGGTTTTTAGCCCCGATCTATTGTACTTTCGTGTAGTAGAGGTTGAGAGCTTCAAGTAGGTTCAAGAATGGAAGGATTTGGTCAAGTATTGAGAGAGATATGGAGGAGAGAAGGTGAAAATATGGAGGTGGATCTTGAAACCGGGAATAGGGTTTTTGGGTGGGGAAGATGAAGTGAAAGTGAATAAAATGGACTCATTTATGGTATTTATACCACGAGTGAGTTCGGGTTCGTTTTTGTTGCTCGGTTCGCGTTTTCGTTGCGTTTCCGGATTGTTGCGCGTGGTTTTACGGATTTTAAATAAAGATAGTTTATTTATTTAATTTTGATGAGTTTCAAAATTGTAAAACATTATTTATTTTGTTTTATTAAATTTATTATCGTTTCGTGTCGTTTTTCGCTTTCGTTTCGTCAGAACGCGTCACCTTCGCGCGTATTAGTTCGAATCGTCACCCGAACAAATACGATGATGGTTTTGCTTTCTGACTTTTGTTTTCTACTTTTCAGTCATTATTTTAGAATTCTAAACTCACAGATATGTTTGTGTGAATCGTCACTCACGCAAACACACTGTCAGCTCGTCATTCTGAAATAACACTGCATTAGTGTTTTAATTGTGTTTCCTCACTGTCGGACTCAACTATACTTTCTGTTTTCACATTGTTCTTGTACTGACTTGTCGGCCATCTGATTCCTGTCATCCGTGGACATCAGATCGCAACCGATATGTTTCCGTTGTTCACTTGAATACTGTTGTTTCCCGTGATTCGTTGTGCTAACTGTACTTAAGTTTTCACTTAAATACACACAACTATTGTTTCAAATGTATGTTGTACTTACTGTATTTAAGTTTACACAAAAATACGTACAACTATGTATTGTATTTTGAAATCTGATAATACAATTACTGTTCATGTACATGTATTTACACATAGTATAAAGTGAAAGTACACATACCGTACGGACTTGCCGGACGATCTGGTACTTGCTGTTACAGTGTTTCTACAAGCTTAAAACAGATTTCGAAAAAACCACCGTTCATAAGTTTGTGTTTTTAAAATTATCGGATTACAAAACAGAAATATAAACTATTTAGTTTCGTACAAATGTTTGTTTATCAAGAAATTTAAAATGTGTTTTTGACTTTTGTTTTTGGTAAACAAGTATTTTTTTTAAGGAAAATTCGAACATTTTGTTTTGGTTTTTATAAACCATAAGTGGTTATTTTCTGTTTTAATAATTGTTAACAATGTTTGGTTTTATATAATTCAATTTGTTTTTGTGTAAACCAAAAGTTTTATAAACCATTTTGTTAACGTTTATTTAACGAACATATTCGAATCAGTTTTTTTTTACTACGAGTTTTATAAACGATAGTTATAATCGTTTATTTCTAACGAGGGTGTTAGAAAAAGGTTTATGATATATATAAAAAAAAACTGAAAATTATTAAGTGTTTATGTTTTAAAAAATAAATTAGATTTTGAGGTCGGTTTTGTGTAAACCATAATTCCTCAAATAATTGTCAAATTTTAGTATAATTTGACTTTGGTTTTGCGTAAATCATAATTCCTCAAACAAGTTTCAAATTTTAGTAAAATTTGATTTTGGTTTTGTGTAAACCATATGGTTTTTTTTAAACCACGAAATATTTTGATAAATTAAACTCATCAAAGTTTAAGGTCTAAGTGACGGACTTGTAGTAACTGGAAGGGTGGACATCGTTATCTGAGTTTCCTGTCTAGGAAAGCAATTCGTATATATCCCAAACAACCGAGGGACCTGTCTTGCTTTCCTGGGGATACTTAGAGAGAGTGTTTTAACCTATTAGGCCAAAACAAGTCATGCAAACGTCACATGAACTCAAATAACTTTGTTTGAGTTAAAAAGTTTAGTTTAAACTTTGGTTTTGTGTAAACCTTATTTCTGAAAATCTGACTTGCTCAGTTTGCATTTCCACTTTTGTTTGAGAAATAACAATTGTATATGCTCAAACTTCAACACCTATGGGACCATTAGTTGGTACCCATGTTGCCCAAGCTTAAGGAAATGACTGTGGAGGACCTTGTGGTACGTCTTCGAATTGAGGAAGACAACAGGTGGCGTTGAAAATAACACAACAACAATTTGCTCCAAAAGCGAATATGGTGGAGCATGGTCAATCTTCCCGTGGGTACAAAAAGAAAATTGACAACCACAAGGGTAAGGGCAAAGGCAAGGTTGTGGACCTTGGGTCGAAAAAAGGTGGTGTGAAGAAGCAGGTTTTCCCATTTAAGGGGAAATGCTACAATTGCGGTGAACATGGTCACCGTGTTAATAAGTGCAAGGCTCCTAAACAGGACCGAGCACATATGATGGAGGATGATATACCTCTTGTTGCTATGGTCTCTTACATCACTACTATGATGGAGGAGATCAACTTGGTGTCAAATGACCCTAAGGGGTGGTGGGTTGACACTGGTGCTACCCGCCATGTGTGTCCTGATCGGGCCCTCTTTAATACGTTTAAAGAGTAGTGGGTGACACTAAGCTGTACATGGGGAATGCAGCAACTGCCGATGTCAAGGGTGAAGGTAGTGTGATTTTAAAGTGGACTTCAGGGAAGGAGCTCACTTTGAGCAACGTGCTCTATGTTCCTAACATACGCAAAAGTCTTGTGTCAGGATGGTTGCTTAACAAACATGGTTTTCGTTTAGTTTTTGAATCTGATAAATTTGTTTTAACTAAGCGTGGAATGTTTGTTGGTAAGGGTTATGCCCAAAATGGAATGTTTAAACTCAATGTAATAGCTAAGGTTGAGAACATGAATGAAAATGTTTCTACTTCTGCTTATTTGATTGAGTCATCTAATGTTTGGCATGGTCGTTTAGGTCATGTTAATTTCAATTCAATGCGTCGTTTGATTAAATTAGATTGCATTCCAAAGTTTGCCATTGATTCAAAATATAAATGTACAACATGTGTTGAAGCAAAACAAACAAGATCATCTTTTAA
Organism: Mikania micrantha; assembly: GCA_009363875.1. NCBI lineage: Eukaryota > Viridiplantae > Streptophyta > Magnoliopsida > Asterales > Asteraceae > Mikania > Mikania micrantha. Next base: position 945,368 of record CM018681.1, read on the forward strand.
GTCGGTTGAAAGAATAACCGAACCCCTTGACATAATTCACACTGATGTGTGTGATTTAAAATCGATTCCCACAAGAGGTGGAAATAAGTATTTCATCACATTTATTGATGATAGTACACGATATTGCTATGTCTACTTACTTAAAAGTAAGGATGAAGCAATTGACAAGTTTGTCTTGTATAAAACTGAGGTTGAGAATCAACTCAATAAAAAGATAAATCTAAGGAGTGATAGAGGCGGAGAATATGTTTCACCATTTGCTGATATTTGTGCACAAAGTGGAATTATCCATGAGTGTACAGCTCCTTATTCCCCACAACAAAATGGCCTTGCTGAAAGGAAAAATAGAACATTAAAAGAAATGATGAATGCCATGTTGTTAAGTTCTGGGTTGAGCCAGGACATGTGGGGGGAAGCCATTTTGTCGGCTACTTATCTTTTAAACAAAATACCTTTCAAGAAAAAGGATGTAACTCCTTATGAGTTGTGGATGGGAAGAAAGCCATCGTATAAATACTTGAAAGTGTGGGGGTGCCTAGCAAAAGTGGTGGTTCCACCACCAAAGGTTCAAAGAATAGGACCCAAAATCGTGGATTGTGTATTCATTGGTTATGCCCATCATAGTAGTGCATATCGGTTTCTTGTACATGATTCAAAGAATCCCGACATACACAAGAATACTATTATGGAATCAAGGAATGCATCATTCTTTGAAGAAGTGTTTCCTTGTTTGAAAAAGGAACACACAAGTTCATCATCATGTGTTGATGAGATTGTTCATGATGAATATCAAGAACAATCAGAGGCTGAAGAAGTTGAGCCAAGAAGAAGTAAGAGACAAAGGATTGAGAAATCCTTTGGTACCGATTTCCTTACTTACATGGTAGAGGGAGAACCTCAAACATACCGTGAAGCAGTCACTTCTTCAGAAGGACCTCAATGGAAAGAAGCAATCAAGAATGAAATTGATTCGATCTTACAAAATCATACTTGGGAGTTAGTAGATCTTCCACCAGGTTGTAAACCACTTGGATATCGATGGATATTTAAAAGGAAGATGAAAGCTGATGGTTCCATTGATAAGTACAAGGCAAGGTTAGTGATCAAAGGGTTTAGACAAAAAGAAGGATTAGACTACTTTGATACTTATTCGCCTGTGACTAGAATAACCTCGATAAGGTTGGTGCTTGCAATAGCGGCTTTAAGAAATTTGGAAGTCCATCAAATGGATGTTAAAACCGCTTTTCTAAATGGTGATTTAGAAGAAGAGATTTACATGGAGCAACCTGAGGGTTTCTCAGCTCTAGGCCAAGAAGGCAAAGTATGTAAATTAGTCAAGTCATTGTATGGCTTGAAGCAAGCTCCCAAACAATGGCATCAAAAGTTTGACCAAGTTATGCTTAACAATGGTTTCAAAATTAACGAATGCGACAAGTGTGTTTATGTGAAAAACACAACGAGAGGTTATGTGATATTATGCCTTTATGTAGATGATATGCTTATCGTTGGGAGTGATGATAAGATGATCAAATCTACTAAAGACATGTTGAAAGCGAGATTTGACATGAAAGACATGGGTCTAGCTGATGTGATTCTTGGTGTAAAGATCAATAGAACCCAAAATGGTCTTGTGTTGAGTCAATCTCACTACGTGGACAAAATCCTTGAAAAGTTCAATGCGGGGGATACGAGTGTGGCTCAAACTCCAATAGATACCACCCAACATCTATCGAAAAATAGAGGTGAGGGTGTTGCTCAGTTGGAGTATTCATGGATTATTGGCAGTCTGATGTATCTAATGACATGTACACGACCAGACTTAGCATATGCTGTGAGCAGGCTAAGTAGATATACTAGTAATCCAAGCTCTGAACATTGGAAGAGCATGATAAGATTACTAAGGTACTTAAGATACACAAGAAACTATGGACTGCATTATGGCCGAGATCCAGCTGTTATCGAAGGATACAGTGATGCGAACTGGATATCCGATATGAAAGATTCCAAATCCACAAGTGGTTATGTGTTCACCCTTGGTGGAGCAGCTATAGCTTGGAAGTCGTCTAAGCAAACTCTTATAGCTAGATCTACGATGGAATCTGAGTTTATCGCGTTAGATAAAGCTGGAGAAGAAGCATAATGGCTACGTCAATTTGTGGAAGACGTTCCAAGATGGCCAAAGCCTATGTCGGCTATTTGCATACATTGTGATTGTCAATCGGCTATTGGTAGAGCTCAAAGTGCAATGTATAATGGCAAATCGAGGCACATTCGACGTAGACATAATACGATACGACAACTACTCTCAATGGGAGTTATCTCAATTGACTATGTGAGGTCAAAAGATAACATAGCGGATCCGTTTACAAAAGGCTTAAGCAGAGAGTTAGTGCACAAGTCGTCAAGAGGAATGGGACTAAAGCCCTTTGAACAAGTTTGTACAAAGGAAAACCTATCCTAGAAGATTGGAGATCCCATGACCTAGGCTCAATAGGACAACCTAATTGTATGAATTAAGGTCACTGTGAGGGAGTACCTCAAATATAAAAGGGAGTTGAATACTTCCTAGTTCATTCCTTTATCAAATCAGTGATAAAAATTGAGGATAAGCATAATGTGGTTAATGATTATGTGTGAATCATAAAGAACCTGATGCTTTTAATGATCTATGGTGATCACCTATGTGAGAGAGAAGTGGGGTCGCTTCGAATGGATTTGTGGGGGGCGCAAATCCTAGAGCTCTTGCAGAACCAGGCTAGTGTTCCATGACCATAACGGACACAACAATGAGGGGTTAACCAAACCAGGAAGAGTATTGTGTGAAATGTAATAACGTCTACGTAAACAGGGATTGGTTCAAGGACATCGCGTCTACTAATCGCTAGGAGACAAAGTACATATCACAAAGGAGGGTTCAAAGGGAACACCTACTTCTCCTGCAATACTCAACCGCTGAAATTTTATCGTGACACTTGAGTGTAAGGATCGATTTCTATTCATGTGGGGGATTGTTGGAAAATTAGTGAATAGAAAATAATATAAAATTATGTGAATTCATTATTTGTGAATTCATTAGCCATCAAGTGTGAATTCATTAGCCATTAAGTGTAAATTTAACTCTATGTTAATGGCTACAATAATGTGCATTTGTTAGCCTTGATGGTGGCTCTTTGCCTAACCAATCTACTAGTATAAATAGAGGACATATCTTCTATTTCTAATAGAGAAAAAAAATTTGGCTATAAGTTGGTGTTAGAAATTGGCAAGAAATTGGTGCTACTCTTTGCACTTGTGCTAGCAACTTTGTGTTGCTTTACGTGACTAAGATCGATCAAGTGCTACTACTACACTCTTGTTTCAGGTAACATTTCGGGTTTTCGGTTAACTCCGGCAGTACATACTGCTTCGGCTGTTGTACCCTGGGAAACAGTCGGGTTCACCTGGGTGGCCCGAAATCTGTTTTAAGGGACCTCTGTTGAACAGAAATCCTCAGCCACCGAACTCGTTTTAATTCGTTTCATTTTATGTCATACTTCTTATTTTTATTTTAATTTTAGAACTTGTTTCATCTTGTACTACATTTCTTTCCTGTAATTTAAATTTTAGTACTTGTATGTTTCTTGTAAAAATGTATTTTTCATTGTGTATTTATCTGAATTGTAATTCGAGTAATTGTATAATAAAAGTATTTGTTTATTTTGTGAACGGTGTTCCTACAATTATGACATGAAAAAGAGGAAAAACAACTCATGACGGGTATCAAACCTGGCACCATGCATGAAATTATTTAGTTTTTACTTTCAAGCTAGAATGCCAACTTGCTAGTCTCATGCATGATAAATTCTAACGTTAAGAACCTGTTGGTGGGTTCTCAAACCGACAAAATGAGATCGTAATAGAAAGACACCCTGTGAGTTGTGTTGGGTGGGATGCAAAAACTGCCAGAATAATTTAGGTGGGGTGATACAACACGTTTACGGTGTTCGTTACGCGTGTCACGCCGATAACATACGTTTATTTCCAGTGTGAAAATTCCATCATTTATCCATCTTTCCTCACAATGAACAAACATCTTGAGCTTTTAAAATATGGATGATAACCAACCTTTAAATAACGCTTGTTGATGAACATAATTCCGTGGCAAGTAATACATGCAATTAAGAAAAAGAGCAACAAGTGAGCATTTTAGCCATAAATGGGTCTATGTGTGAGGCATCATGTAGCTGCTCAAAATCATTACCAAAGAGGGAAGGCTTCTTTCATACACTTTCCACATCGGATAGCCACTTTCTTTGTATAAAGCCATTTATGAAGGAAAGCAATTAGCATAACCAACCCTGAGCTCGGCAGTAGTTTTTTTTTAACGTCTCAATCGTGTGAAACCCACTGTTTTCAGACCATGTCCCCAAGATCTAGTTACCTGAACCTCCCATAAACCATCACAACCACCCTAGGAGGAAACCCCACTGGGAAAACCCCCTGACCCCCCCCCCCTTAAGACCCTTTTTTTGCTACGGGAGGGATTTGAACCCAAGACCTCCCATCTGGAAGAATCTTGGGTACCATTGAGGCAATGCCTCATTGGTGGCTGGGTAGCAGTTAAATACGTTTTTTAGTGGAAGCATATAAGCACATTTAAACAGCAACAACAAATCGCACTTACCCACGTCGGTGATAACCTTTTGAAATAAGTATATAGGAATGTTACCCTATTTTTGCTTTTAGTGAGCAAGATGTTTATTAATATTGTTAACATCCATACAACACCTTCTTTTGCGAGACATCATCTCTCGATCATATATACGAGAAGACAAGGTCGTACAAGTTACAACTCATATAGGGTTAGTCAAACCGACAAAAGTTGCCAAACTGATTTGTATTTATATGGCACGTATAACAATGTTTTCAGAACCGGACCGGACATCGAACTGGTCTCCTTACCGGTCAGAGGTCCGACTGGTCGGACCGGATTTAAGAACCGGATGATTTTATAAACATTTTATAAATATATATATATATAATAAAAAAATGTAAAAAAAATTTAAAAAAAAACGGTTCAATCACCGGTCCGACCAGCCGGTTCACCCAAAAAGGGTTTTGAAGTGTAACACCCAAACTTTACACACGATTACACGTGTCCCATTTTTAGGTCCCAGATTAAACTTTATCAAAAATATATGTTCGGAAGCGTGAAATTAACATTTCATTCTTTAAACACACTTAATTTCAAATCATTTGCATTTATGATTAATAAAAACTAGTGTGTTTATGTTCAATACCACCACAGACTTTACATAACGTTTGGTTCTGCTTCACAACGTGCCCGATCTGATCGTACAATGCATATCTATCTTTGACCTGTAACATCACATATAAGGTCACAATTAGTTCATATGAACTAAGTAAGTAACCCCTCCTAGAGTTCCCACAACTCATTTTAACACATCCACATATATATCGTATAGATGTTAATCATGTTTAGATGATAATATATCATATTCAAACATCAACTTGCACCTAACACACATGGCGCATTTATTTCCCTTTAATGGGACATTTTCACAAATATGAGCATATCATTTAATTCAACTCTACCACCAGCACTTCTGGCTAAATTTAAAACACCAAATATATATAAATATATAATTATTGGCTCAACCAATTACCCACACATCTGCGGTTTCAACAATTTAGTTTCCGGATTAACCGGTTATCCACACATTTGTGGTATCATACATATATATTAAGTCTTAAGATGTTCACCCACCGGTCCTTCCATCTAAGACAATTGCTAGCACCTCTAGCTATCCACACATTTGTGGAGTCATAAATAGTTCAAGTCTTAGGATGTTCACCCACCGGTACTTCCATCTAAGACAATTGCCAGCATCTCTGGCTATCCACCATTGTAGAGTCATAAATATTTCAAGTCTAAGATGTTCACCCATCGGTACTTCCATCTAGACAATTGCCAGCACCTCTGGCTATCCACCATTGTGGAGTCATAAATATTAAGTCGACAATTGCCAGCACCTCTGGCTATCCACCATTGTGGAGTCATAAATATTAAGTCTAAGATGTTCACCCATCGGTACTTTCATCTAGACAATTGTCAGCACCTCTGGCTATCCACCATTGTGGAGTCATAAATATTAAGTCTAAGATGTTCACCCATCGGTACTTCCATCTAGACAATTGCCAGCACCTCTGGCTATCCACCATTATGGAGTCATAATTATTAAGTCTAAGATGTTCACCCATCGGTACTTCCATCTAGACAATTGCCAGCACCTCTGGCTATCCACCATTGTGGAGTCATAAATAATTTAAGTCTTAAGATGTTCACCCGTCGGTACTTCCATCTAGACAATTGCCAGCACCTCTGGCTATCCACCATTGTGGAGTCATAAATATTTCAAGTCTAAGGTGGTGTTTGTTTTTTCAGAGGCAAAACGTCTGCGGTCTGAGGACCACGTCTGCAGACATCTTTTACAGAAGAGGTGGACCAAACCTCTGCAAGAAGAGCTTTTGGAGGTGTTTGTTTTCTGATCAACTTAAAACCTCTTCCCATTTTCCCAACCCCACCGTCCCAACCTCACCGTCGAACTGACCATCTCCGATCGACCACCAACCTCACCGTCGAACTGGCCTCAGCCCCTCCACCTACCGCCGCTCACCTCCGATCCTCCACCAACCGCGGCGGCGAGAAACCCTACGACGGCGGCGAAGAGGTGGAGCAAACCCTCACAGCGACGAGGATAAACCCTAGGGTTCGATCGAAGGACCTAGATGATGGAACCGTCTCGATCGCGGTGGAGGAGAAACAGTCGGCAGTGGGTTCCGGCCAAACCCCTCGATCGAACCCTCATTTTAACCAGTCGCGATCGGTGGAGTAGGTCTGCGACGACGACGGCGGTGGAGTAGGTCTGCGACGGCGAGTAGGGCGATGGAGCTGGGCGGCGACGGCGAGTAGGGCGGTGGAGCAGGGCGGCGACGGCGACTATGGCGGTGGAGGAGTTCGGTCGGTCGAATGGCTGAAAATGGAGGAGTGGATTGGAAGAGGTTGGAAGACCTCAAGAAGAGCTTGGTCCACGTCTGCGCCAAGAAGAGGCCGCGCAGACGTTTTTTAATGAAACGTCTGCGAGAAAACAAACGATATGCGAACCTCTAACCTCTTCCCGCGTCTGCGTGGCGTAGACATAGGAGGTTAGAAGAGGTTAGAAGAGCTTTTTTTAAAAAAACAAACACCCCCTAAGATGTTCACCCATCGGTACTTCCATCTAGACAATTGCCAGCACCTCTGGCTATCCACCATTGTGGAGTCATAAATAATTCAATTCCCGGATTAACCGGTTAGCCACACATTTGTGGTTCAACAATTTAGTTCTCGGATTAACCGGTTCGCCACACATTTGTGGTTCAACACTTAAATCAATTGCACCGGCTCATCCGGCTAAATTTTAATGCATTTATATTATGCACACCACACAAGGATAACATTCGTTTTGAAACTAATAACGCATTCTCAAAGGTCTTTTAATTTCATTAGTTTCATTAATCAAGTTATGCACCATCATTCAAGAAACACCAAATCATATTAATTAATCACCAGTTCATCCGGTTATTCTAATACAAATATATTGCATATACGTTTCCCATTGAAACTTAACAAACATAAACTAAAGGATTTCTCATCCCATAGTTTCAATCACATATTTAACATTATTCACATGTATCAAATACGCAAGTAGACTCTTTCTACTACTTATATGTAATGTTACAGTAAGTTGGGTAACTTACCTGGTTCAAGCTGTTGTTCACTTCCTACAACCTCTTTTCCACTTCTGTGAATTGTCACTTGACTTTCACCACCAACACCTAGTTGCATATTCACACATATACAACTATATTTAATACATATAACGCATACAATCAAGTTTAACGCACTTGACTGGTTTGACTTTCTCAAAGTCAATTTATCACAAAATTGACTCTGTCTTACTATATTTAGCAAGTTTTAGTCAATTATTGCAATCAATCATATCCCATACCTCCCTTAGGCATTTCATCAAATAATTGATGTTCAATTATATTAGTTATGATCTTTAGTCGCTTCTACTATTCAAAATTAATTTATGATCATAACTGTTAATAATCTTTAACATCAATTCATCAAAATCATCATTTAACCCATGGATCATAATCCATATTTCATTTAAAATCATATTCTACCCATCCTACTAGTTATCATACCATGATATGGGTTTCGTAATAACCGGACATTATCCCGGCTTTAAAACGAAGATTTCACCATCAAAATATCAAGTTTTTCGATTCTAACAATCCCTAGTTATCAACTAGGCAATAATCAATACCCATAATCATAGTATTACAATCAAAACTAGATTTAATTCACAAAATATTAAACTAGTAGGATAAATCGAATCGTTACCTAATCGAACGGATGTTCAATCGCAAAATGACGATCAGATGTTGTAGAATCGAACCCTAGCTCGATCCAAATGTTTGGATGGCTTCAAAACTTCATTTTGATGATAAAAATTCGATCAGATCATCCCTGGGTGTGTTAAAGTCGAAAGAATAAAAATAAATGAACTCTGGTGCAAAGTTGATAAAGATATCGATATGCCAAACCGCCATACTCGTCGCGTATCGCGATGAAGATCCAAGAAAGGCTTCGCGTACCGCGAAGCAATTCGGGACTTTTAGATATTTTGAGTGCTTCGCGTACCGCGAAGGAATCTCAGAACCACCTTCGCGTACCGCGACGAGTCCCAAAGCATAATATTTTGTAATTTTCTTCATTTCGCGATTCCGGACAATCCGTAACTCTGTTTCGCGCACGGTTTTCTCCCACGTTCATGATTTCTCACATATTTTCAAATTACAACAACCACAATCGTTATTGTAACGATTATTTCAAATACATTTCATTATTAAAAACCGGTTGTTACATGAAGCTAGAACCGGACCGTTTAACACTCCGAATCCCGGTCCGGCCGGTCCGGTCCGGGTTTGAAAACACTTACTTATAGGGCTATACGGACCATGTAAAGCACTGAATTACTGAAATACTTTTTGGGTTCCTCGATATGGACATTAGTTATTTGACATGTCTCAAGATTCCTCAATATTGTAGCAAATTATTTGACATGAAACAAAATTCGTAAATATTGGTAACAAATATTTGACATGATATAAAAATCTTTGATACACCTACTAGAAATTCAATACATAAAGAACCTTAGTTGTTTATTTTCACAACTCGATATTTTTTTTCATATAGGCTCAATTTTAAATGTCAGTTGTTGCAAGTCCTTACGTATAGATTAGAAACCAAACATTTTGTAGTTGATATATATATATGTGTTTTTTTTTCAATAAATGTTAACTTACTTGGCGGTATAACCGCCCCGTTAGCGGTGCACACATATAATGTATATATGTGTCGACAGCTCTTGAGGGGCAAAAGTAAAATTGCACTAATTTTAACGTTATTTTACTTATTTAGTGAAAATAACGTTAAAATCGTTTCGGACGGTTGATCAAGCATCATGAGCCGAGGGTCTCACTGGAAGCAGCCTCTCTACTCATACGGGGTAGGGGTAAGGCTGTCTACATCTCACCCTCCTCAGACCCTGCCTTAGCATGCTAATGACGGGATATACTGAGTACATTGATTGATTGATTTACTTGGCGGTATAAGAGATGGTTACAACTTTTCTCTTTAAGAACACTCGCGTGGGTTTAATACTAAGCGGCAGCAATTTTTTATTTTTTTATTTTTGCTTTTTCTTTAAATAAGTTTTTATTATATTTTCATGTTAATTTTTTTTTGTTTTTTCCTATGATATATTATACTTTATTTTTTTTGGATTTCCTAATTCTAATTTTTACAACATTATAATTTAACTACATTTTGATTTTTTATAACATTTTTACAACGATATAATTTGTTTTAGATTTTCAAATATACCATTGCGACATATTTCTAAACTATATAACTTATCTCTTATATTATATAAGAAATGATTTATCACAATGATTTTTCTTTGTCAATTAATTCTCATTTTTATGACATGATTTTTTAACTACATTTTGATCGTTATTGTTTTTCTTAACATTTTTTACAACGATATACTTTGTTTATTTATGACTTTCGAATATATTGTCGTAACGTTTTTTTTATGCATAGAAATATAGAATTAATCTCTTATATCATATATGATATGATTTATCACAATAATTGACATTCACAAAATTTGTTAAAGGTGAAAAAAATTGTTAAAACACCAAATAGGTTAACCATCTTCAAAACTTTATATTTATATAAAAAGAACTAAAACTTTTACCCAATCGTAAATGTTCCATTGGTTGGAACGTAGACAAGATTAAAAACTTTGGATTAAAAAAACCATGCCCTTGAAACATCTCACTTCCAAATATTGATAAAATAATATAATACAGAAATTCACCAAATTTGTTAAAGTTGAAAAAAATTCGTTAAATTTTTTTCGAACTGCGCAATTTCATTAAAAAAAGCCCAAGTCAGGAGCTAAAGGCGCAAGAACAAACAAAGAAAAGTAAAGATTATACATGAAATTGAAACTACTCCATTTATTCCAATCCAACCCATCAAGTTTTGCTCTATTCATAAGATAAATTAATCGTCTTCAAAATGCCATATAACTATAACTAAAACTTTTCTTACACAAGCCCACGCGTTTCAAATTTAAATGAATGAGGCGTTGAGAAGATTAAAAGATTAAAAAATAAATAAATAAACAAATAAAACTTAAATTTATTGATAAAATAAACATGTTTTTAAGAGAGAATTTGTTAATAGTAAGTTTTCCCCCTAAATTAGTGAGATATAGGTAATATGATTGGTGTATAAACTTTCTTTTAGGAACATACCAGCTAATTGAGAGTTAACGACCAAAGGCATTATAACATATCGGTAGCTTGGTGGTGGTAAAAGACTCAGGAACCAAATGATCGTGGGTTTGAATCTTACAAGAGTGATTTTTCAAAGTATTGAGTTTTTTTCAAAACTGGTGACTTAATAGTAAATATAATCAGATGGTACTGTTATTGACAAAATGATACTATAGTGATCGGTAAGTGATAAAAAAAATGAACGGTTCAAAAAAAATTGAGAATTGACGTCGGGAAAAAAAAACTTAAAAAATGAAGAAATCAAAGGGTGGGGGCATGGGGCTGCGGTCCTGCGGAAATTAAGGAAACCGAATCATGGGCTTGAGGATAGGACCCTAAGAAGTTGACGAGGTTTTCAACCTCACTAGTCAATGCCACCTCAATTAATCTTTACTAGAGGGCTTCCATCGTTATCATTTTAGTTTCCAAATGAAAGGTCATTCGTTTAAATTCCTGTCAAGACGAAATATGGTTACTTGAGAAGTTAGGAGGTTTTTCGGTGCGGTTTTCTCTTGAGGTGGTGGGGGGGTCTCAACGGAGATCATGATATCTATACCTTGGTGACCAGTGGGGTCGTATAGCAAGTGTGGGAGGTGCGACTGCACATGGTTCATTTTTTAGGGGCCCTAATTTTTTTTAAAAAAATTATATATATTATATATATTAATTTATTTTACAACAAACACATATAATTTACATTCCAATTTTTTAAATATATTTAACATAGTTACGGATTTTATAAAAGATAAAGAAAAACTTTTTCTTAAACATTTGACCCAATAACTCATTACATTTAAAATTTAGGTCAAAAAAACTTTACATATTATATACATTTAAAATTCGCACAGGACACCTGATCTCTCAAAGACGGCTCTGTTGGTGACGTGACCTGAAAATAAGTGGTTCACACGTTGAGATCAAATGTCGTTCAAAAAATTTTAATTTGCTCTTTTTTTTTTAACAAAAAATGTTATCTCTTCCTCAATTACTTCAACTAACTACACCATTGTATGAGTTATAATTCATGATCTCTTATTTTAAGAGGCAAAACGCCAAATCCTTCATCAAGTGGGCTAGTCTCACATCAGCCTTTAATTAATTTGCTAAATTCTAGTTTAACAATTATATATATGAATTAATGCTGAATGTTGCAAATAAAAAATTCAAAAAATAAAACAAGCGTGGCTTCTCAACTTGTTCTCCAAGCACTAAAGTTTGTTTCAAGTGAACATGTTTATATGTCTTACACCAACTTTACCTTTGTTAAGTCTCATGTTATTGTCTTCCAAGACTTTTTTACTTGGCGTCTCCAAATATCTATTTTCTTTTGATTGTACATGTTTTTGAGCAAGTTTCATCTTATGAATTTAAGGAGTTTCTCCTAAAAAACGTTTTGATGCAACATTTCTCTATGGATGTATTTTTATACATCCAAAATATCATTGGCGCAGAGTTAGTGCAATAGGGCGCACACCTTGATCAATTTGAAGACACTCAAGAAGACAGAAGATCTAACAATATTTTATAAAAGATCAAGTACATTTGTACTTGTTTAATAGTTATGTTTTAGATGTATTATAGACAAACAAACATGACAGTTGATCATGTTAGAATTAATGGTTAGGGTTAATTATAGAAGCTCTATAAGTAACATATCTTAGAACAAATTGAAGGTGATTTTGTTAATTAAGTAAAACTTGTTATCTCTATTATTGATATTTTTCATTTTGCTTGGATTACTTAAATCTCTTTTCATCATTTTCTTAAGTAAGGACTCATTGTCTGGTGTGCAATCTTGTTATCGATCCTACTGTAACATCCGGCCCCATCTACCACCAATATTGTTCGCTTTGCCTACTCGGAGCTCACGGTTTTGTCTTCGGTTGCCCGGGTGAAACCTTTCCAGGGATGTCATCCATCCCTAGATTGTTGCAGCCCGAGCACACTTAACTATGGAGTTTTCATGTGATCCACAGCCAGTTAAGCCGAAAACGCGCTGGTGATGTAAGAGGCTGATCATTACTTATGAGACAGAAATCTCTCTAGTTCACGGCCGATGTGGGGTTGCCGGATGTTACACCTAAAACTTTACATATTAAGGCAACAACGAGTCATGCAACATCGTTATTGTAAGTTACTGCGTGTGTGATTGTTTAATGCCACTTTATGTTGAAGGTTAACCGACTTTTGAAAACCTAAACAAACTTCGATTTTAAGAAATTTTAAATGGGTAAACATATATATGTGATCACAAAACAACATATTACGTGCGAGGAAAAAAACAACAAAAAACAAAAGGAAATAGGCCAAAATAAGAATGAAAAAAGAAAAAAAGTTGACATCAACAATATTTAAAAACATGGCTGTTAGGTAGAGTCGTTAAGGAACTACAATAAAATATTGAACCAACACCCTTTGATGTTTATATTCAAAAAGAATAGTAACAATCTCATGTACCTTATTCTTATAGTTGAGACCTTGCGAGTTTTTGATAATGTATTTACGGGGCCGTTTGGTTGGGTCTGAACCATTAAGTGCTGAATGGTTAAGATGTCTGAATGATTAAGAGGGTCTGAACCATTAAGTGCTGAATCAGTTAAGACTGTTTGGTTTGCACATCTGAATGAAAATAAAAAAAAAAACAAATCTTTTTACCCTTGACAGTTCACCCCATCCGGGATAAAAGTCATCATCACAAAGACGCTAAAATGGGTCAAGGAACTCCCGGAGGATTCAACCGGCAAGGCAATTCCAGCAATCGGAAGAACGACGGCGACAAAAAAGATAAGAAATTCGAACCGGGCATAACAACCGGCAAGGCAAGCGCTCGGTTACCAACAGTGACGCCGCATTTAAAGTGTAGGTTACGTCTCTTAAAGGTTGAATGAATCAAAGATTACCTGTTAATGGAAGAAGAATTTGTGGTGAATCAGGAGAGATTGAGGCCTCAGGAGGAGAAGATTGAAGAGGATAGGTCTAAGGTTGATGACCTGCGTGGATCTCCGATGAGCTTTGGGAATTTGGAAGAGTTGATTGATGAGAATCGAGAAGCAGGTGCGATGCGGTGGGGGAGGCGGAGGAAGAAGCCGACGGTGGGGGAGGAGGAGGAAGAAGCCGACGGTGGTGGGGAATGAGGGAGGCGACGGGATCCCTCTTTTTCTTCCATTCAGATCCATTCAGACTTGGTTTAAAGTCTGAATCATTCAGATGTTGATTCAGACGTTTTTTCCCATTCAGATGCGTTTTTTTTTCTCCAAACAAACAGTCTGAATCTGAACCATTCAGATTCAGACTCATTCAGACCCAACCAAACAGCCCCTACGTTAATAAGGAAAGTAAACAAACAACTAAAAAACTAAAAACAAATTTATGATAAAACAAAAACATATAACTACTATTATATTTATAAAATAATATTTTGGTTAACTAAATAATAAGTTTTTAAAAAACTTAAATAAACTGATGGTAGTAAAATTAAAAGAAAAAAAAATCAATACAAAACAAAAAAAAAAATATATAAATTACAATAAACGTACTTTAGTTACACATACCCATACACATACCGACATACGCATGCCCATACACATTTTGTTCTTTAATAAAAAATAAATTAGTTATTTAACATGTCTAATGGAAAAATTAATGATAAATAGTGAATAACATGATTGTTATAACAAATAAAAATCCACATAAAAAACTATATTATGTAATTTACTAAAATAAACTTAAAATTACATGTTAAAGTTAGTGAGTGGTGACATCATTTACTAAAGGAAATAGTCCAATATGAGGGACAATGATTATAAAAATCAAACAAAGAGACATACGAACACAATTATTACATTTTACAATCACATAGAAAGAAAGTACCGATGAATAAATCCAACAAAATATGCAAACGATTGTTTCTATGAAAAAGAGTAACTGTTGTTGATATGCATAAATTGTTTCTATGAAAAATTTATAAGATTTTATGAAAAAATCATTGTTTTGATGTAGATATATGTTTATAATATGGCATAAAGTATGTTATTTGATATGCATAAATTGTTATACTTAGCTTAAGAAATTTGTATATGTTTTGATTTTTAATTCTCAGTTTCTTTGCATCTATCCTAGCTAGTCACTAGTTATTTTATAATATAAAAAAATTGATATGCATAAATAAACACATATTTAATTAACATGTTATATAAAACACTTTTGACATCCATTTTATTAAGAAACATTAACTTCGTTTAAATTTTGATTTAGAAAATAAAACACTTTTGACATCCATTTTATAAAGCTTAAAATTCTTTGAACAAGCAAATGCAATTACAATTCTCATCGACTCTAATTTTGAAACAAAAGTTTAATCATAAACAATGCCATTTTCAAGTCCTTAGGCTAATAGTCTACTTTTTTTTTTTTTTTTTTTTTTTTTTTTTTTTTTTGCCATTTTCATCCATTTTGTTTCTAAATACCCATTTGGTTTCTACGATATTGTGACCGATAGGAGGAGGAGGGACATGATCCTAAACCTGTTTAAAATAAAGATTGCGAGCTGGGTGACTTATTTCATTGGTGGTTTCTAACTTCTTTAACGATTAGTCTTTGATCATCCTCTTTTGAGAGGAATATCTTCAAAGGGGTTGGATTCTTTAGAGGTCTGTGTTTCAATAATATCAATTGCTTGTTCTTCACATATATTATCATTAACCAAAAGGAGATACCTTTTTAATGGAATTTTATCAAATAAGACATTGAAAGATTATTTCACAACAGTATTGGATTTATTCAAGACTATATGGTCTCTACTTAAATTTATCTAAATTTCAATATTTGTTTTTATGAAGATCGAGCAAATCAATAATAATGTATTTGTATCGGTCTTGCTTTTAAGTTCGTTATTGTTTTCTATGCAACTCTTTTTTATCAACTGCTATTATCTTCTTATTTTTATTTTCGTTTCAACATAAATTCTCTTTAAGACGAGCCATAGCATATATAATATATTTTATTTCTTATATTTATAAAAACACCTTTACTTTCATGACACTCATTTCCGATCCATTTATACCGTTGCAACATGTTTTTATTAATGTTTTGATATGTCAAATTATTATTTACGAATATACTCGACATTTTGAATACAGGTAGTGACGGACCCAAAATTTTTTCTCATAAGTGGCGAAAAATTTTAGGGTCTTTTAATCACTATATAATAACTTTTTTCTCTTCTGTTCAGGTCAGGTTGAGTTGAATGAGGTCGGGTCATGATAAAAAAAAGACAATCAAACTAACTTTCAAACACAAAAATATAATAAAAAAATATATCTAAAGTTGTTATTTACAGAGTTATATTTTTTGAAATATATCCAAAACAACATATATGAAGATTTTTAAGTAACTTTTCTAAAAAAAATAAGCAT
Organism: Mikania micrantha; assembly: GCA_009363875.1. Taxonomy (NCBI): domain Eukaryota; kingdom Viridiplantae; phylum Streptophyta; class Magnoliopsida; order Asterales; family Asteraceae; genus Mikania; species Mikania micrantha. Next base: position 961,741 of record CM018681.1, read on the forward strand.
AACTATCACTTGAATTTTCAATGCAGATTATACAATTTTAAGGGTGATGATTGCAAAACATTAAGAGAAACTGTCAGAATTTTAACACACACACACACACACATATATACTGATAAAAATTTTTATCCGGAGAATTGCCTCAACCGGTAAAAGTCTACCCTCCCAAAGTGGAGGTCTTGGGTTCTAACCTTGTTAGGTGCAATTTAATGGATATCCAGGTGAATGAACGAATAATGGCTTTAATCCCGAGTTCGAACCTAATAGGGGGCGAGGGTTTACGGATTCCACTCGGTTCCCGCGCATCTAGGGTAACACATGTCTCAAGGTCGGAGATCGAGGAATCGATCTTAGCCATCAATCGTCAGGATAACTGAATGTAGCACGACGAGACAGTTTAACTGGCGTTCAAAAAGAGTAATGAAATTTTTTTTTAGGGACAGTTGAACTCTAAGGGTCTGTTTGGTATGAAAGAATGGAATGGACGGGGGGATGGAATGGACGGGGGAATGGAATGGACTTGGGAAAGAAATGGATCATTACCATTCCATTATCATGTTTGGTTACATCTGGTAATGAAATGATTTATTACTTGTTGTTTGGTAGACATGAGAAAATAAAGGAATGTAATACAAATTATGAGTCGAGTCGTGGTTTTAATCATTGTTCGAATCATGGGTCGGGTTGGGTCGTGGGTCGGATCATGGGTTGAGTCATGGTTCGGATCATCGGTCGGTTATTATTTAGCCAATGGTTCGATCATGATGCATTATATGGATTGGGTCATAGTTTGGTTTGTGGATCTGGTCGTGGTTTGGGTCATGGGTCGGGTCATGGTTTGGTTCATGGGTTGAGCCATTGTTTGAGTCAAGGGATCAGGTAATTGTGTGAGTCATGGATTGGGTCATGGTTCACGTCATGGGTCGAGTCATAGTTCACGTTATGGTTTGCGTCATGGTTTAGGTCATGGTTCGAATCATGGTTCGGGTCATGAGTCAGGTCAAGGGTCGGGTCATGGTTTTGGTCATGGGTCGGGTCATGGTTTTGGACATCCTTCAAGGGAAGGAATGAAGAAAAAACACCTCTACTTCAAGGAATGAAAATCATCAAAAGTGAAGGAATCACATTCCTTGTAGAATGATGCATTCCATTCCTATGTGGTAACCAAACACGCTTCTTTTCATTCCAACGTAATGACTCATTTCATTCCACCATTCATTCATGTATACCAAACGCTACCTAACAGTCAAGATGGGTACGTCATAGATCCAAACAATGCGTTTCACCATCTCAGTGTTATGACACGACAACTTGATGAAAGTAAAAAGAAAAAAAATAAAAAAATTATAGTAACAAGTTAAAAATTATAGAAAAACATAAGCTGATTAAAGAAAAAGTTGAAAAAAATATAATAAGTTAAAAACACATCATGAATTCTTTTTCTAAATCGTTTATATTTTAAAATATTTTTTCATCACACTGTTTAAAAAAAATAAACTCGTGAATAAGACACTCGAATTGTTCTTGAACTCGAAGCATCCAATAGACAAAGCCTCTCATAGTCTCATGCGTAGGTTAGCCGGACTCCCGATGATCACACCGCTAACTGAATTTCAAACCACGCGTATATCCCATTCAATGCGCCTCTTGCTTAACCTACGCCTCTTCTCTCTTCTGACACACACTACTTTCTCACACACCAAAAATACGCACTAGTTTCACTTGCAGAAGCAGAAGTGAAATTAATGGCAATGGATCACTTCTCTCCACTCATACATCTTTATCGTCGTTGTCTGCAAGCTTAATTGAGCTGTACCTACACCTTCTCTCTGATCTACATTGTACTCTACATATGCTACTATATGTCATACTATAACTCTACTATCTCCGGTTGTTTCATCGCCGTTGTTAATCCGCTGATCTCCGATCTGCTGCCGTCGTGTGTTTCGTCATTGCGGTTTTTGTTCCGAACCGGTATCGTTCGGAGATCGTAGTTTCTGGTGATTTGAGGTTAGTTTTTTGCTTGATTTGATTGATTTTGTTGAAATTAGGTCGGGGAAAAGATAAATCCGTTATGTTCTATTGATCAGGTTGTCTCATCGCCATTTTTTATGCATTGATCTCCGATCTGTTGCCGTCGTGTGTTTCATCGTTGCAGTTTTTGTTCCGAACCGGTATCGTTTAGAGCTAGTTGCTTTTGGTGTTTTCACGTTATCATTTTGATTGATTTGATTGAATGTGTTGAAATTACTCAAATTAGGTTGGGGAAACGATGAATCCGTTGTGTTGTATCGCTCCGGTGTCGATTGAGAAGGATCGGACTGGTTCACCGTTGTCCGGAGTTGAGAAACGTGAGTCTGAGTGTCAGTTAGGGTTTGAGAGTTCGGCGAGGAGTGTGAGACCGGCGAGTTTTTTGGTGCAGCTATCGTCTGTCGGTACTGAATCGGAAAACATGATTCATGAAGCTGAGGACTGCGAGATTGAAGTGAGGGAAAAGGATTATATGATTTCAAAACCGATGGTTTTCTGTGGAAATGGTGCTGTTGTGGCCGGGATTTTGTATAAATGGGTGAATTACGGTAAAGGATGGAGATCAAGATGGTTTACATTGGAGGACGGGGTGTTGTCTTACTACAAAACTCATGGACCAGATAAGATTATGTTCAGCCCGGGAAGAGAAAAAGAGTTTAAGGTCATTGGAGATGAATCGATCAGGTACATGAGGAAATGTAGCAATGGCGGTGGTCACAATCGATTTGGATCAAAACAGTGGAAACCATTTGGAGAGATACATTTGAAGGTTTGCACAATTTATTACACTTTATGCAATTGCTAATTTATGTGGATATTGGATTAATACAAATAAAGCTGTTTGATCTATAATGTAGCAAGATCTAATCCATGTTTTACCATTCTTGTTTCTAAAATGCGTAGAGGAAAACAAATTACTTGCTATTACAGCAAATACTACTGTTAGGTTATAATGAATGTACAAGTACCATGGTTAACTTTTTGTGCAATTGTTGGTGGTAACGGTAAGCATACTTAACCTTCAAGGGGTGACGTAGTGGTATGCATTTGAGTCCCTCTAGCAGAGGTCTTTGCATTCATTGGTCTTCTGTCTTTAACCCCTTGAAGAGCATGTGGCCCAGCTTGCTCCATTTTACCTTATCCTGTTGCATGCAAGGTAATGTGCCATTGGCGGGCCCCTTGAGTTTTCTTGTAACAGGGCATCATAATTACAAACAAAACTGGTAAGTATACCTGAATTCTTTATGTAATTGCTACCATTGAAACATAGACAAGGGGACAATTGTTAGGTAGTATTGTATGATTTTTGTTGTTTGGATTTTATGATGACCTGAAGATTCTCTAATAGACATGTCATGTAGTTGAGGGACCTGATTTCTGAAACAGAAGTTTGTACTATAAGCTAAAAAGGGTAACGGTTTTGTCTTCATATTCTTTGTTTTTAAGCTTTTACTGAATTTAAGATGTCTGTTAAATGATTTTCCAAAATGGGACAACACCTATGTGTTAACCTGAGCGTAATAAAGCCCATTTTCTAATTTCCGGTAATACTTGAAGTTGAATTTTTGGTAGCAGATAACCTGCATTATTGAAAATAGGTGCTCAATTTTACGTTTTGCAAAGCAGAAGGCGAAATAGATGAATACTCATAGCTGTATGCCTGTATCCAATAAGAGCACTTGTAAAAACTTAATAAAAAACCAAATTATAGTCATTGTTCTGTAATCTGATTCTTAGATAGTTAGATCCACCAGATCTGAATGAACATCTAGGAACTAGCCTGGAATCATATGCCACAGATGCTGTTTTCCTTGTCATGACATCAACATTTTCATAAGGGCTATTTGCTTGAAATTAAATCCAACTTTACTTTTTTTTTTCCTATTTAAATTTAGCAACCAATCTCATTTTAAGTGTTTTCATCTCTAAGGTGTTGATGTGGCACAGGTTGATGCCATGTCAGCCTCCATGTCAGATGCTTCACATGCAAGAAATGCTTATATAAAGAAAAAAAAATAAAAAAATTGATTCAGTTAGAAAAACATAAATATTAAAAGTTACTTAAAAGGTCATGTAACATGAAAAAACCAGATTATTGTTAACGAGTTTGATAAAGTCGGTATTAAGCTGGTTTTCATGTTGCATCTAATTTAAAGTTGCTTGCCAAAAATCAGGAAAAATTGAAGTTTGTTTTTACTTTGTGCAATTTACCATTTTTATCACTCTATTTAAAAAAATTATGTACAGGTGTCATCTGTAAGAGCAAGCAAGTCAGACGACAAAAGACTATCTATATTTTCTGGAACAAAAACTCTTCATTTAAGGTGCATATCTAGAGAAGATAGAGCTGCATGGATTGAGTCCCTTTTAGCTGCTAAGGATAAATTCCCAAGATTATCTTCAGGGGATCTTGTGCCTTCAGAAGAATTGGTTATTTCAACTGAGAAATTACGATCTCGATTATCACAAGAAGGAATGAAAGAGGAAGTAATAAAAGATTGTGAATCGATCATGTTGAGTGAACTCACTACCCTGCAAAACCAAATAAAGACTCTTCAACTAAAACATATAGTTCTCCTAGACACATTAAGACAGTTGGAGGTACAAATAAGGATTTGGGTGGTGTTTGGTATGAATGTAATGGAGTAATGGACCATTCTATAATGAATGTGGTTCCTTCCATTTAAAGGCACGTTTTAATCTCATTCCTTCAAAGAATGTACAAATATTTTAAACTTAAATATATATTTTTTTTCTCAAAAAGTTGTAATCACATTATTTACTCAAAAAGTTAGAACTTAGTTGAAATATTTCTTATATTTTTATATCTAAAGGTTATAGCTTTGTTACTATAATCTCATTTGAATTTTTTTGATGTTTTTGGTGTTTACTTTTTGATGTTAAGATCTTTGTATTTTTTTCATTCAATTATGTAATTAGCATAAGTAAATTATTTATGGATTTGTATATAACATGATAAGTTGAGATGCAAATAAAGTTTTACTTAAGAAAAATATACAATAAAAGAAATATACTATTTTTATTCTAAATATGTTATGTCTAGCTGTATTTGAAGAAGAAAACGGCGAAAATTCTATAAGAAAATGCATATATCAAACAATAAAACTTTCGTAACTCTTTCCATTTCTCATGCTAAAGGCCTTAAACAAACATGATAATGGAATGGATCTTTCCACTCCACCTCCTATATTGTTAATTTTTCATTCCATTTGGTCCAAGTATGATCCATATATCACAAGCTGCTTCAGTCTCTTTCTAATCACATATTCACATATGCTTCTTGAAAGATTATGTCAATATCTTGGATTTATTGGTTTAAGATTTTGATTTGCAGACTGAGAAAATCGAACTTGAGACAACTGTGGTTGATGAAACAAAAGAGAGGGATTCTTCTTGTGGGCAAGATAGAAGATTCAGTGGTCAGTTAAGAATTTAAGAGTTTATTTTCTCATTAAGTAGGTCCTATACACATGTTGCCACAAATGAACTTAGTAAGTCCTTTGCTGAATTTTGGCAAAATAATAACTAAAACGGAAGCAGGTTAAATGGTTCAAAGTCTAAACAGAAAAAAAGAGCTAAAATGGATTCTTCTTGTGGGCAAGATAGAAGATTCAGTGGTCATTTAAGAATTTAAGAGTTTATCTTCTCATTAAGTAGGTCCTATACACATGTTGCCACAAATGAACTTAGATGGTCCTTCGCTGAATTTTGGCAAAATAATAACAAAAACGGAATTAGGTTAAATGGTTCGAAGTCTAAACACAAAAAAAGAGCTAAAATGGAAAGTCATCAAACCAGTTATGCGGCTGGCCAGCATACTCATTTTGCTGCCTATACTTGCTCATCTAGAAACCGGGCAAGTTAAGAATTTGGCTAGCATCTGTCATCTTTAAACTTGTCTGATAGTCTATGTCTTGCCTGTTACCTAAGGATTTCTGACCCAAAATAGTTATTTGCAACCGAAACAGACACATTAAGTTATATAAATTTATTAAAATTTATAATTAGCATAATGACAGTCTTACCCTTAATACCTCTAAAATACTGGTTAAGTAATTGAGTTGAAATGCTTGCAATGCTTACTAATAAGGGTAACTAAGGCAAAAATCAGAAACAACAATAGAACTATCCAATTGTGAAATTGGACAATTGTTTTGGAACAAATTAAAAACAGAAACATTAAATTTGGAACTGAATGTGCAATGGAAAAGAAATGAAAGAAGAATGTTGATTGTATGGTATAAAAAACTTGTTCCTACAAACGCTTTTCTTTTTCTTGCAACAGATTTCTATTCCATCTTGTCGGAAGGTAGTGGTACTGATTCAGATGCTGACAATGAAAGTCGATATGGAGTAGACATTGAATCAGATGAAGAAAACGGGACTTACTTTGACACAAATGAATTCATGTCAGCTGATGTTTTAAGATGTGCTTCTTATCGAAGTAGAGAAAGTTTAGGTAACTCTGGAACAAATTCTTTATCAAATGAAAAGGACTCCTTATCAGGTCGTGCTAGAACCGAAATCAATCTAATACAGTATCCTCATATTACAAGAAGAGACAGTTTACCTGAACCAAAGGAGAAAGAAAAACCAGTTGGACTATGGTCTATTATCAAAGATAACATTGGAAAGGATTTATCTGGGGTTTGTCTCCCTGTTTATTTTAATGAGCCACTTTCTTCATTACAAAAATGCTTTGAGGATTTGGAGTATTCTTGTTTGGTTGATCGAGCATTGGAATGGGGAAAGCAGGTCAGGTACTCAAGCTATGTTTATGATAATGTGAATTTTTAATGCTAGTGTTTCGTAAGAAGCAATAGAATGGTTAATTACACTCTGAATGAAGAATAACTGCATATTTTGCCTTAAGGAATGTATGCGAATCCCTTCCATTTTCCTGATTTACATTCCATTGGCAAGAGCCTTTCTTTCCCCTTTCTGTCATGGAGTTGAATGAAAATTGGAAACATAACCTTGAAGCCTCTGTAATTTTCGATATTTCGTTTGAATTATTGTTTTTTTCCCTCAGAAAACTAAATAATTATTTTTTTCCTTGCTATATAAAATTCGCCCACTGGGATTTATTAATTTTCAAATTCTTCCTCTTGTAATCTTATCTGATATATTATGATGTTCTTTGTTTTCCTTTTTAATTGCGTGTATAATTTTTAAGATTATATACCGACTTTGAAAATAAATGTATACCGACTATAATTTAAGGTGTACACATATTTCTCCTACTTTGCTTATTCTCATTCCACTGTCAATAGCCATTATCTCCATTCTATCATGTTATGGAATTCAAATTAACATGTATTTTTTTTTCATGTAATATGCATGGAAGTAACCTCTATATTCTTTTTTTTTTCATCAGTTAAGTTATGGTTTTTGTTTTCTGATGTATTACGAAATTATTTCATCTGTTGTAACTTTATTTGATTGCTTTTTTGATCCTTATTTTTTTTAACTTTGTCTATTAATTGTTTTTATATATTTTGAGTTAAATTAATCCTTTATAAGCACTGAAGTTGTACGCATTCTACTTTTAAAAACAGCATGAGAAAAATCTTAAAGAATATTACCCTGTCATCCAATTGAAGTTTTTTTTTTTTTCATTTATTTATTTATTTTTTTTATAATAACAAGTATTTTTAGCTTTGTTTGTCAATTCATACATAAAAAATCTGTGAGTGATAGGTCAGCCAAACATGATGGAACGTAATGGTTCATTTCTTTACCTTGCTTACTCCCTTGTCTTGTTCATTCCGTTCCTTTGTCTCGTGCAATAATTTGCTAGGCAATTCCAGTACTTCCAAGTTTTTGCATTTAAGAAGTATATGTGAAGTGCAGTTGTCTGGACTCCTGTTATCCTACTTAACACAATCTTTACGGCTATAATAATCTTATAAACTTATTTAACTGCTAAGCATTATGACAATTTCTCTTGATAAAGTTAAACATATTTTGTATCTTGTATTTTGAAACTCAACTGAACGCAAACTTGTATCCATGCAGGGGAATGATTTGATGAGAATATTAAGCATTGCAGCTTTTGCCGTTTCTGGTTATGCATCAACAGAAGGTCGACAATGCAAACCCTTCAATCCTCTTCTAGGGGAGACCTATGAAGCAGATTATCCAGATAAAGGCCTTCGCTTCTTTTCTGAAAAGGTAAATATATGGACAAAATCACTATTAAAGGCTGATTGTTAGATCAAGGATGATGTATGTGGAGGCCTCCCAAGCATTCAAATAATTTCATTAAGGCCGCTGGTATATATTGAAACTACTCTATAGGCCACCTCAAGCGGGTATCTGGTTTCATTTATCCTAAAGCTAGCCAAAACATGCCTAACAACCAATTTGCTTTCTAAAATTTTGAAAAGATAAAAATGCCCTTGTATCGATCATGAATTTTTGTTTCTACAATATCTTGTGTTCCGAAACTTGTAAGGGAATTTATGTCATTAAGCATGATTTTGGCCGGATTTGGTAAATGGAAACAAAGACATACTTGAGTGGTTTTTAAAGTAGTTTCTATACATGGTGGTCATAAGCTTTTAAAAGGGTAATTGCCAAATTAAAAACCTATAAAATTTTGTTGAGGGATTTTTTTGGGATTTAATCATACATAAATGAAATCCAGGGATTTATGGGAAAATTTAGCAAAAGACCATAAGGTTTTGTTGACAAATGCCTATTAATGGATGATGTAGTAATGTTTTTTTTTGCTTTTTCTAGGTGAGTCACCACCCTATGATTGTTGCCTGTCACTGTGAGGGCAGAGGCTGGAAATTTTGGGCAGATTCCAATCTTAAGGGAAAATTTTGGGGGCGTTCGATACAACTCGATCCTGTGGGTGTCCTTAAATTGCAGTTTGAAGACGGTGAAACATTCCAATGGAGTAAAGTAACTACCTCTATATACAATATTATTCTGGGTAAAATTTACTGTGATCATTATGGTACAATGAGAATCACGGGTAGCGGTAAATATTCTTGCAAACTCAAGTTCAAGGAGCAATCAATTATAGACAGAAATCCACATCAGGTTAGTAACAACTTTTTAATATGGGTCAGGTGATGGGTTGGGCCAATCAACAGATAATTATACTTGAAACTATTTAATATATTAAACGAGAATACACAAACTTTATTTAGAGGCCTAACGAGCAACTTTTTATTTCGGATCAATTTGGTCAGGCACTCAGGTCTCAAATGGTTTGGGTCCAGTCTAGATGGGTCGATTAACCCACTGACACTTTTTATAACATTATTAAGTTATTAATTAATTGAATACGGTTATGCAAATTACGTTGTTAACAAAACATTCCTATTTTTTCAAAAATATGATATGCGTGGTGGCCCCTTATATATATTGAGAAAACTTTATCAGCCACCCAAGTATGGTTTTATTTTTACCAGCTGTGACATAAAAAGCATGTCGGGTTGTTTTTGAGAACAATTAAACCTATGTGACAACTTGTAAAATAATTTTGTCTTTTTAAAATTTTAAGGGCATTTCTGTACTTGGACGATTTTGAGGCTGGATTGGTATAAACTGAAATTAAATCCATAATTGGGTATCCTATAAAGTAGTTTCAATGTGTAATGTGTCTTTTATGGAAATAGCTTAATGTGGATTACATTCACATACATTCTCCTTTTTTAACAAAAGTGGTTTAGGAAATTTTTAAGCATTTATAAATACTCATAGGTGGCATTTGATCGCATTTCTAAATAGCCAAGTTATATAGTCTTTCCCTATAAAAAACAACCCAAACTTGAAATAAAAATTCAAATTGCCACCTCTAACATGTAATTGCGTTTGAAATTTTTTTTTTCTTGAAACACTTCTCTCCAATAACAGAATTTTATTACACAGGTTCATGGGTTTGTGCACGATAACACAACATACGAAAAAGTAGCGATGTTGATAGGAAAATGGGATGAAGCTATGTACTACGTATTAGGAGATCCAACAACAAAACCAAAAGGATATGATCCTATGACAGAAGCCGTGTTATTATGGGAAAGAGATAAATCTGCTACTAAAACAAGATATAATCTTACACCATTTGCTATATCTTTGAATGAAATTACACCGGGTTTAAGGGAGAACCTTCCACCAACAGACTCTAGGCTCCGACCAGACCAACGGCACTTGGAAAACGGTGAATATGAGCTGGCTAACAAAGAGAAACTACGACTTGAGCAGCTACAGAGACAGGTATGATGTGAATTTTGTGAACTTAGGCATGTGCAAAACTTGATCCAAACTGTTAAAGTTAGTTTGACCAAAACCGGATTCGACCAAACTATATTTACCAAAAATTATAATATTTTTATGTATTTTATATCTATTATATTGAACAAAAACTATAATATTTAATTATTTATATTTAGTAAACTCGTTTAGGCTCGCAAGTCAAGCTTGATACATGAAGCTCGGGCTTGTTTATGAAATGACTTTTGATTTAGATTCAAGCATTACATAAGCCGATCTTGAGTAGCTCATGAACGGCTTAGGCACTTTTTGACCCCTATTAGAAAACCAGTTACTAGCAAACAAAAATCAACCTGCTTATGCAATACCAGATCCTCCCCACTCTCCATTTTCTCCCAAAGAAAAGTAATTACTAATATCATTAATTGTCTGATGATTATAATGTGCGAATTAAACAACTTTAAACCAATAAGATTTTCTTGATATGTAACATAATTTTTACTTGACGTTTCCCCTCAAGTTTTCGTGTTAAACTTACCTATTTACTCATTTATTAGTTGCAAATAAGCAAGTTTTGTTTATTTTTGGTAATAAAAGTTGTGGGTTTCTCAGACAATCATTTTATTTAAACATGGTATATCATCACCTCAAATGTATGTATTTACATATGTGGGCATGTCATTATGAAACCACCTCTATGGTTATTCATTTATGTGAGTAGGCAAGAAAGCTGCAAGAACGAGGATGGCAACCACGATGGTTTGAAAAAGATGAAGATGGTTGTTTTTGTTACGTGGGCGGATACTGGGAAACACGAGAAAAGAAAGAATGGAAAGGGATTCCAGATATATTTGGGCATAATGTTGTTCATGAAGAAGAAGAGGAAAACCAAGAGTGATGTTTCAAGGTATTCAAACAAACTGACTGTTTGAGTGAGAAGGGTATCTAAGTATATATAATTTCTTAAAAATACCCATAAATAAAAGGCCATGTCAATGTTTGAAACCACGTTAGTTGTCATATGTTATCTTAACGATTTTGATTCACCATGGATTGCATCAATGAATGCAAGATTTTAGATTCTTATTTTGTTATTATTTGATTATGTTTATTTACGTTTGTTTTTTAGATAATCATATAAAAAGTAAACATATTTTCACACCAAATGGTTTATTGAATGTATAACTGGTCATGTTAAGAACGAGGGCAAACAAACAAACAAAACACTTATTGAACATATTTGCATATGTATATGTTTGTATTAAAGTTTTACTAATTAATAAATGTGAACAAATATAAAACTACAAAACAATATTAACATTAAATATCTGGAAATCATCATTCATCAAATTGCTCTTAATTAGCATTACTAACAAATAACTTGAATGAAGGGGCAAAGCTAACTTTAAATTTTTCAACTCCAGCGTTGGTCTAGTTTACAATTTGCCAGGAACACATGAACATATATTCCAAGAGTTGAGGCCATTAGCCCTTGTTACAAGGACAAACAAGAAGCCTTGCAAGTTGTATAAATGTGTCTACTACTAGTTATGGTGCAACGGTGTTTGATCTTTAAAGAATTCGTGTTTTTAGCTCTTTTATTTATCAAAGAGTAAAATGTCATTTTAGTCCCTATGGTTTGACAACTTTTGTCATTTTGGTCAAATAGTTTAAATTTTTATCCCTATGGTTTAGTAATTTTTGCCATTTTAGTGCAAAAGTTTAAATTTAATTGGACTAAAATGACAATAAAATGGAAACCATAATGACCAAAATGACAATAAAATGAAACCATAATGAACAAAATGGCAAAATTTAAACTATTAGACTAAAATGACAAAAGTTGTCATACCATAGAGACTAAAATGACATTTTACTCTTTATCAAATATTGGTTTTGGTTTATCTATATCTCACTCTCTCCATATCTTACAAGTATGATGTTGTTAACACCTACAATATATTAAGTATTAAAAAATGAATGATGGGTTACATATTGTATCCTATGAAATGGAAAAAAGATGGTGAAAAGAAGCTGATCTCTACACTTCAGAGGTTAATTCGTACATGATAAAGCCCTAATAAAATAAAAGATCATTTTTAGAGGATTCATCAAGTGCACATACCTTTTCTTGTATAGAAATCATTATTTTTAGATGATTACAACTCCGAGCCTAAAAGTTGATTGGATAATGAGATGATATCACTATCTTTTGTGTTAGGGAAAAAAAACAAACTCTTATGAAGTGGCATCATTTAAACAATTATTATTTCTAAGTAATATTAAATGGTTTGCACATAAAACTAAAACACATTCTTTATCTTTTTGTTGTGATATATAAACAAGTAAGTTGCATTGCATATAATCTAATCAATTTTTCATACTATAAATAAAACCTTATTGTTGAAGGCACAAAGTAATTAATACTTGATAGGAAGTTAAGAACTCTTTAGTACTTTCATTATATGATTCAAATCTTTCATTACATATGCTCAACACCAGTTAGTTATGTTTTACTTGATTATGTTAGTTAATGACAGATTAACATTAGTTTTTCCATAACAAGTTTTCGCCGTAACATAACTAGTAATTAGCAAAGATAAACTTGATCAACATCAATCACCGGTATCTTCTTGTCCTGATCGAAATTCAGGCAAATCAAACAAAAAATTTGAGTAAAAATCATAAGTGTATTGCATATATTGACATGTTAATAAAGCGAGTAGGTGAATTAAGCGACCGGGTCTCTTTCTTTGTTTTCTTGTATCAACTGTTCTCTAACTCTCCTGATCTCTGCTTCCTTTTCCATTCTTTCTTTCTGCAGTATATATAAACAATCCAGACAATAAGTATTATACATTTTTACAAATATTTAATTACTTCAATAATCCTCTGTCACCTTGTTTTCAGATGTGTCAAAGAATCCTTCCAATTTCAAAAGAGGAACAACTACATAGAGGTGCCAAAATGGGAAATTTTTTATCAGGTGTAACAAATTATGTTGACCTGAAACAACTTTCAGCCAAGCTTTTTAGATTTTTATGTATAGAACACCAACATTCTCTCACTTTCATTTTGCTTTAATAACTGTATTCTTTTTGTTTATTTGAGTCATCTAAGATGACTCACACAAACAAAAACTTTTAGAACAAATCCAGATGACAATCCAAAACTGCAAACCGTACAACGAATCGCTAAATGACCCAAAATTGACCCAAAAAAAATAATATTTGCCAACTCAAATACGCAACAATATACAATAATTTAAAAGGACAAGTGAAAGCACATTGGAAAAAAATTTTAGTATATAGTTTGTATGTCTCATTTGACTGTAAACATCAACCAAACCAAACAAACATACCTAACAATATTCTCGTCATAGAGAAGAGTCTGGAGAGAATGAGGACACGAGGTGAGAGTAGCCTTACTTCTATCCTAGGAAATAAAGAAGAAGTTGCTCTTAAACAGTACTCGTAAACAAACCCTTGGCTCAAACAAATCCATTTCTTTACTTTTATTTTATACAAGTAGCTTTGAAATTTATATTAAAAAGCACAAGTAAAAAAGAAGAGCATGGCAGGAAAGAGAATGCTAAGCTACTTGAAAAATAGCTAGCATCACTATAGGACATACGAAGACGTATAGACCTAATTAACATCTAAACACCCTCTTAAGAATCCCCAAAAATACCTAGCCATTATCTAACATCTTCAAGAACTCCTATCACTTATTATGTTCTTAGAGAGTTGCAAGTCTAATAATCTTTATCTGATTTGCTATTCACATGTTAGTTTTGGTCTATATATATCCCCTTCCCCTCCATCATGATGGTTTTCACTCTCCTTACAAGTGTCATCATCTGTCTCCTTCGTACATGCCAAATTATCTCAATCTCTTCTTTCCTTATCTTATCCAAAATGCACGCTACCCTCATATATCCCTAAACGTTTCATTCCTTGTCTAATCCAACCCTATGTGCCCATATATCCATCTTGAAGTCCTCATCTCTGCTACCTCTAACTTTTGCGCTTGTGTCATCTTGATGGCTTGGCAATCTATTTCATATAATATAGTCCCTCCCATGAACTACAATCCTATAGAATTTGTCTTTTAATCTCTCTAGGAACCTCTTGTTTGTGGAACAATTTGATGATAAACATTATGTTATATAAACTTTAACTAAGTTTTTAATAGATTGACCTAGAAAGCTTTATCCATGCATAATCCAATATGAGTGACTTTTGACCTGTTTTCTTTTTAGGCTAACTTTTTTTTATTATACCTGTAAGGGTTAAAAGATAAACTAGGACTGATCCATTCATGAGTAAATGAGTCAAACTTAATGGCAGTGTTCAAATTCCATCAAATTTAAAAGAAATTGGTCATACAGTCATAGCATCATACGGAAGTGTATTACTTGCATTTGTTTGTTTCCTCATTGTTCCTTTGTTTCCATATTATTAGTGGGTTAGTGTGTTAGTTACTTTCTTTTCAATTCCCAGCCTATAAATGGCGTCTTAAATGTTGAAGTCTAAGGTATTAATGAAATGAAATGAATTGAACTACAGGTCTCATTTTTCTTCCTAACTTCTTCAGTTTATCTAAAACTGAATTTGATTCATATCACATCTCTGGAGTTATTCAGTAGATATTCAAGCACACTGTTTGCACCCAATTCTAGGTCTGGAGTTGAAATAGGAGGCAGGTTAGCATACATTCTGACCAGAGTTTGCTCAAATATAATGAGTTGTTTGTAACCCTTAATTCAAAATTCAAACGATAAAGCTCTCCAATTAATATATACCATTGATGTTTAGCAATCAGATACGATATGAATCGATTTTGCTCCAATTCATAGAATTTGCTACAATTTCATTCAATCTATGATCCAAAATTCAAACCGAAGCTCCAGATTCCAGATTCAACTGGGATTATCGACGTTTAGCAATCGGATAAATTATTCATCAAACCGGAATTGCATGAAACTATTGCGAACTATAATTCCAATTAAGGAAATCATGCCAATTGGAAGCAAACAAGACAATGAAACATAGGTAGATGCGTGCATAAACTAACAGATATAGAAAGATTGAGAGACCTTTTCGTCCTGGTGAAGAGCGATCCAGACATGAACTTTATCCATCGATTGCCAGAACACAAAAGCTCCAAGCGACATCCCGAAAAAAGTTGTCATATTTACCATTTTCGCTTCACTGTTCTTGATGATTCTCTTTCTTCTTCTTGGATCAGCTACGTGAATTGATTTTGGGGCCCGTTATTTCGACACCCCCTGAGGATCAGTCAACACCTACCCTCATCTATACGAGCCGTAAAGGGCTTTACGGGCCGTAAAGAGGTCAAAGTGTGTCAGAAAATGTCAGTGAGATGTCTGGCGGGTGAAAACTGGATACGAGCCGTAAAGGCCTATACGACTCGTTTTTAAACCTGAAAATTTATAGGTTTTGTTTTTCCACCCGATATACGTACGTGTTTAACTTATTTGTAACATTGTAATTGTCTAACTGTTTTAAATGGTTAAAACATATATTTTAACGTAATTATATTTAATCGCTATACGTACATTTTTAACGTTATATATTAAACATATGATATATATATATTATTATATACGTGTTATAAAACCCGCACGTTGTCTGAATTCCGGTATACGTACGCGTTTAAGTTAATTGTTATATCATATCGTCTAGTTATTTAATTTTTAAGTTATAAATAATATCTGTTTATAATAGCGTATAATCGTACTTTGTTTTGAAATCCGGTATTTGTTAAATGCAACACGTACGGTACGTGTTTAAGTAACTTATAATATCGTTTAATTGTTCGAAAAAAAAACGTAACCATTTTTAATCGTTTTGTTGTAAAATAATAAGTATTTTAACGTTATTATTTAATTATTTTGCCTATTTGTTTTGTTTGAAAAATATTTTAACATCGTGACGTTTAAATATAAATAACAATTTTTTTAACATAATTAGTTATGATTTTCGTAAATTTAAATGTTTTATTTGAAAATTATTTTAACGTAATCGTGTTTAATGATTTTAAAACAATAGTTATCAGAATATAAATAACGTTAAACGGTTTTAAGAAAAATTGTTAACTATCTATTATTCATTTCACAATCACGCACATTTTTTAATTATATAATAAAAGATAAAACAAACAATCACGCCATACATAACATATATACAAAATAAAAATACATACATCGAATGCTAAAGTAGTGTCCATACATCAAAATCCAAAAAAGAAAAGACAAAATAAAAAAAAATAACTAAGCATGACCACCAGGATCCTGCGGATCCTGATGATGTCCCGGTCCTGGAAAGACGGGAATATCCATGCCAGCAGATGCCGCCATACGTTCCGTCATCCACCGCATCATCCCCTCCAAGCGATCAACGCGTCCAGAAAGGTCGCGTACGCTTCCAGAAAGGTCGCGTACGCTTCCAATTATTATTATTATTATTTATTATTTATTATTATTATTATTATTATTATTTATTATTATTATTATTTATTATTATTATTATTATTTATTATTATTATTATTTATTATTATTTATTATTATTATTATTATTATTTATTATAGAGAACAACAAAATGATTAAATACATATATTTGCGAGTTACAATCCGTACTTGTCTAAATCTACAAAACCCGGTGGTTTTCGACGGCTTTCCAACCAATTGGTATACGTATCAAGGCGTTGCTTGTACCACATTTCCCAGGCTGAGGCGTCTTGACTCTTGAATCTTGACCAATACCAACTTGGTGTCGGCATTGGATAATCTCCGGTAAGTTCAACCATTACAAAGTGGTTATCGTTAACAAATACGAATGACACAATACGATGTGGTTGGAGAAATTCAGGCGACGTCCATAGCGGGAAAATCGTTACACAAGCGCCCAAGCTTATAAAAACCACAATCACACCAAACGCATTTGCAATCAAAAGTCCGGTCTTCGGCATTTGCATCCAATAACGTCTTGGAGCAAATTCAGGTTTTGACCATTTCAAGGATTCTTGAATTTCGTCAAAAACACCAAGGAGGACGTTAATGTACACGTTTGCATTTTGGATACTCTCAGTCAGGAGTGCATGACGAATAGTTAACCATTCTGTTTCCGGAAGTCCTAATGCAACAGCCAGAGATCGAAAGCCACAGTTTCCGTCTGGAACAACGTCTTGTATTCTTGATATGTATGGGTGGAAGATGTCAGGAATGTGATCCTTAAACCGGTTAAAATTGTAAAGTTTGTTATCAGTTAAATGTACCCGGATGTCAAATGCTGGTTGCGATAACCCAACAGTTGGTTGCGAAAACCCGTCTTGTGGTTGAGGAAACCCGGAAAAATCGTGCATTCTTGTCGTTGAAGAATACGAATTAGCACGCTGCAATTGACTATCGTGAGTGACCGTTGAATCATCCTGCTTGTTTTTCTTTGGCTTTGTGAATGAACTATGTCGGGCAGGCTCTTGTTTTTTTTGTTGTGTCTTTAAACTTGGTCGCCCTCGAGTGTTAGTTTGCACGACGGGTTCTTTTTTCATTGATTTAAATGGGAAAACCGCACTAAATACCTTTGACATCATACTCTTTTTAACTGGATTTGGTTGAAGCTTGATATGTTGTATGACCCGATCCAATTGCGCATCAATATCAGCACCTTCATCCTCGTTAACTAACGACGGGTTTAAATCAAGCTTACGCCAAAACAAGTCTACCTCATCCAGTGTAACTTTAGCATCTGTTTTAAAAGAATAAAAATAATATTTATGATTATACATAAATAATAGGTAAATATATAATTAAATTTAATTAATTCATACTATTCAATAGACGACAAGCACATGGCAATCCACAACTCGTGAAGAGATGGCAACCGCAAGATGAATTTGATGCTATCAACATCTGAATTTTTGCCTTCTCACCAACCAACAGATCTAAAGCTACATGAGATACATTCCCTTTTAACAATTCAAATTGATCATCGTTGTGATGTGCCATACGAAATATTTTGCTTCTTTCAAAGCTTTCGTTTATAGCTTCTGCTTGCGATTTAACAATTTGAATGACATGCCCAACAATGTTGTCTAACGTGTTGTTGGTTGCATGGAGACTTTTCTTTAATAGAGAATGTTGACTTTCAACTCTGTTGGTGGTTCGTTGACCAAAATTCCGGTTTTTGTCTATCCACGCAGACACAAACATTTCCTTGTATTTTTGCAACCATGTTACTTGCAAATATCCGATAACCCCTAAAAAACAAACACATATTAATACGTTTCATACAACTCAAATACAATTAAAAATGAGAAATAGAACATTACTCTGATGAGATGTCCATAACCATTCATGTAGTCGGCTATAATTATACTCGTAGATATCGGGAGTTGCAGATTCAATCACAACCGACCACATATATCCAAACTTTTGCCAGTCTGATTGCGAAAAACTAGGCCTGCAGTGTTTGGATATGTTTTCAAAAATGTGCCACCTGCATAGTAATTGGGCAGCACTAGGAAATATTCTTCTACATGCGTTTATAAGAGCCAATTCTCTATCGGTTACAATAACGCGTGGTTCCATACACTGTTGAAGTGTATCTTTTAGGTTTTGTAACACCCAGACAAAATTCTCTTCACGTTCCTTACTTATAAACGCATGTGCAACACTAAATGTCTTGTGTGTTGATGTGACACCAACTATTTGAACAAATGGCATGTTGTATTGGTTCGTTTTATAAGTAGTGTCAATTAACAAGACATGAGGAAATGCTCGCCAAATATTATAAGATGTCTGGTGGATAAAAAAAATCTGTTCCACGACATCTGTCGACGCATCGTCTTGCGTTTGGTAAATAAAATTATTTCTTTGCAATGTGCTAAAAAGGACCTGAATTGGAGTTTCCCCCGTGTTTTGTCCAATACGAGACTTCCGTCGCGCATTGTAAATATTTCTGAGGTTGGAAACATTATCGGGGTTTTGGTCCTTTACAGCTGCAAGTATATCACGGGGCAACATGTTTTGGTTTGACAGTTGCTCAACTAGACGGGTTTCATTTTCATTTAATCTCATCGCATATGGATGACCGCCTAGTTGTTCAGCCGCTAGGTGGTTGTGTTCATTATTGACCACACGCAACTTCCAACCACCACAACTTCTCTCGTATCTACCAATCAGCTCAAATTCACACCCAGTCTTCTTCGAACCAGTACGTCTAACTTTTGGTTCACCGTGATACACGCCACCGCGATCGCATTTAAGCCACACTTTTATAACTACACCGGTTGCATTAGTTTTGCTTCGTCGTCTAACTAGCACATAACCATTTTCACGCCCTCTAGCAATCGCCCAATCAACAAGTTCATCAACACCGGCAAAAACCTGAAAAAAAAATGTATAAGATTTTATAAACTAACAACCGTTAAACGAATAAGTTTGTTACCTGATCAGTTTCATAGACACACATATATTCATCACCGAAGTTGTTGCCTCCCATCGACATTGTTAAACCTTTACGAGTTTGAATTTGTTAAAGAACCCCAAAACCTAATTGTTTAGAAAATCAAATTGTTCCTGTCTGCGTTTTATTTTTTTATTCAAGTATTGCATTATAACGTATGCCATGAAGATATATATCAAACGATTAATTTACGCATACATCTATTACGTTAAATCAAATAATTTGCGCTGCTCAAATTATTGGCGTTCAATACGGGCCGTAAAGGGCTTTACGGGCCGTATGTACTGCGTGTCAGCCTGCGTCAGCCCTATGATTTGACGTGTCAGATTTTGTCAGAAATATTCGTTTCAATACGACCCGTAAAGGGCTTTACGGGCCGTATTGAGGGTGTCCGAGGATCCAGTCGGGTGTCTCCCTAACAGCCCCCATTGATTTTTTGCCCCAAATTAATTACTAACTAGTTTTTGTGAAGAAATAATATTATATATCATTTGCAGAAGTATACGTTATATAACTAAATCAAATCTCTCATCACGAACTTTAGACAAATTTTTAATAAAGCATAAAATCATACAAAATCCCATAAATATGTTATAAAAATAATAGAAAAAGTTACTAATAAAATCCGTATCGCCGGCAACCAATCAATTTAAAAACATTATTTCTGCAAACTATTTTTCAAAGTTAAAAAACTTTTGATGATCCAAGTTTAAATTTTCAAAACGTCATTACATGGATCGAACACTTAAATAATATAATATATAATAATAAATGGGGCCACTTATATAATAATAATATTCTACTGTTCATTTTTAATTTGTTTTAATATATATTAAAAAAACGAAGGAATTTGCAAAAAAGCAAGGCAAATGAAATACAAATCTGAAGCACCAACTAAAAAAGGGTTGAAGTTGTAAGAAATTAGGGCGAATCAGATACAAATCAAAAGAATCAACAAAAAATTAGACGAAGCTGCAAAATATGAGGCAAAATCATATGTAAATCAAGGGGAACATACCTTCCAAAGTCGAAGTAATTAACCGATAGCCTATGTAAGTAACAACCAAAAGAAAAAGGTAACGAGTAAGGAGAAAATAGAAGACCATCGAAGATAGCAGAGGAGCATCCATGGAAGACAGGCAATTAACCCTAGTGAGCTAGGAATCAGTTATGCAAATACGTGTGATCATAGGGGGTTAAAGGAGTGTGGATCGGGCAACGAAATGGAGCAAGTATACCCACTGCTATTCCTCCGATGGGTTTTAAAAGAAAGGGTAATAGTAATATGTGATGTGAAAGATAACGACGGAAGCTTGAATAAAAAAATCAATTCGTTTTAACATACAAAAAATTCAATAATTTAGTATTTTTATATAATAAATATGGTATCATATAATGATATACTTGCATATTCACTCATATATTCTTCATCTATTATTAAGCATATTTGATGTCTAAAGTATATATTTTTTTATTTTATCATTTAAAATTAGTAATTTATTTGTTTTAAAATGACAAAATTATTTAATAATATAAAAATCAGCATAATCTATATTTTTATTTAATATATTAAGCTAGGGTTGTGAACGAGTGTATATATTATATGAAAACTGAGTTGTTGTAGCAACCCATAATTTCATATTGTTATTACCTAATGTAATTAACGATGTTTATAAAAGTACTTCCACATACTTTATTATGTTAAATTATAATGTTAAAGATCAGTTAGAATGTGGAAAATACGTTAAGACAAAGGTCTAAAATGAAACTAAGTGTGAATGCGGTATTATGGAAAAATTATAACTTGGATTAAGTTATATAATGATAACTAGGTTATAAACCCGTGTATTACACAGATTTAAGAATAAAAAATAAGTTATTTTATATATATGTCTTCATATATTTACATAATAAAATAATTTAATTACATTCTTTTAAATTTACATAATTATTTAAAATAAAAATATTTTTTGTACCTTTTTATATTAAAAAACTTTTAAAATAAAAATTTATATAAAAATGTTCTTAGTGTGTGTGTATAGAATTAGACAATTTATAAATTATTAGTATTAATTTAGTGTATTTATGTAAACAATTTATATTATTAATAACATTAATAATGGCCTTTTATATTTAAAAATAAACATTTATTTTTGAAATAATAGGAGAATGCTATCTGACATTTTCTTGGAATCAATTATTAGATAAGTAGATAAGGAAATGTGTGAAAACAAAATGGCCAAACAAAGTGTAAATGAGAGTTACAGTAAACCATAGTTGCAAGTGAATCGTAATATGGTCCTAATAAAGAGTATAAATTCAGGGGATGCACTTGTTTTTAACAAAAAAACAAGTTACTATATTAAGATAGTGACAATCTCACAACCTCGTACACAAATGATCAATCTCACCAAGTCACAACTTGTATAAACAATAGTGCTAAATCCTTCACAAGACAAATGAGCATTATCAATGCATGAAGATGGTGAAGTTGGATGCTATATTTCTTCTTTTGATATTTTTCTTGTAATATTTGATCTTCTTTTCAACAAAATATTATTTATAATTGAAAGAATTCAAAGTAGAAGATGTGTATATGTATTGAATTTTTAAGAGTAAAGAAAATGAAGTCAAATGAATGGCAAAGATCTGTATTTATAGGATAAGTTGCATAAAGTATCAAAGCATTAGACCATCCGTAATAACCACCCCACTAAAATCCTACCCCACCGAAATTTTCTGTCACGTCACCATATCACTGAAAACCTTAAAACCCCGTAGTGGTCACTCCACTAAAAATGTGAGAGAGAGCTCCAACGGAGAGATGGAGCCGCTCGGCGCCAAAATTTGACCCCGCCGGGACCGGTGGGGGGGGGGGGGGGGGGCTTCACCACTACGGGTGTTCTTATGGTCAGACGCATGAGTAGTGATGAAGGCCTTTTATGTGACAATTACATGCATCAAAGGAGAGGCAGGTTATCTACTATGGGTTCTAGAAATCCGCTCATGAATATCATAACTTTGAAAACCTTATCAATTTCTTTTAAAGAAAACATAAGAAGAATTTTTATACTCATAAGGCTATGTGTTATGCAAGTCGCCCCCATCACTCCACATACGCGTTATGTACGCGCCACATAATCAACCAACATCATCACCCCCTTATCACTACATATCATCTTTACATATGTTATCCATCACTCTCCTATCACTTCTTTATCACTCCACGTCATCACTACCTTTTTCTCCCATTTCTTCTCCTTCACCCGGTGAAGGCCCTCACGGTTGAACCACCACTTGGTGGTCACGCACAGTGTGGCATGGTGATGGTGGCGTGAGGGGGCGTGACCCAGAGACATTACGCCTGGGTCACGGCCGATAACACATGGCCTAATAAATATAAATTCGAAACAAAAGTTTTTAAAAAGAAATTTCTTAAAAACAAAAATAATTAAAATACATTTTTGTTTTTATCTAAAAATAACAAAAAGAATTTTTAAAACGATATTTTTTAAAAACAAACCACTACAAAAACGAAACTTTAATTATACCTAATTCTAAAAATATTTTATCTTTGAATTATCATTTTATAATATATTAGTTTTTATGTAACTGTACTTTCAGTCTTTCAAAAACAAATAAATATTGTGAACTTAAAAATTAATCATATGGTTAAACACTTAAAAATTTGTAGGAGATAGAATCCGTTTACTCCTCACCAAAATCAAACATAGAGGCTTTGCGTGTTATAAATGTTTAAGATCATATTAGTAATTTACAAAACATATGAAATCATAGTGAAATACTATCAAACCAAATGAATCATCTTAAAAATTTACTATAGGTTTCTATTATTTATTTAATATTTTCTATTTAATTCGTATAAAATAATTTACTATTTTCTTTATTTAGTTCATAAAAAATAAATAATATATTATAATAAATCAAAGTTTATAGATACTCTATACATATAGCGTGATTTTAAAGCACCTCAACTTTGATATTTCACATCTCTCGTAGTCTCGTATTATATTAGAGTATTAGACAAAATTTTAGTCATGTTGTATATTAAAATATCTTAAATTTTGATTAATGATTATTTATTATAATTTTTTTTTTCATTCAAACCCGTATTAAACATGATATCCTAACCAAATCTATATCCAGTTTCTCAGGCTCAATATATCATCTTTTTTTTTGAACGGCAATTTGGATCACTGACGGGTCATAGACCCACCCGATCATATCCACACCCAATAGGAGGAAACCCACCATAGGTGAGAGAAAACCCCCTAGCCTAGCATGGAACCCCCATTTTGTCCATGCCAGGACTTGAACATGTGACCTCCCCAATATTGAAGCCACATGGTACCTCCCCTCAACCGTTTGAGCTAAGGATCATTGGTCAATATATCATCTACTTGTTACATTCTCCGATTTAATTTCCGATAAACTTCAAACACTTCTCTTTTCAAACCACACTCTCTCCCTCTGGCAGCCGGCGACATGAAATTCCGTTCATTTCTACCAACATGCTCCGCCACAATCTTCGCCACCACCGACGACACCACCGCCAAACCACTAACAGAAAAATCACCACCACCGCCCTCAAAACTCCTATTCTCCGACACTAGCTCATCAATCAACACCAGGTACATCTCCGGCAGCAGCCTCAACAGCAGTCTCTCTCTTCAAACTCTACCGTCCGTTCCCTCCCTCCAAAAACTCTCGCCGGAAAATCTAAAACTCTCCGTCTCTGACGTCCACTTCAAACCTTACCTCGCCGCACACGTCAACTTCCTCGCCGTTCATAAACACCTCCTCTACGCCGGCTCCGGCGATCTCATTCTCGTATTCGACATGGCGTCATTTTCGCTAGTAGATACTTTCAGCGTCAACGATTCTTCATCAGGTTCTGTTAAGTCCGTTACGTTTGACAACGGGAACGTGTTTACATCTCACCAGGACAGTAAGATCCGAGTATGGAGATTAACGGAAAACAAACGGCATAAACAAGCCGGAACATTACCTACGCTAGAGGATTGGTTGCTCCGATCGGTCTTAAAAAATAATTACGTGAACGTCCGGAGTCATCGACGGCGGTTGTGGATCGAACATTACGATGCCGTTTCTGGACTAGCAGTAATCAACGACAAGGGACTTATATGCTCTGTTTCATGGGATACATACCTAAAAATCTGGAAAACTTCAAATCTCCGTTGTGTTGAGAGTATTAAAGCGCACGACGATGCGATAAACGCCGTCGTGGTGGCCGGAGACGGGACGATTTACACCGGATCCGCCGATCGCCGGATTAAAGTGTGGAGGAAACCGATCGGAGAGAAGAAACACATACTAATTGCGACGTTGGAAAAGCACAAATCAAGTGTGAACGCACTTGCTCTCGCCGGCGACGGATCGGTGTTGTTTTCCGGCGCGTGTGACCGGTCGATTTTGGTGTGGGAGAAGGAAGACGGTGGCAATCATATGGCGGTAACAGGTGCTTTGCGGGGCCATTCGAAGGCGATACTGTGTTTGATCAACGTCTCGGATTTGTTGTTCAGTGGGTCTGCTGATCGGACGGTCAGGATCTGGCAACGTGGTGGGGAAGGGAAGTTTTGTTGTTTAAGCGTATTGGAGGGGCATAACCGGCCGGTCCGATCACTTGTAGCAGTTATAGAATCTGAATCTATTAAAGTTTTTAGTGGGAGTTTTGAGGGTGAAATTAAGATATGGAAGGTCGATCGTTAGTCTCTTATTTTTTTTAATTAATTAAAATAAAATCATGATAATATTGATTTTTATTTTGTGTGTGTTTAAAAATGAAAGTTGTAACACCAAGACGAAAACCATATAAATTTAGTTATGGTATGTGAAATTCGTCGATATTTAATTTGTATGTAACATGGGTAAATTGTTTTTGTGATTCATGATTTCATGATGTGAAATTTGGTGCATCTAAGATAGGTTGGTCAATTTTTAACACCTACAATTTCATGCCTTACACACTTTACTTTTACATTTAATACTATAGTAAATAGCCTCTTTATCCTAAAAAGTCTAAGAAGAATTATTAACCATTAGATCATGAGATCCTACACATGTTCAACAAAGAATCTATCGGTAATGGAAACGATGTGACACCGGGATCTTAAATTACTAAACTCAGAGGAAAACTAGAGCACCCTCGACCCTTTTCAAGGATTGTCAACTAGGAGTCCTAAAAGCCGTTAAACCACCGGTTGAATGGATTTCTCTCACAGGTAATCCAATTACACTCAAAATGTATCCGCTAGACAATCTACCTTACAATGCGAAAGTCTCAAACACCTAAGTGTAAGGGATAACTAGGTTTTTCCTATTGGATTCGGTAAACATGGATGTAAAACGAACTAGAAAGATCTTCTCACAAAGTCTCTAAACTGGTAAATCTAACACCCTAGACAAACCGACAATCTCTCACCTCACGGCTATCGAGATTGGTTGCACATCTAATATATTTATATCAAGATAACAACTCCTATGGAAAACTCGTACGCTGTAAACCATCTACTAATCAAAAACACACAGTAATTGATCTAGCATGCACCTATTATATGAAAGACATTCAACAAGGCACACGAGGAATAAATCACCAATCCATAAACAATCATAGATATACTTGAAACATCCAATAATCCAAACCAAGTTTGTTACATCATGAGTTCATCACATAAACATAATCCAAAACCGATAAAAACTATTGTCAAACATGTGCAGTCATCAAAACTTAGGTAGTTCTAGAAGATTAGCCAAGAAACATCATACGAATAAAAGTCATAATCTGTTTAAAGTCAAGGAGAAATATGGAAATCAAAGAAAACACAAAAACCAAGTGAACCGAATGAAGAACACCCGATATCGTTGATCCTATGCCTTGATTCTTCAATCCTATGCTTTCCCCACCTTCGATTCACCTTAGAATAGTCTTTCTTTGTCCTCCTAGTCACCTCCAGCCGTTCAAAATCGTATATCCTCCTAGGGTTTTCGACTTTTTGGCTTAAAACTGATTTTCTGCGATTTTGACTCTGTCGCGTATCACGACAGTTACCTCCAAATCTGTCGCGTAGCTCGACAGATATCAGAGGGTATTTTTGTCTTTCCCGCCTCTCGCGTAGCGCGACGGGTTCCAGATTTCAGTTTTTGGCCTTTTTGATTCCAGGTCCGTCCTCGCCCAACCGGGATCTCGTTTTCTTTGAACTTTTGTGCCAAATATACGTGTTTATGACCTGCAAGCGTCAAATTACAGAAATGTGAAGCACCAGCTTAAATCGTGTGAGGCCCCGAAACCGGGCACCTCGCAGAGGTTGGTTTTCATCATAACACATAGCTCTTAAACTAAAAACTTTCATAATCATGCAACGGAAATGTAAACATAGTTTGATAAACAGAATTCAATAAAGTGTCTGTATCAAAATCATATCGAATTGCCAAAGCCAACGAATCGTCTGGATTACTGCCCGAGCTCCATGCCTTCTCTTATCATAGCTTTAACCTGACATACATGCTAAATCAAGTCAGCTTACGCTGGTGAGTTCTAGTTTTCATAAAACAACATTAAACATACTTAACGTAAACCTCATTTCATACACATAGTCCATAACCTTAGCACATAACATCCTTAACATCATCATCATATGTTCCACTGCTACCATACGAGCAGTGGGCTTATGCCGGCACAAGGCTCCATACCCAGTTACAGTCATGGTTGACTATCATACCCAGTTATAGTCGTGGTTGACTATCATACCCAGTTATAGTCGTGGTTGACTATCATACCCAGTTATAGTCGTGGTTGACTATCATACCCAGTTATAGTCGTGGTTGACTCTCATACCTACCCAGCACAAGAACTGGTACATCTTTCATACATATCCTATAACACGTATAGGAACATCGTTCGTTCGTCATACATGATATACTAGCATTATATCATCTTTTATCATAATCATCATAACATTTACTGCTAGCATCATAACATCATTCATTGCAGTCATCATGGCATCTTAGGCATGTCATACTAGTATCGTTTCATCATACCATCATAGCATACTGGCATCATGCACAGTTCATCATAACATACTAGCATCATTATCATATCATAACATCATGTCATCATGCCTACATATCATGCTTCCATCCTAGCAACCTAGGACCTTGTCATACTCCTATGACTATTATCATAGTTACCATCATGAAGCATGTTATCATAAAGTCATCATCATATCATATGCTAGCATCATTATCATGGCATGTCATTCATTATCATAACTCATTTATCATGCATTCATCATACTTAACATACTTTCATGCATAAATCATGCTATCACATAAACACGAAACACCCAAAGTACACGAAACCTTGTGTACTCGAACTGTCATGTGTATTCGAACTAGGGTACACGAAAGCACCGTATTCGAACTTCTTGTACTCGAAATGCTCTACTCGAAATGACCATACTCGAAATTCTAAGTATGATTTCGAGTACCCTTTGTGCAGTATTTCGTGTACTCGTCACTTTCGTCATTAAACATCTCAGAACTTCATCTAAAGCTTTGGGGAGCTAGTTCTAGGTACCTCATGTTGTTACCAACATGCTGGAACCTCAAAGTTCCAAACTTTATGCATAAAGGTGCAAGCTTTATGCACAAGTACACCTTTCATAAAAATTCTAACTTTTGCATAAAAATCCTAGCTTTTTGATTTAGAACACTTACTTGAAGTTAGGTGATCACCCCTGTAGATTCCCGAGCGTTTCCTCCTTCGTTTGGTCGATCAAAAGCTCGATCCTTGAAGTTTCTTGGTTTCGACTTCGTGTAATCGAGAGAGAGCGTGCTCAGCCAAAGGTTCGCACATATCCCAAGGCACTGGTATTTATAGGGAGTGTCCTTGTACTCGAAACCGGAACAGAATTTCGAGAACAAGAGTACTCGAATTCGGATGTACACGAAAATCTGGTGTACTCGAAATTGGGTTCGAGTACACGAACTCGGGTTTTAACTTAGTTATTTTCCGCACATTTTCCAACAAATTAATTATCCGTTACCCATTCGTAAGTTCGGATAACTTGCATTTTAGAAAATTTGGGATGTTACAAATCGACTCTAAAACTGAATAAAAATGTACATAAATTA
Organism: Mikania micrantha; assembly: GCA_009363875.1. NCBI lineage: Eukaryota > Viridiplantae > Streptophyta > Magnoliopsida > Asterales > Asteraceae > Mikania > Mikania micrantha. Next base: position 990,683 of record CM018681.1, read on the forward strand.
AACATAAATAAATAGAAAAACAGATGTGTTTCATGACACATCATTCATAATCGTCATTGTGTCTTTTTTACAGGTAATGTCTTTTTTAAAGATCATTGACTTATTTATACTCGTTATTGTGTCATCCTTGCTTGACATTATGTATTATGCAATATTATTGTGTTTTAAATTGTTCACGAAAACACAACATTGATCAGAAACACAAAGATACAATATTCTGTACCAAAGACACAATCTCATGTATAAAAGACACAATGTCGTATATAAAAGACACAATGACCTGTACAAAAGATACAATAAACTAAAAAACAAAATTTTTTCTACAACAAAACTATATCAATTTGGAAGATAGAAAAATGTTTGTTTTTATGATATATTTTTTTTCAAAAATTAATTTCGTATATAAAAGTTATGAATGTTTAAAGAATATGTGAGAATTTGATAAAAAATAACAAAAGTAGACATGACTAAAATACCCTCCAATAACTTGATTTAACCATAGCCATTGATTAACGATCTAATGGCTCAAGATCTTCCTTAAGTTTTTAGGTTAAGAGACTTATTTAGTTTAACTTAACCCTAGTAATATCAAAAAAAAAATCATCACTAATTGTCTATAAGCGTACTCAAATCACAAATATGTTCATCTTTCCTATCACTAAACATCTCTAGTCTTTTTTTTTTCTTCCTTTTACTTTGTTGAGTTTTGTTTGTTGTACGTTGGTTACCATATTGTTGATATATACATTACACAATTAAGGAAAAAGTTTTTAAAGTCATCCCTATGACGTATTAAAGTCATTGTTGATAAGCTGTTCGTATTGATTCGTCATTAGGCTATTCACAGCGGTCATTTCACTGAAAATCCTTCCTCACTGAAATTTTCTGCCACGTCATCACCTCACTGAAAACCTTAAACCCCCACAGTGGCCACCCCACTGAAACCCTTCTCCGCTAGGGGTGTTCATTTTCGTATAGTGATTTTCACTATCCGAAATCATAAAAAAATAAAAAATTTTAAAAATATATATTTCGGATATCCAAATATCCGAAAATTATCCGGATATCCGAAAAATACCTGAAAAATTATCTGAAATATCCGAAAAATATTCGGATATCCGAATATCCGAAAAAAAAACTATTTCGGATATCGGATATCGGATATCCAAACTATCCGAAAATTTTGAAAACATGTATCCGAATCCGAAATTTCGGATATCCCGGATTCGGATTTTCGGATATTTCGGATTCGGATACGGATTTTTTTGAACACCCCTACTCTCCACTATTCCACATCATCAACATTATTTAATTTAATTGATTTATTTATTTATTTTTGTTGCAAACTAAAAATAATAACTTTTGGATTTAATTAAACCATTCAAATAAAAATACAAATAAAATAAAAGTTACATTGCAAAGTTAAATAAAATAAACCATAGAAAAAAACTAACAATTCAATTAAAAACAAAATTTAACGATATTTATCAAAGAGTTTCTTTTTAAAATTTTTCATTATTGAACGTTCTTCCTCGGAGAGTTTTCTCTTCGTGAATTTTAAGCTTTATTTCGTGGATTTTTTTTCTTTTCCTCGTGTTTTTGTTTTTAAAAACTTGTGAAAGCTTGGAGTTGATCAGCAAGATCGATTGTTGTCGGGTTAGAGGAGACGGTTTGAACTCGAAGAGGAAGCCCGTTTTGTTGTATCTCGCCTTGTCGGTCTAACCGGTTACGGGGGGAGGTCGAACTCGTCTTCTTCCTCGTCACCCTCGAGGTTAACCGCATAATTTGTATGGGCGGTCGAACCCCCCGACAAATACTCGTTCGACTCGGAGTTTTTGGTTCTTTTTGAAGAACCTTGAACCTTGTTACCTTCTTGGCAAAGAACGCGGAATTTTGGCGAGTCTTTTATCGCGACCCAAACGTGGTAGTGGTTAAATGTTTGGTCGTTACTCTTTAGTTGGTATTCCTTTTCGGCCCATTTCAACACGTTCTCGTCGCTCATTCCGCTTTTCCGGTTGTTGGCGCAGTTACTATAGATCCCACTAAACTTTGTTAACTTGGTGCACATATCCTTCCACTTTGAATTTAATTGATGATATGTGTGATATTCGACATCGAAACCCATCATATTGTGCCAAGTAACGGTGACTTTTTCCAAAAATTTTCTCGTTTTTGCGAATTACCTACAAAAAAAATAATTAACAAAACGTAAGTAAAAAAATATATACGCTTTAAAAAAATAAATAACAAAACTAAGTAAAAGTTTTTACCTTTGGTTTTGTTCTCGGATTCGTCCATGTAGCATTTTTCGAGAGCCGTTTTGTCACACCCCACGCCGCGTGCGGAATCCACGGCGCGTGACGTAATGATTGCTTAGCCATAATTGAAGATCTCTCCTTGACTTCTGGTTTACCTGTGTACTTGATCCACCGTTCTTGAGCTGGTGGGTGAATTGTAACCTGGAACATGTAGCATAAAAAGTCAACTACGAATAGTTGAGTGAGAATCATAGGTTTTGCTAATGTACATTTATGGTTCAAATATAGATTTTCATAGTATTAAAATGATTGTTCAAACATTGCTTTCCATGATATAGTATTCACAAGTGATCAAGTAGGTACTTTGAAATTGAATCTACCTGGGCATGTAAACCATCAAACCTAAAGAATAATGCTAACGTTTGGCGACCCCCAAACGCCGTAGTTTCAACGTCCAGCTACCTGCCGGAACGCCGTAAGAATAATGTTCTTGAGTTCCCGCATATGATCATATCAGTACTACCAAGGGCTTGATAACAAGTTAATGATGTTCACATAAGAATAGTCCCAAATAGCCTCCACATAACCAAAGTTCCCAAGTGATACGCTTGTTTTTAATAAGTTTATAATGTTCATTTGCACGCATCTAATTGGTTATGGGTGACTTAGCCAGCCATGCCGGAGTGGCGCACCAACCCTTGTCATAACCGTGATACGCATGTTAAAAGATTTATTTGATGATTGTTTATCATGACGTTCCTCATGATAATGATATATGATTTCATAATGTTTAATAAATGTTTATCATGACGTTCCTCATGATAATGATATATGATTTCATAATGTTTAATAAATGTTTATCATGACGTTCCTCATGATAATGAGATAAGATTTCATGGTATTTGATAAATGTTTATCATGACGTTCCTCATGATAATGATATAAGATTTCACGATGATTGATAAAATATGTTTTGAAAAGGTATCTACATGTTCCACCCCGAGTTTTAATAAACATTTAAAGAAAAGGGGACTATGAAACTCACTGTTATATGCGGATGATGATGATCTTGATGTTCAGCTGATAGAAAATCCTATATGGTTCCTATAACAATTTATGACTAACTGAATTAGTCACAACGTTTTCAGATTAATCAAATAGATGTTGTTGTTGATTATTTCACTTAAGACGATTCCTAGATGAATTTCTGCCTTAGGAATAATCAATCCTTGTTATTGATCATTTAGGTATCATGAAACATGAGAATGTGATATTAAAATAGGCTTAATAACCATGCTCAATGTACTAATCTGATTGTTATCATAAACATCAGATCATTATTCCAATGATTATCTTTATGCTTATCATTAGTTTGAAACACTTGGATGAAACCTAGCATTTCAAGAAATGATCAAGACAATCACAATCATTGTTACAATCAAATGGCTTAAACCATTATAATCATAGTTATGATTTCATGAAAACCGGGCATTACAACGGATCAAAACAAGGATTTACCCGTTAACACATCGTGCTCTTCGTTTATAAACAATCCTAGCCATCATCTAGGCAATAATCAACAACCCTAACTATCTCATTACGTTCAAAAACTAGATCTAATCAATAAAAATCAAGCTAGAAGATTAGAATGAATCGTTACCTAATCTGACGGATTTCTCGGACAGATATGATGATCGGGACTTGTAGATATGTTCCTTGGTGCGATCCGGATGTTTAAACACCTCAAAATGGAGATTTAATGGTAAAAATGTTGAGTTTACGCGTCTGGAAGTCGAGAATTCGGATGGGAATGAAATCTGATCAAGAAAATCAGATTTTTAAGCTATCTGCATCCGTCGCGTACCGCGGAGGGTGGCTTCGCGTAACTCCGCCGCCTTAGTTAGACCCGATTTTGTTTTCGCGATTCCGGGAGCATACGAACTCCGTTTTACGCACGGTTTTCGCCTACGTTCACGATTTTTCGAGCTCTTTCCAATGGTTATAATCTCAAGACCTAAAGAGTTCAAAATATTTGACCTCTTATTTAACGCTATATTCGATTCGGTGTATCTTGAAATCAGAGCGTCGTTTCGAAATTTCGCTTCCACTCATTCTCTTCATTTTCTAGTTATGATTCTAAACATCAAATTGGTTGGTCATCTATTTAAATAAGCATTATGTGATGGATGTTTCTTTGCGATCTACTAATACCAGATTCCTTAGTAACTACAACTCATGAACTGATATGATATGATATGGTCCTTCTGACACATACGTAATAATGAATGTGGATTTGTCTGGGCCCCGAATACTTTAGTTGAGCCTAGAAATATGATCGAATCCTTGTTGGGCCTTACAGGGTCTCGCGTGTCTGCTCCAATGTTGACGGATGTTACACGTTTCTTCATCGGGAGTCCATTGTTTCGGTGCCATTGGACCACTACTCGGCCCGGTTCCGGCCGACTATTTGTTTTTCTTTCCTTTTTTATTGCGTTTTTGTGTGTCTTATGTCTTCGGCACGACTTCGTTATCAGGTTGATTCGGTGACACGGAATCTGATTCGTAACGAGGTTGGGAAATGTTTTGTTGAAAACCGATTTGGGAGTAGGGAGTAAAACCAGGTTGGAAGTTTAGTTGTGGTTGGACGTTTGGGTTTTGTTGTTGAAAGTGTTGGATGTTCGGGTTTTGTTGTAGTTGAACAAATAAATTTCGAAGCGATTCGGGATCGTACGAGAACGGGTTGAATTCGGGATTGAGATTGTTAGACCTTGAATTCATGTTTGTAATTTTTTTTTAAAATATAGAGAGAAAGATGAAAGATGAAGAGATTGGGGCGATTTTTTTGGTAAAAGACTGGAGTATGTATATGGTGGTTAAAAAAATAATTTTTTTTAAAGAAATAGTCGTTGGGAACGGCTCTTTTCTGGTAACCAATCACAAACTGAGATTTGTAGCGGGGAGCGGGGGCCGTGGGAGGGGGTTGGACGGGAGCCGCTGAAGGGGGGCGGTGTTCCCGCGGGAGGCCGCCGAATGAACCAACTCAGCTAGGCGGGCGGGATGACCACTGTGTCCGGTCTTATGGGCTTACAATATTGTTGCAATACACATTACACAAGCGCCTAAAAAATGAAAGTTTCCCCCCACAGCCACCAAAGGCTATTGCAACAACTTAAGACCATTGATGGCAATTTTTTTCTTCTCTTTTTAGTGTCAAATTATAGTAATAACATCACGTCTCTATAGGTGCAACGTAGAGAACTAAACATAACATTTTGTTTTTAATCTTTTCCCGACAAAAAATTACATCACTGTAATTTCAGAAATTATAGAATATTAACATAACACATTTGTTACAATATTGTAACTAAATAAATGATAAAACACAAATCACATTACATTTCACAGCAATACAAACCAAAATTTGTTACGATTCAGTACAAATTTAAGACAATATAATTTACAATTTATTTTGAATTCAAAATTTGTTATGAATTATTACACTAATGTAAATATTCTTCTATATATTGTAAATGATGTGTTTTTATATCTCGTTACATTTATGCAAATATGTGGCATCTGGAAAAGAATTTAAAACATAGTCGAGACTATAACGAAATTAAAGAGAAACATGAGATTAACTTAATGGTGCAATTTTTATAAAATATAATAAAACATATAAAAGTTGTGAATATATAAAAAAAGAGTAAGAAAACTTAAAAAATATAGATTTATCAACATTCATTAAATGATGATATTTGTTACTATCTTATTAAATCTAATTTAAATATTTTAAAAAATGTCTTAAATACCTTCTCTATAAAAAAAAGAACAACACATGACACAATTTATGTATTTGAGTTTTAGATTAATATTTAGATAACCGTTAATGATTTATCCCTACATGCATGAGTTTTCACTTGAACACTATCCAATACACTCACGCACGTGTGTGTGTGTGTATGTATATATATATATAGAGGCAAGACAAATTGAAAACCATTTAAGTTGAGAAAAACCTTATGTAAAATTCAAATGTTTTTTTTTGTGTGTTTAGGTGTGTAATATATATTGCTATAATAAATTAAGAAATAAAAATAAAAAGTTATTTGTTTGTTAAAAATATGTTACATATTTGATTTTATTGTTACATAATGTAAAAATCTTATTCTGTAACATATATGTAACAAATATTTATAATTTTTTATATTATTATAATAACATATATTACATACCTAATAAAAAAAGAAAAAAATTCGAATTTTACACCGGGTTTTCTCAACTGATCAAAGGAATTTCCAAATTATTTTTCTTGTGTGTGTGTAGGGATTATTCTTGGAAAATCCAATCTTAGAGGACAAACTTTTAAGCCTTAGTTGGACATTTTATTTGCAATCTTAAAAATAAATATGTGGTCCTTATTAAAATTAAATAAAACATTAGGTTTTGCATAAATTAAACAGTTTTAATGTAGTTTAATGTGAATCACATATTTATTTTCATGATTTTAAATATTTAATATTCGAAGGTTGTGTCGGAAAGGCGTCGGAACTTCCATCGCATTTGCGACGTGATACATTTTTAAAAATAAAATTTAGATATTCAAAGTTTGTGTCGGAAATGCGTCGGAAATATGACGGTTTTTATTTTACAAATACTCTTTTGTTAATATTATTATTATCAATATATTATGATTAATAATAAATATAAAAATACAATACGCATTTGTGACGCATTTGTGACACAATTTATAATTAGTCTCTTTGTGTCAGAAATACGTCGGAATTTGCGACGAATTTGTGACAAAAACTAAGCATTTTTTGCTTTTGTCGCTATTTTGTCGCAAAATGTGTCAGAAAATTTAGGTTTTACTTTTCGTGGGAATTGCATCGGAATAGCGTAGGTATTTGCGACGCAAATAATTGCGTCGCAAATTTTCGTAGGAAAATGCTAATTTTCTAGTAGTGAATTAAGGGTTCATACGGTGTTTAAGAGTTTTTTCTTTGAGATTGAGTTTTCTTAAGATATAATCTCTATACACACAACTTGTATCATATGATAACTCAACTTTAAAGAGTTAATTCTTGAACCTATTTTATATAATAAATAAAATTATTTGTTAATATTAAGTTTATTTTTTTTCTAAATCGATAATTAAAAACATTAACTTTCAGATTACACTATAGCTGATTAATTGGACCTATTAATCCTATAATATGATACAATTTTATTTTTAAAATTAGAACAATTACAATTTAAAAGTGTGGGTAAAATTAATATTAAGTATGGATATTGGTACACCGGTGTATAGATAATTAACAACACTTTTAATATTTTTTTTGATATTAAAAAATATTAAAAAAATATGTATGAGTAAAAATTATGTAAGTATGATGTGACTGATTTGATTTGAGTATGATGTATAAAAGAGGGGGTGATGTATGAATATTAGCACCCTTAATATTTCGTTAGGCATTACGGTAAAATGTTCTATATCCTCGGTATTAACATATATATATATATATATATATATATATATATATATATATATATATATATATATATATATATATATATATATATATATATATATATATATATAGGGCAAGGTATAAAAAATAACCCTCTTTTTTTGCTACAACTACATAACCCATTTAACCAATCATAAACTTACACATAAGCATTACATTAAAATATTAAAAAGGGCATCATAGTCATTTTACCCCTTATAAGTTTTCCCCCTCTCTTTTTTAAACATTAATAACTTTTTTATAATATATTATTTTTTTAAAAAAATTGCACCATTATATTCGTCTCATTTTTCTCTTTAATTCCGTTATAGTCTCGACTAATTTTTTTTACTTTTTTTAAATGCCCTATATTTACATCATTGTAACGAGGTTAAATATAACAAATTTATTTGAAATTTTTTTAAAAATGATAAATTACAGTGATGTAATTTACATTGACGTAATTTATCGTGATGTAATTTACATTGACGTTAAATTCGGTTTCGGTTTTTTTCGGTGAATTTGGTTTAAATTACAGTGATGTAATTTACATTGACAACAAATTACTTTAAATTTTTTTCGAAAAATGATAAATTACATCACTATAATTATCATTGTGAGAGAAAAAAATCAAAATAATGTGTTCTATTACATCACTATAATTTATCATTGTAATTATCATTGACGTAAAATTCGGTTTCGGTTTTTTCGGTGAATTTGGTTTAAATTACAGTGATGTAATTTACATTAACAACAAATTAGTTTAAATTTTTTTCGAATAATGATAAATTACATCACTATAATTATCATTGCGAGAGAAAAAAATCAAAATAATGTGTTCTATTTACATCACTGTAATTTATCATTATAATTATCATTGTTAGAGAAAAAAAATAAATAATTTGTTACGTCACCGTTAATTATGTCATTGTAAATTACTTCATTTTGTGTTACATTACTTCATTTTTTACATTACTGTAATTTACCATTGTTCGAAAAAATTTCTAATTAATTTGCTATCTTTAAGCTCGTTACAATGATGTAAATACATGACATCAAAAAAAAAACTAGTCGAGACTATAACGAAATTAAAGAGAAAAATGAGACGAGTATAATGATGCAATTTTTTTAAAAAAATAATATAGTATAAAAAGTTATGAATATTTCAAAAAAATGGGGTAAATTTTACTTAAATAACAAATGTTTTAAATGCCTTTATATTAAAAAAAAAAAGAAAAAAAAGGAATCTGACACGTGTCACCATCCCATACACTTATATTTTCAAAGTAACCATTAGATGATAGTTAATGGGTTGTAACAAAAGATGAGGGTTATCAAAAATTCCATGCCCTATATATATATATATATATATATATATATATATATATATATATCACATGGGAATTAAAAACTACACAAGCTTCACCACAAGACTATGATCATGTGCCAACACATTTATACGTCAATAAACCTTAACAAACGCAATTTGCATATATAATTTTGTTTTTTTAATAGAGCTCTAAGTCAAGATCTGAAATTATAATATTCAAAACAATGTTTTCATAAGTCAACAAACCTAAACATTTGCAATTTGCATTTTGTGTGTCATTTATTCGTGTATTGGAGCACGGAAGCAACTTACCAAGCCGACTCTATAGCGTAGAAAAAACCTAGCTTAAGGCCGCCAAAAAGCCTCAAATTTTAACGATTTTTTTTAAACGAATTCTGTTTGATGCAAAATTTCTTATTGTTTAATATTCATAATTAATCTACATATTTTGCTAGTGATTTATGTTTTTTTTAACTTTCTTCTTCGTGATTATCTATATTTTTGTTTAATAAGCTCACATAAAAAATTAGAATGTTTGTATACGGTTAAAAAGAATCTTAACTTTTCACTATGCTTTAAGCCACCAAAAAACTTAAGGTGGCCTTGACCATGTCTAGATCCTGTGAACAGTTATGAACTTATGATCATGCATGGCTGCTTCTGCCTGGTGAATCACTATGTCTTAATTAGTTTCTTGACAAATGTTTGACTTGTAAACGATATCTATATATGGTCTTGTTTAAAACTAATGAAACCAATAGATGATGATCTGGTTAATTTCATGGACTAGTGTTATTTGAACCTATAAGCCACACTACTATACAGGAAAAACCACATTTAGAGACGACAAAAGTTGTCGCAATAGCTCCAAGAAATCGTCGATATAGGCTATAACGACGACATGTCGTCGCCACCAGGTCGTCTCTACTGATTCAAACGATTGTTAGTTTTTTTCTTTATGTCTGACTAAATTATATGGTTGGGTTTTTGGATGATTTAGTTAATTGTAACGTATGCTATGTTTTCTCTTAACTAGATTTTAGATCATTTTAATAAATGAGATGGAGATCAAATTTATAAAGTTTGACTAAGCTCACCAAGTTAAATGAGCTTATTATTTGTATAAACACGATTTATTAATTACATAATAAATATGTAATTTGTGAAATTCATTTCTAATCAAAACTTAAGAAGTAACAAACTAACTAATTACTATGTACACACGACATAATGTAACAAGAAAGAATGTTTACCCCCCCTAAGTTGGAGGTGTTCAAAAACCCAACTTGGTAAGTGAAGAGTGATGTTGAGGACCCGATAAACTCCTGGTAAAAATGTCTGCAACCAAATCAAAGGTAAAAGTATTTATCAAAGCAATAAGGCTTGGCCTCCTGAAGTTTTTCATGAACAAAATGACAATCAAGTTCAATATGTTTCATGCGTTCATGGAACACATGATTCTTAGCAATATATATCGCAACTTGACTATCACATTTTAGAGATACAAGGGTGATATTAAGAACTAGAAGTTCAGCTAAAATCTAACTATTTCTTCATATAAAGAGCAATTGTCATTGCACTTTGTCAAAAATTGAATAGAGTCATAATATCATAGGATTATAGACAATTGTATAGAAGAAAATGAATCTAACTCTATAATTAATCAATAACAACTGAGTAAATAATAAACAAGACAATCAATAACAAGAAGAAAAAAACTCTCATAGAAGAGTGAGAGTCATTGACAATATATCTTATCATCTCTTTCTACTCTCACTATATAGGATATCAAGATCTAACTTCTTCTCATCCATACGCAATAATGCAACTATGTAAGTGCTCCAAGCCCAGACATGAGACCACATCTTCTCATAAGCCCAAAGCATCTATAAGCCCATATATTAAGCCCACAACACTAGCTTAGCTAGAGGTGCACACATAAACCAGTTTGGTTCAAAAAACCGTTTTACAAACCGGTATTCAATCGCCCCCAAACTGGTCCCTGCCAAACCGGTCCGAACCGCCGTTTTGGCATAGGTTCGTGATTTTGCGATTAAAACCGGTTTACAAACCGACCCAAACCGGTTTCAAACCCTCCAAACCGGTTTCAACCCCTTCAAACTGGTTCCTATATAGGTTTGGCATCCCTTTTTCTAAAACCGGTTTCCAAAGTCTAAGCTTAGCAGCCCAGTTTTATCTTATCAATTATCATTATAATTGAAATATAAACAAGAAAATACATAAAAACACCAAACATGTAAAATTATAAAATTGAATAAGAGAAAAATATACCATATTTTCAACACTCTTCCATGCACCAAAACCATATCTGTCAAACTATTTGGAGACTAACATCATACTAGGATGATATGATGGATGAAGATAAAGAGGATTTGAAAAATCAATTGTCACATTTGTGTTTACAACATTCGTGCCAGCCATGATTTAAAAAAAAAAATTGAGACCGAATTGAAAATGAAGAAAACGGTAATGGAAAAAATAGAGATGATCGATGAGATGAAACAAATGATTAAAAAAAAAAGAAATCGATGTACTATTGAAAAAAGTTAATCAGATTTTGCTTCCATAGCTATGTTACGATGTAATTTTTGAAATTCATTTATAATCAAAACTAATATTATAAAAAATGGATCCGTTATATACAAGCTAATACTAACTACCTAAACAAGTATATAATAATAATAATAATAATAATAATAATAATAATAATAATAATAATAATAATAATAATAATGATATCATCATTATTATTATCATTATTATTATTATGTTAAAAGCCATGTATTATATAAAACACATATTAAATAGTAAAATAAGAAAAATAAAAGATTAAGTAAATGAAACATTAAACATTACGTGTGAAAGAAATATAACATATGAGGGATTGAACTAAAAGAAGGGAGGAAAAACATATTAAGCTTACAAAATTCTGACGTACATATAATTCATTTAACCACGTATTTTATAATTTTTACATAAGTGTATATACACATCTAAAATCAATAAAAAAAAAAAGCACGTCGAGAGCGCAAACTAAAAAGACATTTCTGGTTTTGATCGAGTACAGACTTAGACTCAAAAATACTACTTTTAAAATTAGAAGACATGTGTTACAATTTGGTTCATCCTCAGTCATATTTTCTTTATTTTTCTCATCTACTCTAATAAAGAAGTATTTTTAGGAGACACGTGTCACCTTGTTGTGAAATCTGGATACTACTTTTCCTGCATCTCTCTCCTATTACATACTAATAATTTTTAGTAATTAAATTATATAATTAATTATTTATAATTTAAATCTTCTTACTCTAATGTGTTACTAATTTATTAAAATTTAATATATTATAAGAGTATTTCAATTATATTTTATATATAAATATAATTTTATAATTAATAAATATTCATTATTATTTTATGTTAATATTTTATTATTCAACCCTAGGTTTCTAGGCTAAAATTAAATAAAATGTTATTAAAATAATATTTTTTTAAATTTAATATAAATTTATATAATAATAAATGTTTAATTAATGCTAAAAGAATATATTTTGAATTTAAAATTTTATTACCAATTATTGCTTTTCTTTATTCAACCAGTGTTGTTTTTAACCTAGTTGAGTTATATTTGTATGTCTAAGGAGGTTGTAAAGATTTTTGCTTTGATATATTCAACATTCTTAACAATCATTTATTTATTTAATTGAGCAAAACAGTGGCACGAAATACAAATATATATATATATATAGTCAACTGATGACCAAATCAAATCATAACACGAATTCACAATCCATATATCTATATAATGTTGTTTAAGATTTAAAAATATAAGGTAGGTGAAGATAGGTTGATAATTAGTCAGTGCAGCATCGGTACAAGAAGAACCTATCCATCGTCCGACCACATTCGGCACAAATCACCTTCTCCGGCACACTCCCGGCGGTTCCCGGCAAGATCAAGCGGTTGCAGTGATGTGGTGACTGGTGTGCCTCAAGATGTCTGTTTAACGCCGGCAAGAAACCCATCTCCTGTGCTTCATCCTTCCATTCTGTGTAATCTCTAAAACTTGATAAAACCGTATCTCCGCTGGCTCTTTTCATCCATTCATTTGACCCACGACATATGACAGCCCAACCCTGATCATTTCCATCATAAGTAAGCATCACATTAATCTCTCTTAGAATCGGGTCCTCATCGAATGATTTCCCGTATTGCATCTTTGACTGCAACATGCTCTCGAGTCGAACCCAAAAGAACCATATTAGGGTCAAGTCGGGTAGCACGTGGCTAATGTTCTCCGTACGAATAGTTTCAATGATTTTTCGTACTTTTTCCCTCGGGTTGCTTTTCCCGACGTATAACATCTCAAGCCCGATTGCAGCTTGACGGGCCACTGCTTGTGCAGTAGCTGTAAATTTTCGTATCCAATCGAGATCCTCTCCTCCGTACAAACAAATGTACCTTCCCTCAGCAATCTGTCACAAGTATTAGAAATGAAAAGAGGAGCTATCAATTAAAAATATATATTGTACGTGTTAGTTAAACATACCCAATTGAAAATCATTGGCTCTATCGAATCCACTAGCAACTCGATCCTCCAAGCTTCCTCTCGCCATAGGGCCTCTTCCCTCTGGCTGGTAAATGGGAAAGCCAAGCTTCCCCAAATCCACATCATATGTAATGCGTTGGTGCTGACGATCCTCCCCTGAGGATCCATCACCACAAGCAAGGGTTTTTGGTTAAAGTGCCACACCTCCTTGATGTACTTGATCACTGATGGATCAAGTAACGAGGGGTGAAACAGTGAATACCATGGCATCATGTTTCTTAACATCTCAAATTTGTATTGGTTTTCATCAGTCCATGGCGTTTTCCTAATATTGGGCATCACCGGGAGCCAGACCACCTCGTATTGACTCTCGGGTCTTGCCGGGTTTTGTCTTGCCTCCCTGTACATCTGATCAAGAATCGATAGCTCTTCTGTGGGTAATTCAAGGTCGGATATGAGTAACAAAACGATCTTCTTCCTCAATACCTCAATGCTAACCTAATTACACACACATTAATTCAGGAATTAGCTTTTATGGAAAAAAAAATTTTTAAATACAAAAAATTATTAATGGTGAAGATATACAAAAAATGTTATTAATGGTGAAGATATACAAAAAAGTTTAAAAATAATCACGTCGTACGTACCCGAGTTTTCATAGTGCTCTCATACAAAGGTAGTTGATCATCCTTTAAGTAAATCAAATGTTTGAGTGGCTTGGTGTTATCAAGATGCGGAGTGTCCATGACTCGAACAATTGTTAGGTATGATTCCGTATGCCTCTTCTCATCTGTTTATGATTTAATTAATTAGTTTAAACGAGCCGGGCTCGAGCCTTAACGAGCTCAAGACCGGCTCGGCTCGTTTACACCCCTACTAGTGACCATATTTTAATTGATCTTACCAACATACTGATAACAAAGATCTAAGTGGTGCTTGAGGTGATCATGAATATTGCTGATCTTATGAGCCAAACTTGATAGTTCCCAAGTTTCTGTGGTTGTTGTCACATGCCTATATTTATACGATTTAAAATAAAAATGTTTACATGTTATAACAACTACGAATAGAACAAATATTCAACTTGGATCATCACTTTGTGCTGTGTAGCAATCAAGAAAGCGTAAAGAAACGAGGGAAAATGATAACGTACTCATGTCCCATTCCGATGAGGTTAACGAGTATGGTTGAGCAAGCCACAATGCTTCTAATGATCCAATAAACCCCAATGGGAATATTAGAGGTGGCAGCTACTAATTCTGGTGTATCAGGGCTAATATATTGTTGCGGCAACTCCTTAAATTGGATGATACAATGAGTGACATCAAGCATGGCCTTGATGAGGCTAGTGATGGAGTTAAACCTTGGTTTGAGAGATTCACCACGCTCGATTATATCAGGTAGTTGCTTTAGGTGAGTCAGTGATCTGGCGAGTGGGTTGATAGCGTGAAGCTGAACTACCAACCAAAACTCGCCATAATTCACTGCAAAAGCTGCTAAAGAAATAACAGCTTTTGCATCCCAGTCGTAGTTAGAAAGCATGTTAAAGATCGCTGTGGTATTTGTGTGTGCATCTGCTCCACCGGTACACTTGCAAGAGATCTATGGTTCATTTCCAACATATTATAAAAATGTTGATCATATAATACACACACACTAACACATATGTATTTTTTTTTGAATGACAGAGGGTCCCGTCGTGCTACCTTTAGTTATGTTGGTAACTAAGATCGATTCCTCGATCGCCAACCGTGAGACGGTACCCCCTGATGCGTGGGAACCCCGTGAAATAGGTAAACCCTCGCCCCCCATTAGTTCAGAACCCGAGATTAAAGCTCAACATTCCTCCCCTTATTTGGTATCCATTAAAATGTCACCAGTGAGACTTATACCATAGTTTCCAAGAAGAATGGGTCAAACCTTAACCACTAAGGCCCTGTTTGGGATTGCTTATTTATTTTCAAAAGGACTTTTTTATCAAAAATGCTTATTAACTTATTACCTTTTGAAATAAAGTTTTTAAAAATGTGTTTAGATGACCTTTTCCAAAATTAATTTTCAAAATGATCAAAAATGACATTTTTTATTGACACTATTTTAATGTTATTGAGTAAAGGGTAAAGAGTGTGATATATTTGTAATTTTATGTTAATAAGTCACAAGTCATTTTAAAAAGTTTGAATATTTAGCTTTTCAAAAATAACTTATCACCTTTTTACAAAAAGTTATTTTCAAAAGTCCTTTTAGGTTTGACAAACAACTTATTGACTTATTCGTTTTTTGAAAAAACCAATAAATCAATAAGTGATTTTTAGATGAAATCTCAAACATGACCTAAGCTAACTTTGCTGGATAACACATATGTATTTAAGACTTATGAGTTTAAGTGTTACATACCTCACATGAAACCTTGTTAATTATGAGTGCAATGACTTCAAGCATCTCATTGACATCGTTATAAATCACACTATCCGCTATTGCATCTATTTCTGCATGAGGACCCTACAATAAATAACCATACATCAAAGTTTAGTGTCTAAATTAATAAAACGAGTAACTACAATGCTAAAATGATCTAACATTACAATATCAGTTTCGTCTGGATGAGCCCTATGAATGATGTCCTCGATGATTTTGAGAAACGGTAACGTCTCAATGACGGTTCCATCGGGTGAGTGAGTGGCGAGTATGTTTTTCATCATGGCATTGTCGTCGGAGGACGAAAACATGTATCGGTCGCCTTTCGCAAGTCGCATCCTTGTTGCAGCCATTGAATGGTATGATTAAGGAACAAGAGATTTTTGAGTTGTGACATTTTTAGAATTGGAAGACGTTATATATAAAACAACAGTTTTGGAATAAAGATGGATGAATCTTGTACCTTACTTGGACACTTTCATACATTATTGTTCTCTTTAAATTGCTTGAAACTTCCTCTTTACCTCTGTCTCTTTTCAAATATTTATATTTATTAGTTATAATATCAGTAGGTTGGAAAAATAGAGTATTACACGAGTCAAGTATAGAAAAATTTATAACTAATAGCTTGTAGTGTAATGGTTACTTTCTTGATTTTCCTATGAGAGCATTTGTGTTCGAATCCAGACCGAAGCTTATTTGCTGAGACAAGGTCAAGAAGTTTACCTAATTATGGTGTTCCTTTTGAGTGTATCGAAGCGCCAAATCCTAGAGAAAAATTAAAATCTCGTCTTAAATGTTGTCGTTTCAAATCTTTCAAAAAGAAGTATAGAAAAAAATTAATAGTAACTAATATTGATTATTTAAATACTAACTAATATTGATTATTTAAATACTAATTATAAACAAACTCTAAATTTAAAAGTTTTGTAACTACAATTAAAATGAATTACCAACGTAGTTTTCGAAAATAGTGAAGTTGATTAACATGTAAAAACAATCTTATGTATATCCTAGCTATTCCTAATTCAGATATATTATTCAAAATTGACAAGTAGCATATTAGCTTATATAAATTCCTAGTATTTAATGATAATAACAATCCACGATTATATTTATGTTAAATATCTAAAATTATATTATTTTATATTATCATTATTTAACACTATTATTCAATTGGAGAAAAAAATATAAGAGAAAATAAAAATGAAGAGGTACACATGCCTAATCCTTATTTATTATTATGCATGGCAAAATAGGCGGGTTGGGTAACGAGTTAGAATGAGTTTGGGTCAGAATGAGAGCGGGTCAGAACGAGTTTTAAGCAAAATCAATTCGGGTTTAAATGGATTGTTCTTAAAAAACATTAATTTAGTTTAATTTAATATGTGTTATAAGTAAACAAATAGTCCATTTGTATAATTTTTAGTGATTTCTCATCAAATACATTATTAATCATTATTAAATATTTAAATTCATTGCATTTACATAGTTTTTTGTTTACTCATCTTGACCCGCATTGTGTTTAAGTGCTACCTATCTCAACTCATTCAATATTATGATGTTACATATTTCAACTCATTATACTACAATTGTTTACCAAACCAACCAATTTCCTTTGATATGGGTAAAAATTGCCACATATATTTATTATGGTAGAACAGTAAAAAAAAAAACGATAAGATTAAACCACATAGTGATACATGTCGTGTCACTAATATATTTATTAGTATAATAAATTAGTATTAGTTTATTCTCAGAGTGTAGACAAACAGAGTTGCCCGTAAACTATTTGATAGCAGCTCACTAAGGACACAATCATTTGCAACTTTAATCTGCCTAAATTTGAACTTGTACAATAAATGAGTAATAGCTTTAGATACGAGTTTGACTAGGCTTGTGAATCAAAATAAGTTTAGTATTTAAATAATTTAGTAATTTTACTTATTTAATAAATATATAAGTATAATTATTAATAAATTAAGACAAAAAATAATATGTTCTTTCAAATTAAACTCACCAAAACATGTGTACACACAACACAAGTATATTTGTTTGTAAGACCACACGCAGTGGTTCCCCCGCCCTCTCCGGCGGGCTTGCTCCCTTCGGCGGCCGCAGCGGGAACACTGCCCCTCCCTTTCAGCGGCCCCACCCAAAGCAGCTCCACGGCTCCCGCTCCCTGCTCTCTTTCTCACTTTCTCCCACTGTGATTGGTCCAAGGCATATAGTGGGGAAGGTTTTCAGTGGGGTGACCATTGTGGAGGTTTAAGGTTTTCAGTGGGGTGATGACATGGCAAGAAATTTTGGCGGGGAAGGATTTTCAGCGGGGAAGGATTTTCAGCGGGGTGACCGCTATGGATAGTCTAACTGCAATAATAAAAGTTTTTAACACTTAACAGAGGGGCCGAGTTACAATCAATTTAAGGTTACATGTTCAAGTTCTATGCACTGCGCTTGTTATAAACAATTATTATTACAAGAATTAGCAATTTTAGAGATTATATATATATGTATATATATATAATATAATTTTTTTGTTTAATATATTTGGTATGGGATTGAAATAATATTGTACATCCTTTTACTAAAGCATTACAATTTAGGGGTATCTTGGTGGTGAGAAAAAAACTATAAAACCAAATGGTTTTGGGTCGAATATCACAAGAAGGTTTTTTCGAAGTATTGAGCGTCCTTCATAACTGGTGACTTGGAGGTGGATATGATCGGTGGTAACGTTAGTGACACGGTGATACTCTGGTGATCCGTAAGTGATCCAAAAATTAGCCATTAAAAAAAGTAACATCCTCTTAATTAGAGGGTTTAATTACCCAAGAGATTCTAGCTGACATTTTCTATTAGAGATATTGAGTTTAAATCCGGGCTAAAACATATTTGTTAAGACGAGGTTAGAGAGTTTAGCCAGTTGTAGAATTCTTCTAAGGTGGGCTCGGACGTATACCTCAAAACATTAAATCTGAAACGACAGTTTAAAATCAAGTTTTGAATGTCATCATATCAAGTAGTTAAAAAAATTAGATGGTTTAATTAGTTTTAATGGTTGTGCGTGTTTCATGCTTGCTTTTTCTTTTTTTCTTTTGTACTTTCACCTTTGCTTGGTATGTGATATGTCTATTTATCAAATATACCAAAAGCTGTGCTCGACTCATTCTTTTACTTATTTAAACTTAAAGCGTCTCAACTTCAAAGGGCCCACCTTATCCATCTCAACTTCTCAAACAAGAAAGTATGAAATTTATAAAATTAGATGGCATCCACTAGGATTTTTTTTATTTGATTATTTATTTATTTTTTTCGTCCTGAATCTTAAATTTTAATTAACTAGATTTTATGCCATTCCACATGTTTTATCAAATTCAAGCCTCATAAAATAGACGAGTTGGGTAACATGTTATAAGAGGTTCGATCAGGATGAGTACGAGTTAGAACATGTTTCTATAAAAATCGTAGTAAAAGAAAGTCAATTTGGTTTAAGTCAAAATATGTTAGAACTAAACGAATATTCTATTAGGATCATTTTTGATGAATTTTTCATCAAATATGTTATTGATCCTTCCTAAACTTTTGAATCAATTGCATTCAGATAGCTTTAGATTACTCATTTTGACCCATATTGTGTTAAAGTGCTATTCATTTCAATCAATTATATGTTATAATGTTACCTATTTAACACTATTATACAATAATAGTTCATCAAAACCAACCAATATCTTTTGATTTAGATGAAGATTGACACCTCTAGGTTCAATATAAAAAAACTAGATGTGTCCTTGGATAACCAGCAAAACATATAAGATGTTTGTGAAAATAATATAAACCCGTATATCTAAAATAAAGCTTCGAGAACAAAAGAGATAGTTAAAATTGGTTATTAATAGTTTTAATTTACTCATGTTTGAAATACGTGGTAAAATAAAAAGTTTAAATAAACATGCAAATACGTGTGTGTATAGGGATATTATCATCTGAAAACTCGATTTTAAAGACAAACTTTTAAATCTTATCTAATTCAATATAAATATATGTATGTTCCATATTAAAATTGATTTTTTAATTCAAAACCCATTTTTTAGTC
Organism: Mikania micrantha; assembly: GCA_009363875.1. Lineage (NCBI taxonomy): Eukaryota > Viridiplantae > Streptophyta > Magnoliopsida > Asterales > Asteraceae > Mikania > Mikania micrantha. The sequence goes on from CM018681.1 coordinate 1,010,859, forward strand.
AACTTTAACGTTGATCACATATTTATTTTCAACATTCTTAAGACTGTCCACAGCGCCAGCCCCGCCCACCTCCGCGGCCCTGCCCCTTCCGCGGGAACACCGCCCCTCCCTTGTGCGGCTCCCGCCCGGTGCGGCTCGACGGCTCCCGCTCCCCGTGCAATGCCTCTCACCCTATTGGTCCATTCAAAAATCAAGTGGAGAAAGGTTTTCAGTGGGGTGACCACTGTGGGGGTTTAAGGTTTTCAGTGGGATGATGACGTGGCAGAAAATTTCGGTGGGGAGGGATTTTCAGTGGGGTGACCGCTGTGGATAGTCTAATGGACGACCCATATAATATTTAAAAATTTTCTCTTTAATACCGAGTTTTCATGTGATACATTCCTTTTATATATATATTGTTTCGGTCAATGAAAGTCAAAAGTTAAAACCAGTGCCTGATGGAACCCATTCAAGTTAGGAATCGTGTTTAGTTACAGTTTCGATTAGCCTTTTGACTAACAATGATTGGTTTCGTTTGACAGTTCGTGAAAGGAACTGGTTTTAAGAGAGTAGTGATCATTTAGTTTGGCTAAGTTCTGCTTTCAACCGTCTTTTAACCAATATTGACATTCGGGTTAAAGTGGTCCTAACAGTTTGAGCATGCCGCCATGGCGGTCTAGGAACCAATAAATGTAAGGAACTAGTGGGTTTCTTCACGCGTTACGGCGGTAATTCCTCCACGATTTAAAATACATGATTCTATATATTAAAACGCAGATAAAAAAAACGATACAACGGTTTTCACTCCGATGTAAAATTCTTAAGTGTATATGTCGTAAACATGGCATGAGTATTCGATCACGACAACGATGACATAATCATGACCATCAAATTGTATACCATAAAACCGGTCATCATAATTGTCAATCTGTCATAAAACAATAAATCAAATGTTGCTACCAAAGAATATTTATTAATAACATTTAATTATTATAATTATTGATATTGCTTAATTATTTACCCCGTGTATTACACGGATTGAATATAAAATATTAAATAATTAGTAATACAAATTTAAAAACTATACAATATTTTGTTATAAATTAATTAAATTACATATTAATGAGTATTTTTACTAATAAAATAATAATTAAAATTTTCAATAACTAATGAAATAATACGCGACCTACTTGTTTTGTAATAATAAAGATTATTAAACTAATTGATGTCAAAAATTAATTAATTTTCTATCAAAACATAATTGTTATAAATCAAGAAGATAATGTACAATTTGTGTAATTATTAAAATTTGATTACTTAATTTGAAATATCATTAAATATAAATAACTAAAGTTTAATTTTTCCTAATATTTTAACAACTTTTGGTTTAAAATAATTAGTTTTTAAGCATTTCTTTTTTAAGAAACATCATTTGTTTATAAAAATTCTATTATTTGAAAACTATTATTTATAGTTTATTTTATTTTTAAAAAAATTATTAAACTTTTATTTTCTAAAATTAGTAAGTCAAAATATTTTTCTTACTTTAAAAAAATAATTTTTAGAAAATTTCATATTTTATAAACTTTTTTTAAGTGTGATTTTTTAATAAAAGTATTTGATTTTTAATGTATCTAAAACTATTTTCTTGCATGAAAAAAGACAAATAATATTACTACACATTAATATTATAATTATTCAATAGGAGAGAGTGTGATTCATTAATAGGATATATCTATACTATATAATAAATAAAGGTTTTGATATGCCATTTGTCAACATTATAGGTTGCTTAAAAAAAATTTTCCCGCCTCTCTCTCATCATAAATATTTTTATGCCATGTTTTTATTAAATTTTGATTTTTTATCTTTTCTCTTCTATTAAATATTAATGATTTTATTTAAGTTATTAAATAATATGACTAAATTACGAATTAATTCTTTAATTTTTTTCTATAAAACGTCCTTGAAAAATATGTATTATGTTATTTTAAACATATAATTATAAAATTCAAATATTTAACCTATGTAAATATTTAATACATCTATGTTTTATATGTATGTATGTATGTATTTTTAAGAACATATTTTATAAATTTTTATCTTTAAAGTTTTTCTATATAAAAAAGGTATAACTAATATTATTAGCATTAATATAATCACGTAAATTTAAAAATATATAATAAAATTATTTTAATTATGTAAATATATGAACACATAATTATAAAAGCACATTATTTTTTATTCGCAAACCCGTGTACTACACGGGTTTATAATCTAGTAATTTAATAAATTGATAGAAAAATGATAAGTGGCAACATAAGCATGAGAATTTGACAAGTGTCAAAAATTATTTTTGTTTATTAGAATAGAAAGATTATTATATATAACAGAAACGAAAAAATAAAAAGATCGCTAGGTGTAGGATTCGAGCACCTAACATATCGTATAAAATAGCCATACACAACCAGTAAGAAAAAGTTTATATTCATGCTATTTTTTGGAAAGGATTGCTTTTAAAAGATTGCAAAAACAGTATACGATAAATGGGCCTAAGGGCCCAGAAAAAAGATTGCCTCCGAATCCAATAAAATGTAGCAATCTCAGGCCTAATTGAAATTTAGTTATCACCTCCTTAAAACAATAATACTCATCCTTCATTCTCCTTCCTTGACACGAAGAATAAACCCTAATTCACCTCATAAACCCTAATTCTGAGGTTCTGTTCTTCGTGTAATCGTTAATCATGATGAATAACAAAAGGTTCAGAAACAGCAAGCAGACTCAAAACGGGCACAAAATCAAGCGATTCAAATCGGACAAGCCAGACCCGTTCTTCGACGGTGATTCAAAGCGACAGAAGATATTTCACGATGAGGACAGCTTTAAGAGTAGCGATTCCGACGATTATGATGATGAATACGCGGCGGCGATTGATGGTGGTGAAGGAGCTGAATCGAAGGAAGAGATGACTGCGGCGGAGAAGCGGAAAAGAGTAGCGGATTCGTATTTGGAGAAGATGAGGGCAGCAGCCAGGAGAGACGAGGAGGACGGTGACGAGTTTGATGAAAGAGGCGGTAACGAGGACGTAAATAGGGATTCTCTGGTTGCACGAATGTTGCAGGCACAGCAGCTTGAAGATAGTGGGCGTGTTCGCAGATTGCTTGCTTCAAGGTAAATGCTAGTTGTGATAATTGATCCACTGTTCTTGGCTTAAACCTAGCTCGATCGAAATCGGCAGGTTTTTACACGCGGGCAACTGAGTGGCTCAGTTTGTAATTGAATCGATTAGGAGTCCAATTATCTATATGATGTAGACTAGATAATAAGTGATGTTTGGATTTTATTTGAAAATCAACTTTTTAACTTGATTTTGTAAAGAGCTTAATAAGCTAAAAAAAAAAAGTCAATTTTAATAAGCTATTTTTCTGTGGCTTTTGGAATATGGAATAACTTAAAAACTAATCATAACACTCTTCTAGAAGTTAATCAAAACAATTTATTGGCTTGTTGACTACTCTCATATCAAAAACTAATACAAACACTTTTTCAAGAACTACATTTTAAAAACTGATAAGTTAACAAGAACTTTTCACAAAAAAGTCTTTTTAAACTTAAAAATAAGCAATTCCAAACATGCCCTAAATGAAGATTTAACCAGGGGCAACATCAATGTTCAGTTTTGGGGTGACAATAAACACTAACACGAAAATAATCAGATTTAGGCTTCAAAATTATCATTTTTGTTTTTCTCTTTGAGTAAATATATATTTAATTGTTTTTCTTTTAACTATTTACTCTAATTTTATTTGATTGGTTAATTTATAAAGTTGCCTTCAATTTCATTTCGGTTAACTATACAAATTCATTTTGATTTAGGTTTCATACTTTAAAAGTTTTGATTACAGTAATTAGATAGTTATAATAATTTTTTTTTTTTTGTCAAAATATAATATTAGCTATTGTGACTCATACAAACCTTTTAAGTTTTAAACATGTTATTAACCTTCTTTCGACTCAATAACCAACTTACAAATCATAAACCCATTTGATTAATTTTTATAAAAGAGCTCTATATTTTCGTGATCTAAAACGACAAAACAAATAACATGTATAATGATTGGAGTCCCAAAGGTTGGGGCCCTAGGCCCTTGCCTCTAATCTAACCAAGTGAAGCTGACCCTGGTTATGGGTTACACCAAACCTATAATTGATTTTTTTTAGATTTTCATACAATCAATTTGAGTCATAAATGGTTCGATTATTGAAAGAAAAAAAAAAGATAGTTTGATTAGTTCGGTTAAACACGTTTGCTTTGGATGTGGTGGTTTCAAGCTGCTTTGCGTTGATGAATCCAGGCATATATATATGGTTGAAATAAACATTTACCAATTTTTAGTCTACATAAGATGATAAAAGACAACTAATATACTATATTACTATATTTAAAAAATCATAACAAACTATTTCGGGATGTAGCGATACATATTTTTTTATAAAAGCTTAATTTTATAAATGTTGATTTTAATGTGTGTTCAGTTAATTAAGTCACAACCTCAGAACCATCAGTTTCTCAACCGATGAGGTTATTTTGGTTATGATTCTGGCTTTTTTTGCTCACCTTTACGTGAACAATAGACTGAAAGTTTAGATTTCAACTATCACTGTTTAAAAAAAATTAATCAAATTGAGAGTGAACTTAATGTTTGGGATAATTGTACTAACTTCTGTCTGATGCAAACAAAGTATATGACATCTAGAGAAAAGGAACACATCTGGTTATCTTGTGGAGCTGATTCTTGTGAATGATTGTATATTTAGGGTTCAAAGTCTTGAATTAACTGGAGGATTTCGATACCGACAATCTGTAACTGCCGTGGTTTTATCAGAAGATGATTCTAAAGGATCTCCAGCATCAAAAGATGGTTATATTGTTCAGTGGGATGTAATTAGTGGAAAAACAGAAACATAGATTTGGCCCAGTCAACAAGTAATCTCATGGTGCAAAATATGGCATGCAGAAGATAGATCTTACATAACTACATTATTTGGTCATCAGAGTGATGTTTAAAAAACAATCGATTGCTTAAGATAAGAGCGTCTACTAACCGTAATTCTCTTTAATTCTATTATAGTATTGGCTAGGTCCTGTATTTATATCATTGTAACCAGAATCAACATAATGTTTTTTTTTTAATTTTTTTGACAACAGTAAATTGCATCACTAAAATGAAATAAACAAGTGGGTTAGGACCCGCGTTTCCCGGCGGGGCCTATGTTTATTTTTTGATAAATGTTAGTATATAAAAGTTTAACATTAAAGGTAACACTCTAGAACTTTTAAATAGTAAATCGTATAAAATCGTAAAAATTTAATTTTTAGTATTTATGAAAAAAAAGATGGATAATATGAGCTTCAAAGGTTATGGTTAGAAGACCAGTCATATAATTTAACGTGTTTCACCCATTAGAAAGTTCATATAACCTAAATCAAATTATTTCAAAGTCAAATGAAAATGCTTACTAAGGATGTAGAGATGTTGCGGTTTTTGTTTCCTTACTAAAATTCAAATACATAATCTTAGCATAATGATATCTGTACAATAATAATAAAACTTGAAAAGCTTACCTCCATTCTACCACGTGTGCTCCTTTCAGTCATCCAGTGTAGTGTATGCATCATTGTCACAAAATTGGACAACATTTTAGTTGCAATCACACCACCCAATGTAATAATGTCCTATAAGTGCTACAAAATTCAAAAAATAAAGTGACATCATGAAATTATCCTTCAAATTAGACCATGAGGTATGCCTCTTGTTTTAACCACTCCACATATGCGCCACGTAGGCGTCACGTAGGCACCCACCACAACCACCCACTTCACCAAAAGTTGTGGAAATGCCCATTAGTCCAACCACTCCACGTCATCTTTTTTTTAAAAATTAAATAAGTAGATATAATTAATTATAAATTAAAAAATTACATAAAATTATAAATAAAAATTACAAATTAATAAAAAAAAAGCTAATTATCTGTATATTTATTTCGAATTTTTTCCTTATCCCACTCAGCAATTTCACGGTCGGCCCCGGTTAAGTGGTCGGTGTTGGTGAATAGAAGTTGTAACTCTACCAACCGTTGACGTCCCCGTTTTAATTCGTTAAAGTCACCGATTCGTTGAGATAAGTTTTCCATTCCTTGGTTATAATCCGGGGTCCTTTGAGACGAAGAGCCACGTCTCGCCCTTGCTCGGTCTGCCTTTGCACGATCTCTCCCAATCGGACGGGTCAAATCCTCTATCTCGTCGTCTTCTTCTTCTTCATCGAGTTCGTTTAGATTTATTTGAACTCGAGCATCCGACGAGCCGGGGCTATCGGTAGACGATGCTTTTGATTGTTTTGAGGCCGAGGGTTGAACAGTCGGGATTCTAACCCTGTTAGGACATTTCATCAAAATCTTCCAACTCCGTTTAAGCGTGAAAGCGGTGTTAAACTCTTGCCGGAATTGATCGACCGCTTCACTCTCGATCATTGCGTTGCTTTGGTCGCTTCGGCGAATTTGTCATTTTTGGGAATAAATCCCGTTGAACCTTTTAATCTTTCGGTTAATGTCCCGCCATTTGCTAGAGATCATATCATTTGTACGATACTCCCCACGACCCATGGCTTGGAAAAAATGACTTTGAACTTTACTCCAGAAGTTCGGTCCTTTTTGGTTACGACCTATAAACAATATATAAAAAAAATATTAACAATGTTAAACAAATAAATTAACAATATTTAAAAAAATAAAAAGAAAGTAATTACCAACAATTGGTTCTTCCGACACATCGACCCAAGCTTTTGAAAGTGCAAACTCCTACTCCGTTGTCCATTTTTCGATCCAGGTTGGAGCTACCACAACGGGTTCGGTATCCCCAACTTGTTTTTTTTTTGTGTTTACGCCTTTGTGTTGGTTGCGTGCTTGGACCGACATCGGTAGAGGGTTGAGTCTCATGTACAACTTCATCCTGAGATAGTTGAGCAAACCCGTGCGTTTGTTAACTCGAACCATATTCAGCGAAGGTGTAAAACCCTTGTTGTGGACTCGATTCAAAATGCGGTCGATAACAATTTGAATAAAAAAAAAGATTTATTGGAGAACGGTTAAAGAACCAATTCGGTGGTGGGGTGCTTGGGTTGTAGTATTGGTTTGGTGTTTGGTTGGGATCTATGGAAAGTATTTTTTTTTTTTGTTAAAAAAATAGAAGTAATTTGAAATTTTGAGAGTGGGAGATTTGTTGTTGTAACGACCCATTTTGGGAAATATTAAAATATAATATAATTGGCGGAAAATTATTTATATTTTATTTCGGTGGGTGTTTTATTAACAATTGGGGTATTAGAGTTAACTAGTAACTAACTAGATTATGTTGGTTAAGTGAGTTAACTAAGTTAGTATAAAGTAGTAAAAGTTGGGAGGGACCAAAATTGCCATATCTCCATAGTTGGGATATGGAGATAAATCTTTGACTTTGGTAAAAGACCCACACATTTGTGTTGTGTATGTAGGTGTCGTTCAAGAGAAGTGAAGAAGAAGAAAACCCTAAAACACAAGATCGATCAAATTGGTGCATGGTTCATGGTTTGATCTTGAATACAAGTATATATTTGAGTTCTCCTAACAACCTACAACATCAAGGTATGAATTTTTGTGTGTTTTGGGTGTAAATTTCGTGGATATCATATAGGGGTGTGGGTAAAATGGGTGAAACTCTAAATTGGGTGTTTGGAGGGTCTTAAATGTTGTTATTCTTAGTGATAATCATCTAAGAACAACTTTTTGATTGTTTTCTTTCATTTTTTTTGTAAGATGATAAATGGGGGTTTTGTAAGGTTCATGAGGTATATGAACTAGGTGGTTAAATTTGGTGTTAAATTGTTGGGTGTGATGATTTCATGAGGTTTTTGTAGTTTGTTTGTGAAAATGATGAATTTGTTCATTTAGAAACCAAAATGGAGTTTGATAGAGATGTTATTGGTCAATGATCACAAGCAAATAAATATATGCATATGAGGTGTTTGATGAAATGTCAATTAAGGTGTTTAACTTAAAAATGAGTTTTTAAGTTGTGGTGGTATGAAATAAGCATATATATATAATCATAAATGGTGAATTGGGTGAGAATTGATCATTTGGGTATAAATTAGATGAAATGGTGATAACGGGTCAAGTAGGTTGAAAGAATGTAAATATGAGTTACTTGTATTGAATACAGTTGTATGTGTGTAATACAACTAGGTAGTGGTGGTGAAAGTCAAGGAACAAGTCAAAGGCTTGGGAAAGAACAAGATGATTTTGATGGTGTTCCTACGGGCTAAGGTGAGTAACCTACTCACTAAATATGCAACCATAAGTCATATTTGTGTTGGTGTTGAATGTTGACTACTTGATTTATGTCTTGTAGTATTTGGTGAATGTTATGTGTTAAATCTATTGAAGTCAATGTATGTGGAAACTACATTGCTTTGATAGATTATGAAGTTTTGGTGTTGGTGTTAAAACATGGTAGTTTGTTATTGTGTATGTGGAATATACATTGGTAGGATGAATTGGTGTTTAACTTGACAATGTATGTGGAATATGCATTGGTAGGATGAATTGGTGTTTAACTTGACAATGTATGTGGAATATGCATTGATGGGATGAATTGGTGTTTAACTTGACAATGTATGTGGAATATGCATTGTTGGGAGGAATTGGTGTTTAACTTGACAATGTATGTGGAATATGCATTGTTGGGATGAATTGGTGTTTAAATTCACAATGTATACGTGAGGATTATGATTGCTAAGGTAGTTATATACCTAAGACCACATATAGTGGCAATAGGAGTGTTTGACTTAAATGTTGACTATTTGTGGTGAGTCTTGTTGTGAATGTTATGTTATAATTACATAACATAATATGGTTTCATTAAGTGTTTGATAACAATTGTTGAAATTAGTCAAACTGTGTGATTGACTAAATTGTTGGAATTAGTCAAACTTGGGTGATTAACCAAATTGTTGGAACTAGTCAAACTTGGGTGATTGACCAAATTGTTGGAACTAGTCAAACTTGGGTGCTTGACCAAATTGTTGAAATTAGTCAAACTTGGTGGTTGACCTATTGTTGAAATTAGTCAAACTTGGTGGTTGACCTATTGTTGAAATTAGTCAAACTGGGTGGTTGACCCGTTACAGGCATCAACTTTTGTGTCTTTGATGATTAAATTGGTGTATAATTGGTGTATGTATGAATTTGGTGTTTGTTGATCAAATGGGTGTATAAATGGTGTATGTGTGAATTTGGGTGTTTGGTGATTAAATTGGTGTAAAATTGGTGCATGTATGAATTTGGGTGTTTTGTGATTAAATTGGTGTATAATTTGTGTTGAATATTTGGTGTTGACAATAAAATGCAATAGGTGTTTAAATTGCTTTGTTATTGTGATTTGATATGCATATATGAGGTGTGAAAGAGTAAGAATGATTCACAAGAGGTGTGAACTTCTTATTCGAAGTTTGACCAAAATTGGTCAAACAATTCACAAGAGGTGTGAATTGGGAATATGTTGAATCACAAGTGGTGTGATCTTTCTATGATGAGTTTATGGAGTTTAGGTAAATCACAAGTGGCGTGATTATCTACTTTGGGAATCCTTGATGAAAAAGGAGGTCTCAAAGGATTAGGTAGAAATTGACCAAAATTGGTCAAACAATTCACAAGAGGTGTGAATTGGGAATAGGTTGAATCACAAGTGGTGTGATCTTTTTATGATGAGTTTATGGAGTTTAGGTAAATCACAAGTGGTGTGATTACCTACTTTGGGAATCCTTGTGTCACACCCTGCCAAGGCGGAACACACAAGGTGCGACGGTCATGATTTCACAGTCATTGTTTATATTGAACGACTTTTACATGCATCGATAATAAAGTTTTACATGATGTCTTAACTTACAATCATCCAAAATATAACTAACAAAATTTCTAAACTTCCAAAATATGATGTGTAAGATTTTACAAACATGGCCTAAGTCAATAGGCTATGCAAGGAAATCCCAAAAATATGCATGTGAATGTGTTGTGACTTCAAGCTAATCATTACCAAAATATGTCCCAATGTTTGCTTCAATTATCTGAGAAATACATGCTAAAAACAGTCAGCATAAAGCTGGTGAGTTCACAGGTTTAGACACGTAAAAATTGAGTTGTTTCATTTGACCACAAGATTTCAAAATGTGTCTATTGTTCTCAAAACAATATCATGAGTTATGTTTATTAATTATTACCATGAGCTCCCATAACCGAACTCGACATGATTGAATTGCCCCATCCCAATGTTCTATCGCAAAAACATTGTATTGAGATGAATATTGTCCACCCGATCTGACCTACAATCAAAGTTAGCGCTACTAACCACGGGTGGGGGTTGTCACTCCCAAATAGTACTATTCCCAATAATTCACGTTTACCCACAATTAACGGTTATAGAATAGGGGACTTAAAGCGATAAAAGTAACTCATGTAATAATGTGTTGAACCAAAACCACTTGTGTCAATGAAACAAGTACAAGCATGATTTCTCCCCCTGTGAGTTAGTAAAATATTGTAGAAATAGGGGCCGTGAAACTCACAGTAAAGGTAGATCCCAGATTCTGAGAGTGTGAATGTTGCCTTGTGTTGGAATCACTACCCGGTTCCTACAACATTCCGGATTCATGTTGAGTCTATGAACTTATGAGGTTTGGTGTTGTTTTGCTAGTGTCGGGTTTTTGTAAAAATATCGTGTATTACAAATGGAAATACTATGTCTTAAAAATAATATTTATTATTTTTAAGAGTTCTCGGCATTAATACGACGTACTTTGATAAATGCCTATTTTTGTTTATAAATATCTAAAAACTTGAAATATTATATTTTCGTAATAACCATTTAAATCACTTCATATATACGTATACGAGTTAATATTTTATTTTCCATGACAAATATATGTATGTAGTACATATGGGTATGAATGTTTAAATTTTCGTTTTCTGACAGATTCAGTTCAGTGACTTCGAGCGAAGTTTTTAAAATAGCAAACATTTTTATAAAATTATGAAAATTTACAGTCAAGTATTTTAACGTATTCCGAGCAGCTTTTATTTAGAAAATTTTTTGTGATTCTGCTCGGAAATAGGCCGAAACAGCCACTCAAGTCAGAAGGTCGAAATATGCGCACTGATTTTGTAGAGACTGTTTCGGGTATTATTTGGTTGATTTAGAAAACATATAAGTAATGGTTAGAAAGCTAATTCAATGAACTTAATCATGGAGTTTGAGTTTGATCAATTTCATGTCTTTAGGACAAAGTTATAGGCTGTTAAACTCGGGACAGATTCTGTCTCAAAATCAGTGTTGTGTATTTATGCGTATATATAATTTTAAACTAACCGTTTGAGAGCGGGTTTCACCTTAGCAAACAAGGAGAAGGATGAGAGTCTTTGTGTTGAAGAATGATGAAGATGATGATGTTGTTGGAACTGACTAGAGGTTCGATAATAGGGGAAAGGGATGTTGTCTTCTTTTATTAGCTGAATAGAGCTAAGGGGAAAAGGGCCGTTTGGTTGTTATGATATAAAAATTCAAAGACAAAATGTCTTCTTTTATACACAAAAGGGTGAGGTTATGGTCCTTTGTTGTCTCTGTCAAATGAAAAGGAAAAGAGTATGGCTTCATTTATCTAATATTATAAAATGGTGTTATATATTGAGGTGATGGTGATGATGATGATGTCGAGTAAGGGATGTATGGTATTGACCATTTGGTTAAAATTGGTTGTACTAACTTACTGTTGGATTTATTGAGATTTGTTTCATGGACTTGTTTTCCATTTAAAAATTGTATACATGTGTGAAGTACAATAGCAAAATCTCAGTCAAATATTTTTAAGATTGAGGTTGAGTGCAAGTTTGCTTTTCTTCTTTTTTTCTTCTTTTGTTTTTTTTTACGCCATCAAAAGAAACAATTATGGAAGGTGTTGGTTTCTTTATTTATTTACTATTTTATTATTAATTTTATTTTTCAATTAGTTGTATCTTGACATACGTTCATATATATGTTTTTTTTTTATAATTTGCTCATGCCTAATTTGTTCAATAAATATTGGGTGGTGATGTGTGAGTGGGTAAAAAATAATGCAGTTGTAATTAGGAGTATAATCGGGTTCCTAAATTATCTATAAATATTTACTCAACTGCGTTTCTAAAATGAGTCTTTGCATTATTAAACAAGTTTTGATTATATCACAAAAATTTTAAGGTTTGAGATTTGATTGTGAACCAATTAATTTAAACATAATTATATATTTCCTTTGTTTAACTTGTTGAATTTAACATGGGTTTAATTTAGTCAAACATAACTGCATAAAATTAAATTTTGGTTGAGATCAAAACCTTAAAAATTTACGGGCGTCACAGTCTCCCCCAGTTGGAAGAATTTCGTCCCGAAATTCGGTTTGTGTTTCTTGAGATTGATGCCTTCTCGAATAGTTAGGGGTACTTGAGTTTCAGTTGGTCTTTGTCTAAAGTTCCCACAAACCCTTAATTTAGGAACACGACTTTGTTTCAATATTTACTTCTCAATCTATGATTTCTATTGGGTTTTCAATAAAGTAGAGCTTGTTGTCGATTTGAATTTCAAATGAGGATAGAATGAGTGTTTCGTCACATAATTTTTTTTTTCAGGTTTGAAACATGGAATGTATCGTGACCACCATTGAGTTCTGGCGGTAGTTGAAGTCAATAAGCTCCAAGATCAATCCTTGCTAGGATTTCAATTTATCTAATGTATCGTGGACTTAGCTTTCTGTGTTTTCGGAACCTAACGGCTTTTTTTTTCCTGGTTAGACTATTAATATGACTTTACCTCCAAATTGATATTTCAAAGGCTTTTGTCTCTTTTCGGCACAACTTTTCTGATGATCACATCCGGTCTATAATCGATTCTTGATTTCTAAATATTTTATCAGTGATTTCTTGAATGAGTTCTTTGCCAATGAGTTGGCTTTAACCAATCTCTGCCTAATATACGAGAGACCAACACTTCCAATCATATAAGCTTAAAAATTGATCAAGAGTTAGCAGACAATGCTATGATGAGTCATGGCGATCATAATGTATTATAGTAGTACGTGGTGATCGAGTTATTTTAGAGGATAAGAACACATCATCTTACTACTGACAAATTCTTAAGGTGATGTTGGCTCTAGTATGAGTGAACATGCAAGGTATGAGTTGCACACCTGGTTCGATATGACGGATGCGGTCTTCTTATATTTAAGGAACTAGTTCGTAGCTAGTTTGGCATTCCTCTTTTATGTGTGGATCAGCTACTCAACTTTTGAACCTTTTCTAGGGAGTTTATTTGTTTTCAAATATCCTAACATTCCCTAGTGCACCCAAAACTGTGACATAATGTTAGTAAGAGATAACCTTGTATTTGTGCCAAGTTCTAATCATGATCTAAGCATCCTAAGTATCATTTATTCAAAGAGATGTCATTAAAACTGATTATTGTAAGTAACAATAATCACTGACAAATGTTAGTTTGCTATTTTCTTATGTAGATGTACGTCATGGTTGGTGTGCAAAAAAAAGAAAAATAAAAAATAAAAAAATTCTGAGTACATATCAAGCTTTTAGTAATTGATAAGTTGTGAGGTGCTCAAGTGAGAGTAGAATAAAGAAATGTTATCTAGTTACTTGAGAATAACTACTCGATGAGAAACACAAACATTGAATCTCATAGTGTAAGAGCATCATGTGTATAACTAGTAATTTGAGGGAGATAATCTGCTAAAGATCGATTTATTTAATCTAATTTGAAATCAATGGTATATATGAAATGAGGTTTGAGTACCATATCAAAGAGATATTGTGTTTCCTTGTCCAAGGCATATGGAAGGACATCGACTAGTGTGAGTCACCATTCAACAAGAGAAGGCATGACATAGTCATTTGTGGTGACCTTCCGTTAAGGATTTCACATGGTGCTTTAGTTAAGTCATTAGAAGGTTCGGTAGAGAAGGTGAGTCAAAGTTCAAGTTTCCTGAGATATAGTTTCAGTTCCATGTTAGGAAAATTGCATGCTAGAAGAAAATAGTGTAAAGGGTGATTATAATTAACATGTTTGTAATCGGTTTTGATGATGGGTTAGGTTAAGTTAGGTGTTTAAAATTGATGTTTAATTTTTGAAAAATCTGGGACCAAACTCTGAGGGTGTTTTAAACACGTGTCACACGTGGGAGAATTTTGGGACTTACAGTTGTGTTGAATGTGGTTTAAATAGGTAAATTTGTTGTTTTTTTTTTAAATGTTGGTAACGGTCAAATTCATCATCAAGCTTCCAACTGTCATTTTAGCCGTTGCCCCACTCACGCCCAGCCCTCCACGCCTGCCCACGCCCCGGAGGGGGCGGTGTTTCACGCCCACTCACCCGGCACACCGCTGAGTCTTATAAAAGACATGGTAATTTAATTTAAAAATACCTTCTCAACTTATACTCCGAATGAGGAATCGAGTAATTTTTTTATAATGGTATGTATGTTGGATTACATAGGTTTTAGAATATTACCTAGCATCACATCAAAGAGAATTGAAATACTACATTTAAAAGTACCTGCATCCATAGAACCCATTAGTCAAACAAGCAATGAATCTAAGTTTATATGGTAAAGGAAAATCGCATAATCTGTATGCCATTGTTGTCAATTTATATATAGTTTAAAAATCAAAACTTTTCTCCCTCACAAAATCCCTGTTCATTTCCTATTATTTCTTATGCCTTTGGTACAAGTACTGAAGCCTTCCAACACCATCTTCATATCTTTATCACCTCTCTTCTTGCAACGATTCGTATCCACCTTCACCCCATGAAAATCGCCATCGACATCTCTGGATCTTCATCGCCTCTCTTCCTCTGGTGCAACTTCCTACAACGATTTGTATCCACCTTCACCCGTGAAAATCGCCATCGATGGTTTCTTCCCTGAATCTACGCATTTCTCTACCTATAAGTTCTAAGCATCGTCTCTCTTGCTCCACGGTGTCGGATTTCTCTACCAGGCAGCGTTTGCTCTCCGTGGTTTGTCGACGGTCTTTAATTTCTCTGTAGAGGTGGCGTATGAGTCTTTAATGAAGATGGGTACAAGTATAAGAAAGGAAGTTCGCTGGTTTTGGCGTTAAAAAGGAAACACACCATGAAGAGGAAATCGATGATGATAAACATGAAGAAGAAAGAGAAAGGCGAGGAGGTTAAGGTGGAAAACATCGTCTTTTTGGAGGATTTAGGTGGGGATTACTTGGAAGAGTTGTTAGGGTTATATTTGCCTACAACTTTTTTTATATATATATATATTCACAAAAACTAGCTTCAACCTGTAGAATAAGAATTGGAATGAAAGGATAAATGATATATAAGATGGAGTTAGGGTTTGCTTTGGTGGGTTTGATACTTTAGAAATCTGAAGCTAAGATGATAGACTAATTTACATTTGAGCCCTAATGCTATGGTGGCATGAGATGAACTTACTATTCGGAAAAGGATTGCATTCAGGTAATTGTTTTAGGTTTGTTTTAATTACATAACACAGATCATGTTTTTTGGTATTAAGGCAGACTTTGGTCAGGGTCCAATGGTGTGATTTGGAAGGTTACCGAAGTTATTCCTGCATAAGGCATGTTTATTGAGTTTGAGGGAGATAACATTTGATCCAAATTTATAATGATATATGAGGATTTGGAATTCTACTTTTTGGCATTTAAAATTTGCAGGGTATGTTTTACTTAATATTTGAGCAAGAAATTCACATGACAATTTTCAGGTAACTCCAGGATACAGGGACAAAGTGACGTACTAGGAGTTTCTTAGGACTCTAAGAATAAGAAGAGCTTATTCATTAAGTAAAGTCTTCTTTTAACAATCTCCTTTATTATGAAAATGTTAATGGTATTACATAGCATGGAACTCATCAAGTTAAAATTTAAGATTCTGTTTACAATCTTATCCATAGCTGCTTCCTACATGAACCTTCACCGATTTTGTAGAACAGATATGTAAGAAATAAAATGCATTTTAGGAAGATATATAACGAGTGAAACAACTTATAGGTAGACAAAAAAAGACTACGAGCTATATGTGAATTTATATGTCCATTCGTAATTGTAAATATGAGGAATGCATACTGAGGATAGATACTTTGAATGTAAATTCAGGTTGACAGAACTTACGCCCACTTAGGGTCAGCCGATCAAGTGCACCACAATGACCACATGTTGGAATATCATGCTACTGCAGTAGTTTTGTAACCGTCTGTTGCCTACATTATTAGGCATGCTCTTTAAAAATTTACGCCAACTGTTAAACTTTAGACTTCTTAAACTATTTCCATATTCAAGAAGTTAAATATGTATATGGTTTACTTAAGGTTTTGTTCTCTCTTCCTTTATATATACAATTATATACCACCATTTCATATAGCATGCGCATTTGATTTTTTAGTCAGATAAGTTATTGTCGAAGTTAAGTAGAAGTAATTATTACATATTTAGTTATAACTATTTAATATTGAGTGTTCAGATACTCAATCTCAAAATCCATTCCAGTTTTGTTCTTTATGCAGAAAAGTTTGAATACATACAAATCTGGTAATATATGTTTGTTCTATGAACAACATGTACAACAATGATAAATTGAAGTTGATATTCTTCCTTTCTTCCTGCCTTCAACGTTTTTTCATAGGATTGTAACGATGAATTTAGGTGTTTTTATATAAAGATCATAAAGTGTAATCTATAGTATGTTTTCTTATTTTGATGTATTCTATTGACTTTTCTTCAAAGACAAGTTATGACCAAAAAAAATCTTGCAGGAAGTACCTTTGACAACAAAAGACTGCATTCTTTTATCAACCCCTTTAAACACATGATTATGGCATTTGTATAATTTGTACAGTCTACTACCCTTATTGCTCATCATAATTCATAAGAAATTCATATTTTGTTCTAATTTCTTTTAGCATGTTTTATCTAGGATAAGAAAAAAAGCCATTTTCTTTCATCAAATTAATAATATAAATAGACATTTTATATCTTTCCTCAAGAGAATGTTATAAAAATGTAATCAAGTAATGGAAAATTTTACTAAAAATTAACCCGTCCCGCCGCGGAGCGCGGGTCATATCCCCTCGTTTCAATCAATTAGCACATGCCTTGTTTTGTATGAAAAATATCATACCTCATATGTAATACATAAACCAAACCATAGTGCATCAACCAACACAACATATATTTCTTTGATAAGAAATCGGGAAGAATGTATCTCTAATTGATATATAAAAACAAAATCAAAATCATATATGTTACCAGCTTCAAAGAATAACTCTCCCCTTCCATCTTCTTTTGGACATCATCATCTTTTCACCACCTACACACATCATCAATTCTATCACTGATTACACAATTTTTTCTTGGCCTCTTAAAACTACAATGCATTTCATTTTCTTACATGTCTGTTCTGAATGAGACTAAATCATAAGATACTTTAATCATGTGTATTCCTTTAAAACATAATAAAAAATCCAACCTCAAAATTGCAATCTTAAATATGGCATAAGTCACAACGTGGAAAGATAGTCCATAGTCCGTAGTATGATTAGTGCAATCATGATAGTCTAATTACCTGATACATATATTTGTGTATATTAAGCATCTTTGGCGAGATCAAAGTCCAATACCTATATAGGCAACATCTTGATCCAACATATCATGAATGAGGTGGATAGGTTCAGAATTGACCGAATTAGCAAACGTGTACCTACCCTAACACATATAGGCGACCGTTTGTCATACAGCTGCCCGAAATGGAACTAAATAAACCCTAATTTTCTAATATTTATTATCAGTAAAATCTAGAAAAAAGAGAGAAACATATACAAATTGTAAAAGATGTAGTGTCAAACTATCTTTAAATCCCCATTACTCTACCAATAAGAAGAAATATATCAAATTTACAACAAAATCACAATGTATTTAAGACTTATGAGTTTAAGTGTTACCTACCTCACATGAAACCTTATTAATTATGAGCACAATGGATTCAAGCATCTCGTTGACATCGTTAGAAATCACATTGTTTGCTATTGCATCTTTTCCTACATGAGGGCCCTACAATAAATAGCCATACATAAAAGTTTAGTGTCTAAATTAATTATCGATTAACTACAATACTAAAATGATCAAACATTACAATATCAGTTTCATCTGGATGAGCCGTATGCATGATGTCCTCGATGATTTCGAGAAACGGTAAGGCCTCAACGAGGGTTCCATAGGGTGAGTGGGTGCGAGTATGTTTTTCATCATGGCGTTGTCATCAGAGGACGAAAACATGTATCGGTTGCCTTTTGCAAGTCGCATCGTTGTTGTAGCCATTGAATGGTATGATTAAGGAAGAATAGAATTTTGAGTTGTAACATCTTTAGAATTGGAGATGTTATTAAACAACACTTTTGGAATAAATATGATTGAATCTTGTACCTTACTTGGTACAACTTCTTACATTATTGTTCTTCATAAATTGCTTGAAAGAGTATTACACGAGTCAAGTATAGAAAATTTTATAACTAAGAGCTTGTAGCCTAATTGTTACCTTCTTAACTATCCTATAAGACTTTTTGGGTTCAAATAATGGCAAGAGACTTATTTACAGAGGCAATATGATCAGAGGGTTTGTCGAATCATGGTGTTCCTTCTAGGGTAGGCTTGAGCGTACGCCCTAGAGCGACAAATACATGGGAACGGTTGAAATCCCGTCTTGAATGTCGTCGTCCCAAGCCGTTAAAAAAACTGAAAATTTTAATAGTAACTGATAATGATTATTTAAATGCTAACGATAAACAAAATTTTAAATTTAAGAGTTTTGTAAATACAATTAAAATGAATTACCAATCTAGTTTTCAAAAATAATGAAATTGATTAACATGTAAAAACAATCGGATGTGTATCCCAAATATTAATAATACAAATATATTACTCTAAATTGACAAGTAGCATATTATAACAATTTATATTATTTAATGAATATAATAACAATCCATGATTATTCTTATGTTAAATATCTAAAAGGAAATTATTTTCTAATATCAATTGGAGAAAAAATAAAAGGGAAAACAAGATGAAGATATAATTGAAAGTTACACATGTCTTCATATTTATTGAGCCGGAAAGAAAACCCGATAAAATTAAACCACAAAGTTACACATGTTGCATTACTAATTAATTTAATTGTGTATATATTAGTATTAACTATTTGTCAGAGTGTAAACTAAGTTGCTTGTGAACTACTTAATATCAGCTCGCTAATGAGAGAATCATTTGCAACTTTAATTAGCTCGTGCATAAACTTGAACTTGTAAAATAAACGTGTAAAAGCTTCACATACGAGTTTGTCTAGGCTTGAGAATCAAAACGAGTTTAGTATTTATATAATAGAGTAATTTTACTTATTTAATAATTATACAAGTATAATTATTAATAAATTAAGATAAAAAACAATATGTGTTTTCAAATTCAATATAAATAAATGTATGTTCCATATTTAAATTTATTTTTTTATTCAAACCCTATTTTTTTACTCAACTTTAATTTTGACCATGTATTTGTGTTCAATATTCTTAATGATAAGCCCATATAATGTTTAATAGTTTTCTCTTTAAAAACGAGCAGAGGCGACCCTAAGAATTGAGTTGCCCGGGACGAGACGGGAAAAAAAGGGCCCCTAGCGAATACAAATATTAAAGCAGGAGTGTTAAAAAAATCGAAAACCAAACCGTATTTGTTTCAATTAAAAAACGAATTTTGAATCTGGTTTTTGGTTCGGTTTCCAACCATATCTGAGTTCCAAATTAGGTTCCTAGTCGTATCCAAATTCTGAATTTCGGTTTTAGATTCGGTTATCGGTTCCATTTTAGTTTGAATTTGGTTTATTCGGTTTATTCAGTTAACCGAATAAACCTAATTCAAATTTAAAATTATTATTTTATAAACACTATATAAGATAAAATTCGATTTATTCGGTTTTTAACATGTTTATTTGGTTGAATTCAGTTTGTAACCGGTTTATTTGGTTCGGTTTTCGAATAGAATGGAAACCAGTTAAATCAAACCAATGAACACCACTGATTTAAATGATATAAAAGTAATTTTCTATGCTTTATAGGAAATTACTTTTTGTAACTATTAAACCGTATTTTTATAAATAGTTTCTTTTCATTATCTATAACTTGTTGGTTCTTATTTTAATGAATCTCTGTATATATGTATACTTAAAAAAATCGTGCTCCCTAAAAAAAAGGGCCCGGGACGGGGGTCGGGTTTGCCCCTCCCCCGGGCCGCACCTGAAAACGAGTTTTTAATTTTATACATTCCTTCTATATATATTATTCGAACTATTTTATTTCGGTCAATGAAAGTCAAACCAGTGCCTGATGGAACCCATTCAAGTTAGGGATCATTTTTAGTTATAGTTTCGACTAGCTTTTTGACTAACAATGATTGGTTTGGTTCGGCAGTTTGTAAAAGGAACCTGCTTTTAAGAGAGTAGGGATCACTTGAGTGTGGCTAAGTTCTGCTTTCAACTGTCTTTTAACGAATATTGACATTCGGGTTAAAGTGGTCCCAACGGTTTGAGCATGGCGCCATGGTGGTCTAGGAACCGATAAATGTAAGGAATTGGGCCTATAAAATTGCCTTATACAACGAATGGGCCTAAAGGGCCAGAATAAGATTGCCTCCGAATCCAATAAAATGTTACAATCTCAGGCCCAATTGAATTTCGGTTATCATCTCCTTCACACTCCTTCTTCATTCTCCATCCTTGACACGAAGAATAAACCCTAATTCAACTCATAAACCCTAATTCTGAGGTTCTGTTCTTCGTGTAATCGTTAATCATGATGAATCGCAAAAGGGTCAGAAACAGCAAGCAGACTCAAAACGGGCACAAAATCAAGCGATTAAAATCGGAAAAACCAGACCCGTTCTTCGACGGTGATTCAAAGCGACGGAAGAAATTTCACGATGAGGACAGCATTAAGATCAGCGGTGGTTCAAAGCGACGGAAGATATTTCACGATGAGGACAGCATTAAGAGCAGCGATTCCGATGATTATGATGATGGATATGCGGCGGCGATTGTCGGTGGTGAAGGAGCTGAATCGGAGGAAGAGCTGACTGTTGCGGAGAATCGGAAAAGAGTAGCGGATTCGATTGTGGAGAAGATGAGGGAAGCGGTGAGGAGAGACGAGGAGGATGGTGATGATTTTGATGAAAGAGGTGGTAAAGAGGATGGAGATAGGGATTCTCTGGTTGCACGAATGTTGCAGGCACAGCAGCTTGAAGATAGTGGGCGTGTTCGCAGATTGATCGCTTCAAGGTAAATGCTAGTCGCAAAATTCAACCACCCAACCCTCGGCCCGTTAACCCGACACGATTGACACCCTAGTTCAGTTACGGGTTACACCAAACCTATAATTGATTTTCTATTAATTTTCATACGATCAGTTTCAGTTATAAATGGTTCGGTTATATATGTTAGTGAAATAAATAAAGATAGTTAGATTAGTTCGGTTAAAAACACGTTTGCGTTGGATGTGATGGATTCAAGCTACTTTGTGTTGATAAATGCAGGTGTATATATATGGTTAAAATAAATATTTACCAATTTTTAATATACATAAGACGATTAAAGACAACTAATATGGTACATTTAAAAAATCATAACAAACTGTTTGGAGATGTAGTGATACACATTTATTTATAAAAGCTTAAATATATAAATGTTGGTTTAAATGAGTGTTCTGTTAAGGTTATTGGGTAAAAGGTAAAGAGTGTGGTATATTTGTAATTTTATGTCAATAAGTCATGAGTCATTTTGAAAAGCTATAATTTTTAGCTTTTGAAAAACAACTTATTACCCTTTTACAAAAAGTCATTTTCAAAAGTACTTTTAAGAATGACAAACAACTTATTAACTTATTGGCTTTTTGAAAAAGCAAATAAGTTAACAAGTCATTTTAGATGAAATCCCAAACAATGCCTAAATAAGTCACAACCGAACCATCGGTTTCTCAATCAATGCGGCTATTTTGGTTATGATTCTGGATTGTTCCGCTCACCTTTACTTGTAACAATAGACTGAAAGTTGAGATCTAAACTATCACTGATTGAGAGTGAACTTAGTTTTTGGGATAATTGTACTAACTTCTGTCTGATGCAAACAAAGTATATGACTTCTAGAGAAAAGGAACACAATTGGTTACCTTGTGGAGCTGATTCTTGTGAATGATTGTTTTATGTAGGGTTCAAAGTCCTGAAATAACTGGAGGATTTCGATTTCTAGTGAAACACCGGCAATCTGTAACTGCTGTGGCTATATCAGAAGATGATTCGAAAGGATTTTCAGCTTCAAAAGATGGTTATATTGTTCAGTTTGATGTAGTTAGTGGAAAAACAGAAATATTTATTTGGCCTAGTGAAGAAGTATTAAAATCTCATGGTGCAAAAGATCCACAGGGTCGAGCGAAAAAGCGAAGTAAACATGTTCTGGCTCTTGCTATAAGCTCTGATGGAAGATATTTGGCAAGTGGTGGCTTTGATCGACATATTCATTTATGGGATACACGCACACGGGAGCATATTCAGGTATTGTTTTGTCTGTCAAAAATGTGATTATGATAGTAAAAAGCTAGGGAAGTAGGGATATGCGGAAGCCACCCACATATTCTAACTTTTTTCATGAAGCTCGCCTTTATTTATAATCTGCTTTTTGAGACACCTAAGAATACTTCTTTTGTTTTTACCAAATATGGCTAAAAGCATGCCGAATAACAAATATACTCAGAAAATTCAACAAATCACGATTACCTTTGTTTTGATTTGTCAAGAAGCAATAGTTATTGTAAAAGCATCAGGTGTGTTTTTGTCATTTTACAATATTCTGGCATTTTTTGTAGCTGGGTTTCTGAGTTGGGTATAAACAAAACCTGATGCCTTCTTGGGTGGCCTATTCATTAGTTCAAGTATATGCCTGCATTAGTGTAATTTTGAAAGGTTTATTTTCTTTAGTATGGGTGTGAGAATGCTGACCCACCTGTGTTGTCAGTCATCATTTTAGAGTTTGTTTGTAAATATATAATGAATTCATTATGATCACAATTTGGGAGGTTGTATACATTACTAATAGACTTTGGGAGTTTGGGAACACAGCATAAATTGGCCCATTCATAATAAATGATTCGAAATTGGCAGCAGTCGTATTAACATAGAGATCTGTTTAGGTTACATTAGACATCAAATGTGCACACTCTCCTCATTAGTCATTAGTGAGTGTCATGCAAAAAAAAACAGCATAAAACAGTAGTACAGTTTTGGAAGGATCTCTTATTTAAATTTAAAGAGGTAATCAAGTTGTTTGCTCCAATTTTATATGATTAAAAAATTATATTATGAAAGTAATGGTTTTGTTCTTGTTGAATAAAACTTATTTACGTGGTTTTGAACATTAGAGAATTCATTGGGTGTCTTTGGATGGTTTTACTTATTTTTTTAGCTAAATCATTAACTTTTATCTTATTACGTGGTTTGGAACTTGGTTTTACATCCTTTTCTTATAACCCCCAGATTGACCCAACAATGCATAAATGGTTTTAATTTGTGCTTATATGCCAGTATGGGTTTTTTGCAGGCTTTTCCAGGTCATAAAGGGCCTGTTTCTTGCTTAGCTTTCAGGCAAGGCTCTTCAGAATTATTTTCTGGTTCATATGACCGAACAATCAAAATATGGAATGCAGAAGATAGATCTTACATAACCACATTATTTGGTCATCAAAGTGATGTTTTAACAATTGATTGCTTAAGAAAAGAGCGTGTACTAACCGTTGGTCGTGATCGAACAATGCATTTATGGAAGGTAAAATGGTTTACTTTTTCAACTTGTTTTAAACATATTAACATACCTCACTATTTTTTCTCCTGTTTTTTTCGAACACACCTCAATTTACATTTATCACAAACTTTAGCAGCCAACTTAATGTTAATTATTGATTGGCATTGTTTTGATGTCTTGATGTCATGTCAGATGCCACATGTGCAAACAAGACGAGAAATAATTTATGGGGAAGTTTGAAAAAGTTTTCTTCTTTTAATGTATTATTTTAAAATATTATCATTAAACATCACTCAAATTCACATTAAAATGACAATTTAGATGCCACATCAGCAATTCTTGCAAAGTTAGCAAAACATGACCTGCTATTATTTAACATGTCATTCTCTGTTAACGTTTACGCCCCATTTGTGGTGCACGCATATAATGTATATGTGTGTGGGCCCTTAAGGGGCAAAAGTAAAAGTGCACTAATTTTAACGTTATTTCAATTATTTTGTGAAAATAACGTTAAAATCATTGGGATGATCAACTTCAAACGATAACTTTGAGCCGGGGACTCTTTCGGAGCAGCCTCTCTATCCCAATTGGGATAGGGGTAAGGTTTGTATCTATCCTTCCCTCCCAGACCCTACTGAAAAATGGGAATATACTTGGTAAGGTTGTTGTATTCTCTGTTAACGTCAGTAGTAAATGCATGTTGGTTTCTGAAATCGGTGATGAAAGGTAAGTTGGTTGCTGAAATCTGTGACGAAATGTAAGTTGGTTGCAGACATCGGTACTAAAATGTTTGGTGGTGGTTGGAGACTTGGCAGAATGTAAGTTGGTTGCTGAAATCAATAAAGGAAATGAAAGTTTGAAAATGACAGGATTTCACATAATCAACATTTTTGAATTTCATAGTTGTCAAAGGCACACCAGTGGCTTGCCTATGCACTCAGGCGAGGCTAGGTGCAGGAAAAATGCTAACCTCATTCTGATTTTGTAAATTTCGGCAAACAAGCTGGCCTGAAACATCTAAAAATGACCTGGACAAATCTTAAAGTAGCTTAACCCTAAACAAGCCTAAAATATGTCTAAATCCCATGAAAATCTTATGTATATGTTATTCGTCTTGCTTGTATCAAACCCTTGCTTTTAAGTGCTTTTGATAATTTTGAACTATGGTCTGTTATATTTCATTCAGTTTTCTCTTTTACGTGACCATAAAATAATAACATATGTCATCAATATTTATATTTATATTTTCAATAAAAACCAGGTTCCTGAGGAGTCACAGCTAGTCTTCCGGGCTCCTGCATCATCATTAGAGTGCTGCTGTTTTATTAACAATGATGAATTTTTATCGGGCTCAGATGATGGTAATATTGAGCATTGGAGTGTATTGAGAAAGAAGCCCCTTCATATTATAAAAAATGCACACCCTTTATCAACTCAAAATACGTTCAATGTCAATCAAAATGATAATTTATCAGATAGTAGTAAAGGTAACGGACTTTTAAAATTTTGTTTTCTTTTTTCTTTTAAACAAGTTACATCAGCTTTTAAGTTGTGATCTTGACAAAAGAACTATTTAAATCTCATTTTTTTTCCAGATTTTTGTGGCCCGTCTGCTTGTTCTTGGGTTAGTTCTGTTGCTGTATGTAGAGGCAGTGATCTTGCGGCATCAGGAGCTGGTAATGGTGCCATTCGTTTGTGGGCTATAGAAAATGATGCTAAAGGCGTTCAACCACTTTTTGAGCTACCCTTGGTAAGTTTCTGTTTCTTCTGAAATTAATTAAACGGGCCTGATAAAATTTTTTAGCCATTCAAACAAAACTGAAAGTCGCCATTAGGATATATAGTTGGGAAACAGAAAAAAATGTGTTAACAGGGTTAACCAACTGGCTTGGCTTGTTTTGACGTAGTTCAGTACAAACGTTTTATGACTCATTGTTTTTCCTAGCTTACTTGTTCTGAATGTTTTGGCATTCAATACTCTACTGATAGACTGTTATATTAGGTTGGATATGTAAATTCTTTGGCATTTGCAAAATCCGGGAAGTTTTTGGTTGCTGGAGTCGGCAAGGTGACTTTCAATCAGTTTATCTTTCAACTTTTCCCCATTGCATATTCTCATGCTTACAATATATATACTTTTTTATTTTTATTTTTATTATTTTTATTATTTTTTATCAGGAACCTCGTTTAGGTCGATGGGGGTCTCTTCCGGCTGCTTGCCATGGTGTGGCAATATGCCCTTTGCAGCTCTGATGATTCAATAATGTCTCCCTGGTCAATTCGCACAAGATCGAATACCTAGTTGCAAAGTGCGCTCTAGAAACAAGCCAAAATGCCGCCTGGCATGTCTTAAGTTGGGATCTGATTTTTGGTGGATTGCATTTTTTTGTTTTGATGATGTTTTTAGTTAAAAGTCAATTTTGGTCACAGTTTTCTTATATAACTTAAAAGACATTGAAATTTGATTGTTTCTTTTCAAAGCAAAACAACGAGAAATATATCCGTTTTTGAAGTCTCATTTTGATTTAGTATGAGATACGTTTAGAAGATGAGTTAGTGTTCAGATGAACCTACTTTTTGTTTGCTCATTCTCCGTCACTTCAAAGTCATATAAGTTTCACTTAGATTTTTATTATCAATATATTTTTTTGACCAGTTTAGATAACTGACGGGTCATAGGCCAACCTGATTATATCCACATCTAATAGGAGGAAACCTACAATAGGTGAGAGAAAACCCTCTAGTCCAGCATGAAACCTTTATTTTATCCATGTCAGGAATTGTACTTGTGACCTTCTCAATATTGAAGTCATAGGGTACCTTATCTCAACCATTTGATCTGAGGATCATTGGTATCATCAATATATATCTTTTAAGCTATTTGTTTGACGTGTGCTGTCTACAATAATTATCTTTCGATCATTCATAGAAAGATAAAGTCAATGTCAACTATATTCTTTGTTTATTAAATAGATTTCGAGTATATGATAAGAGGATATTATTAAATAATTCTTATGCTTTGTGTATTTGGTTATAAAATAAAGCAGTTTCTTAGTTTTAAAGCAATGAATATTAATTATTCTCTACTTGCCAGTCAAATTTAACTAAAAAACTTATTATATTAATAAAGAAAAATATATATTTTACACACTTGTTATATTATTAGAAAACTATTGCTACATGTCAATTTTCGATCAAATTTATTTAATTCTATCGTATTAAATAATTATATTCTTTTTCTTATTAAATAATTATAATATTAATAACTAATAATATTATTTATCTTTTTATTAGAAAAAGCATTTAAAAAATGTATATAAG
The DNA here is from genome assembly GCA_009363875.1 of Mikania micrantha. NCBI lineage: Eukaryota > Viridiplantae > Streptophyta > Magnoliopsida > Asterales > Asteraceae > Mikania > Mikania micrantha. The sequence goes on from CM018681.1 coordinate 1,038,169, forward strand.
ATATGAAATTTTTTAATATTAATTTTTTTTTGAATTAAGAAATATTTTATTTTCATAAAATGAAATTTATATAAAAAACAAGTATTCTATAAAAATGATTTTTTTTATAAAAAATAAAATAAACTATAAACAAGAGATTTTAACAATAAGATTTTTATAAACCAATGTCATTTTTTTAATTTATTTAAAAACCAAAGTTCAAAATGATAGATAAAGTTGCATTTTTTTGTCCTTATATATAACATTATTTTTAAATTGAGTCGTTTAGATTTTAATAATTACATAAATTATATTTTACCTTCTTGATTTATAAAACTTAGTCTTTGATAGAATATATAATGAATTTTTTTATTATCAGTTAGTTTAAAGATGATAATTGTTACAAATTAAAAAGGTCATATATATCATTTGTATTGTTATTAAAGTTTTCAATTATTGTTTTATTACTTAAAGTATTCATTAATATGTAAACTAAATATTTTATCTTAAACTATCCTTTTACAATTTTTAAATTTTTATTACTAACTATTTAATATTTTATATTAATAATCTAGTTTATATAATATACCAAAGTTTCAAGCATTTAACTACGTATTTTTTTTCTCTTCCAATTTTCCAATTTTCTATTTTTTCATTTTCTGTAACATGCTTTTTTATTTTTATTATGTTGTATGCAAAAAATACATTTTATAAACGAACATAACAAGGATAAATAAACACATTATCGAATGTTTAATAACACAAATGAACAATTATCATCTCAATTTATGTTTATTTATTAAACGAATAAACATAAACGACCTTAATTTCCGTCGAAAGATTCACGAAATACTCGTTAGACGTTGGGTTCATCTACAGATATAATTGTGTTAGAATTTTATGACGTATATATACGACCAAAAATTATGTCTTTATAAGTAATTCATAGTAGAAAGATAAAATTAAATTACTTTGGAGTAATGAAATCTTTCAAAAGAGCCATAACATACAAGAACATGGATAAAATGAGACAAAAAAAAAAAAAAAACAACCGAACAAATGATCACAAAAAGTAGTCTCTCGATATCTTACACATTTAAACGATGGCGTAATCACTCAATAATCAATATCTTCACACATATATTGGTTGATCAGCCTATTGATGCAGCAATATTTTGGTATCGATCGGGTAATGACAAATCGGACACAATGATAAATCAACCCTGCATATGGAACATGTCTGTTAATTTCAACAATAACATTAATATAAATCGTGTGTGTATATATTAGCCTAGAAACCATTATATTACAATATGTATGTATGTATGTACATATAGGGGAGGGTTCAAATAAAAACTCATTACTTTGGAGAAAACTAAGAAAACTCGTACTAAACAATCAATTTTAAAAAAAAATTCATTATTTTTTATATTTAGCTTAGAAATGGTATAAACAAAGAATTTTTTTTAATAAAAATATGTATATTACGAAGTTACGTATATGTAACAAAAAAAGTTACATATATGTAACTCATATATATAATTTACAAGTTAAATATATGTAATCAATGAGTTACACATATGTAATCACATGAGTTACATATATATATATATATATATATTTTTTTGTTAACAGATCTAACCTTATATTAAAACAAAATGTAAAATAAAAAATGAAAAACGAAATTGATTGATAACAATTGTGATTAGGTTTCTAAGTTTTCTCCAAAATGGAGGTTTTATATAGAACCCTCCCCTTTATATGTATGTATATATATACATACATATATATATATAGGGAAAAGATAAAATAAAAATATATCCTTAGTGTGAAAACCATGTAAAAAAAATGTTTTTTTACATGATTTTCATAGTTTTCACACTAAGAAGGGGTTTTCAAATTATCTATACCATATATATATATATATTTATTTATTTACTTACAAATTTAGGTGTCAAAAGCTCACCTGGTGACCGCAACTGAAAGCCATATCCTTCTGTCTAGTATAACACACAGGGCACACCTAACAAATACGAATTGTTGTTTCGTCAGTGGAGTTTGGTTTTTCTTATTCAAAATGCTAATTTGATTTATTACATATATATAGTAGAATTTTTTTTTTGAAATTTTAGAGGAGTTTTGGAATCTAAAGACGAAAACGTATGCAACATGAAATTAAATGTTGTATGCAAAGAAATTTTTAGATATTATATATATATATATATATAATTATAACATGTGTATATCAATAAATTATGTAATTATGAACCATTTAGCACACATATTTATAACCTAGTAGTTAATAAAGTAAGACAAACTTCTTAGCACCCACTATACTCACCGTATTTGAAGATGTAGGCATCTCATTTGGATAATATTGATGAACATTCGGGTTTACTAGCCTTTCACCGCAAGGTGGAGGAAGAGGAGTGATGGATGGAGAATAACCCGTCCGGACTCTAATCAACAACAACAAAAAACTAACAATAAGAAAAATGTCGTTAAAATTTATCTTTTTACATAAATAACGTGAAACTATTTATTCTAACGTTTTGTAGTTTAGCAAGATAGCTGACCTAAAATCTACTCTCACATTAAGGTAAATAGCCATTTCAAATACACGTACTAATAACTAATTGTCATTAGACTTTTTCAAACTCCTAATTAAACAACATTTTAATATACATATTTTTAAAAGAATTTGAATTAGTTAAATAATAGAAAAGTCAAAGATTGGAAAGATCAAACCAATTGTTTTTTAAAAGTCAAACAACCATATATTTGTGTATTTTGTGTGAATTAAAGGAAGTAAACTAATTAAGGATGTTGATTTATTGATACAAAAATAAGAGGTGAGTTTACCCGGATAGTCCAAGCTGAAGAGTTGCTTGATATTGCAATGGTATTTCCATCAATGCGGTTAACGCGAATTCTGTTTGTTTTCTCAATGGATCCATATTCTTTGACATGATATCCGTAAAATTCACAAACTAACAACAAAAAACAACAAATTCTTCTCAGGGTAAAGATCAAATAAAAAATATATTTTGCCTAACAAGGCTAAAAACGATTTTTAAAATCTCTAAAACCGACCCAAACGAACTCTGATTTAACTCATTTTGATAGCATTGGAACCGTGTTATCGAACCCTACAGTATTTGCTTTTTGTTATTAGCTTTAACAATTAGTTTTATAGTTTGAATTATAAGGCATGTGTTATTAGGTTTTAGGTTTTACCTTTAGCTTTAGGGTTTGTTTTTGTAATTTTGGTTTTGTTATTAGGGTTTATTGTTTATGATTTAAGGTTTAGGTTTTAGGGAATTACATGCCGGTTCCAATAATGTAAAAATGAATTCAATCGGAGTTTGTTTGGGTCGGTTTCCAAGTTTTAAAAATCTTTCTTAGTCTTCTTAGGCAAAAAAATTTTTTTAGGGGAACCTTCCTCTATAGAGGAATGTTCAAATAAGAATTATATTTTGCCTAAGAACAATTTAAAAACAACATTTGACAACCCTAATGAAGTCCGATTGAACTAATTCCGGATGCGTTGGAACCGTCTCGTCGAACTCTACGATCTTAGCATTTAGGGTTTAGCATTTAGAGTTTAGAAATTAAGTTTTATAATTTAGCTTAGCATTTGGCCTTAAAGTTTAGCTTTTAGGGTTTAGATTTAGCCTTTTAGGTTTAACTTTCGGATTTATGATTTCTTTTTAGGGTTTAGGGTTTAGTTTTAAGGTTTAGGATTTATCTTTAAGGTTTAAGATTACGGTTTAGCTTTTAGCATTAGGTTTTAGGTTTTAGGTTTAACTTTAGAGGTTTGCTTTAGTTTTAGCTTTAGAGTTTAGATTTAGTATTTAGCTTTAGGGTTTAGGGTTAGGGTCTAAGTTTCAACAAGACGGTTCTAATGCATACGAAATAAGTTCAATCGAAGTTCGTTAGAGTTGTCAATTGTCATTTTTAAATTGTTCTTATTTTTCTTAGGCAAAATATTATTCTTATTGGATCTTACCCCGATATATATATATGTGTGTGTATTTCACGTTAAAAAAGATTCAAAAGATTCATACACGGTTTAAAGGTTTGTTATTTAACAATGAGTTTCACATGATCCATAGACACACACACAAGCATAGAAATAAGTATTACCCAGGTTTAATAATTTAACTATACAATTTATTAATAACAAATAATAATAAGTATTTAATTATTATAATTTTATTTTAAGATAACATATAATTAATATATTCATATAATTTATAAGTTAGTAAATTATTAGAATAAGAACATATATAGTTTTAATATTTAATTATAGAATTTAAAACTAAAAATCATTAATATTTATTAAGAAAGAAAGACAAGAATTTTCAGATTTCACTAGTACACAACATGTGTTTCTTAAAAATATTATTTTATTAGATTAGGTAAAAGTGTATGTGTATGTTTATGAAAAGGTTAATAAAATACCTTCATTTTGATTAAAACTTAAAAATATTCACAATCTTTTCAATCAATTTTGTGTAACATTTTTGTTTTTCTTTTTATTATAAAGTTAGAAAATATAAAAAAATAAAGCTCACGTTATTACATACATGTGAATTGTGCGTTGCATGTATGATACATTGTATGAATTTCATGTATGTGATTTTATGATTTACATATAAAATTTCTTGAGTTACATGTTTTTAGCTTCAAAGTTTAGAGATCTTTATTTAAAGTTATTGTTATCTTATTTATTTATAACAATGTCTTAAAAAAAATACAAAAATTGATTGATTAATTGATCGAGAAGAGTTTATTAGTTTTTCTTTAAAATAATAAGTTTTTTATATGATTTTTTCTAGCGACGGTTGAGTTATTTCAAAATCAAACCTGTAAATTATCGAAAGCTCTAGAAGGTATATTGTCATCAAATTCCTTCATCATGTACCATGGACCGTCGCCTACCCCCACCAATACTATTGATAATGGGTAATAACTGCCACAAATTAAAAATGAAAATTAACATGCATTATTTATATATATATATATATATATATATATATATATTAACACAATAAAATTAATAAATTAATTTCATGATGTCCATCAAATTAAAGTTACCTTGCTTTAACAATTGCATCGATGGTCTTACGTTCTTGAGAACTGAACTGACCATGTTTTGTATCGACACTTGTTACCTAATCAAAGTAAAAAATAAGTACAGTTTTTTAGTTATTTATGAGAGGGTTCAGGTTTCGTGATGTTGATCAGGATATTCGAGTCTGGGATCACCTGACCGTCGGCTATAATAAGCAAGACATGGTATTGGCCACCACTTTCCTCAACGGTTGCAATCGCGGTTTCTATTATAGGTGCAAAAGATGTTGGTCCTGCGAACGATTTATTACGTTATCTCAAGTTAAGCGGGTAGATAGCTAGTTCACAACCAGCCACAAGATACTATTTGGTCACTACTAGAAAGCATAAAATCTTTTGACAATTGTGTTTGTCAGAAATTTGTAGGTAATAATCTTTTTCATTTAATTTCTAAACAAAAACTTTTAGGGAAAAGTCGTTAGAAATTATTTCTGTCAGATTTCTTGACAAAAGTTATTTAATCCAAAATCTAAGATAGAGAACTACAAGAACCGCGTAAACATTTGCTATTGAGCAATCGTGTTCATGAGTTTGCGCTTAGTTTAAGATTCTCGAGCGAGCTTGGCTCGATTATCTTGTAGCCTGAGACTCGATAATGGTTGACTGGAATCCCATATACATGTGTATCAATTTAGTTGTCGCAAAAATGAACCTGAAAGTTTAAGATGAGGAACTATCTCTCTATAACGTCTCAAAACATCCTCAAATCCTTGACAACTACGCGAGTCAGGATAAAAACTGAATACATTTTCATCATGTGTCGAGGCTACAAATTAAAACACGTTATAAAACAAATTAATTAAAACGAGTTAATATATAAATTTATACATAATGTAATTAATTAAAAGATGAATTTTAGTAAAATTATATATATATAAAATGAGTTTAAAATATAAATATATAATTGTATACCGTCTCCAAACCCGAAGCACGGGATCAAATTATCCTCATCAAAAGCTGCTAGAGTTTTCCCAATGATCGATATCGCTTCTTCATACGGATTTTGTAACGGCCCGATGCTATGTAAACTCCTCCCGTTGAATGATTTTTTCCCTGATTTTGTTTTACAAATTAATTAATTAATTAGCTGCTTCAGCGACAAAAAACACTTATGCTGACAGCAGTATTAGCGACAGAATAAAAGATTTAGTGACAAAATTTTGTAATTTTCAAACATATGCCTGCTGATAGAGTACATCATAATATATATATATATATATATATATATATATATATATATATATATATATATATATATATATATATATATATATATATATATATATATATATATATATATATAAAAGATTCAATTCAGGGACAAATTAAGTTTGTAACGATAAACATATGCTGACTACAACAAACTATAAGATCTAGTCACAAAACTTGTAATCAAAACATATTTATACTGCAAACGACCATAAAAACAAAATTGAAGATTTAGTTCAGTATTTATAAGCCAAATGGGCTTTTTCACCTATAATACTAGTCTTTTGAGTTGAGTTATCATGTTTGAATTGCAACATTTAGCGACAACGTTTGTAACAAAAACATACTTTAGCGACAAACTTCGCATCAAAAACATATGCTGACAACTATTAGCGACAGAATTAGAAGATTTAACGGATTTGTTCAGGAATTAATTATGGATCAAATTAATTGACTAACCTGTCCATTCATTACTTTTGGTGAAATCGATACCAACAATGAGATTCGACGATTCAAGCCCGGCTTTAGCAAGAGCTGACGTAACCTAATCAAATTAAAGGCGTAACGTTTTCTCTGTCAAATTAATAAAAACGATGGAATGATATATATGTCACAAGTAAGTTATATTACCTGATCAAGCGTTTCATAGTTATCAGATATTTTTGAATATTTTCGATCCAACCTTCTTTGCGGCATAGGATGACTTGGGTTGTACCGGGAGTCTGGAATTCTTGTGCTTGCTGTTGAATTCTTGCCACCCATTGTTGTGAACTTGTGATCGTAACAAAGATTTTAATTAATTTGAGTATCGATCAGATGTATATACCTCTGTATCTCTAGACCTTAAAAATTAAAATTACACTGAATACGTGTTGTTGTATCTATATATATATATATATATAAGTATATAACTCTGTGTGTGTAAGTGTATATACCACGATGTAGACCTCGAATATTTTTAAAAAGAAATTGCCAGGAAATTAAAAGGGTAACAACTAGGAAGGCCTCTCATTAATTAAGTATGGCCAGGATTTAAATTCTAACTTTTTTGATAGGGATGTTTTCGTAAGATGTTTTTATTAAATATATAGTTGTTTTACTGGTTTTTGAGTAGCTAGATTTAAATAACATGTAAACGTCGACATGAATGATTTAAAATTTTAACATATAAATATATAACAATCATAAAATTAAATATCAAAATAGCAATAACAAATAATTAAACAAACTGAGGCATGTCACACTAATCAATATGTTCTGACAAATTTTACTCGTATATCTTAAAAAGCAAAGAAGTAGCTTTTAAGGAAAATAATAATGACAATACATTATTATTATTCTTATTATTATTACTACTACTATTAATACTATTATTTGGTATATACTAATAAAGTATGAAGTTACAAAAGATTTATACAAGAAAACATAAGTAAACATGTATCTCCTTGAGTCTTTAAATATAAAGGCACATGAACAGCCATCAGATCCCGTTAAAGTGTGGATTGAAGCCCTTACAAACTAATGGATGTAAACAAATAGCATGCCCTTCCACTAAAAGAGGGAGGAATGCATTTATGCCTAATATATGCAAATTAGACTTTCTATTCAGTTTAGGGTTTGAGGTTTAAGGTTTTGTTTTAAACATCAAACTAGGAGAAATATGATAACAATCACAATAACATGTTTTAGGATTAACATACTATTAGATTATTTTTAAAATTAATTATCATGATGATGTTGGATCGATTCCTTTGTTTCAGATTTGAACAAGAACACGAAAACATGTGTGAAATAGAGATTAGATGAAACATGTGAATCCAGTGAATGCGTTGATGATTCCAGACATGATGCTTGAGATGATGATCTTGACCGGGTTTCCGTTTAGGGTGTATGGTGAGGATGGAGATGAGATGAGAGGGCTCGGTTATGGAGGCTCACGAATTCTCTTAGGATGAGGAGATTCGTGATTAGGGATGTTTAGAGTGAGTAACCTTGATTATGAGCCAATTAGTCTCTATTTATATACACCCAAGGGGAAACCCTAATTAGGATAAATAAAGATAATTGCGTCCATCAAATAATTATCTATCTACTAGGGGTAATTAAGTAATTGATCTATTTAGTTAAATAATCATGAGGGCCATATTGTAAATATTTAATCTTACATTCTCTCACTTGGCCAAGTGATTATTTATTATGAATATTAAATAAGTCTGCAGATTGATAATACTCATTTTAGTTCTAAATTGTAATCATAGCAGAGAAATACAGTCATTGAATCAGTTATTCAATTCAAGACCCCCATTAATTATACTACAATACAAATTTAAAACTTAAGTTAGGATCAATTAACAAGTAAGCCCTTTAACGAATGATTTGTGTTATTAGTGTCTGTATGTCATTAGGCATGCATAAACATATATTTAGAGACAAACAAATCAAATAAGTGAGGAAATTTCATTAATCATAAGTAAGTACATTATGCAATAAGGTCTTTACATAAGCCCATCTTCGAAACATGTTCTTCGAATATCTTAGGAGGGAGACATTTAGTCATCGGATCCGCAAGCATAACTTTAGTACTTATATACTCAATACAAAGGTTATTTTCCTCAACTCGCTCGCGAACGAACAAGTACTTTGTATCAAGATATAAACCAGCACCGGTCGAACAAGTCACCATTTAGGAAAGCAGTTTTGACGTCCATCTGATGCAGCTCTAAATCAAAATGAGCTACGAGGGCCATCACGATCCTTAAGGAATCTTTACGAGAGACAGGAGAGAATGTCTCTTGATAGTCAATTCCCTCTTTCTGAGTGAAACCTTTTGCAACCAATCTTGCTTTGAAGCGTTCAATGTTCCCATTCGGATTCAGTTTTGTTTTGAACACTCATTTACATCCTACGAGTTTTACTCCGTTGGTAGTTCTACCAAATCCCAAACATCATTTTTCTTCATGGAATCAAGCTCATCAGTCATAGCTATCTTCCATTCAGAAGACTGATCACTAGTAATGGCTTCATGATAAGAGGTAGGATCAGTAAACTTTCCGGCATCCATTTCAGCTTCAGTCAGGTAGATTACATAATCATCAAAGTTAGTAGGCACTTTAGGCCTAAATGGCCTCCTGAGCTGATTAGCGGGTTCAGCATTGCTGGTATTGTGTTGATGTTGATCAGATGAGGTGCCTTCATTCTAGGTAACGTTTGGAGCAGTAGTGAGTCCTGATTGTGTCAGATTAGGTGTAGTGAAGTTCGGAGTAGCATGGTGTACAAGAGGAGTAATCGGATGCAAGTTAGTCGACGAGTGTCTCCCCCCCCCCCTGCGTCTTGTACTTCTTGCAAATTAGAGTCAGGATTTTCGCTGCTCCCACTGACCTTTGAATCCTCAAGGAAATGAGCATGCTTTGTTTCTACAATTCGAGTGACATGGGTAGGACAATAGAATCTATAACCCTTTGAGTGATCGGGATACCCGATGAAGTAACACGTAATAGTTTTCATGTCAAGCTTCTTTAAGAAGGGATTATAGAGTTTAGCTTCGGCAAGACAGCCCCATACTTTCATATATCTAAGACTCGATTTCCTTTCTGTCCAAAGTTCATAAGGAGTTTTAGGGACATATTTGGAAGTAACTCTATTGAGTATATGAACTGCTGTCTTTAAGGCCTCGGTCCAGAGGAATGAGGGTAAATCTGAGTTGGCTAACATAATGTGCACCATGTTTATTATGGTTCTATTTCTCCTTTCAGCAACACCGTTTTGTTGAGGAGTACCGGGCATGATGTACTGGTTCATGATCCCCTGGCCATTACAAAACTCATAAAATGGACCACGAGCCTGACCCACATCAGTATGTCTACCATAATATTCACCTCCTCTATCTGATCTCACAACTTTTATTTTAAGATTTAGTTGATTTTCAACTTCAGTTTTATAATCTTTAAAAGTTGTAAGTGATTCAGATTTTTCCCTGATTAGATACAAGTACATGTAACGAGAATAATCATCAATAAAAGTGATAAAAGAAGTATGTCCAGTTATTCCAGCAATGGTGTAAGGGCTATTAATATCGGTGTGAATAATTTCTAATAAATTAGAACTCCTAGTGACATCTTTCTTAGTTGTTGTTGTTGTCATTTTGACTTTAAGGCATTTCACACATGTTTCAAAATCAGTGAAATCAAGAGAAGGTAAAACTTCATCCTTCACAAGTCGAGATAAGCGATCTCGTGAGATGTGGCATAAACGTTGATGCCACAACATGGATGAAGTTTCTAAGTCTCTTTTTCTTTTAGTCTTTGTTGAATTCTCATTAATGTTAAATGAAAACAAAGACCTGAAGAAATCATCATCTAGTTCTAATTTATAAAGACCACCATTCAAAATACCAGTACCAAATACTTGAGAATTAAAATTAATAGTAAGTCTGCCATTACCATGAGAAACATAAAAACCATCCATGTCTAACTTTGGTCTAGATACAAGATTCCTAGAAATTTCAGGAATATATAAGGTATCATAAAGTTTAATACATAGACCGGTTTTAATTATTAATTCTAAGGTTCCCACGGCAGCAACAGATAGTTCTTTTACATCCCCAAGCTTAAGTGTTCTTTGGTTTCTTTCCAGCCTCCGGATTGTAAGGAATCCCTGAGTAGAATTGGTCATATGAACCATAGAACCAGAGTCAAACCACATGTATTAATTGGAACATTTAAATTAAAGGACTCAATTATCATATTAAGATGATTACCTCTCTTAGCCAACCATTCCTTGAAGTCAGGGCAATCTTTCTGCTTATGTCCTACCTTTCGGCAGATCTTGCAGTAAGGCTTGTCATTGGAATTGTTAGAGCAGGAAGATGCACCTGCATTAGACTTAGGGACTTTAGAAGCATCCTTATGAGTATTGTTCTTCCTTTTCTTCGAACCAGTAGCCATCAGGTAAGCAACATCGGGTTTCTCGAGCTTCTGACGCTCTTCCTCTTGTACGCACATGACAATCAACTCGTTCATCATCCACTTCTCTTTCTGAGTGTTGTAGTTGATTTTGAAAGCCTCATAAGATGCGGGAAGAGAAGTCATAATGAAGTGAACCAAGAAACCATCACTGATCTCCATGTCTAATCCCTTAAGTTTACGGGCCATGTCGTTCATCATCATGATGTGCTCACGAATGCCACTGACTCCATCATACTTTGTAGACACCAGTTTCATGATCAGGGTGCTAGCATGCACCTTGGAGGTTCCTTTGAATTGCTCCTCCACAGTAGTAAGGTAAGATTTAGCGTTAGCCAAATCAGGAATGACTCCTCTGATGATTGGGCTGATAGAGTTCTTGATAAACATTAGCGCCATCCTATTAGTCTTCTCCCATTTCTCATAGAGCAGCTTAGCTTCAGCAGTGCTCTTGTCAGTAAGGGCAGGAGGTGCATGCTCTCTCAGTGCGTAGTCGAACTAAGTAATCCCAAGAGTCAGCATCAGGGAATCATTCCAAGCAGAGAAGTTGGCACCGGTAAGGGTCTCAATTCCCATATTGGGAGCTGTGAATCATAATTAGTTGAGAAAGAGTAATATACTAAGGCTATAGAAGAACTTAGAGTGATCTTATGGGGTAACTTAGATCTAAGGCAGGCATATATAAGGACCATTATAGTAATGAAGCTGTGATAAAGAGTCCACTATTACATCAAATTAATAGACTGAATTAGGTTTTACTTAAACAAATGGGTTTCACTTTGGTTAATAACCATTCATCTAAGTATTAGGAACAATTTAGTTAGAAAATAAAATGTGCATTAGGAATGTAACACATCACCTTTGGACAGAAGTGAGACATTTATAAGCATTATGCACATGTTACGTTTGCAAACATATATGTAACACATCACCTTTGGGCATAAATGAGACATACATGCTTTTAGGCAAATGATGTCATGTGAATATCTAATGTTTAAGGATATACACAAGTAATTGATGATGCTTAATAAGACTCAAATAATAAGATGTAACACATCACCTTTGGGCATAAGTGAAACACTTGTTACTGAGTTTAAGCAGATTTTGTATTTTAAGGTTTTGTAAAACATGATAGTTTAAGGTTTTAACAAAACAAGTTAATTTATCTCTTAGCCCCGAAAAATTTTTTTGGTTAAGTGTTCGTACACGAAATTTGTAAAGTGTCCGAAGTTAGTAATGTTCTCAAAAATAGTTATGTATTCGAAAATAGTTATATACTCGAAAATAGTTATGTATTCGAAAATAGTTATGTATTCGAGTACTCATAGATTTTCGAATACAGTTGTTCGAGTACCTTATTTCGTAAACTTTAAAATTTCGAGTACACTAAGATTTTGTGAACTTCAAAATTTCGAGTACACTAAGATTTCGTGAACTTCAAAATTTCGAGTACTTTAAATTTCGAGTACTTAGAATTTCGAGTACACCAAAATTCGTGTACTCTTAAAATCGTGTACATTAATTTTGAATACGTTTAAGATTCACGTTTTTACGAAAAATGAACCAGTTTTAAGGTTTTCTGGAAAAAACGATCAGTTTTCGTACTCGTTTTTTGAAACGTTTTTGGATTTTGAATCAATTTCATGATTAGGAATTGATTAAACAACATATCGCTCTGATACCACATGTTGGATCGATTCCTTTGTTTCAGATTTGAATAAGAACACGAAAACATGTGTGAAATAGAGATTAGATGAAACATGTGAATCCAGTGAATGCGTTGTTGATTCCAGACATGATGCTTGAGATGATAATCTTGATCAGGTTCCCGTTTAGGGTGTATGGTGAGGATGGAGATGAGATGAGAGGGCTCGGTTATGGAGGCTCACGAATTCTCTTAGGATGAGGAGATTCATGATTAGGGATGTTTAGAGTGAGTAACCTTGATTATGAGCCAGTTAGTCTCTATTTATATACACCCAAGGGGGAACCCTAATTAGGATAAATAAGGATAATTACGTCCATCAAATAATTATATATCTACTATGGGTAATTAATTAATTGATCTATTTAGTTAAATAATCATGAGGACCATATTGTAAATATTTAATCTTACAGATGATAATAATAAATACGAAAGCTATAATAATAATAGTAATGATAATAATAAATGCGAAAGCTATAATAATAATAGTAATACTAATAATAATAAATGCGAAAGATATGTTTATAAAAACTATGTCTACAATATATGAATGATGTATACGTGTGTCGGTGTGAACAACAAGCATCTTTGATGATATCTAAAGAAAATGTCAACTACATTCTTATTTATTGATTTTGAATTGTAGGTCTTATTTGTGGTGCACAAATGACACATATGATTTATAAATGTGTAGGTACGTAATCAAGGAACAAAGTTAAAATCGTAATAATTTTAACATTATTTTACTTATTTTGCGAAAATAACGTTAAAACTGTTAGGATGATTAATTTAAAATGTTAACTTTGAACTGAAAACTTATTCGGAGCAGCTCATCTATCCTAACAATAATAGGGGTAATGTTTGTCTTTATTCTTTCCTATCGATCAGACCTACTGAAGAGTGAGAATATATATACTAGCTAAATTTGTTTGTTTTAATTGTGATAAAAATTGAAATATAGATTCTTAACCACAAATAACGTTTTGTGAAAAAAACCTATGAACATTTAAATAAAAGTGTAACTATGTTTTAAAATTGTTTTATGTAAATAATTTAAATTTTTTTAGTCATTTAATTAATTTTCAAAAAAAAAAGCGTTATTTTTATATAATTTGCTTGTTTAGCAAGTTAAAGTTTTGATAATGACATGACTATTCTTTTAAATCTGATTACATAAAATAAAGCATTATTAAATTAAATTAATATTAAAATTCGAAATTAATGTATCGAACTATCGATAGTGGAACCAAAAGACGCAAGGCTAAAACATGTCATGATTTCTTCAATAAACTAATAAAGTAGTTAAAACATGTAAGATAATTAATTTGATTTCACGGAACTGACAATTATTAATTAAGGCCAAAACTATTTATTATTTAAATCATAATAGTTTTGTTGTTAGAAGACTATATTAGTTAAACTAGGTTAATATCCCGTGTATTAGACGGATTATTGTATAAAAAATATTATATAGTAATAAATAAAAATTTAGTATATAAAAAACGATTTTTGAATATGATTGAATTTAAGTTATTTTTTAACATTTCATTTTTAAAATTGTATTAAAACCATTTTTTATATACTAAACTTGTTGTATAAACTTGTGGGTTTTTTTCAGAAAAAAATATTTTTAATATAAAGATTTGATTTAAAACTTATTAAAAAAATATTATTAATATAAAAATGTATAACTAAAATATTAGTTATTGTATTTAATTTAATTATTTAATATAAAAGATAATATATAAGCATTTAATATGAGAGAAATTGGATAGTATTGTTAGAATGTGACACATGTAAAAAGTGGTTTAAGAATTTGACAAGTGTCATTGTAGTTACTTATTTATTATAGGTAGAAGAAAGATATATTAAAAGACTTAAACCACACGACCAAAATCATAATTCATTCTTAATTAATAATTGTCAGTTCCGTGTAATCAAATTAAAAAAATCATGTATAAAAGGGTTTGAGTAGTTTAATTTGATTAATTTGGTATTGGTTGCTAATCTAAAAGTTGTATAATTAAATATAAATAATAAATGACACGTATTCACTCTATTACAAACCGAATATTAAGGGATGATCGATATAGCAGCATAATGTATCGTAAACAATATTTAACTAGCGGTATACTCATCCGGTGGTCAGGTATGCTAATGTTATAATGTCATCACTTATTAATTGTATTTTTAAAAAAAAATAATTTGTTGAGTGGAATGCTTTTCCTCTCTTAACAAAGTATACTTCTTGTCTTCAATCTTTGGGGTTAACACCCTCCATAATACTACATCTTAGTGAGCTTTAATCAATCTATATCTAATATCACAATGAATTATTAATATGAGTAGTCTATCTTAGAGTGCATATAAAACTTTTTAACAAAAGATAACTGAAGAATACAAGTAAAGAAAACACTAAAGTTATTTATAAATACAATCTAACATCTCATTTACAAACTACGAGATTACTTTGTTGGATTTGATGAAATGGCAAGCCACAATTTCTATTTGTAGTCAAAACTCAAGCCTGCTTAATACCTTTACTCTCATTCCAAGCAACTTCATTGCAAAGTTGCCATTTAATCTAGTGTTTCTCTGCAAAAATTATTATGCAAGGGTCTACATTAGAAAAAATTTGCATTTGTGTAACATTATAACAATATAAAATTTTAGTTCATGCAGCTGATTTTGGTATGCTTTTAGTACAATTTTTTTCCCACTTCCAAAATGGTAAAATTTATAAATTAATTTTATATATATATATATAGATTATTTATTTATTGCCATAAAAAATTTAAATCTATAAACTTGTAAAAACTAAAATAGCCAATTTCATCTAATTACCTCAATTTCATAGTCAATTGATCTCAGAATCACTGCAACAACAACCATTAATATTTGCTAAGGATCAAACAAAATATCCGCAAAAACCAAGCTAACAAAAACTAAATCTTTAATGAACCCAAATCAAAGTACCATTATGCATTTGATTGTTACTTAAAATGAATAATAATTATTAAAATTACTAAAAAAATACTCACGAAAGCAAGCTAAGACTTTCTACTGCCTGCCCTATTAGCCAATCATACCTTTGAAAAGTGGAGTCATCTATGTGGAAACCTATAGTTGAGTTCTTAGAATAAATAGTTGTTCGCAAAATTAGGATTCCGGATAACAAATTCATGATCCATCATAAAAAATAAATAATGCCTAATTCCAAAAAACAAATAATCAATCAAACATTAAGACAAAAGGTATGTATTGTGTAGTATACACCTAAAGAACTAAAATTGCAAGCTTCTAGAATCTATAAACAATGAAGTTCATGGATGAAAACCTTAACCAAAATAAGAGATGAGAGCATCCAAAAAGTCATTCATGATTTAAAGGTAGAGCCACTCATTATTCCACAATTTCCTTAGCTGTATAGAATCAGATTAGAGTTTAAAAAGGTAATTATCTCGTAATTTAATAGGTAAAAAAATTTACAGTTACAGGTTTTATTATAGAATGTACATAATGACACCATGACATAGATGTATTTTTTTTTTAATTCTAACCAACAAAAATAATAATAATAAGTAAAGATAAACAATTAAAGATAGTATTCAAGAACTTCAAACAACATAAAGAATTAAAGATAGTATTCAAGAACTTCAAACAAGATAAACAATTAAAGATAGTAAAGATACCTTCTATCATATTCAATAATTTAATTATTTGGGTTTTTGAATATAAGTTCTCGTCCTCAATTGGTAAGTTAATCTATTTTATTCAAGTTTGGTCTTGCCCAATAGATAATGAAGAAGTTGTTGTCATGTCAGAATTGCTATGTTATAACTTGAGACGGCTGTCAAAAGATTACAAAATCATTAATAGTAACATCAATACATCATACCCTACTAAATTGACATACAACATATACTTATTGCATAAATACTACACTACATGTGTAGGAAAATCATGTTTGTAGAAACCGAGTATAAATACATCCTCAAAGAGAAAACAACGAAGCTAGCGATGAATGATGTTTTTTTTTCCAGAAGATGTAAATATATGATAGTTTACATGCATGCTTTTCTTCTAAAGTCATTATCTATCCATCCTGAAATTCCTTAGGAATAATAAAATACAACATAATATAAAATCTCAATAGCATGTGTTAAAAACCAATAAAAGCTCATCATGTTAGCATCCATCTCTGTCACTGAATCCAAGTAATAGCCAAGTACAAAAGGAATATTATCAACACCAGCTAAATCAAAACTAAATCCAAATTAAACCAGTTAACATTATATGTATCTAAAAACTACAAAGTAAAACTAAATCCAAAGTAAAATTTCTTATTATAATTCTAACTAAAATTTAAACCAGTTAACATTATATGTATCCAAAAACTACAACTAATCCAAATCTTATTTCATTAAAATCCTCTGAAGTTTAAAAAAAATCAAAGGAGGTAGGGGATAGCAGATAGTATATTGTACGTTGAGTTTGCCTAACAACTCAGAGAGCTTAGCATTGTTGAGAAGCAATGTAGAAGTGTACCCTGCAAACAAACATACATATTTGCATCACAAACTAATGATCGTAGATATTTTATTAGCATAATTGGATAAAAATACAATTGTATATGGTATTTTTATCCGGGCATGAAATGTACAAATTATAATAAAATTGTTAAGCATATATATAAATCAAAATCCTGTTTAGGTGTAAATTAAGGAGAATATACATGTAAGATGAGAAGAAACCTATGCAAGGGATTACTTTAATATGTTTTCCCCTAATTAACAGGCAAGGTTTATACTTTTTAATATGTTTTATCCCAAGATTTGTTCGACATGTAGAATCACAAATATGTAACAGAACGAAAGCTAACCCTTATTTGCCACCGATGATTGCTGATTCTGGTGAACATCCTCTTTCGATTCTACCCTACCCTACATCGCATTGACTCTTATTAAATAGCATGGTGGCGATTGATTGTTTGGATCAATAAGTGAGGAAGATGTAATGATAAGGTTTTTAACGGAGGCCGGAGAGAGTGGGAGTGGAATAACGAATTGATGTGAAAGAAGTGTTAGCAAAAGAAAGCCAAAACCTAGAAAACATGAATGGAGAAGAAGTCAAGAAGATGCCATAAGTGAACCCCTGTTATGAATTCCAGATTTATTTAAGGCTGGTAAGGAATTAGCGGGAGTGGGGAAGGGAGGTTACCGACGACGTGCAGAGGAAAAAAGGGCAAGAAACTGCTTGGAGCGTAGGGAGGGAGGTTACCGACGAAGAAACTGCTGTGAACCGTTTTGAGCGTATGAGAGAGAGGGTGTAACTTTAACCGCTGGTTTTTGAAGATTTTTAGACACTTTATTTAAAGGGTCAAGATTTAACTAAAAGTTAGTTATTTTAATGGTGTCATATTAATATATAATTACCGGTTAAATAGTAAATTGTAAAAGTAGAGCAAGTCAACCATATTATGAACCTAAAGCAAAACGAAAATACTAGAATTTTTTTAATAATTAAATTTATGGTTATAAATTATAGTTCATCTGAATTCAATATGAGGAATTATTGCCAGGATATTATCATGTGATGATACAATAAGATAACTTTTAAACCATTTTATAACAACTTATTTTTAATCATGACAAAAAAAATATATGTATTTCACATTAAACTATATTAAAAATTGGGTGCAGAGTAAAAATTATAAATTTGATTTAACAAGGACTATAATTTTTTTGTCATGATTAAAAAAATCTTCTAAGTTCATCTTAACTTTAATTGATTTTGTTTATCAAATAAAAAAAGTCATGATGCACGACGACCTTACTTAGTAATTTCTAAGTCCTAAATATTGATGATTCGGCGATAATCTAGATTTCTTCTACTTTAAAAAAATTGATTTTATTTGGTGGTTTTGATTAAGTATCTCAAGGCAATTGCTAAGTTGCGTTCTCATGCACCAGTGGTTAGGGGTGTGCGTGGTTCGGTTCGGTGCGGTTATGACTATTTTCATAACCAAAACCGCAACTTCGATTAATTCTAAACCCTTAACCATAACCATAACCAATTGATCGGTTAACCACTAATCGGTTAACCACCGGTTACGGATCGGTTTCGGTTAATAATAGAATTGTTGAAAAACTAAGAAAAACTTGTAAATATACGTGTGAATTGTAGATATATTAATGATGAAAATCTTAGTAAAGCTTGTAAAACTTTCTAGTGACTAAAAATGTGTGAAAAAAGTAAAACCATATAAACCTTAATTCATTTTCTATTATATTTATTCTCACATATAATTCATAATATTTTCATATAGTAAAAAGTGAAGACTCATATTCTATACTTGACTTACACAATAACTTATTAAAAAACATACAAACATATAAATATTAAAAAAACAAATATACTTTGTTCGGTTCGGTTCGGTTAAAGTCGGTTAATAACTAGCTTTAACCATAACCATAACCGAATGGTTCGGTTAATGGCTTCGTTTAACCATAACCGTCGGTTTCGGTTAAATCGGTTATGGTTCGGTGCGGTTATCAGTCATTTTTCGGTTATGGTTATATGATGCTCACCCCTACCAATGGTTAATCATGTTTATTATATCATACAAATTTCAGAGAGAGAAACCTTATCAGATCTTTTACTAATTTAGTTTCTTCTAATGTTATATCGTTTATAGTCTATTTACATGTATATTTATTAAATTAGTATCATATGTATTACACGTGTTAATAAAAAAATATAATAAGTAATCAAAAATGAAAATTTAGATAACATCAGACAATTTTTTAATTTAAAATATGATTAAAACTAGTAGATGTTACCCGCGCGTTGCGGCGGACATTTCGTCACGATTCCGCAAATCAAAACGCATATATGTGTTTCTGTCGTAAACGTGTCTGCTATGCCGATATAAGTATTTGATCATGACATCGATAACAACATCATGAATATTAAAATGCATACAAAAAAAAAGGTTGCAACAATAAATCAAGTATTAATTTTAATGAATACGAACCCAACATAAACGCGTGTTGTTTTATCGTATAACTAAATAAAAAAAACTTTATATTTCTAATTATTAATATTATTTAGTTATTATTAAATATATAGTTTGTGAAGTAAAAAAACACAATATGATATAAACGATACAAATATTTGATAATGTAGGAAATGTCGTAAGTTTGTGAATAACACAAAATTTCTGTAACTGTTTGGGTCCAAAATTTGCATAAATTGTCGTAATGTAATTGTAATCAAATTAATATAACTATGACTATTATTTAATAATGTAAGAACACGTTTATGTGAATAAGTGAGAGCAAGATTAACACTTTTTATGGTTTTTTTTCTTCTTCATAGAGGGGGCTTTTTCGGGTGCCTCTTAATTTTCAACTATTATTTAATAATGTAAAATTAGGGCTCAAGTTAGAGGAATCGAAGTCAAGATTAGGATTTTAGCATAACGATTATGAACCAATCCTTTCTTGTTGCAAGAGGAATCCTCAACAAAGATGGTTTCAATCAGAATGAGAAGATAAACAGATTAAGTATGAGAAGATATACATAAAGATTTAATCAACAAAAGTTACAAAACTACATAAAGAATAATGAAATCAAACCAGAATCACATTTGTTGGGATGATTCGATGCAAAAGAAATCTAGGGTTTCAAATAGAAACCGCGTTGATAGAGAGGACGGTGAAGCATGCATTGATTGAGTTGTACGACACGCATAAAAAGTTATATCAAAATGAATAGTGATATATACTCACAAACCAAACTTCCTTTTTAATCTATATATTAATTTCATATAATTTATTACTTTACGTAATAAGATAATAATGTTATTTCTTTACACACAATTTATTTCAAAGTTTGTTTTTTAAACATTTCACTTTAAAAAAAGCATGTTTTTCCAAATTTTATATTTTATAATAGTTTGGTTTTTAAAAAAGTAAGTTTTCTTATATTTATTTGTTTTTAATTTATTAAAAATATTTTTCTACACACAAAAAAAAAGAACTATAAAAATTATCCTACACAGAAAGAAAAAATTGTTTTTTTATTACATTTTGGTGCAATAAATATTTGAAATTAACAATGACATACAAAAACAAACATGATCAACATGAAAAAATAAAAGATATACAATAACACTATATCTCGTACGTAACAAAGTAAATAATTACAATAATTAATCACGTACTAAATCTCTTACACATTTGAACGTCGATGCAGTCACTTGATAGATTTTTTTTAACATCAATAGTATCATTACTCATATTCTTAAATTACACCCAAACATCCCTTGTTTGGCTTTAAACCAAAGACATTTTTACGAAGCAATGTCTCTATCAAGTAGGTTAGTTTTACATTGGCTCAATCAAGATACGCATGCATGTGCGCACCTCGGTTGAGTTATTGACGCAGCGCAATTTTAATGTTGATCAGATTTTGACAAATTGGGCACAATAATAAACCAACTCCACACTCGCAACATGCCTGTCATTCCAAGGACGATATTCATTATAACAATAATAGTAACTAAGCATTACTAATTAAAAACTTAATTTTGCTTAAAATTATTGAAGTAAGGATCATGTAAAAAACAAAATTTAGTATAAAAAACAAAAATACCATACAAAAAAATCTAATACAAAAAAGGAATTCAGTGTAATATATAAAAATTTAGCACAAAAATATGTTTTTAGACAAAGTTTTCGTGTTATATCTAACCTAAATAATAATCATAAGGTCCATATATAAAATACATATATGCGAAATATATGTTAAAACATAAAAACAAAAATCTAATAATAAAAACAAAACTGAATTATAGAAAACAAAAATAAAGTACAAAAAAATACGACAATATTTTTATAGTTTAAGGGAAATCATGTTCTTATTTGATTTACTCTCTCTCTCACACACACATGTGTGTATGATTGAGATCAAATAATAAATCACTTTAATTGTATTAACGCAACTAACTCCGTCAATATCAACTCACATCTTTAGTTTTTCTGTCACTATCTATATTATACATGTACAAGACTATCTTTCTTTATGTGTTTGTGCAAATATATTTTCGTGTAAGATCTTACATCAATATAAATTGTCATAATATTAAATAAACATTTACAGTGTAACACAAACTTACATTTATTTTAAATCATAAACCTTTTGAATTAGCACATATATAAAAACAAGATAATTATGTACATGCATAATATATATTATGAAAAAAAAACCCAAAGATTTAGGTTAATTTTGTCTGAGCTAGTTGAGTCATCACAATTAAATTGAGTTAACAACGAATTGATGCCCTATAATATATATATATATATATATATATATATATATAGGGAGATGATAAAAAATTAACCCTTTTTTATTGCGTTAACCGAATAACGACATCTTATTACTTTGAGGCCCACATTAAAGTAGATATAAATGCGTAGGTTTTTTCTTCTTTTTTAATTAATGTAATTAATGTAGGCCCACTTACATTAATAAAATAAATAAGAAAAAACATACATCTTTATATTTACTTTAATGTGGGCCCCAAAATAATAAGATGTAGTTATTCGATTAACGCAATATACATGAGCTAACAAATGAACCGCAATGTGTGTGTATATATATATATATATATAGAGAGAGAGAGAGAGAGGGGGATGTGTGTGTGTGTGTGTTTTGATCGTAGAATACTATTTGGGTGTTGTAACTTACCTGATGGCCGCAACCAAAAGCCATATCCATTGGTTGATCAAGGCACACAGGGCACACCTATAATTAATAGCACCAATTGTTGTATCATCAGCTACGTGATCATATCATATGAAGTGTTGTTTGTTAATTAGTTTCAATCTAATTCTTTTGTTTGATATAGTAGTAATAAGATGTTATGAGGGTGACAATATACAACCTATAAAAATTATATGTAAGAGAAAAATAAGAAAAAAAATTGTGTACATTCATAAAAATTGATTTTAATTTGCGAAGCATGTTATAAGAGGTTGGATTTAATCAATGCAGGGAAAAAAGTACATGTGGTCCAAAAATACCAATAAATCTGGTTGATCATCACTTTTTTTTCTTTTTGTTTGTTTTTGAATGGCGATAATCTTATGTATCACGTATGTTGTTTTAACCGGACTCATTATGCAGATGTAAGACATACACCCCAAGATATGCGGGAGTCCCATGAGATAGGTAAAACCTCGTCCCCCGTTGGGATCGAACCCCTAATTAAAGCCTAGAATATTTAACCCATCACCTAGATATCCAAGAAAATGACCCAAGTGGGGTTCAAACCCTCGTCTCTTACAAAACTTGGGCTCTCTCTTACCACTGAGACAAGATATATTCTTAAGGTTTACTTAACCCGGTAAATCTAGTTATCACAACCTAACTAAAGATCTAGTTATCTAGCTTATTCCCAAGCTAATTGAATTATAATCGGGTTGTAATACTAGCTAGATTTTAGCCGAGTTGAATGACAGTTGCGCGTCTATATTTTAGTCAGGTTAGGATATGTTTTTTTAACGACAATTTAGATCACTGACGGGTCGTAAAACCATCCGATCTTATCCACACCCAATAGGAGAAAACCTTCTAGCATAGCATGAAACCCCTATTTTGTTCATGTCAGGACTTGGACCCGTGACATTTCCAATATTAAAGTCACATGACACATCTTCTCAACCAGTTAAGCTAATGATCATTGGTGTCATGTTAGGATATGTAATTTGTTTTTATTGGCTTTTTCTTCATGGACCCAGTTTCATTGTTTTTGGTGCCAATTATTCAATTGCTATTCAATCCGTTTCACTTTGAAAATGATTAAAATCAATGTTTATTTCTCCAACAATAAAAAATAAAAAAAACTTAATCAATATTTAGAGTTAGAGGTGGGCAAAAAACATGGAACCGACAACCGAACCGGTCATACCCGAATCAGATGACGTTTTCAGAATTGGAACCGAACCCCGATTTGCCCACCTCTAGTGGTAGCCCTTGACTTCTTTTATGAAAGGTCTTGGGTTGGAATCTCACCTGGAGCAAAATATTGCTCTGGGTTGAGCCGGGGGTTTTCCTAGTTGTATGTTTTCTCCTAGGCATGTGAATCAGGTCACCACGCTCTGTTATTCGGATGAAAGGGTGATATATTTGTCAGGGTGATCCCGGGTGACCGGATGTTTGCTGTTAAAAAAAAAATAATTCTAATCACCTTATTGTCACGCATAGAATTTGAAGATGTAGACGGCATCTCATATTGATGAACACTTGGAATTCTTAAATTGCCACCGGAAGGTGGAGGAAGCGGAACAGTTGATGGACGTTTTCGGGAACTAATAATCGACAACATAAAGATAAGAGAAACTAGAAAACTCGATCTTAAATAATAAATAAATAAATAAATAATTGAGTTTACCCGAGTAACCCGAGTTGAACGGTTGCTTGGTATTGTGAAGGTATCTCCATCAAAGCATTTAACGCAAACTCAGTTTCTTTCTTCGATAGGGTGATGTCTTTTGACATAGTGTTCGTAAAATTCACAAACTATGGGAAATAAAAGCAGATCGATTACATAAATATTACACATATTTATTTGCAGATTAATCTTGTTTTGTCCCTTTGACTTTTAAATACCAAAAAATGTCCATATATGCATAGAAGTTGGCGCTTATAAGTATATGAGCGCCCGCCTATAAAGCCCACGTATCAGAAACACCACTTGTCTTTTACAGGCACCGGCGCCCATACACTCTGACAGGCGCCCATATAATTTAAAATTCAACTTAATAATCTTAGTAGGAAAAACGTATGTTTTGTAAGCGAACGCTTATACACGCATATGTTTTTGGGCGGCGTCTCTCAAGAAATAGACGAACACCTATACATTTAGAGTACGGGCATACGTCTTTCAAAACAAGCGTATGCCTATACACACGTACATTTACGGGTTGATGCCTATTAAATATGAGATTTTTGGAAATTTAAAGGTCAAAAAGACAAAATAAGAAAGAAAAAAAGTTAAATGTGAACACTTTTAGAATTTATCGTATTTCAAACCTGTATATTGTCAAAGATACGAGAAGGAATATTATCATCAAATTCCCTCATCATGTCCCATGGACCATCACCAACCCCAACTAGGATTATTGATAACGGGTAATTACTGCAATGACAAAATAGAAAATGTAATGAACATATCATGATGGTAAAACGGTAAATTTTATGATGTCATATGTTACCTTGCTTTAACAATGGCATCGATTGTGTTACGTTCTTGTAAACTGAATTGACCATCTTTAATATCAACACTTCTTGTTACCTAAATAAAATTAAATATATACATCATTTTTCAATCAATTACTACTGTTTTAATTATTTAACATTTTGTGAAAATTAATAAGCATGTTTTATTTAAGATGTCACCTGACCGTCCGCTATGATTAACAAGACATGATATTGGCCACCACTTTCTTCAACAATCGTTATCGCCGTTTCTATTATAGGCGCAAAAGATGTCGGACCTGTAAAAAATTTATTTACTACATTATAAGTAATAAGCCATTTAATCCAAAATCTAGCTAGCAATCTAAACTCTTGGATATACCCGTAAAGGCCGGTTCTTAAAGGAAATTGATGAAGGGATTCATTCCGGGTCATCAAACCTAGACCCGGATCCAAACGGTGAAAGCGTAAAAAAACAAGTCTTAACAAAGTCAACGGGTTTGTTACATCAAATGACTATCAAAACCCTCATCAATCTCAACCCTCAATCAACTATAATTGCATAAGAATGACTAGAGTTGTCTTTCATGCAAACAAACAAAAATTAATAATTAATAATTACTTATTAAAGTCAGTCATAATTTAATAAAAAATTATTAACTCAAACTTATATCAACATGTATTACCTACTATTCAGCTTAACAACATAGGGTTAGAACATAAAAATAACTTGAATGGCTTAATTAGGACAAAAAAAGGTTTGAGTGCCTTGATTGTAACAAAATGAAAAGTTGGTTACATTTCTACGAAGTTATCCCTTCATGCAAAACATACGAAAATCATCAGGGTGAGGCATGAGTTTGAGTTTGATCAATGATGCAAATCTACTTTGTACTATCTTTTAATTAGCATTTTATATAATCCGGTCTATACGTGTGAAATCATGTCAACCTTTGACTATTTGGGTTGGGTTTAAGTTCATATGCATGACGCAGTTTCCGGGTTTGGGTTGTGTTCGAGTTCAAGTAGGGTTGACCCGTCAACCGGAAACTGACCCATTTAACACCCTTTGCTATGTAACAGTTTAGGTATGGCATAGCTACCTGCAAGTCTAAGCTGAGGAACTATTTCTCTATAACGTCTCAAAACTTCTCCAAATCCTTGACAGCTACGGGAATCAGGATAAAAACTAAATACACTTTCATCATGTGTTGAAGCTACAAAAAAATTAAAAAAATAAATATATAATGTGTGTACGTATTAGGGGTGTTCATGGCCGGTTTCTAGGTGGAACATTAAACCAAACATTTCACGATTTTTGAATAACCAAAACCTAATCATTAAAAATAAAAACTGAACTGAACCAAACCAAACCGTTATCGACTATTTGGTTTTACGATTTGGGATTTTTAGGTTTGGGCTTTTGAGCCCGTTAAATAAAAACCGAATCAAGCCCAAACTTTACGGTTTGAGACGAACTAATTACACCCAACCCATATACACACACAGATACAGTCCGATCCAATTTTTTGATGAAAACCATAAATCAAACCGTTTATTACGGATTCAAACTTTTGAAGCCGACCGACCAAATGTTTGAGAAAAACCAACCGTAAAACCAAACCGATGATCGGTTTAAGTGGTTTTGAACCTGACTGTGAACACCCCTAACCTAGTTCGTTATAAAATAATTTTCTTACAAATAAATCGAATTATATATAAATGTATACCATCTCCAAATCCGAAGCAGGGAATCAAATTATCGTCATCAAAAGGCGCCAATGTCTTCCCGATGATGGATATTGCTTGTTCATAAGGATTCTGTAGTCCCTCAAGGCTATGTAAACTTCTCCCCATAAATGATCTCTTCCCTTTAATTTTAATTTGTTTGTAACAAATTCATGACCAAATTAGCGACAAAATAACGCACAAACTTAGCGACAATGCCTAGCTAGAATAAATAAAAAATAAAAATAAAAACAAATAAAAAATAAATAAATGATAAATAAAAATTAACCAACCAACCAACCTGTCCATTCATTGCTTTTCGTGAAATCGATACCAATAATGAGATTTGATGATTCAAGCCCAGCTTCAGCAAGAGCCAACGTAACCTAAACATCGGTCCAGTAAGTGTTTTTGTAAATTTCATTTACATAGGCCTAGCTAAACTCGAATTATGTTCTGAAAACTTAACCCGATGATTATGGTCCTCACGTTCCATAGTGGAGGTCATGGGTTCGAATTTGTCTAGAGATAGGTTTGAAGGACACCAGGTGAAGGTCAACTTCGGGTTTATCCTGGGTTCAATCTCAGTAGAGGGCATATGTCTTACCTCTGCCCAATAGACCCGGTTAAGATAACATACGTGGTATGTAACTTGATTTGGAAGTTACCTGTTCAAGCGTCTCGTAGTTGTCAGCTATCCTTGTATACCTTGGATCCAACCTTTGTGGTATCGGTTCATGAAGATGACTTGGGTTGGAAGGAACGCTAGGTGGTTGTGTAACACCGCTTGTGTTTGGCTTTTTCTCACTTGAAGCCTTGCCGCCCATTATCACCAAAATTTTTATTTTATCAAAGATATTCGATTCGAGTGATATATATGCACACACGTATGTATGTATGTATGTATGTATGTATGTATGTAACAACATAAGATCAAATAGAAGTGGTTATAAAACTTATGATATGATGTCACATCGTTGACAATTGATCACTTGTCGATCAATATAATCTAGAATTTCTTAAATGAAATTTCGACGAAATTGAAAATTGATGGGATTTAAGTCTTCATAACGATATTTTCTTTGTATATTAGAGTTGTATTAATTGTTTGAAAAATCAAAATAATATTAAGAAAAATCCAGATCTCATATTTGGGAATTGTCAAGCGTGTGGTATTATTGTGTATTGGTTATGATGACAAAATTTCATCTCCATAAAAAGTTCTTTATATGGTTATTATTGTTACACAGTTTAAGGATTTCTAGCTTAATGGTGTTAGCATTTTTGTTTTAAATTATTATATATATTAATTATCAAAGATATTTTACCTCACTAAAACATTATTCACTTTTTTTGTCTTAATGATGCATCATGTACAAACTGATAAAGCAGAGAACATACATACATTATACATATACACTACATCACATACTACGGTAGACTTTTTCACACACACACACACCCAACATCACACACACGCACACACATCACACACACAGTGGGCCACACATCACACACTGTGGGCCACAACATCTCACACACACACATACTGACATACATATATATACATATATATATATATAAATATGCATATATATATACTAGATTATATCCCGTGTATTACACGGATTTAATATAAAATAGTAAATAGTTAATAATAGATTTATAAAATTATTAATAAGTACTTTAACTAATAAAATAATAATTAAAAAACTTA
Organism: Mikania micrantha; assembly: GCA_009363875.1. Classification (NCBI taxonomy): domain Eukaryota; kingdom Viridiplantae; phylum Streptophyta; class Magnoliopsida; order Asterales; family Asteraceae; genus Mikania; species Mikania micrantha. The sequence goes on from CM018681.1 coordinate 1,066,868, forward strand.
AATAACTAAAAAAATAATTGATGATCTTCTTGATTTGTAAGATTGATATTATTGAACTAATTAACATGAAACTTTAGTTCATATTATGTCAAAATCTAATTTTTGTGAATGAAGAATATAAGTTATAATTTATGTAATTATTAAGGTTAAATGAGCTAATTTGTTAAATATTATAACATAAAGGACAAAAAAATGTAACTTTTCTAACAATTTTATTACTTTGGTTTTTAGAAAATTAATAAACATCATTTGTATAAATATCACATTTTTTAAAACTCTAATTTAATGATTATTTTATTTTTCAAAAAAAAATCATTTATTAAGAAAATGAATTATTTTTTCAAAAAAATTTGCTTTCTAAATATCACATAACATATTTCTTATTCTTTAATTTTTTTTATATTTTATAAATTTATTTAATGGAGCTTTCTAATAAAAAAAATTTAATTTGATTTTTTTAAAACTATTTTGCATATAAAAAGGTAAATAATATTATTTTTTCATATTACTATTATTATTATTATTTAATATGAGAGAGTATAATTATTTAATATGAGAGATAATTGAGTATATTGATCAAAAAGTGACATGTGGCAATGCTTGTTTAAAATTATTTAATATGAGAGAGTATAATTATTTAATATGAGAGATAATTGAGTATATTGATCAAAAAGTGACATGTGGCAATGCTTGTTTAAAAATTTGACAAGTGGCAAACAAATATGTTTGTTTATTATGATAGTAAGATATATATATTTTGTATCATATGAAAACCCGATTTTAGAGAGAAAATTCTTAAACTCTATCTGGGTCGTTGATTTGGAATCTTTAAAATAAACATGTGGTCTACGTTAACCCACATTAAAATTGATTTGTTTATCCAAAACCTAATTTTTTATTCAAGTTTAATGTGTGCCACATATTTTATTTTCAAAAGTCCAAATCAATGGTCCAGATAGGGTTTAAGGGTTTTCTTTCTTATACCGGATTTTCACAGGATACAGACTCTCACATAATCACTATTCACTACCGCGTCTAAAGATCAAAAGATAGATTTCAATACTTTTCAATTAATTTGAAATTTTCGTTTGTAACCCTGAAGTTTGAACTCTTATTTTTAAAGCCCCCTCTCACTTTACTCACATATTTTTAATGTTCACATGATTTTAACGCGTCATTAGGTTATCCGATAAATGTCATAATTATATTAATTTGATCACAATGGCCTCATAAACGTTTATATAAATTTCTAACCCAAACGGTCACAGAAATTTTGCGCGTTGTTTACATGCCTACATATATATACGATTTACATTTAATAATTTTATAATATTTGTATCATTTATAAATTCTACATTTACGCATGCCTTTTTTTTAAGTCTTCTGTAATCACATTCTTTACTATTAAATAAGTTCTTAATCTTCAACCATTAGTTTCAAAGCTTACGTTATAGATATTGTATAGGGTATTTTCGTGCATTTTATTGTACACGATTTTAACCTCATGTTCTGTTGGTTTTTTTTACGTCAGTATATCAGACTCCGCCGCAACGTGCGGGTCCTGTGTACTAGTTGAAATTCAATTGTCTAAAAAACTCTTATCACATAACTAATTTGTATTTTTTTTTACTTTGTTGCAACTTTATACATGATTTCCTTTTGATTTAAACCCAAGTCTCTCTATAAGAAAAATCATACGATCGATTTGTTCAATGGGTACCATGATTAGGAAGAGGTTTTATGTTCTATGATAAGTCGCCGTTTTGTTGTATATAGTTTTGTTCACATTACATTTTAACAACATAATTCATTGACTGCACTACATTTTGACACTATATATTAGTCACATTTTGTTGATTTGGTAACAGTCTCATCTCATTTAGTAACATCCTCATGGTTTGATAAATAAAAAGTTTAACAAATCTACCCCTGAATTCAAACCATTATTGCATTGAAAATATTTCCTTGATTAATACAACCATAGTTAAATAATATTATCAATTTATCATAGTACATTATTACATTTTCACTGCAGCTAGCTAGAAACATAAAAAGCCCAAATTAATTCATTATCAAATAATTCTTCAATTTTCTTACTTATGCTGTTATGCATGTGTTTGTTTTCTATATTTTTTTTAAGTTAATAAACACAGGACTTCACTAAACCAGAGATTACGCCCATTTACTTTTGACACATATGAGGACAACACCATCTAATAAAAACAACATGATCGATAATCAAACTATTTTAAATATGAAGTTGAAGAAGTTGTGATTCAAAAAAATTAGGAAATTAAATTTTAGATGAAGAACATTACCTTCAACAAATGAACCCTATAACTAATTAGGAGAAACTAAGGGTGTTGAATGGGTCAGGTTGTCGGGTTGTAGGTTCAACCCAACCCGAATCTAAAAATTTTTACACCAAGCTGAACCCGACCCAGCCCGACAATCAAGTCAGACCAACCAACCCGAACCCCGCTCAAATTTATATGGGTTAACCCGAACCTGACCTGTTTGACCTGAAATATATATTTATTTTTCATATTTTACTCTAATATTATAAATCATAATCAAAATATATTATATAATCAAAAAACAGTAACCAAAATACATCAGATTACAAAATATATTAGTTTTCAAAATAAAATTAAAGCATTCTTCAATCAAAATATGTTAATTTTCAATCTTGTTATATACTAAAAACAAAAAAAAAAATATTTAGAAAAGAAAATCGGATATACTTATCGGGTAAATTGGTATTTATAATTTACTAGTTTTATAGGCCCGTGTATTACACGGATTTCCGAATAAAAAATAATGTGATTTTATAATTATGTCTTTATAAATTTACATAATTAAAAGAATTTTGTTATATCTTTTTAAATTTACATGATTATATTAATATTAATAATATTAGTTATACCTTTTTTGTATAGAAAAACCTTTTTAAGATAAAAATTTATAAAAAAAATGTTCTTAAAACTATATTAAACATAGATGTATTAAACATTTACACATGTTTAATATTTGAATTTTAAAATTATTTGTTTAAAATAACATAATAAGTATTTTTCAAACACGTTTTATAAAAAAATTAAATAATTAATTCATAATTTAATCATATTATTACTAAGTTAAATAATATCATTAATCTTCTTAGTATACTAATAAACAAAAATATAATTTGCCACTTGTCACATTGGTACACTACTTTTGCCACATGTCAATTTAATATCAATCCATTTAATTCTACCACCTATTAAATACTTATATTATTTCTCATACTAATAATTAATAATATTATTTATCTTTTTATTAAAAAGACAATAAACAAAAATATTATTAGCCACTTGTCACATTGGTACACTACTTTTGCCACATGCCAATTTAATATCAATCCATTTAATTCTACCATCTATTAAATACTTATATTATTTCTCATACTAATAATTAATAATATTATTTATCTTTTTGTTAAAAAGACATTAAATTTTTTTTATAAAATATGAAAATTTTTTAATATTAATTTTTTAAAGTAAGAAATATTTTATTTTCAGAAAATCAAAGCTACAAAATTTATTAAAAATTATAAATATTTCAATTTTTAGAAATATAAGTTTTATATTAAAAATTATTTTTTTATTAAAAAAAATATATAAACCAAAAGTAAAGATGATAATAAAAGTTATATTTTTGGTCTTCTATGCTTAAAGATATTTTCAAATTAGGTTATTAAATTTAATAATTACAAAAATATTACATTATCTTCTTAGCTTGAAATAATTAGTTTTTGATAGAAACTAGCTTAAGTTTTAACATCGGTTCTTAATTATTACAAATCAAGAAGGTTAAATTTTATTTCTATTGTTATTAAAAACTTTAAATATTTTTTCATTACTTAAATTAACTATTAATACATAATTTAATCATTTATATCAAAAAATCGTTTAATAATTATTATATTTTTATTATTAATTATATAATATTTAAATTGAATCCGTGTAACACACGGGGTAATAATCTAGTATTTAATAAGAGAGAAGATAAAAAACCAAAATTTAATAAAAACATGACATAAAAATATTTATGATGAGAGAGAGGCGGGAAAAAAAGCTTTAAGTAGTCTAGAATGATGATATGTGGCCTAATAAAACTTTTATTTATTATATAGTATAGAATAAATATAAATATAGATTAACATATAAATTTATTAGATTAGTATCATGTGTATGTACGTGTTAAATAAAAAATATAATAAATAATCAAAAATAAAAATTTAGATAACATCAAACAATTTTTTAATTCAAAATATGATTAAAATTTCATATATTTATTACTTTACGTAATAAGATAATATGTTATTCTTTACACACGAATTAATTCAAATTTTTAAACATTTCACTTTGTGCAATAAATATTTAAAATTAACAATGACATACAAAAACAAACATGATCTACATGACAAAATAAAGGATAGCCAATTATATAACACTATATCTCGTACGTAACAAAAGTAAATAATTACAATAATTAATCACGTACTAAATCTTCTACACATTTGAGCATCGATGCAGTCACTTGATATATTTTTTTAACATCAATAGTATCATTACTTCTGCTCTTAAATTACATCCAAACATCCCTTGTTTATATTTAAACCAAAGACCTTCTTTTTAAGAGACAATGTATCTATCAAGTAGGCTAGTTTTACATTAGCTTAGTCAAGATACGCATGCATGTGCGCAGCTCGGTTGAGTTATTTACGCAGCGCAATTTTAATCTTGATCACTTTTTGACAAATTGGGCACGATAATAAACCAACCCCACACTTGCAACATGCCTGTCATTCCAAGGACGATATTCATTATAACAATAATAATAACTAAGCATTACAAATTAAAAACACAAATTATAAAAGTAAGAATAATGTAAAAAACAAAATTCAGTATAAAAAGACAAAAATACCGTATAAAAAAATGTCATATAAAAAGTTCTAATGCAAAAAAGAATTCAGTGTAAAAAATAAAATTTAGTACAAAAATATGTTTTATATTTTTAGGCAAAGTTTTACTATTAGATCTTACCCAAATAATAATCATTAGGTCCATATATAACATACATATAGGAGAAATATAATAAAAAGCATAAAAACAAAAACTTAATAATAAAAACAAAGTTGAATTAAAGAAAACAAACATTCAACACAAAAAAATAGAGCGGAGTTTTTATAGGCAAAGGGAACCCGTTCTTATTTGATCTACGCTCTCTTACACACACATATATGTGTGTGTATTTTGAGATCAAATAATAAATCATTTTAATTGCAGTAACGCAACTAACTCCGTCAACATCAAATCACATCTTTTGTTTTTCTGTCATTATTTCTATTATACATGTATAAGACTATTTTCTTTAATGTGTTTGTGCAAATTTATTTTCATTTAATATATCAAATCAATATAATTTGTCATCATATTAAATAAACATTTACAGTGTAACGTAAATTTATATTTATTTTAAATCATAAACCTTTTGACTTAGCACATATATAAAAAATAAAATAATTTTGTACATTTATAATATATATATATCATGAAAAAAACCCAAAGATTTGGGTTAATTTTGTCTGAAATAGTTGAGTCATCACAATTAAAATAAGTTAACATCGGATTGTTGCCATGTGTATGTATGTAGAGAAATAGAGAGAGGTGTGTGTGTTTTGATCATAAAATACTATTTGGGTGTTGTAACTTACCTGATGGCCGCAACCAAAAACCGTATCCATTGGTTGATCAAGGCACAGAGAGCACACCTATAATTAATAGCACCAATTGTTGTATCATCAGCTAAGTGATCATATCATATGTAGTGTTGTTTATAAATTAGTTTCAATCTAATTTTTTTGTTCGATATAGTAATAATAAGATGTTATGAGTGTGACAATATTGATCCAACAACCAATTAAACTTATATGTAAGAGAAAAATAAGAAAAAAAAATTATAAAAAAAACAACTTGTGTACAGACATAAAAATTAATTTTAATTTGTGAAGCATGTTATAAGAGGTTTGGATTTAATCAATGCAGAATAAAAAATACATCAAAAATACGAATAAAAACTTGTGGTAGATGTACCTTTGGCTAAATTAGCCACCCACCTGGAAATTAAAGAAAATGGCACAAGTGGGGTTTGCCCTTTTTATTACGAAACTTGGGTCCTCCCTCACCACCGAGCCAATTAAGATTCTTTAGTTTTACTTAACCCGGTAAATCTTGTAATCAAAACATAACTAAAGATCAAGTTATCTAGCTTATTCCCAAACTAGTTGAATTATAATTGGGTTGTAATATACAAATAAGATTAAGTTATACTAAATAATCTCTTTATTCTAAAAAGTTTAAGAAGGAATATTAACCATTAGATCAAGAGATCAAATTTAAGTGGACAAATTTAAAATTTTACAGTGAAAAGTTGTTAGAGGGTAATTTAGTTATAATCATTTTCCCCACATTTTTTATACATTTATAATTTCAACATACGACATTATTTTTATAAAAAAAATGCATCATAAAAATGAGCATTTTTTATCTTTAAAATGAGTATAATGTTGCTACAAAAAAAATAAAATTTTTTCAGCTCATTAAGTCTAGTTATCTTCATTATGTCTTTTTAAACGTTTGTGTATAATTATTTTTTTTGTGTTTTTCTTACATATGATTGTGTTTTTTTTACGGTCAATTATGTCTTTTTTAAATATCAATGTGTTATTTGTACTTGTCGGCGTGTCATTCATGTTTAATATTATGTATTATGTAACATTATTGTGTCTTAAATTGTTTATGAAAACACAATATTGAACAAAATTACAAAAAACACAATGACATGTACAAAAGACACACTACATATACAAAAGACACAATAATTTGTATAAAAGACACAAAATCTATACAAATGACACATTGACCTATAAAAAATTGTTCATATTTGTCATTGTGTCTATTTTATAAGCAATTGTGTCTTTTTTAAAGATTATTGTGTTATTTATACTCGTCATTGTGTTATTCTGGCTTGACATTATGTATTATGCAACATTATTGTGTCTTAATGTTCACGAAAATACAAAATTGAGCAGAAACACAAAAGACATAATGATCTGCACAAAAACACAATTACTTATACAAAAGACACAATAAACTAAAAAAACAAATTTTTTTCTATAGCAAAACTATACTAGTTTTGAAAATAAAAAAAAGCTCGTTATTAATTTTTATGGTATGTTCTTTTTCAAAAAAATAATTTCATACGTAAAAGTTATGAATTTTAAAGAATATGTGAGAATTTGATAAAAAATCAACAAAAGTAGTAGTCATAACTAAAATAATCTCTAACAACTTGACTTAATCATAACCATTGATTAATGATCTAATGGCTTAAAATCATTTTTAGCCTTTTTAGATTAAAAGGCTTATTTAGTTTAAGTTAACCATATACTAATATTATCTAGATTTTACTTTTTAGCGAAGTTGAATGATAGCTGCGCATCTCTATTTTAGCCAAGTTAGGATATGTAATTTGTTTTTATCGGTTTTTTTTCATGGACCCAGTTTCGTTGCTTTTGGTGCCAATTATTCAAGTACTATTTAATCCGTTTCACTTTTAAAATGATTAAAATCGATGTTTATTTATCCAAAAATAACAAATTTAATCAATATTTAGAGTAAGAGGTGTGCAAAAAAATGGAATCGACAACCCGAAACAGAACCGGTCATATTCGAACCAGAGGACGTTTTCGGAACTGGAATCAGAGCCGTTTGAAACCAGAACCCAATTTGCCCACCTCTATTTAGAGTGGTGGTTTTTTCCTGAAAGATAAACATGTCAGTAGTTTAAATATGTGACACAATTATTATTAACATCTACTCACCTGATTGCCACTCGTAGGATTTGAAGATGTTGACGGCATCTCATATTGATGAACACTTGGAATTCTTAAATTGATACCGGAAGGTGGAGGAAGCGGAATAGTTGAGGGACGTTTTTGGGAATTAGTAATCGACAACATAAAAATAAGAGAAAACTCGATCATATACACACATATTTAGAGGATGGTTCGAATGTTAACTCTTCCTTACTGCGATAACCGAATAACTAAATCTTATTACTTTGGGGTCCACATTAAAGTAAATCAAAAGGTATAGGTTTTTTCTTATTTTTTATTAATTCAAGCAAGCCCTACATTAATTAAAAAAGAAAAAACATACACCTTTAGATTTACTTTAATGTGAGCCATAAAGTAATAAGATGTAGTTATTCAGTTAACGCGATAAACATGAGTTAACATTTGATCATCTCCCTATATAATTGAGCTTACCCGAGTAACTCGAGGTCAACGATTGTGTAGTATTGTGAAGGTAATTTCATCAAAGCATTTGACGCAAACTCCGTTTCTTTCTTCGCTAAGGTGATGTCTTTTGACATAGTGTTCGTAAAATCCACAAACTACTTGGAAATAAAAGCAAATCGATTACATAAATATTACACTTATTTATTTGAAGATTAATCTTGTTTTGTCCCTTTGACTTTCAAATAGACAAATACCAAAAAATGTCCATACATGTATAGGTGTCGACGTCTTCTGTAAAACTCACATATCAAAAAACACCACTTGTCTTTTACGGACACCTGTACACATGCATGCACTCTAACATGCACCCATATAATTTAAAATTCAACTGAATAATCTTAGCAGGAAATCCATATGTATTGTATGCGGATGTCTATACACGCATATGTTTAAGGGCGGGCATCTCTCAAGGAATAGACCAACACCTATACATTTAAAGTGCGGGTAAACGCCTTTCTAAACATGTGTCTATCTATATATGCATATGTTTACGGACAAATGCCTATACAATATCAACATTTCTTGACAATTTAAAAGTCAAAAGGACAAAATAAGAGAAAGAAAAAAAAAAGTCAAATATGAACATTTGGGAATTTTTTCTTATATTAAACCTGTATATTGTCAAACACACGGGAAATAATATTATCATCAAATTCCCTCATCATGTCCCATGGACCATAACCAACCCCAACTAGGATTATTGATAACGGATAATAACTGCAATGACAAAATAGAAAATGTAACGAACATATCATGATGGTAAAATGGTAAATTTTATGATGTCAAATGTTACCTTGCTTTAACAATGGCATTGATTGTGTTGTCTTCTTGCAAACTGAGTTGACCATCTTTAATATCAACACTTTTAGTTACCTAAATAAAATTAAATATATACATGGTGTTTCAACCAATTAATATTGTTTTAATTATTTAAAATTTGGTGACAATTAACAAGTTTATTTTTATTTAAGGTGTCACCTGACCGTTCGCTATGATTAGCAAGACATGATATTGACAACCACTTTCTTCAACAATCGTTATCGCTGTTTCTATTATAGGTGCAAAAGATGTCGGCCCTGTAAACAATTTAATTACTACATTATAACTAATGAGCCATTTAATCCAAAATCTAGCTAGGAATCTAAAATTTAGGATGTATACATTGAGGCCGGCCGGTTCTTACATAAAGTTGTTTGAAGAGATATGATAATAGGAACATGATTCATTCCGGGTCATCAAAATTCAAACCTAGACCCGATCCAAATGGTGAAAGGGTAAAAAGAACAAGTCTAATAAAGTCAACGGGTTTGCACATCAAAGTCCAATCAACAAAACAAACGCACTTGTATTTATTAATATAAAAAAAATAATCGTTTTTTAATAAAAAATATGATAGGAATATAATTTTATAGATTAAATAACAAAATAATTGTATTATTTTTTTAAAACACTAACTTTACTAAAGTTTGTTTCTTTAAATATTTCATTTTGTAAAACTATTTTTAAACATTCTATATTTTATAATAGTTTTTTTTTTTCAAAAAAGTGTGTTTTTTAATATTAAAATATTTTTATTAGAAAAGAGACATTAAATATAATATCAAGATGCTATAGAATGTGTCAAGTGTTCATACAAAACTTTTAATTATTAGCTAAGAAAAATTTCAGCCGTAATTTAATATCTTTAATTGGTTCAAATTAATAGATCATTTCTCGTTGTAATCAATCGTATTATAATCGTGCTTGTACATTGTCTTTCATGCTAAATTTGCAAAGCATACGAAAATCACCAGGGTGAGACATGTGTTTGAGTTTCATCAATGATGCAAATCTACTTCGTACCAACTTTTAATTAACAATTTATTTAATCTAGTCTATATGAGCGAAATCATGATTTTGATCAAACTCTGTCAATATCAGTAAGGCCGTGAATTTCCGATACCACACGAAAACATGAATTAAACCTAACTCAAATTAAACAGGTTTGGGTTTAGCATTAATAGGTTAGAATTAGGTTCAGGTTCAGGTTTAAATTGTGATTGAACCCGTTTGACTAAACAGGTCCGGTTAGGATCAACTAGGTCAGGTTCATGGATTAACCCGTTTAACCTATTTATATGTATCTGATTTTTTTTTGTGTGTTTTATATTAACCTGGTTGGTTATTTAAAATTAAAAGTATAGACTAAAAAACTCAACATGAAAGTTATAACTAGACATAATAGTTTTTTGTATAGTTGTATTTTTTTATTATAAAATTATATTTTTAAAAATATTTATATCTAAAAAAAATAACAAAAAATAAATTTTTTCGGTCAAACGAAACGTGTTCGTGCCAACCTGTGAATATTCGGGTAGGTTCACAATTTCACATGTATGACACAATTTTCGGGTTCTTGTTAAATTTCCAGGTTCAACCTAGAGGGGCTCAAACCGGTTTTTTTGCTCAGACTGGTTCGGTTTTCAAACTGTTCTGGTTTGGTCAACGGATGGTCAAAACCAGTTTGGGTGAAAACCGGTTCGTTTTGGAAACCATTTTGGGAGATGAGGGATGTCAAACATATAGAACTGGTTTGGAGGGGTTGAAACCGGTTAGGGAGATAAGGATGTCAAACCTATTACAAACCGGTGGTTCGGACCGGTTTGGGTGAAACCGGTTTGAGAACCCAAACCGGTTTTTTTGTTCACCTCTAGTTCAACCCGCCATCTAGGCCCATTTAACACCTACAAAAATCATCTTAATACAACCTTTATATTAAAAAAAAAAGGCTGCATTAGCTTAACTGACATTAAATCTAATGCAGTTTTTTTGTTACATAATACAATTTTTTTTCTTAACGCAACTTTTTTAAATGCAACTTTTTAATAAAGAATGTTGCATTAAGCTTATTTTGTAGTAGTCATGCTATGCTATACAACAATTTACTAATTTAGGTATTGCACAGCTACCTGCAAGTGTGCGTTGAGAAACTATCTCTCTATAACGTTTCAAAACTTCCTCAAATCCTTGACAGCTACGAGAATCAGGATAAAAACTAAATACACTTTCATCATGTGTCGTGGCTAAAAAAATAAAATAAAAATTAAATAACGTACGTACGTATATAAAATAAATTTTCTTATAAATCGAATTATATATAAATGTATACCATCTCCAAATCCGAAGCAGGGAATCAAATTATCATCTAAAGGCGCCAATGTCTTCCCGATGATGGATATCGCTTGTTCATAAGGATTCTGTAGTCCCTCAAGGCTATGTAAACTTCTTCCTGTGACAATTTTTATCCATATCAAAGGAAATGAGTTGATTTGTATAAACAACTGTAGTATAATAGATTGAAATAGGTAACATCATATTATTGAATGAGTTGAGATGAGTAGCCAAAAAACTATGAAAATGCAATTGATTTAAACATTTAATAATGATTAATAACATATTTGATGAGAAAATTACTAAAAATTATACAAATGGACTATTTGTTTACTTATAACATATCTTAAGTTAAACTAAATTGATGTCTTTTAAGAACAATCCATTTAAACCGAACTGGTTTTGCTTAAAACTCATTCTGACCCCACCCATCCTGACCCGAACCCATTCTAAAATAAATAAATAAATAAATAAATAATAAAAAATAACCAACTAACCTGTCCATTCATTGCTTTTCGTGAAATCGATGCCAATAATGAGTTTTGATGATATAAGCCCAGCTTCATCAAGAGCCAACCTAACCTAAACATCGGTCGAGCACGTGTTTTTGATTATTTCATTTACATATGCCTCGCTAAACACGAATTATGTCCTTAAAACTTAGCCTACACCCTCACGTTTCATAGTGGAGTAGTGAGGTTTTTATCAAGTGCGAAAGATGCGACCGTACAAGGCCCCTTTTTCTAGGGGGTCCTAATTTATTTATTTTTTTAAATTATATATAATAGATATATATATTAATTTATTTTACAACTAACACATATAATTTAAATTCCGATTTTTTAAATATATTTAACCCAGTTACGAATTTTATAAAAGTTAAAGGAAACTTTTTCCTTAAACATTTGACCCAATAACTCATTACAATTTAAAATTTAGGTCAAAAAAACAAAGTAACTCACTTCATATATAGTTACAAATTAATTGTCACACACGCACCTATTTTTAGCGTTCACACATAACACATAATCTCTCAGGCATGGCCCTGTAGTGGAGGTCATGTGTTCAAAGATATCTAGAGATAAGTTTGAAGTAAATCGTGTGAAAGGTCAACTTGAGGTTTATCCCGGGTTCAATCTCAGTAGGAGGCGTATATTTTACCTCTGCTCAATGGACCCGGTTAAGATAACATACGTAGTACGTAAGAACACCTCCGTTAAAAAAAAAAAAAAGCTAAACACAGAATAATGTTACACGTACGCACGTAACTTGATTTGGAAGGTACCTGTTCAAGCGTCTCGTGGTAATTGTCAGCTATCCTTGGATCCAAGCTTTGTGGCATGGGTCCATGAAGATGACTTGGGTTGGAAGGAACGCTATGTGGTTGTGGAACATCGCTTCTGGTTGGTTTTTTCTCACTTGAAGCCTCGTCGTCCATTATCACCAAAATTTTGATTTTATCAAAGATATTCGATTCGAGTGATATTTTTTTTCGATTCGAGTGATATTTATGCACACGTACGTACGTATGTATCAACACGGCATCAAATTGAAGTGGTTATAAAACTTATGATATGATGTCACATCGACACTTGTTGATTAATATAATCTAGAATTTCTTAAATGAAATTTCGACGAAATTAAAAATTGATGGGATTTAAGTTTTCATAACGATATTTCTTTGTATATTAGAGTTGTATTAATTGTTTAAAAAAATCAAAAGAATGTTAAAAAAAATCCAGATCTCATATTTGGGAATTATCAAGTGTGTGGTATTATGGTATATTGGTTATGATGACAAAACTTGATCTCCATAAAAAGTTCTTTAGATAATTATTATTGCATAGTTTAAAAACTATAGTTTGTTACAAGTTAGCTTTTTTGTTTTAAATTATATACTAAAAACAAAAAATAAATATCTAGAAAAGAAAATCGGATATACTTGTCGGGTAAATTGGTATTTATAATAAGCGAGACGGACAAACGGGTATATATATAAACGGGTACATATGTTGCGAGTTTTGAGTAAACCCGGGGACGTAGATTTTTTTTTGCTATCCCTAACAAGGTATAAGAGATTGAGTGTAATGATAAGGTGTTCTTACCTAACCAGAATGTAATGAGTTTGAGTCTTGAAGAGGCAATATTATTCTAAATTATTTTGGTGTTGTCACTTTTATGCTATTTCCTATTTTATGTAGGAGTTGACGTTCGAGAGGGGGAAAAATTATACGAACAACACACGAATCATCTCATCTACACCCACGAGTTGATCAAGATTTTAAAAATATTTAATTAAGATGCCGCAAAATAAGAAAATTTTACAGAAGACTCAATTATAAATTGTATTATATATAATATTTATATTTTATATATTCATAATACACTTTATAAAGGGTGTTTTAACAAAATGTTTGAAAGACAAATCTTCTAAAAAAACAAAAAAAAAATAAAAAAATAAAAAAACAATAATCAAACTTTTGTTGTAATTTTGACCATCCCTTTCTTCTGCTTGCCGATGTTTTTAGACCAAAATCTTTATATCTTCAGTTCTCATCGTTTTGTGACACAACTTTTAGCGACCAACGTTCCGCTAGGAGGACCGCTCACTTCAAATTTACAATGCCCGTATAACCAATACGAGTACCGAAAGAACCCGGCAAGAGTCGATGTTGTTCGAAGAAAGCTCTTGGCTTCGAACAACACTCTCCCGGTTCTCATTTGCTCGTTTAGGTCCGCGACATGTTTTCTTGAAAACGGGATTTGACTACTGACCATATGAACATCTCTAAGTACATGCCCTTTTGGCGACACCGATAAAGGTTCAACGTACCTCACACCGATAAGAGTACCCTCAAAGTAAAGATTGATAACCACATATCGAAACTTGACATCAACCTTTTTATTCGGGTTAGTGAAATTGGCTAGCAAAGTCACGTCACTGTTAAGAAGATACCCTAGATCAAGATACGCGGCATTAAGACTCACGTTCGTTATGTCGAATTTAGGGTATCGTGGACGGTATGCTAGGTAGACTATTAGAAGAATTAAACCTCCAAGTATTATAACAATCCATAACAAAACACAACATATAGCAATAAGCCATGTTAGGCGTTTGGTTTTTCGCGGTGGTGGGACTCGTAGAGACGGTGACGAGTATTGGGAGACATATGTGCCTTGGTTGGGGGTGGGTGAGGGTCGTGAATGTGATGGCCCTCTTGGAGGTGTAGAAATTGGTACTGACCCTGAACCTGAACCTAGCCCTAGCCCTGACCCTGAACCTATTCCTGGAGAGGATATTGGTAAATGAGAGGTTGGTGGTTGTGAGTGTGGTAAGAGTGGTAGAGGTGACTCGGATGGAGGAGATGGTCTGAACCGTTGAGGCACTTGTGATGCTTGGACGTTTGGACCGTCTGGGTCATTGGGTCGGGGGTACCGTTGTTGTCGTGGCTCAAAATGAGGGTTGGTTTCACGTGATTGATACATGAGGTGTTTGAAGTAGTTGGATATGAAAATGGGGATGGTTAACAAGATTTGAATATTTGAGGTGACTGAAAGTTGAAAGAAATCAAAAAAGCAAAGGAATCAAAGCATTATTAGGCATTGAAGGCAAGTATTGTAAATGATACCATGCTTTTTAGAGGCTAAAAATGGTCATTAGGCCCACACCGGTGCAATTAGCCATGATTTACAAGGACTATTTTTTTTTGAACGGCCATGGCTAAAGGATGCCCAAGCTGTCCACTAGTCCAGACGGACGGAGCCCCTAACCCATCAGCCACCAATTCCCGGGGAAAACCCGGGCCAAGCACCCGCCCAAAGGCACGACTGTGAAAGGCCGGTAATTAAAACCGGGTTGAGATCAAGAATCGAACCCATGACCTGGGTCTTCTATCACTTCCCTCATACCTCCATCTTACCACTAAGACAAGACATCATTAATTGATTTACAAGGACTATTAGTCAGGGTTTCGGAAGGCGTATATGGGTCCATGTTGTAAGCCTCACGATGTCTAAAACAGTAAATTAAATAAATTAAATTGATGGTTCAATCCGACCAAAACTTATCAGAATAATCTAAAAAATCAAACCGAAATAATCAAACCATTTTCTAATTAAGAAAATGTTGGTTCAATTATAATATTTATGATAAATGATTATTACGTATTAATATGTATATAAATTACTGAATTAACTAACCGATTAAAATGAACCTTTATATTTTTTTGAGTAAACTTCTCTTTTGCTTCCTGTGGTTTGACAAAAGTAACCATTTTTATCCAAATTTTGAAATTTTGCAATTTTCCTCCATTAGTTTCAGAAAATTAACCATTTTAGTCTCTGTGGTTTGACAAAGGTAACCATTTTCATCCAAAGTTTAAATGGATTTTGGATGAAAATGGTTAATTTTCTGAAACTAATGGAGGAAAATTGCAAAATTTCAAAATTTGGATGAAAATGGTTACTTTTGTCAAACCACAGGGAGCAAAAGAGAAGTTTACTCTATTTTTTTTTTCATTCAGTAATAAATATAAGTATAAAAGATATAGTTCTATGGTTATAATATTTTGTTTAATCGAAAACATCATTAAAATATAATTAAATTTTTACTTAATCCACCACTTTCAAAGCTGACAATTAATTGATGATTCACCTATTAATTGAAATCAAGGGTTAGTTTTTATATCATTATTTTTTCTTCACTTTCACTAATAATCAAAATTTTATGCTCACTAAGACACGAACTGGCAATACATACATGATGCTTATATGATGACAATTTTTTTATCACCACACCTGATATTTCTAGAATTTTAGCGAAAAGATCTTCGTAGGAGATTCGCTAGCTAGGGTTTTTAAAAGGAAAAAAAAAATACATGAGTTCACAATAAAAGCATTATTTTTTTCTTAAAAAAATTCAAGTGAAAAATAACAACAAATGTATTCAGATATATTTTTATTTTGTTTCAAAGTTTTTACAATAATCTAGTTGCAAGCAGTTCGTTGTTTTTAACATATATCCTTATATATTATGTTAAAACATGTATAAATTACCCTAATAAGCAACCTAGTCAACCTTTGACCTTGGCTTGCCTTTTCTCTATAACAAAAAAACCAACAAGTGATAACAAAGCGAAAGCAGAAAAACAAACAGATGCGATATCCATCGACATATGACGTCCGCTAATTCCTTGAATCTTAAACAAGTTATCACTCTTCTTGTTGTTTGTGGTTTGGCCATATGCTATCTCTTCATTAGCATCGTTGTAAACATATGATCTCACAAAATATGTGGCTGTGGGTATATCTTTCTCGATCTTCCACTTGAATTCTTCAACAATCCTCTCATAAGGTTTGTCATAGATCGTAAATTGACATGTTTTGTCTTTCTTAAGATTGTCATTAGTTTTCCTCCATTTTCGATCGATTTGGCTAACGGGTGCGTAACAAAGCTTTACTTTCACTTTCTTGTATGATTCGTCAGCTTGGTTTGTGACCGTTTGGTTCGATCCAAATGTAACACTTATATCATCTTCACCGGCTTTTAAAACTGCAAGTCACATATTTGTTTCGTCACTAACCTCCCATAAAACACGTCACTAAAATTAGAAGACTAGTTTTTTAATTTTTAATACAAACTAATTTTTGCTTCAAGCTATGTATATTTCTTCACAAACATTTCTTTTTATTATAAAGAAAGAACATTTTTTGTTAAAGTAGTTAATATAGTTTTATTTTTGGTATGAAATGAGACAATTTACTAGTTTTTATCTTGATAAATCATTATTGTTTATTCCTGTAAAATCATCCGCTAACAAGTAACAACTAAACAAAATGCTTTCTATTTGTGATATAAATTCGGGAAAAATTACCAAATTAGTCAAAGTTGACCACTTTTTTACCAAAATAATCACTCAAATTCCGGCCCCTTAGACGCCTCTTTAAACGTCACTTTAGACGCCCTTTTTCTGTACTTTTTGTAAACATACAGACCCACATGTCGGCGGCTAAATGGGTGTTTTAAGACCCCTTTTCTACCGGCGTCTTAGACGCCTCTTTAGACGCCACGTTAGACGCCGCTTTAGACGCTACGTTAGACGCTGCTTTAGACGCCACTTTACCAGATTTGACAGAAAAAGGGCGTCTAAATTGGCGTCTAAGACACCGGTAGAAAAGGGGTCTTAAGACACCCATTTAGACTCCAAAAAAGCCGCCGACATGTGGGCCCGTATGTTAACAAAAAGTACAGAAAAAGAACGTCTAAAGTGGCGTCTTAGACGCCGGAATTTGAGTGATTAGTTTGGTAAAAAGGTAGTCAACTTTGACTAATTTGGTAATTTTCCCTATAAATTCACTTCATTTATATATGCTATATGTATAGTAACACCATACATGTTTGTTGTTTCTACATAACAACTTATACAAAACAATCACAATTCATCAATATCGTTAGATTTAAGCTAAAATATATAAGAAACCCGAACAAAATACGACTTAACTATGAGTAAGGTCTTACCTCGACCTTCTACAAGAGAAGCAACGACAAACAAAGATCGTGGCAGCGATGAGAATAGTACATCTCCGTTGGTAGTCTTTAACAAGAAGAAGAGAATGAGAGAAACTTCAAGCAAAAAGGATCTCATTTTTTCAAGAAAAAAGAATGAGATTTGAAAATGTATAGGGTGTTTTGAAGACTTTTATAAATGGTGTTGATTTATGAAGTCAAACTTCAAATGGTAAGGTAAAGTCAAAATTGTCACCTAGTGACTATAGTTAATGTTAATGGCCCACGGCTAAAAGTTGTGGTCTTAAATGTCTCTAGTCGACATTTTAGTGGAGACTTATATAGCCATTGGTTTTGTCCTTTGTTATAAAAATTCAACGTTTCGTGAAACTCGTTTTGTAACTTTTAATGGAATATTAACTGTTTAAAAAATTATGCTTGATCTTATATGTGGTTTTGGTTTTAACATGTGTTTGAATGCATCTTGAATGATTTAAAATCATCTAGAAGATTTATTAACCGTCTAAGATAATTAATAAAATATATTAAAATTGTTTTAAAAAAACGTCTCATAGACTCATACTACCTTAGAGGCTGTTTGTTTGGGTCTGAATAGTTCAGATTTAAACCATTTGTTTCTACATCTGAATGAAGGTTTGAATGGAAGGCAGATGAACATCTGAATGGAGGTCTGAATTCTGAATCATTCAGAAATCACAACATGTGTGAATGGAGAAAATAAAGAGAGGGGCCGCCCTCCCCACAACTCCCGTCGTCTTTTTTCCACTGTTCCCATCGTCTCGCCACCGCTCCCGTCACCCTCCCACAACTTGTCGCCACTGGAACCCTACGTCTGCCCCCTTTTTGTCGCCGCCTGGTTCAGCCTATTCAGCCGCCGATGTCGATGGTGATGGTTAGATCTAACACTATTAAACAAACAACACTGAAAATTGATCTACCTGTGTTGAGAGAAGCAGATAAATCAGTGTACAAGGCTCGGATTTGAGTAGATCATCTGTGAGAACTGAATGCGGTAACCGGGATTATGGATCGTACAGGCAAACATGTTCTTCTTTGCAAATTAGGTTTGATGTTTTTGTGAAAATTGGGCTCTGGGATTTGCAAATTAAGTTTATGAGTTACGGGATTTGCATTCGTGTGTGATTTCCAGCCACTTTTGATCAATTTTGGTGTAAATTTGGTTTGATGTTTGTGTAATTAGTTTTGTGCAAATTAAGGTAAAATAGTCATTCTGTATATTCGTTCAGATATCCAACCAAATAATCTTAATTGGTTCAGCTTTTAACCATTCAAACCCTCTTAAACATTCAGACATCTTAATCATTCACCACTTAATAATTTAGACGTTACCAAACCACTAAACCACTTAGACCCTAAACCACTCAAAACTACCTTGAATAGATGATGTAACCTTAAAGTATCCTAAACTTATTTTTAAATAAAATTTAAAACACAATTTCATTAACTTAAAAAAATAAATATACGTTTAAGTTAAAAATAGAAACTAAAAAAACAATAAATAAAACTAAAATAACTAACAGTATAAACCACTAAGGGTGTTCAAATCGCTCGCCGCTCGTTGCTCGTTTATCGCTCGCTTGGAAATAGCTCGTTCGAATTTCGCTCGGTTTTAAACGAACCGAGCACGCTTTGTTCGGTTTATAAACGAGCCAAGGTAAGCTCGCTCGTAGCTCGCTCGGATAGTCGCTCGATTGGCTCGCTCGGTTGGCTCGTTCGTTTGGCTCGCTCGGTTGGCTCGTTCGTTTGGCTCGCTCGGTTGGCTCGTTTGCTAAAGTATAACTAAATTTTGTATATATATATATATATATACACTTAATTTTATTAATGTATAACTGATATAATTTTTTTATATTTAAAGTACTTACAAAAGACCCAATATCCAAATAGGCAAATACGCAATACTCATAAATTTAAATATAATTCTCAGATCCATTTGTTTCACTTTTCACGTTAGAATTTAATTCCTGCATGCCCAATACTCAGCCATTTGTTTACTCCCAATCGTGATCTTTTTACTTAGGCTAGTATGGATGTTTGGATGTGTTTTTAGAGGTTTACACTACTTGGATTATGTTTTGAAAAAATTCTGTCATTGCTTGAGATTATTGCAACCGAACATGGCTTCCTTTAATCTTAAATTTGATTGTTTTTGGTTTGGGATTATTAGCTGCTTATGTGAGTGTTGATATCTAACTATAATAACCAACTAGATGGCAGTTGGTAGTTATTCGTGGCATTAAATTTTTTTAAATCGAGCAAAACCGAACCAAACCGAGCCTCTCGGTTTTTGTGACACCCCGTAATTTCCAGGTCAGCTTTGATTTTATTTAAATGATTTGTGTACACGTGGCACTATAATTAGATTAATTTAGTGTGACACGTGGCATGACAGTACGAACATTGATACACAACATGATAATCCAAGTGATTATCAGAAACAGCACACACGTGTCAAAACACACGAACGTTGGTGAACATCACAACACTTAAGCACAGAAACACTTTACAAGTCAATTATGGCTAGTAAGTAACCATTAGAGTCCAAACAACGCTCGAACGATGTTTTACAGTCGAGAAACGGGCGAGAACGGGCCCAGAACAACAAAATAGGCTTAGTGGGCCTAACTTTTGGGCCAGGCGTTACGCCTGACCCGGAGCCTTGGCGATGGTGTGACAGTTGCGTATGAAAAATTCGGCATTTATGACGTGAGCACATTTGGTCGTGCTTGAAATCTACCATGATTTAGCAATTTTAATCATTACAAGTTGATAGTATGTGAAAAATGATGAACGTGGGCGAAAACCGTGCACAAAACGGAGTTCGTATGCTCCCGGAATCGCGAAACGAAGATTAACTCAAAATTGGAAGAAACCCCCGTGGGGTGGTACGCCCCGGGCCATGCACCCAGTTGGGGCGATGCGCCCGGGACCCTATGTCGGCAAAAATCCCTTAAAGTGATCAGAACGCATGGGAAGTCACATATTTTCTTTCTTCTCGCCTATTTCTTGCTCCAGACGAAAGTTTTGCACCTGCAATCCATAAAATCAACCTTTAAACCTTCAAAAATCATATTTGAAGCCATCAGAAGCTATAGATCACATCCAGGAACGTTGTTACAAGCCCTCATCGTTGTTTTAACCGCAGAAATCCGTTAGATCAGGTAATGGTTCATTTTAACCTTCTAGTTTCATAATGATTGATTAGATCTTGATTTTAAACGTAATGAGATAGTTAGGATTGTTGATTATTGCCTAGATGATGGCTAGGATTGATTATAAACGAAGAACACGATGTTTTAACGGTTAAATTCTTGTTTTGATCCGTTATAATGCCCGATTTGCATGAAATCACAACTATGATTATAATGGATTAAACCATTTGATTGTAACAATGTAGGTGATTAGTTTGATTAATCTTTGAAATTCAAAGGTTAAATTCAAGTGTTTCAAACTAATCATAATTATTAACATACTCATTGGAACGATTATCTGATGTTTATGATAACAGTCAGATCAGTATGTTAAACATGGTTATTAAACCTATTCAAATGCTACATTGTGATATTTCATGATATTTGGGTAATCAATAACAAGGATTAATCATTCCTAAGCCATTAATCTGTTTAGAAATTGTTATAGCATTATAATCAACAACATTAACTATTTGGTTAATCCAAGATTATTCTGATTAATCAAACATTTCATCACCTTCATATTAGGAACCTGAATCAGTATAGGTTCCTACATTATCATACATTGTATGATATTTCAGTAAAATAAATAATTAAAAACCTAATATCGGTTTGATGACTTTCAAGGCAATGTCTTTGACATTGGATGTTCAGAAAGATCTAATCAGTAAGTTAAAGAACAAATAACCCATTAAATATAAAATAATGCAGACTTACACTATTATCATCAGTCTGCGAGTTATCTTGCTATCTTGAGATATCAGGTGAGTTTCGTACAACCCCTTTTATTTTTAATCTTTTATAAACATCGGGGAACACTGTTGAACTTTTATTGAACATATGATATGTATCACTGTTATCTGCGTGATTTCATGTGATTGTTGAGAACTTGTGGATTTCATGGGATTTTGCCTGGAGAACAAGAACACTATCACAGACTTAAAAGTCCTCATTTTTGAACTGTATCTAGTGAACCCATGTGGGGCCGAACGGGGAAACAATGATAGTACTATCGGCTAACCACCCATTTGCTGGGAGCTGCAACTCCCCTTGTGTGAATGTTTGTTTCCTGTTTTTAGGACTTCTTAATGATGTGATAGACATTAAGATAATGAGGCATTAAGATGTTACCGATGGGTAGTATCTTATAGAACAAGAACGTCAGAAAGGAACTAGATACGGGTCCCATGGTTATCTTGAACTGAACATTTTGAGAACTTATAATTACATATCATATCATATTGTGGAACTTGAACTTACGAACTCACCAGCTTTGTGCTGACGTTTTCAAATTAAATCTTTTTGCAGGGAGACAGTGGCACTCGGTGAGGCAGCACTTGAAACACTAGTAATTAAATAAGTCAGTTGTGTAATAAACTTAGTTGTAAACTATGATACTGATTTTAATGACGGAACCCTGTAATGTATTTATTTTAAGTTAATCTGTGTGCTTGTGATATCGGATCAAGTAAGTCACACCTCACCTCAGAGACATCACCACTATGCTTCCGCAACCATTTCAGTGACATCATACATAAGGTGACGAGAGGTGGGGGTGTGACAGGGTGGTATCAGAGCCATATGTTATAGAATTTAGGTTGAATTAGAGACCTAGACTATAACCATAGGCTCGTATAGTGACACTGAGAGCACCGAACGTAACTAACGAACAAAACTTGTTTTTAATTAAGCCAGGATAATCAGGTGGTACAAATTCCAGTTATGAGTGGCCAGCATAACTGAAATTTGCAACACGTGTGCGTTCTAGTTTAATTTAATTCAAGCAGAACATTAATAACTATAAGGACGAATAGTTGTTTTGAGATAGGAAGAAGCATCATATCATGTTCATATTAAATATTGTTATTTAATATTTAGTCATGATACTGATTAGAAATTTTTATTGTACAGCGATGGCCGATCAAGCCGAACAGTATATTTACCAGAGATTTCCCTATCTGAGGTTGGACGACACCCCGAGTTCTAGTGCAGGATCAGACTCGGATCCTAGTGAGGCTTCATCTGCAGCCTCTCAGGCGACCCCTGCCGGACCACACACACCATCATCCCCCAGACCTGTTTCACCACCACCACCACCATCACCAGTACTACCACCAGCAGCCCCCATTCTACCCAGTCCCCCTCATTCACCCTTGGTTCATACTTCTGCTGAGAGGAGACAGGACTCCTCTCCACGGAGAGTCCCCGCATGGGACGGATTACGACGGATGCGGGGACAAGCCCGCAAGACTACGGGGCTACCCCCGAGATATCAGATGGCTCCCCGAGATGAGCCACAGACCATACATGAGGTGGGAGAATCCTCTCACCAAGCTGAGTTGAGAGCCCAGCTACAGCAGGTCACTCAGGATCTGCAAGGGATGCGGCATGATATACAACAGCAGAATGCCATGATAGATGATACCCGTAACACGGTCTTGGAGATTTTGACTTCTCACTTGACCATTATAGATCGAGTAAACACATTAGAGGTAGACACACAGGCGTGGAGGACTTCGGTGGAGGAGCGGTTGCGTAGGACGTGGGTGCGGAGGATTATTGCTACCTTTTGGCAGCAGGTTGAGTTGTTGAGGGCAGGAGTGGTAAGGGTGAGAGAGTTTCTGGTTTGGCTTGGGATGGCCAGTTTCGAGACTAAGATGATAGTTTTGGGTGTGATTATGGCGGCAGTAGCCATGATGTTTTCCTGCTTATCGTACTTTTTACGATAAGTATGTTCATGTGGTTCTTTTTGAGATATCTTATGCACAGACGAATAGGTTGTTAGTATGTAATGTAGAGGGGAAGTTTTGATTGTGAAATGGATCCCCGGTAGTTAGTGTTGATGATATCGTTTCTGATAGTCCTTGTATTAAAACTTTGTGATGTATAAAAACTATGGTAGTGTAATATGATGGGTGCATTTGTATATCTGTCTGTGTACTGAACTATGTGTGTGAAGTGTGAACTATGATTTTCTAACAAACTTGTGTGAACTATAATTAATTCTTCTGTGTGAGAACATAACTGTATACGAACGTATCAATATGAGAACATGTCAAACTAAAAACATAAATTTCGCTGAAATACAGTACGGGAGCAATACTGTATGCGAATATATTAAACTAAAAACATATATTTCGCTGAAATACAGTACGGGAGCAATATTGTATGCGAATATATCAAACTAAAAACATAAATTTCGCTGAAATACAGTACGGGAGCAATACTGTATGCGAATATATTAAACTAAAAACATTTATTTCGCTGAAATACAGTACGGGAGCAATACTGTATGCGAATATATCAAACTAAAAACATATATTTCGCTGAAATACAGTACGGGAGCAATACTGTATGCGAATATATCTATAACTAAAGTACAGTACGAGAGCCATACTGTACGAGAACATATCTATTGTTTGTATGAGAACAAATTTAGTGCATGAACTGAGAACATATCAGAGAACTTGTGTGAGAACATATCCTAGTCCTGTATGAACATATCTCTAAAAACATGTGCTGCAATGCAATGAGCTGGGTAATACTCTAACATGTTTTTGAAATAACAGGACTAAGTATAACTACGAACATCTGTGTGATCTGTGTGTAATGCGAACATGTCTGGACTAACTTCATGTAGTTATACTGTATTCTTTGTAATCACATTTCAATACAAATTTTCAGTGTAACTGAATATGATTGAATTTATGTGATATAACGGGTTATATCTTAATGTTCTTAAACTTACCTGAGTTGTCTGCTTTTGAGCAGATTAATGGTTCCTAAACGAGGTCGACTAGCTAAGAGAGCTACTCAGAACATTACAAACCCTGAACAGAATCAAATTCCACATTTGTATGTTGAATCAAATCCGGATCCGCGTGTAAATCCGGAAGTGAACGTGGTTCCACCTGGGAACTTGGAAACAAATACTGCTCCACCAGTGAACCCTAGAGCAAGCACTGTTCCACCTGCTGGTACAAGCGGATATGAAACAAATGAGGCTATGATAGCACGAATTGTGCGTGAACAATTATCTGCTTGTGGTGTTCTGACACAACACCAACCACATATCACCGCAGGTTCTGGTGGGGAACACGATCATGCTGAACATAATGCTACTGGTGGTCATGTCGAAACACATACTACCACCGGTACAAAAACCACAAAAACAACTGTTCCTGATCCACCACAGCAAGGGTGTACATATAAGTACTTTGCTTCTTGCAACCCTCCTACTTTACAGGCAAGGAAGGAGCGGCTGGTCTTTTACGGTGGATTGAGGAGATGGAAACCAAACTCAAAATCAGCCAATGTTTGGCAGAGCATAAGGTGTCTTATGCTGCCTGTTCTTTGAAAGACTCAGCTTTGACCTGGTGGAATACCCAGGCCAAGACTATGGGTTCAGCTACAGTTGACTCAATGGGCTGGAACGATTTCAAAACTCTGATTAGATCAGAGTACTGCCCAATCACTGAAATTCAAAAACTCCAGGAGGAATTCTAGAATCATTCTATGATCGGTGCTGATTGTCTGGCTTACACCGATCGGTTTCACGAACTTACTTGTTTACTTCCTGATATGTTTCCTACGGAAGCAGCTTTAATCGAGAAGTACATTAAGGGTTTGATTCCCCAGATTCGGGGAATGGTGACTGCTTCTGAACCTACAACTCTGAAACATACGATTCTTTTGACCACTAAGCTTACCAATGAGGCGGTAAGGAGTGGTACTCTGTCTTTGAAACCTCAGACGGCTCACAGCCGTAGTGATGTCGGTACCTCAAATGTCGAAAGGTACCAAACGAAAGTGGTTTGGCAAAACCAAGGCTAAGGCTCCGGCTGAGATCACCCAGAGCAAGCCAACTATGAAAAACTATGGTGCTGCTATTCCTTAGAGGAAAGCTTATACTGGGCAGGCACCCAAATGCAAACAGTGTCCATTCCATCACACAGGACCATGTCCTGTTTGTCTGAACTGTAACCGAGTTGGACATTATGCTAAATATTGCAACTTTCCTGCTCAACCACAAAACCAAGCACCACGACAAACCACTCAAACCAACCGGTCATGCTACAAATGTGGAAGCCCTGACCATCTCATGCGAAACTGTCCAAACAATAACACCAATCCGGGAACTGAAGCTAGAGGGAGAGCTTTTCAGATTGGTGCGACCGAGGCGAGGCATGATGCAAATATTGTTAATGGTACGTTTCTACTTAATAATCTTTACGCATCAGTTCTCTTTGATACAGGAGCAGATAAGAGTTTTTATCTCTCCTGAATTTGCATCTTTACTTTCACTGCCTACGGTAGACCTAGAAACTCCTTATGTTATTGAACTTGCTAGTGGCAAGTTGATCAAAACTAACAGTGTTATTCAAGGATGTTCCTTGAATTTGAATGATCATCTTTTCAATATCAATTTACTTCCTATTGAGCTTGGGAGCTTTGATGTCGTTGTTGGTATGGACTGGCTTTCTGATAACCAAGCGGAAGTTGTGTGTCAAAACAAGATGATCCGTATTCCATTACCTAACGGTAATACACTGATAGTTCAAGAAGAACAAGCCGGTAGAAAACTTGGTATCATATCTTGTATGCAAGCTCAGAAATTCTTAAGGAAAGACTGTTATGCTTTCCTAGCACACGTGACTGAGCACAATTCTTCACCCAAACGAATCACAGACATCCCAGTAGTCAAAGATTTTCCTGAAGTATTTCCTGAGGATATCTCAGGATTACCCCCAGTGAGACAAGTTGAATTTCGGATTGACTTGATTCCAGGTGCAGCACCTGTTGCTAAAGCTCCGTATCGGCTTGCACCATCAGAAATGCAAGAACTTTCAGGTCAATTGCAAGAACTGTTAGACAAAGGTTTTATCATACCTAGTTTCTCACCCTGGGGAGCACCAATTATTTTTGTGAAAAAGAAGGATGGTTCATTCAGAATGTGCATTGACTATCGGGAACTCAATAAACTGACAATCAAAAACCGTTATCCACTACCTCGTATCGATGATCTATTTGATCAACTACAAGGTGCTACTTACTTCTCAAAAATCGATTTAAGATCCGGATACCATCAGTTACGTATTCATGATGATGACGTTCCAAAAACTGCTTTCCGAACCCGATACGGACATTACGAATTTCTAGTAATGCCGTTTGGTTTAACAAATGCACCAGCAGTTTTCATGGATCTGATGAATCGAGTATGTAGACCTTATCTGGATAAATTTGTGATTGTGTTTATTGATGATATTCTCATTTATTCTCGAAATCAACAAGAACATGCTCAGCACTTGAAATTAATTCTCCAACTTTTGGCTCATGAGAAATTATATGCCAAGTTCTCCAAGTGTGAGTTCTGGTTACGAGAAGTTCAATTTCTCGGGCATGTTGTGAATGAGAACGGTATTCAAGTGGATCCCAGTAAGATTCAAGCGGTGAAACAGTGGGAGACACCACGAACCCCGACTGAAATACGTCAATTCTTGGGATTGACAGGTTATTATCGCCAGTTTATCAAGAACTTTTCAAAGATAGCCTTGCCACTCACCACATTGACCCAAAAGAATCAACCTTTTATATGGGATTCTCAACAGGAGGAGGCGTTCCAACTGTTGAAACACAAACTCTGCTACGCACCTATCTTGGCACCGGAAGGTACTGATAATTTCACAGTATACTGTGATGCTTCTCGTCAAGGTCTTGGGTGTGTTCTAATGCAGAAGGATAAGGTAATTGCTTATGCTTCTCGACAACTGAAAGTACACGAGAAAAACTATACCACACATGATCTAGAGCTTGGTGCAGTGGTGTTTGCACTCAAGATTTGGAGACATTATCTATACGGAACTAAGGGTATTATATACACTGATCACAAAAGTCTTCAACACATTCTAGATCAGAAAATGTTGAACATGCGACAGAGGCGATGGGTTGAACTTCTAAACAACTATGACTGTGAAATTCGTTATCACCCAGGTAAAGCAAATGTCGTAGCCGATGCCTTGAGTCGCAAGGAACGAGTCAAACCTTTACGTGTGAAAGCGTTAGGTATGACTATTCCAACCAGTCTAACTCCTCAAATTAAAGAAGCTCAGCAACAAGCTTTACAAGCAACGAACTATTCTGCTGAGGGACTGAGGGGATTAGACAAGAAACTCGATACCAAAAATGATGGACTGTTGTATTTCAAAAACCGAATGTGGATTCCTTGTTTCGGTAACTCTAGAACAATTATCTTGGATGAGGCGCACAAATCCAGGTATTCTATTCATCCAGGTGCTGATAAAATGTATAAAGATCTTAAAGACTTTTATTGGTGGCTTGGAATGAAGAAACACATAGCTGAATACGTGGATCGATGTTTAACATGTCTCAAAGTTAAGGCTGAACATCAACGGCCTTCTGGATTATTACAACAACCTGAAATTCCCATGTGGAAATGGGATCAGATCTCTATGGATTTCATCACTAAATTACCCAGAACCTCACGTAATCATGACTCTATATGGGTTATCGTTGATCGCCTTACAAAATCTGCGCATTTCTTACCCATCCGAGAAGATTATTCTATGGATCGACTCGCTAAACTCTATGTTAATGAGATTGTATTTCGACATGGAGTACCGATCTCTATTATTTCTGACAGAGATAGTCGATTTATGTCACGATTTTGGCAAACTCTTCAGAAAGCTCTGGGCACACAAATCAATATGAGCACAACTTATCATCCACAAACAGACGGGCAGACTGAACGAACGAATCAAACTCTTGAGGATATGCTCAGAAGCTGTGTGATTGATTTTGGAGGTAGCTGGGATATTTATCTTCCACTTGTTGAATTTTCATACAATAACAGCTACCATACCAGTATTCAATGCGCTCCATTTGAAGCACTTTATGGACGCAAGTGTAGATCACCTATCTGTTGGTCAGAGGTAGGTGAAAGTCAAATCATAGGCCCATAATTCATTCAGGAAACAACTGATAAGATCACACTCATACAGGAACGAATCAAAACTGCTCACGATCTTCAAAAGAGTTATGCTGATAATCGTCGTAGACCGTTAGATTTCCAAATAGGTGATCGAGTAATGTTAAAAGTGTCACATTGGAAAGGCATTTTCAGATTCGGGAAACGAGGTAAACTTTCACCAAGATTTGTAGGGCCGTTCAAAATTCTTGAACGAATTGAATCAGTAGCCTACAGACTTGAGTTACCTCCTGAACTTAGTAACATTCACGATGTTTTTCACGTATCCAATCTGAAGAAGTGCCTGACTGATGAATCATTGATCGTACCTCTAGAAGAAATTCAGATTGATGAAAAACTTCAGTTCAGTGAAGAACCAGTAGAGGTAATGGATCGAGAAATGAAAGTGCTAAAACGTAGCCGCATACCAATAGTTAAAGTGCGATGGAACTCGCAACGTGGACCCGAATATACGTGGGAACGTGAAGATCAAATGAAATCAAAGTACCCACATCTATTCTCATAACGACTGTCATAATGTAAGTCTTCACTAAATTTCGGGACGAAATTTCTCTAACAGGAGGAGACTGTGACATTTGAGTATGAAAAATTCGGCATTTATGACGTGAGCACATTTGGTCGTGCTTGAAATCTATGATGATTTAGCAATTTTAATCATTACAAGTTGATAGTATGTGAAAAATGATGAACGTGGGCGAAGACCGTGCGCAAAACGGAGTTCGTATGCTCCCGGAATCGCGAAACGAAGATTAACTCAAAATTGGAAGAAACCCCCGTGGGGTGGTACGCCCCGGGCCATGCACCCAGTTGGGGCGATGCGCCCGGGACCCTATGTCGGCAAAAATCCCTTAAAGTGATCAGAACGCATGGGAAGTCACATATTTTCTTTCTTCTCGCCTATTTCTTGCTCCAGACGAAAGTTTTGCACCTGCAATCCATAAAATCAACCTTTAAACCTTCAAAAATCATATTTGAAGCCATCAGAAGCTATAGATCACATCCAGGAACGTTGTTACAAGCCCTCATCGTTGTTTTAACCGCAGAAATCCGTTAGATCAGGTAATGGTTCATTTTAACCTTCTAGTTTCATAATGATTGATTAGATCTTGATTTTAAACGTAATGAGATAGTTAGGATTGTTGATTATTGCCTAGATGATGGCTAGGATTGATTATAAACGAAGAACACGATGTTTTAACGGTTAAATTCTTGTTTTGATCCGTTATAATGCCCGATTTGCATGAAATCACAACTATGATTATAATGGATTAAACCATTTGATTGTAACAATGTAGGTGATTAGTTTGATTAATCTTTGAAATTCAAAGGTTAAATTCAAGTGTTTCAAACTAATCATAATTATTAACATACTCATTGGAACGATTATCTGATGTTTATGATAACAGTCAGATCAGTATGTTAAACATGGTTATTAAACCTATTCAAATGCTACATTGTGATATTTCATGATATTTGGGTAATCAATAACAAGGATTAATCATTCCTAAGCCATTAATCTGTTTAGAAATTGTTATAGCATTATAATCAACAACATTAACTATTTGGTTAATCCAAGATTATTCTGATTAATCAAACATTTCATCACCTTCATATTAGGAACCTGAATCAGTATAGGTTCCTACATTATCATACATTGTATGATATTTCAGTAAAATAAATAATTAAAAACCTAATATCGGTTTGATGACTTTCAAGGCAATGTCTTTGACATTGGATGTTCAGAAAGATCTAATCAGTAAGTTAAAGAACAAATAACCCATTAAATATAAAATAATGCAGACTTACACTATTATCATCAGTCTGCGAGTTATCTTGCTATCTTGAGATATCAGGTGAGTTTCGTACAGCCCCTTTTATTTTTAATCTTTTATAAACATCGGGGAACACTGTTGAACTTTTATTGAACATATGATATGTATCACTGTTATCTGCGTGATTTCATGTGATTGTTGAGAACTTGTGGATTTCATGGGATTTTGCCTGGAGAACAAGAACACTATCACAGACTTAAAAGTCCTCATTTTTGAACTGTATCTAGTGAACCCATGTGGGGCCGAACGGGGAAACAATGATAGTACTATCGGCTGATCACCCATTTGCTGGGAGCTGCAATTCCCCTTGTGTGAATGTTTGTTTCCTGTTTTTAGAACTTCTTAATGTTGTGATAGACATTAAGATAATGAGGCATTAAGATGTTACCGATGGGTAGTATCTTATAGAACAAGAACGTCAGAAAGGAACTAGATACGGGTCCCATGGTTATCTTGAACTGAACATTTTGAGAACTTATAATTACATATCATATCATATTGTGGAACTTGAACTTACGAACTCACCAGCTTTGTGCTGACGTTTTCAAATTAAATCTTTTTGCAGGGAGACAGTGACACTCGGTGAGGCAGCACTTCAAACACTAGTAATTAAATAAGTCAGTTGTGTAATAAACTTAGTTGTAAACTATGATACTGATTTTAATGACGGAACCCTGTAATGTATTTATTTTAAGTTAATCTGTGTGCTTGTGATATCGGATCAAGTAAGTCACACCTCACCTCAAAGACATCACCACTATGCTTCCGCAACCATTTCAGTGACATCATACATGAGGTGACGAGAGGTGGGGGTGTGACAGATGGGCAATGCGCGCGAGGCACAGAATAAGCCTCGGATGCCTGACCACCCGCGCGTAACGACGGAGCCACACCCCCCCCCACGGCAGGCGATACGCCTGACACCTGGATTCGCAGATTTTCTTTTTAAACTTCCAAGATCATCATTTCACCTATCTTAATCATTTTAAACACTCTTACACGCCATTAATCTGGATTATCTCGATCAGAACTCCCTACTATCACCATTTACACTCAAGAACTTCCATTGTTGAAGCTCATCTTGAAGGTTTGAAGCTCATCTTGAAGGATTGAAGACCCAAGAAGTCAAGAGAAGCACATAACCTCTTCTTGCACCTGTCATGGCTGTTCCAGAAGCATTAAGAGGTGTTCTTGTCATCATCTCCACGATCTAGAAGCATTGAAAGGTAGTCTTCATGAGTTTTACACACTTACAACACATCTATGTACACATGCATGGGTAATACCCACATGCAAGCACACATCCATCACATGCACGAATTTCTTATGGTTTGAATCTGGTTTTGTTGATAAACCTACTGTATAAGATGATCTATGATGATAATATGATGAAATGTGATGATCTATGATGTTGTGTATGTATAGATTTCATAGTATGGTCATTATCAAGTAAGAAACCCACATGCATGTATGATCCATGGCATGTGGGATGATTTTTAATGTCTAGATATAATTCTTGATGATATAGGAAGATGATTTGATGATTTGATGATGTTGAAATGGTCAAGGATGGTTCATTTGTGATTCTTTCCATTTTTAGTAACTTTATGTTTGTGAAATGGTGAAATAGATAAGATGATGAGCATGCATGTATCTAGATATGTTGTTTAAATGTATTTAGGATGATTTGAATACTTAGAATGTGATTTTGATGATGTTCATGGTCATTTTCAACAAAGTTACTATATTTAGTAACTTTTCGGGTCAAAGTCTTGATAAATGATGATTTGGATTATGTTGATATGTTTAGATAATAGTAAATGGATTATTACGATGAATGGTGATATGAAAATTGGTTTAGAAATGTTAAGATGATCATTTTATGCAAAAACCACGAAGTTACTATTTATGGTAACTTTATTTTTTTTACAAAAACCGATTCGTAAACATGTTGTATGATCTGAGCTTGTTAAATGACTTATTATGTTATAACATGATGATTAGATGCTAAGTTAGATGGTTTCCGATGTCACGTATGCTATAAATGGAAACTTTCCATTTTAGGAAACTTTTATGTGCAAACACGTTGTAAACGACTTATGTGACTTTGTATGATGATGTGCTATGTGTTAACATGATCACGTAGGACAAATGAGCATGCTAGAACTCTGAAACCGATATGCTTTGTGAACTTTCCATAAATGGAAACTTACTATAAATAGTAAGTTGTCCATAGACGCGACTTGCGCGTTTTGCACACGACGAGCACTTACACGATTGCTACACGATTCACAAACCGTCACACGGTTCACCAACGGGTCGTTGACTTGACACGGTCAACTTTGGTCAACTCTAGTCAAACACGGTCAATGTGGACCAATACGGTCAAACACGGTCAATGTGGACCAACACGAGCAAACACGGTCAATGTGGACCGACACGGACAATCATGAACAACCGAAGGTTGTTGGACACAAACACGAGCACTAACACGAACACTAGCACGGTCACTTACACAAACTCACGTACGGTGTACGATATAGGTTGCCCGTGACCGACACGCGATCTACGCAGGAGCTTACGCTTGATTTACACTTGCATCACTAAGGTGAGTTTACGGCCCCTCTTTACTCTTTTCAAACGCTTTTAAATAGGGGGAGAATACTAGTTGCATCGAGTCAAGCAATTATTACTGTACAAACATATTTGGTGTATGCTGGTTTATTGGACAAACATTAAGTGTTGAACTCGTAACAAGCCCTCACAAAGTCTTACTGTTAATGTACGAACAACGTGGTAGATTTGGATGGATCCATTAGGGAATGACTAACCCCACGGGGCATCATGTTGACTGGATGTCATAACCCGTGCAAACTCTGACCTAACTTACTGTGTGTACGAGACACAGTGGAGGCAAGGACAAACAAGTCTAGTTCGGTAGTGACGCACTGACACTTGGAGCCTAGGGCTCGGTACTAAATATGATAAACAGCATGACACACTTTTATTATTATATGTATATCAAAACCTGTGAACTCACCAATCATTGTGTTGACACTTTTCTAAACTTGTATTCTCAGGTAACTGACAGGCACCTGGAACAGGAATGCACGTATAAGGGATGAGCAATTAGGATCCTCATGCATTCTGTCTTTGGGTCATTTGAGAACAATTTATTTTTGTCATGTATTAAACAACGTAGTGTTTGACAACTTATAACTTTCCGCTGCATGATATGATATTATTTATTCCGCTGCAATACTATTGAATTTCCGCTGCAAACTATTTTTGTTAAGTGTGTGTCAAACTTTGTATTTGTCAACACATATAGAGGTGTTCTATATAACCATGAGCTGTGATTCTGACCACGTCACACCCACGTGGACTGACACCACGTGTGTGAATTTGGGGGTGTGACAGTTTTAAAACGAGCCGAGGAACGAGCACAACATTTGGCTCGGTTCTGCAAATCCGAACCAAACCGAGTCGCTCGGTTTGAAACAAGCCGAGCACGAGCATACCCTCGCTCGGTTCGGTTCAGCTCGTGAACAGCCCTATAAACCACTAGTTGTATGAAACCAGACAACATTTCTCAACTTCCGACGCTTCATTGCACATCGCACGTGTCATTCAATCAATTAAACCAATTTCCTAACTTTTTGCACCTTTGTAATTTTCTTTGGGATCGTTCAACAAAAAATTAAATTACGTCTCGTTTTGTTGAACAAAAATTGGTTGATAGATAAAATTTCTTGCACCTTTGTAACTTGTTGAACAAAAATTTCCTGCCCATAAAATTTGTTGTCTTTATCAATTTTAATATTATAAAAAAAATTGGTTTTGGACAAAGACAAAAAAAACAATTTATTTTCTTATTAGTTTAATTTTAAAATTACTTTATTACTCCAAATTAGCATGTTAGTAGGTTATGGGTTGGTAGGTTGGCATGTTAAATTTTGTAACCCAAACCCAACCCAACCCATATATTTATTCGTGTCAAAGTTTTCAACCATAATCAAGATATACATAAATTTAAGTTAACCCAACCATGATTCGTTTAACCTATTAATCTAAATTAATCAAACGAACTTGCAGTTTGTAAACTGGTTGTTGACTTGATAACCAGTCAATAATATCTTTAGTATGTGTATATAAGTGATAAATAGTTAATATACTATTTTAACAAAAAAAACTAATATTAGTATAATTAAGCATATAATTACGTAAATAAAAATCATAAAGTATTAAATCTAAAATAAAATCCATTTCTATAGTTAGAAGAAAATAAATTAAAGCCATCTTTGTAACTAAAATAAATATAAGTACTGCTGATCAATAAATTAAATTATGGTAAAATATTTAAAAGAAAAACAATTAAATATGTTTTTTAAGAACGAAATAAATAAAAAATAATAATTTGGAAACCTTAAACGGGTTTACAAAAACAATATGTTTTTAAGTGGGTCAATCTGAACCTGAAACAGGTCAAGCCAAAAAAGATCAATCTTTTTAAGCATGTTATACTTCCACTCTAAAACATGACTGTTTTCCTCTTATGTTCGAGTCATGTTATGAATTTTTGGCCCTAGTCATATCGATCAAACATGATCAAAGATGTAATGGTTGACCTTTTCTGTGATAATTTTTAATTGGGTAGGAGTTTACAACGTAGGTTATTTGTTGGTTTACTTTTTAGTTACATTGACGGTTTTAATTTATTAACTAATTTTTTTATTATTACTAATTAAATATTTGTTTATCGTATGTTTTGTATTTCTAGAAGTAGATTTTGAGAACATTTTTGTTGTTTATTTATATGATTCTTAACATGATATGTTTGTTTATATATATGAGTTAATATTTCTTGCGATTGATACTTTTTTTTGTGACGTTTTCATTATAATTTTATGATAGATTAAACAATCATTGCGACTAACTTTTTGATTTGCATTTTTGATTTTCGCGATGTTGTCACCAACGTCGTGATTGAATCCTTATATCAAAATAGCGGTATGACTTAATTCTTTTTTCAGTAAAATTTTAATTAGATAGATTACATGTTTTTGTTATGTTAAATACAAAATTACCGTAGCAATAGGTGGTGTAAACTCTAGTTATTTAACATTATTATTGCATTAATAAAGTTTGTTTAACAATTAAGGCATTGTTTGGGATTTCATTTAAAAATAACTTATTGACTTATTGGCTTTTTCAAAAAGCCAAATAATAAGTTAATAAATTGTTTGTCAAACTTAAAAAGACTTTTAAAAATGAGTTTTGTGAAAGGGTAATATGTTGTTTTTTAAAAGCTAAAAATTATAATTTTTCAAAATGACTTATTGACATAAAATTGCAAATCTACCTCACTCTTTACTATTTACCCAATAATCTTAAATGGTGTCAATAAAAAAAATGTCATTTTTGGTTATTTTAAAATTTTATTTTGAAAAAGTTAATTTAAACACATTTTTAAAAATTTAATTTTAAAAAGTTACTAGTTAATAAACAAAGCAGGCATAAAACGGTTAATGTTTGAAAAGCAGTACCATCACTCTCTATCCAATTTGGGCAATCGGCGACCACTCCCGGAAATAAAATCCAGCTACCTGCGTCGATCACTGGCGCTACACCCCGGCAGTTTCCGGCGGTCTCAAAGCAATGATCCTCTCCTCAATTGCATCTCAATTTAATCATCTTCATCATCATCATCATCATCATCATCATCATCATCTCCGTCGTCGTGTTGTTTACAAAGCATCCACCTCACCGGTCGCCGTCCACTGCAGCAACTCTATCGGTGCTGCAGCTCTCCGTCAAGTGAGTATTAGTAGCAATGATGACGGTAACACCGACAAATTCGAAGACGATGGAGTTATGGTATCCTCCGCCTCCGCTGTCGCCTCTTCTATTCGTAAGGCGTCTACATCTCCGGTGGAATTCGTGCAGAGGATTGAGAAAAACGGGAAGAACAAAACGCTTGTGCTTCCGAGCTCCGATTTCCAGACGCTATGCATCGAACAGATGGATCTGTTTCGTCGTATTGTGGATGCCGATGCTATTTTATCGGTAGTTTTATAACTTTATCACGTCTACTATATATAATTGAGTCTCAAACTTGGTGATCTTGTTATTTGATCAAGTAAAATTTGTTAAACCTGGTGGAAAATTGGTTGAATTGGTAATGAATTTCAATTGCAGTGAGAATAGCATTCCTAAGGTAGCTTAGGATTTGCAACAATAGTGGCTAAAGGTACCAAACTAACAATTTGGAAATTTAATCAACCTTGTAGATTAAATTTGGCATCAATCACAAAAGAAGGTGGCTGTCAATCGAGCATGTTGAAAATCTCATAATTAGCACTCACCTTAAAACGGCTTGAACCATTGAAGGAGGCTAATTGTGTGTATGTGTGTGTTTTTGTTACCATTTAAAAACATTTAGATGAAGTGCTTCCATTCTTAATTATTAAAATTGTAAGATTGATTCTTAACTTAAGGAGAATCTTATCTTGTTGCTTTAAATTTTTCTTATGCTGGTGTTGAATGGACAATTTGAGTCGTGATTATTATGCCATTAATCTTCAGGTGTATGTGAGACCAGCTGGAAGTTATGTTATGGACAGGCTAGAGTTGCGTAGAGTTACTGTCTATCCTGGAAGGAATGTGGCTGATATTTTGATATTAGTCGGTGATTTCAGTATCTCGACAGGATTAAGAGCGGCAGAAGCTTCTCTCTTGAAACAGCAGGTCTTTTTCATGCATTTTAATGTGGTGTGTGATTTGAGGGTATGTTTATATAGTAGTTGGGTATGTTTGGTTTAAGGGTATGACTCTGAAGGAATGGGGTTGATGCTCATGTAACTGGGTATATTATACACCTACCTAATGGGCTGTTTTGAAAATGCATGTTGTTCTCAACGCATCCTGCTATCGTATCCATAACCAAAGTGATTCCCTGGTGCAAACCAAACACCACATAAATAGTTAAATGTTACTATGTATATGTATATGATATGTATATTATTATTTTTTTTGTTTTTGATTGCTCTTTGTTCAATTTAGGATACTTATTAATGTACATTGTAGGCAGAATTTATCCCGGAGTTTCAGGCCTTGGTTTTCCCGTTGGTGAAGCATCCGTTTGTTGTTGGTTTTTTGGTTGCTGAAATTCCGAAACTAGAAATACAGAAGGAAGAGGATGATGTAAAACAAGGCTCATCACCTGAGGAAACTTATCCAGTGTACCCATACGCAATCTCGAAATCATGGGGAATCCAAAATTTGGTAGATAGAACATTGGAATTGCAAAATTTTTCTGCTGAACAGAGGTTAAATGCAATAAACATATCCCGCTCTGTTGCTATGGCATATGTTATGGACCAGGTAAATGACCAAACACTTCTAGAAATTTTCTTGATTTTTATCCAAAGGTCAACCAAAAACTAAAAACTTGGACTCTGAAATTGCGAAACAAAGTTGCTAAAATCAGATTTATACTTCCAATTGTGAATCAATCTGAATAAAGAGCCATGGATAAATATATACAAGTAAATACTAATTTCTATCATAACTAAATCTTCAAATTTTGTAATCACCGTGGCGCTTTTTGATGGATGTTTTGAATAAA
The DNA here is from genome assembly GCA_009363875.1 of Mikania micrantha. Lineage (NCBI taxonomy): Eukaryota > Viridiplantae > Streptophyta > Magnoliopsida > Asterales > Asteraceae > Mikania > Mikania micrantha. The sequence continues at coordinate 1,105,627 of CM018681.1, forward strand.
TTTACTTGAATCGTGTTTTTGTTCATGAGGGTGGTGCTGTGGTGAATTATAATTGTTGAGTGATCTAATGCTCTGCAATATTATTGTTAGTTTATTGCTGGAAACTGTTGATAATATTATAGACCAAATGCTTGAAGACTAATTTATTAGTTTAGTTCAAAACATTCATAATAGTCAGATGAATACTCATATGTGTATGTTCTTCCACAGAAAGCAATGTTACTTCAGCAATCTTCATGGCAAAACAATGTCAGGATGAGTAATTTGGTTGAGCAAGTATGATTCTATAGTTCTATATCATTGTTAAACATTACTAACTATAAAAACTTAGGAGCAACATGAATCAGAAATGAAAACCAACTTGGTAAATTGCATACCGTTATCAATTTTAGCAACTTATCTTATTACCTAGTAGCAGGTCATCTTTTAATTGTTTTTGAATAACTGTTGGCATGACATCTTATTTATCATTTTATTGTATATGTATATGCTAATTAGCGTCTGATGGGACATCGAATCATTATTTTAGATATAAATATATACAGCTACTTTTTCCAAACTTGTAGATATATACAACAAAAAATGTATCCAATAATCTCACTTGTAGCAAAGATATTTGTAGGGTTTTGGGAGGGTGGGATGTGGCAAACCAAGCAGATTAATACAAGCATATATAATGATCACAAACTTGTAGATGCTTGTTCTTTAAAACATCTATCAATTTAAAGTGTAAAAACATTTTTTTTTTGGCATATGTGCCCATATGATGTGGTGGCTGGAATGATCTCAACAATTGAAGCTAAAATTAGGTTGGTTGTTAAAACCAGTAATAAGTTGTAAGCTGTTTTATATAATGCCCATGATGAAAGTTGGATTCTAAAATTTGAATAAAAAAATTGTAAAGTAATATATCTATTTCCTGCAGTTTGCTTAATATTAAAACCTTTAGTTCATCCTTCTAGATACCATGGACATAAAACTTCTTAGACACTATTATGATTCTTAGTCTGTTTTTTTACAGATTCGTGGTCCCCTTTCCAGCATTCGTACTCTAAGCAAAATGTTATCCGTCAATATGAAGAAAAACGAGGTGCGTGCCAAATTTGGTATTATCCTCTAATACACACACACACACTTATATATATATACATATATGTATACACACACATATTGTGTTTTTTTAAGGAAGTTAACTTTGTGACGCCTTGAATATATTATTATAGATTTCTTATGATATTGTCGAGGATATAATGGTAATAGGCGATGGTATGAGAGAAACTCTTCAAAAGCTGCAAGATGCTGTTCATATGACAAAGGTATGGATGGTATTTTTGGGATCAGTTTGATACACACATATATGTATAGGGGTTTTTAGTTTTCTAATCGGATTCAAAAAACTCGAAATTTGATTCAAAAATCACTCATTCGAAATTTGAACTTGATTCAATATGAAGTTTGGCATCAAATTTCGAGTTGAATCTTGAATTAGTGGTTTTCAATTCAATTTGAAATTCGAAGTAAAAATATTTATATATATCTTCTTATTATAATATACATGTGTGTACACACACACACAAACTGGGCTTTATAATTGAGCTATTTAGTATAAGGTTTTAATCATTTGGTGTTTTGAACATTTAAAGTTAACATTAATTTTGTAAATAAAGTTTCAAAAAATATTTTTTTAGTTAAATTTGAATCGAATAAACTCGAATCTGTAAAAATCACACAAAAGATATTCCAACTTACAGATTCACATAAATTTGTGATTTACTCAAAATAAACCAAAACAAAAGGGAGTCCTATTCTATTACAACTCGATCTAAGTACAACGACTCAAACCCTAAAACAAGAGCAAGACCACAAACCCTAGACCTAACCGGATCTAACTCATCTACAATGATGAGTATACATGCAGATTTTCTTCTAGATCTCGAACTCAAAATGAAACCATAAAATGATCTTTGATCATCTACACAACTGAAAAGGAAAAATACAGATTTACTCTGAAAACCCTAAAGACTCAACGAGAGCGAAAGTGTAAACGAGAAGACTGATAAAAGATAAGATCAAAATTCAAAAATGAAGCGTCTGATTCATAAGTACAACTCATCTACAACTTTTCCTCAGCAACCTTCAACTCTATCAACTTCACAACTTTATCCCCTCATTTCTGTTATAACTACAAAAACAAAGTTAAACAATAATCAATCATTAACTAATTGAATTATTAATCCTTTACTAATTTTAACAGAATTCGATTCGAATTTGAATGGAATCGAATTTTGAATTTGATTATGGATTCAAATTTGTTCATTCTAATTTATTTCAAATTTGAATCGAATTAGAATACTCTTCAAAAACTCAAAATTCGAAATTATTTGAGTTATACGAAATTCGATTATTTGAAGTTTGAACACCCCTATATATGTATGTATGTATGTATCTTTGTATGTATGTATATTCTCTTAAAAGCTCAAAATTTCATATTTATTTTTCTAATCTTCATAAAATCATATCTTTCCTTTCAATAAACCAATTATAACATATTTGCCATTTCATAGTAGATAAAATTAAATCAGTCATTTATAACAGTTTGGTTCTTTTAATAAACAAACAGGAAGACAACTTTTTCTATTGACAATTGTTTTAACACATATTGTTTACTTGGTTTATCCAGTGATGCAAAATGCTATAAGTAACTACTTTAAAATTTCATAGGGAGTATCCTTCGAAAGTTCAGATTTCATATATATCCTTCTAAATTTCGTAATATTGTATTTGTTATTTCAAAACGCTGAAGATATCATATTTACACATTCCAGTAAATTCAGTTACAACAGACTATTTCATTGAATAATTGAGGAGGAAAAAAAGGTAATATTACTATGAACCATCTCATTGCATACAGTGAGTTTTACTGTTACAAGTAGCTTCTGAAGTTTACAGCGGAATGGCCAAATGGGTAAAGAAGGTATTTTTAGTATTTTGAGAGAATAAATATGACATTATTAAATTTTGGAGGATATATAAGGGTTTTTTAAGTTTTTAGGAATTATACGAGTCTATAATTTAATTTCATATTAGAATAGGCCCGGACATTTTCAACACATTCGCATTTGATGGGTTGATACCAATGTTTAGTATATTTTTGGTTTTATCAAAAGTTTCTCATTACTTTCAGACTAATATAGTTCGCTACAATGAAGAAAACATAACAAAAGTGGACGAGTCAACTCATGAGTCAGTGAGGTCTCAATTGTCCAATATCTTCTCTAATGACACTTCTACCTCCATGGAGCGTGAGTATGACGGGCCATTATCTCTCTCTTCAAAATCTGGAGATTTGGAAATGCCCATGCCACCTATGGCACTTGCACCTTTGTTAAATCAGAATATCAGGTATGGTTTATGCGCCTCATTTCTTAAAAACTTGTACCTGCACTGAAATCTGAAAATAATATTATGCTAATTCTATTATTATTCATAGTACAAAAAAGGTACCTGGCCCAAATGTCAACGAATTAAAAACCCAAAACTTGCTAATGTGTACAGAACTGTGAAAGAAATGACGGACAGTTGTTAAATTGCACAATTTGCACAAACGAAGATGCTGCATATGTTATTTTTTGCATACATGGATAATGTTTTTGATATGATTCTTTAATGTTAGCTTGTTAGGGTCAGCTAATTAGCTAAAGAGTCTACATGGCATCCATGTTAGTCAAAAAAAAGCTTAAGTGGTGGCAGCTTATGTGCTTACTGATCAAGTAGCTGCATTCACTTAACTGATGGCAACCCATGTACTGCCAATTTTACTGAATGCACCACCACTTGCAATGTAAACTAAAGATTGTACAAAAATTCTATAGCAGGAGTGGTTGTGTATGTAGTAATTTTGGTATTATCATTGATGGCCAAAAATAGTTGATTATTAATACATATGATTTTGACACAGTGTGAATGTTTATGTTCTGGTCCTTCCGTACATCAGTGTGTATCATATTGCTTTTGAACATCCATGCTGCATAATTTTTGAAAGAGTTTTTTTTTGATTACTTTCTAAATTTGTAAAAAATATGATACTTGTAGATAAATGGATTACACGGCTCATGGTCAAGTTACATGATTTTCAATGTGTTTGGATTTGCGTTATCAATTCAACTCACCTGCCCAATACGATTGACATCCCCTAGTTTTACCAAAAATGATTGTTTCTGATTCTGCTTTAAATCTACAATTAAAAGCTAGCTAAAAAGTAAAAAAATAAGAAATTGAAAATTCATGCCCTTTAATGCAGAAAGAAAAAAATGATTACCTCAAATGTGAATTTTATAAAATATTGTTACCTTTTTGTGTGTTTTCCCTTATCAATCGATATGCTAAATCAAACACACTTTCTATTTTGAGTGGGATTTATGTTGGGTATGTTTGTCTATTTGTAAACAATCTCTATTTAGGAGGCAAGTAGTGTATGGAACACCTAAAAAATAGATACTAATCTTTATTATCATTTAAAAAGGCCATGTAATGCTTCTGATGTACTCTCTGATCTTGTGGGTGCACTCAAACCACTGGCTCATAAACAACAACGGATCATACAATTGTGTGAAATTGCCAAATCTTTGGAAGTTGCAGTTGAAGAACCTGCTTTGCGCCAGGCTTTAAGCAATTTAATCGAAGGTGCTTTATTGCGTACGAATGTTGGAGGAATGATTGATATCGTGTCCACCTCAGCGCCTGCTGGAGGTGTTCTTATCATAATTGATGATGATGGACCTGATATGCATTACATGGTATGCTAACTGTTTAATGGTTTACTTTCAACTGGTTTTTATAATTAGAGGTAGAAAGCTGGGCGGGCAGGGCAGATTAATATGGGGATGTTCAAGTCTGGGTCAAAACAGGGGGGTTTGTGTTGGGTTGATCTGACTTGTAATTACTTTTTTTAAATATTTTTGTAATTGAATAACATGGTAAATATGATTGTGAAAACTTTATCATCATAAGAACAATCCATCTGCTTTTATGCAAGTGATTTAGGAGTTTAATCTGCATTTGAATAGAATTTGGAGGAATTTCAACCTGTTGAATTTGCTTTCTTTTTAGTTTAATCGTGAGTTTGACCCATTTCTAGAATGGCCTTTTGTTTAAGAATTTCAGTTTTAAAAATTAATAGAAATTCATGTTGAGAAAATCACAGTGACCATTTTCGTAGTAAATGCTGTTAAAGCATGCAACATATCACATGAGCTAAAGTCTACGTATGTGGAAGGGTTGTCTGCATGGTTTATTTATTTAATTGTTTATTTATTTAAAGTATTTTCCTATAGTAGTGGGTAGGTACTTTCTCTTTCTATGATAGGTTAGTGGGTAGAGTAATGGAGTAGTGGGTAGTTGTTTAGTACTAAAGAAAGCTTTGTTTATTTGTTATTTTTGTACTGCAGTTTTTGTGTTGTTCAATCAAGTAAGAACATTTGTTGTTCTTAACCCAGACGAAAGTGTGTGTGTGTTTCATTATTGTGTTCAATTATTTCACTTTGTATTTTAACAAGTGGTACCAGAGCCATAATGAGTGATCTTCAATTAGTTGGAGGCGTGAGGAAGCTCAACCATCAGAATTACAACACATGGGCAACCTGCATCAGCTCGTACTTGCAAGGGCAGGACCTGTGGGAGGTTGTAAATGGGTCTGAGATAGCACAGCCTGAGGAGGATGCTCAAGGAGTGTTAAGAAAGTGGAAGATCAAGGCAGGCAAGGCTATGTTTGTCTTGAAGACGACGATTGAAGATGAGATGTTGGAACACATCAGAGACACCATTACCCCAAAGGAGGCATGGGATGTGCTTGCGGTATTGTTCTCGAAGAAAAATGATACCAAGTTGCAGTTACTCGAAAATGAGTTGTTGTCAGTGAATCAAAATGATCTGACAATACCTCAGTACTTTCACAAGGTGAAGACCTTATGTAGGGAAATTGGAGAACTCGATGTACAAGCCAAGATCGGTGAACCAAGAATGAAACGTATTATCGTTCATGGGTTGAAGGCTGAATTTAGAAGCTTTGTAGCAGCTGTGCAGGGCTGGCCAACACAGCCGTCTCTGAGTGAATTCGAAAATCTGTTAGCAAGTCAAGAGGCGTTAGCCAAACAGATGGGGAATTTGGCAATTGGGTCCACGAGTTCACAACCAAAGAATGAGGTAGAAGCCCTGTATGCTGACCGTAGCAGAGGCAAACCACGTCAGGGAAGTTATAATCGTGGGGTGACTCGCTACAATGACCAGAACAAAAACCGTAGTCACAAGGACAAAAAGGTTGGCGAACATGATTCACGAGATTTAACAGGTGATCGGAAAACTCGCAGCTATGGAAAGAAACAATTGTCTTTCAAGTGCTACAAATGTGGGGGGAAGGGCCATATTGCCCGCAATTGTCGCACTCCTATCCAAGAGGAAGGTAATTCAGCAGAAGTGCAGGCTGAACAAACGTGGGACGCAGAGGCTTATGTAGCCCATGTTGTCCAGGATGAGGCACTGGTTGCTACAGCCAGGAATAAACCTAACAAGCTAGATGAATGGATAGTAGACTCGGGGTGCTCAAATCACATGACAAGGGAGAAGGAACGGTTATCGAATCCGGTTGAGTATGGTGGAAGTCGAGTTGTAATCATAGCTGACAACTCAAGATATTCCATAGCTCACCTGGGAGATGTTCAGTTTCAAGCAGGGCCAAACAAGAAAGACCTAACTTTGCAAAATGTGTATCATGTTCCAGGTATGAAGAAAAACCTTTTATCAGTTCCTCAATTTACATCAGATGGAAATTATGTTGTATTTGGACCAAATGATATCAGAATTTTTGATCATTTGGAAACCAACTCGAGGCCAATTCTTGAAGGTCATAGAAAGCAAAATGTGTATGTGCTTTCTGCTGAATCTGCCTATGTGGAAAAGACAAAGAACAATCAGAATGTAGACCTGTGGCACATGCGGTTAGTCATGTGAATTATGAAAAATTGGATCGCATGATGAATAAAGGGTTGGTGAATGGTTTGCCAAAGTTCCAAGTGCAATCTGGTCTAGTTTGTGCTGGCTGCCAATATGGGAAAGCGCATCAGCTTCCTTATAAGCCAGCCACTGTCCACTCCAAAGGCCCTCTTGACTTAGTACACACCGATGTTTTTGGCCCGATCAATAAAAAATCCATAGGAGGTATGGTGTATATGATTGAATTTATTGATGATTACTCTAAATTTGTTTGGGTGTACTTTATGCAAAGTAAGTCAGAAGCATTGGCCAAATTCAAGGAGTTTCGGTTGGTGGCAGAAAGGGAAACTGGAAGGAAGGTTAAAGTTTTAAGGTCTGATAATGGTGGTGAATATATGTCCCGAGAATTCAACGATTTTCTGAATGACTGTCAAATAGGCAGACAGTTGACATGCCCCTATACACCCCAGCAGAATGGCGTCTCTGAACGCAAAAATCGCCATCTTGCAGAAGTTTCTGGTAGCTTGATGCACAGCAAGAATGTTCCGGGTCAGTTCTAGGCGGAGGCTATGCAAACTGCAGCCTATGTGACGAATAGATTACCTCAACAAGGGCTCAACTTCTTGACTCCATATGAGAAGTTGTACAAAGTGAAGCCAACTGTAAGTCATTTCCGTGTTTTCGGTTGTGTATGCTACGTTTTTGTTCCTAACAATCTCAGGCACAAACTTGAAAAGAAGGCAATTCGGTGTATTTTCGTTGGCTATGATAACCAACGAAAAGGGTGGAAGTGTTGTGATCCAAATACCGGGAAATGCTATGTGTCTCGCAATGTTGTTTTTGACGAGACATCCTCTTGGTGGTCCGCAGAACAGAAGATACTTCCAGATTCACAACCGTTGCAAGATGAGTTGCAAGCTTCTAAGGTGGATTTGAGGTTTGAAGTTACAACACCTGATGAAGAACATGATGAATCAGTTCAACACCGGGAAGGAGGTGGTGTTGAAGAACTACCATTTGAAGAGTCTGGGCTGAGAAGATCAACGAGGATTCGAAGACAAAACCCTCGTTATGCAAATGTAGCAATTTCAGAAGAAACTCTGCGTGAACCAGAATCATTCGAAGAAGCTAGTAAACATCATGGGTGGATGTTGGCCATGGAAAGCGAAGTTGCAGCCTTAATCAGTAATCAAACCTGGGAGCTTGTTCCCCTTCCGGTTGATGTTAAACCCATTACCTGCAAGTGGGTTTATAAAATAAAACGCAAAACTGATGGTACAGTTGAACGTTTGAAGGCTCGTTTGGTGGCGCGGGGATTTACGCAACAGTTCGGTTTTGATTATGAAGACACCTTCAGCCCGGTGGCAAAAATAACGACGGTTCGAATGATTCTTGCCTTGGCAGTCAACCAAGATTGGAAACTCTATCAAATGGATGTTCATAATGCTTTTCTGTATGGAGAATTAGACCATGTAATACACATGGAACAGCCTATTGGTTTTGTGAATTCAGAACATCCAAAATTTGTGTGCAAGTTGAAGAAGGCAATTTATGGATTAAAACAGTCTCCTCGCGCATGGTATGGAAAAATTTCTGAATTTTTAGAACATAATGGTTTTGCTAGCACTTCAGCAGATGCTAGCCTGTTTGTGAAAGTGCTCGGATCCAAGGTGGCGATAGTGCTCGTGTATGTTGATGATTTAATTATCACGGGTGATCATGTTGAGGTGATAACACAACTAAAAGAAAACCTGAAAACCCGGTTCAAGATGAAGGATTTGGGGTTACTTAGACACTTTCTTGGCTTAGAAGTGAATTATAAGAAGAATGGGCTATTGCTACACCAAAGTCAGTACGTGAAAGACTTGATTCAAAAGTTTAGAATGGAGAACTCAAAAGCTGCTGCAACTCCATTTGAACCAAGTTTAAGGTTGTGCCCAGATGAAGGGAAAGAGGCTGAAGATGTGACCGAGTATAGACAGATGATTGGTAGTCTTATCTATTTGACTCTAACAAGGCCCGATATTTCATTTGCAGTCGGTGTACTTAGTAGATTCATGCAGGCCCCTCGGAAACCTCATGTATTTGCTGTTCGACGGATTCTAAGGTATCTCAATGCAACAACTGGAGTTGGCGTTAAATTTACAAAAACCGTATCACCAGAGTTGGTAGGTTTTTGCGATTCAGATTATGCAGGAGATCTAAGCATGAGGAGATCAACTACAGGATATGTGTTTATGTATGGTATGAGTCCAATTTCGTGGAGCAGTAAGTTGCAGCCAACTGTTTCTTTGTCCACAGCCGAAGCAGAATACCGAGCTGCAGCCATGGCAGCTCAAGAGCTTGTGTGGCTGATTCAATTATTGAAGGATACGGGTCAAAGAGTGGTGCAGCCTGTGAAGTTGTGCAGTGATAATCGTTCAGCCATACAGTTAGCTGAAAACCCGACCTTTCATGCTCGTACCAAACACATTGAAGTGCATTACCATTTTGTCTTGGAAAAGGTACTGAGAGGCGATATTGCTTTGGAGTATGTGGATACTAATGATCAAGTAGCTGATATGTTAACCAAAGGATTGCCAGTTCATAAGTTGAAAAAATTTTGCAAGTTTTTGGGTTTGAAGAGTGATGATGTTGAAGGGTAGTGTTAAAGCATGCAACATATCACATGAGCTAAAGTCTACGTATGTGGAAGGGTTGTCTGCATGGTTTATTTATTTAATTGTTTATTTATTTAAAGTATTTTCCTATAGTAGTGGGTAGGTACTTTCTCTTTCTATGATAGGTTAGTGGGTAGAGTAATGGAGTAGTGGGTAGTTGTTTAGTACTAAAGAAAGCTTTGTTTATTTGTTATTTTTGTACTGCAGTTTTTGTGTTGTTCAATCAAGTAAGAACATTTGTTGTTCTTAACCCAGACGAAAGTGTGTGTGTGTTTCATTATTGTGTTCAATTATTTCACTTTGTATTTTAACAAATGCTTTTTGGATACACCGTTTCATAATTTATGCCATACCAGTCTAACGGTGTTCATTCAAACCACCCAAACCAAAGCAAGTCGATAAGTTTGGCATGTTTGAGATCCTAACAGTTCGGTTTTTATGGTTTGGTGGTTTAGCAGTTTGGTCACCGCTGAAACTTGAAACACCTTCTATAATTTTATATGTTTTTTTTTTTTTGAAATATGTAGTTATAATCATGACCTATCAAGAATATTTTAAATTTCTTGAACAACTAACCCACCTTTAAAATTTTTAAAACCAGCCGGAGCAACTAACCCACCTGGCCAATTTTTCAAAATTGGCCAAAAACTTTTGTGAAAACTATTTGAACATGTCCATGAAGGTCCCCACATTGATACCAAATGGACGAAAAATGTAATCTACTGTAAAAAAAGCATAGTTATCCTTCATAGGTATAAATATGATGCAAAAAGATTAAATTCTAATTTAATCATGCAGACACATATGCATTCACTTGCACCATTTGGAGCGGATCTTTTATCGAAAGGTATGGTCGAAGACAACATGACATGGAACTTTGTAGCAGGGTTAACTGTAGCCCGTGAGATATTGGAAAGTTACGGTTGTGTTCTCAGAGTAATCTCCCCTCGGGTCATTGAGGCACCACGTGGTGCGGGTGGGACCCGTGTTGAAATATGGCTCCCCTCTTTCTCTTCTTCAACCGATGGTTTAAACCATCCTGCTCAGGCTGCATAAGGCTCGTGTTGCCCCAAATGCCCTTCTATGAGGTAACAAACATTAGGCCAGAACATTACATACATGTGCCATTTGATTTGATGTTTATTGGCAATATGTGTATAGAACTGATGCTGTTACATTAGGTTTGTGTAAATATCATGAGCGGTCTAACGGTATTGAAGGCCCTAAGCGAACTAAAAACTTGGGACCCTATCTTTAGGTTATGTTATAAAGTATAAACCATCATCCTTTACCCGGGCTTGGAACCATCAATAATAAACTAATAGGTTTATAGTTGGTTGAGTTAAAGACTTTTATTGGGTGTATCGTCTACTTTTTTAAATTCTAGAAAGTATTCTTTAATTTGTATTAGAGTTGACAAGATATCTAAACATCGTAAGATAATAGACATTTGTTTTTTATGACATGTATTGAGAGTGCAGTCTATTTTTTTTGAATAGCGAGGGTCTCAATCGTGTGAACCTTTCCAGGCTATGTCACCAAGGTCTAGTTACCTGGACCTCCTATGAGCCACCACAACCACCCCAGGAGGAAACCCCACTGGGAAAACCCCCTGACCCCTCTCAGACCCTTTTTCGCTGCGGGAGGGATTTGAACCCAAGACCTTCCATATGAAAGAATCTTGGGGTACCATTGAGGTAATGCCTCATTGGTGAGAGTGCAGTCTATTAGTTTAACTTTCTTAATTTTAGTAACAAACTTGTTTTTAATTTCACGTGTTAGTTGGTTTATTAGTTTATTTTGCATTTTATGACAAAGGTAATGATTACGAATTTCATTATTTTTTATTTGTTTAATATATTCTTTCATTATTAGATCAACTCCAATGATTTCTATTATACTTAAAAAAATACCATGGTTTTTTTCACATATATAATTTCCTTTTTTCACAGAAAAAAATAGCATTTTTACAAAGATTCTTTACAACAACAATAATTCTTATCAACACATTTTTTTCAATGTTCATTATCTTTATTCATACGCTATTAAATTGTTTATCAATTGTTTATTTATTGTCAATCTTATCTATAATTCAGTTCATGATTAAATTACATATTAATAATTATTTTAAATAATAATACAATAATTAAAATTTTTAATAACAATAGGAGTAACTTCTAATTTTCTTGATTTGTAATAAATGAGATCTTTGAACTATTAGCTTTAAAAAAATAAGCTAATTTTCTATAAAAAAAAGTAACTACTTACAACTAAAAAGAAAAGATAACATTTTTGTAATTATTGAAGTTAAAAGAACCTAAAAGGATATGTAATGAGAATAAAGACCCTCTTGACTAGCCTCTTTGGCACCCTCACGTCATGGTCTTGGTCGCGCTCCCTCTTTCATTACGCATTTGGCGTGACAAACAAACCGTGGCCATGGTCACAGGAGAAGCTCGAGTAACCGACGATGAAATCGCCGAAGTTTCCACTTGATAAGATGAAATCGCTGGAGCTTCCACTTGAGAAGATGAAATCGTCGGAGTTTCTTGTCGAATATGATGAAATCGCCAGAATTTATTGCCGAAGAAGATGAAATCGCCGGAGTTTCTTGCCAGAGAAGATGAAATCGCAAGAGTGCGTGTTGTCTGTGTAGCGATCTGTGATTACGCAAATGAAGAGATGATAATGAGAATTGTTGTTTATATTGTGCATATGTGATGCATACGTAGAGTAAAGTAGAGGTGAGCAAACCAGTTTTTTTTAACCGGTTTCGGTTCTGGTCAACATGTCAATAACCGGTTTTTGGTTCCGATTTTTGACACAGTTCTGGTTTGGGTTTGCTAATGGTGGGATATACTGAGTACGATGATGATGATGTGTTGGGGCTGCTGGTGGGTATGCAGACTTAAAAAAACAAACCGTACGTTAGCAGATGTTTTGTCCTGCCCCTTCTGCTATAGAATTCTGCATATGTGGTCCGCAAACTAAATAAGTTTTACCTCTGAAAAAACAAACCCCTCCAACGTTCCAAATTCCTTGAAGAATATACCGATCCTTTCAACCTCAAATCACACAAAAACATGCTGATTCCTTATTCTTCACATACTCTTTACGTATCAAATTATACAATTGTAGATTTGTAGTCATCAGATAATTAATTTAAAAGAAATTATTTTGTGAGAATTTTTTAATATTTATAAACATGGGTCACTTTAAAATAATAATAATTCGAACACATACACTAAAATACTAAATGAAACTAACGTGTAAAAAAATAAAAATAAAAATATATGTCATTGTAGTTATATTTAGGATTGTAGCTTGTACATAACAACACATTTCGTTTTTATCTTAAACACGCATTTTTTATGATCATAGTAATTCGTAAAGTGATTATTATAATAAAGTAATAATTACTTCTTTTTTAAAGAATGATGTTTCATCACGTCTCAACATTATCATTGATTTCTGCTTAAAAATCATGATTTTGACAATTTTTTCTTGGATTTTTATTGAGGTCATGGATTTGAACTTTAAGAAACAGTCTTTTTTTACAAATGTGTAGGGTAAGACTGAGTATATCATATCGTAAATTAAAACCCTTTCCACGTGTACGCAAAGCAGAATCTAAATCAAACACCGGGGTACATCCCACCACACCATGTGTACTCTAAACGCAATTGATAACACTAGACACAACAAAACATGAATTGAACATACATATAAGATACATGATTCAAAATTTCCTAATTTCTAACAAGAAAGGCGTAGATCAATGACCAGATTAAGTAATCTGGTCATTGAACTCACGTCTCCCAAACTAACAAACAAATCAAAGGAGAGAATATTTACATTAACCAGACCATAACTCATCCTACTCTATAACGCTGGCATTTATAAAAATAAATACCAAACCTGTTGTATAAACTTTAAAAGTCACAACCTTTATAAGGTTTCAGCCACTTTCTCTGATGCAGTTTCCGGGCAAGAGATATCTATAGTCATCTGCGTTTTCAAGAAGATGTGCAGGAAGATGAACGGCTGAATACGAATGCGGAATGGGTCCCATTTTCGCGATGATGTCCTTAAACGTATACTCCTCAGGAATCATATCGAAAAGATTAGCCCCTTTGCATATCACCTTTTGAATCCTACTAGGGTTCAAAAAGCTTTTGAATTTCACTCTATCAGTATGACTATAAGCTTTCATTTTGAAGATGAATTCATTTACACGCCGAAAACAAAAGCTGCAATGCCACCCAGCATCCGCCAAGATCACATCTGACTGGCGGAAATGTGCATATGTTGTTTTTCCTGACTGATATCTATGAACGGAAGCACGCCAACTGTTGTTATCCGAAAGAAATTCAAACGAATACATGTAGTTTTTTAGGCGAAGATGCAAAGCAGGTGGGATGTCATCACACCATCTTAAGAGATTAATCGTGTGTCGACTCGGAATCTCATCAACATCAGACATGATTAACAGATCATCATCTTCAATCCCAGCTTTTTTTATGAGATAATCCAATGCTAACCGTTGATACGCCTCTTCAACAAACGGATTCTCCTTCTTTTGAAATCTCCCAGGAATCATCCCGTAAGTTAGCCTTGGTTCAACAAACTTAAACCGATCACGTTGGCTGGAAAACATTAGGGGTTTTGGGAATCCAGTGAATGTCGAGTTTGATTCTAGGAGCACAAATTGAGTTACATACGGGTACAATTCGTGCCATCTTATCGTTAAAAGATCAACCTCATTGCTAAACAAAACCGCATCAAAAACCCGTCTTGGGAATTCTCGAGTTTTCCATCCGTGAAGTTTACAAAGATTATGCATAGAGACGTTTTCGTGATAATAATGTGGGATTTCATGGAACGGTTTTGGTGGTGATTCCCATAACGGGCGTAAGAAGTATGTGATCTTCTGACCGTGAATATAGAGTGCAAAGATAAAAGATGGTGCCAATACGAATATAAAGATTAGGATCTTTAGATCTAACCCGCGAAGAATGCATCTTACTCTTGATATAGTCGAAGATTCACCCGATTCCTGTAAATTAAAATGCACATTTTGTTAACAAGTGTACACACTTTTTTTCATCCAAACACTCAAAGATGGTTTATCTGCAGCCCATAGTCTAGCAGAGCCCCCAACACCCCCCTGAAATGTTGAACACATGAATGTGCATCTATTGAACAGCACTAGGGCAGTAGGGCTGCTTTCATGTTAAACAAGCTAGCTCGGCCTGGCCTGGGTTGGCTTGGCTTGAAAATTTTTCTCGAACTGAAATTCGAGCTCGAGCCAGCTCGCGTATTTGCAACCCAATTCGTTTATTTTTGAAATTCATTAATTTTTACATGAAAAGCATATTAATAGATGTAAAAAATAAAAAAAGGTTGGGTTTTTTTTTGCCCGGAAAAGTAATGACCTACTTATCTTGAGCCAACCAAACAGGCAACCTACCCTTGGCTCGAGCTCGGCTTGAAAACTAAACAAGCCAGCTCAGCCCGGCTCGATTATTTACGAGCTGAGAGTTATTTGGACAGCCCAAAATAACACAGAAACTTTTTGTTCAAAATCAAGATTCTTTGATGCAAATAGCAAATCTATGAACAATGATTCTAGAGTTACGATTCTATAAAAATGTGGATGTGAACACTCACTCAACATAAAGATTCAGAGGTTTAACAAAATTAAGGTTCTAATTAGGAACATTTAATGTGTAAACGAACACGAAACCCCTTAAAATTTGCAGGTCACAACGAACGAACATTCGGAAAAGTTCAATTTGAAGAAATTAGAAAACTAGATGCATATCAATGATCAAACCCTAAACATAATCAGTTTAGGGCAAAATTAAACTGAAAACAGAACAATTTGATCAAACAATGCTATAAATAAACCCAGAAACCGCAATGCAATCATCAAATCGAGAACTCGTGAATTTAGGTCATAGATACCCAATTCAATCAAAAAATCAAATTACCTCATCGCATATACTGCCGCAGATATCATCAGATTTCTTAGAGCAATAACGAGATCCCCCTTCTGCCATCAAATACGCTTTCTCGGCAAATTTCGACAAATTGAACGTCATTTAAACCCTAAATTTATGATCAAGTAACAAACAGAACACCAATTCACCCCAAATCAATCAACAATCAGATTGCGAGCTTCAACTTCCGTTTTCACGTTTAGTTTCTGAAGATTTTGAGCACGGAAACTATCAAAATTTATGGGAGATTTTGATATCAAAGAGTGAAACAAAAATTGCATAAACTCGTGAATTAATTTCCAAAATTGAAGAAAAATGAAATGGGTGTTATTGTTTGTGGGTGAGTTGGGTGAGCGATTGTGTTGTCTTCTACTTCTTTCTGTTCTGTAAATTACTCCATGAACATACCTTTGAATGCAATGTAAATGGTGGTATATATATATACATGGAAGTTTATAAAGAATAATTGTTGGAATTACGAAATTGGCCTTCATGTTAAGGTTTTTATTTAAATCTGAATTAATATCTAATTTTTTTTTTTCATTTGTTATAATGATAAAACCCTGTTTTTTTTTTTTTTTTTTTTTTTTTTTTTTTTTTTTTTTTTTTTTTTTTTTTTTTTTTGCTTTTTTATGTGTTTTAGGAAAATGTTAATGGTTTTTTAATTGATTTTATTAAAACATGTTCTTTCATGCAAGTTTATTCTTTTAAAAAAAAACAAAGCTGAAAGTTATAATTTTCTCTTTTAGTTTCGAAAAAGACAGAAAAACCTTTTTTTTATATACCACCAAAAAAAGCTTAATATTTTCCTAAAGCATCTATTGTTATAAAAACTTTGAATAAAGCATTTATTATTTTTAGATTTAAATAAAAAATGTAGGTTAAAAATAGTAATATGTTGGAATGAATTTACTTGCAACTAAACTAATGTTTAAATATTATATTTGGGATCCACTAAATTAAAAAAAAAATCATATGATATTTGATTAAGTTAAATTAATTATTGGGACATTTACATATTCCTCCTTAATATTATTTTTGCATATATACTTAATTAAAAAAGTCAATTACATATTTCTTTTTAAAATATATTTTCCCTTTCAAATAAACTAGTCAATTACATATTTCTCATTTGCAAAAGCAAATATGCAATTAGTTTTAAGTGTTGATTAAATATGTAATAAATGTTCTTGTTAAAAAGATATATGTAAAAAATATTTAATTATAAATCAGATTGTTGACACTCATTTTATAAAGTCATTACATGTCTTTCAAAACATACACACAAATTGCACCCAACATATTACTCTCTGACTCTAACAAATCTACCTACTCTAATAAAGGAGTATTTGTAGGAGACACATGTCACTTTGTGCTGGAATCTGGAATTACTTTTCCCGCCTCTCTCTCCTATTATATACTAATAATTTTTAGTGATTAAATTATATAATTAATTATTAATAATATAAATCTTCTTATTTTAATATGTTATTAATTTATTAAAATTTAATAAATTATAAGAATATTTCAATTATATTTTATATTCAAATATAATTTTATAATTAATAAATATTTATTATTATTTTATGTTAATATTTTATATTTTTTATTATTAAACCCATGTAATACATGGGTTTCTAGGCTAGTGTAGCATATATACTTTTTTTTTGAACGGCATTTTATCTCAACGTGTGAACCACTGATTTTCAGGCTACGTCATCAAGGTCTAGTTACCATGACCTTCGTTGAGACCCCACCACCACCCCAGGAGGAAACCGCACCGAAAAACCTCTGACCTCTCAAGGACCCCTATTTCGTATTGGAAGGGATTTAAACTCATGACTTTCCATTTGAAAAGCCAATGGGTACCGCTAGAACAAAGCCCCTTTGGTAGCATATATACTTTAACTATAACACTTATGATTAATCTCTCTTCAATAATTTGTCATATGCACGCCACATGAGAGGGGTAGTTTGGTAAAATTGCAGGATAGAAAGTGTCTCTTGTAGGGGTAGTTTGGTAAAATTGCAGGATTGAGAGTGTCTCTTGTAGGGGTAGTTTGGTCAAACGTATGATGGACTTAGTCTCGTAAACGCGGTTTTGTTGGATAGACCGAGCACCCACGGAACCAGTTGGTTGAAAACTTTGGACCTAACCAAACAGGCAAATAAATACTCCCTACGACACGTTTATTGTTTGAAAACAAACTTGGTTAATAATAGACTTAATAATAAATTAACCCACACTTTAAAATTATTTAAAACTATTTGTTTTGATCAAACAATAAATAAAATATTATTACTGATAAGACTTCATAGGAGTTAAGAACAGAATTACGGACTAAGCACGAACGAGAGAATCCTAGATCTGTCACAAGGTAAAAGCAACTAATAGATTTATTGCTCTTGTTATTTAGTTCGTAGATCGGGCGATAAGACATGATGTTTGTCAGTAGCGGAGCTTGAGTGTTATGGAAGGGGGTGCGTAAATTTATGTGACTCAGAAAGGGGGTGAAATCCGTATTTTTAACTAAAAATAACCTTTCGGCCCGAAAATTAACACTACTGACGAAAAAACTCTGGATCTCTAAAGAGCTTCGCCACTAAAGTTTGTGATGATTCTCTTACACCACCAATTTATAACACACGCTGGTTAAGACAACATAACTTGATATAAAGTTAAACAAGATCAGTGTTTGATGTAAACAAGTACGAGTCATAAATAAGTTGGCAAGTTAACGAAGGTTAAAAATGTGTTTAGATGGCCAGATGGTTTCAACTTGCTTATAACATGTGAGGCTTAGTTAAGTAATTATGTTAAATCGGTTAAGGGTAGACAGATCGAAGCTCGTGTTTATGCGTGTTTACATAAACACTGAGGTAAGTAGTTTGAGTAGTGGATGTGTAAGACCAAACCTAGGAGGCTCAATTTCCTAACATTAAGTAAACATTACGTTCAAAGATTAAGTCAAAAAAGTGAGTATGTCGTTGTTTAGGAAAATAGGGTATCTCTAATTTCCAACTAAGATAGTTCACATGCCTTTAACCTAGACCTAAAATCAATCTATCAAAATAATTAAAAAATATTTTTAAAAAATTCTTGTACCATGAAAGTATTAAACAATTAATAGTTCATTCCTTTTAATTTATAAAATAATTTACTGAAATACCGAATAACTATTTTAAAAAATCAATTTCCTTAATCCATTAGCCAAACCACAAACAATTAACCTAATCTATATCTATATCTATACTATATAATAAAAGAATAACACTATGTCACGTGGCGTAATTCTAGCATATCCACATGTCATTTGTCATGTGGCTTCTTTCTAGACTATCCACATGGCATACTTAAGAAACTCATGAATTAATTCTATTTAATACAATTAATTCAAACTTTCAAATTAAAAAAAAAAATAATATTCATTTTCTTTAAATATTAATGATAATATAATCATTTTAAACTTTTCATTTTCAACTAATAATTTCAAAAATTCAAAATTTCAAATCTCATTTGTATTGTTTAAAGAAGTATACAAATATTTATAAAATATAAGTTTATTTTTATACAACTCTGTGTAATACGCAGGTTAATATGCTAGTAATTAATAATAAGCTAAACTACAATTCACAAATTTTTAAATTTAACGGCAATTAAATGAATGACTAGTGTGATCACATCTGATTCTAAAAACCTTCTTTAGCATTGCCTACTTAAGCCTCCAACTCATAATATTTATGGAAAAAAAGCCGAAACTCAGTAATAATTTCAACTCATCAAATAAATTCTTATGTTTGTCACTAGACATTATAAAGAACTGAATTTAAATGTCACCTATACTCAATTATTCATGTCAATTTATAATAGATGTTATTAAAGATACATCATAATGTGTCATTTGACAACATACTATTTGTACTAGGGATGTTTGGTTTTCAAATAGAACTCGAAAAAATCGAAATTCAATTCGATTTCAATTCGAAAAACACCAAGTCGAAATTCGATTAGAATTTTCATATTCGAATTCGATTCGGCTTTTCATATTCGAATTCGATTCGATTCGGAGTATAATATCGAATTTCAAATCGATTTTCGAATTTCATATTTTTAATTCGATTCGATTCGAAATTCGAATTTAAATTATTTAAATACTTTTATTTTATATATACAAGTAGTTACTATATTTAAAAATTAGGTTTTTTGGTCAGGTGGTTTAGTTTATAAAAACTGAAAACCTATTATACAAATGTCAATTTCATTATAGAATACTCATAATTTTAACACTTTTAAATACGCTAAACCTAAACATTCACAACAAGAGCGTCCATCGTGAAACTTGAAAAATTGATCATTTTGATTGTTAATTTCTAATATTTTGATTACTTGTCACTTTATGTTTTTTGTATGTTATCATTGGCATTATATAGTAAACTTTTATCATTTTATTAGTTTAAATGATATCTCTAATATTACAACTTAGAAGTTGGTTATTTGATATTTAAATGTTTAAGGTTTTGGTTATTTGCTATTTTGAATATATAAAAATAGCAAGTATAAACAATGTTTTAATTAAATTCAAATCAAACAATTTGAATAGAATCGAATTTCAAATTTGACAACAATTTCAAATTCGAATTGGTTTCGAATTTGAATCGAATCCGAATGCTCTTAAAAAATTCAAAATTCGAAATCATTCGATTCGAAATATTCGACTTATTCGAAACTCGATTCGATAAAAACCCTTAATTTGCACAGAGGTTATAAGAGTAGTATAACATATATTTAACCGACACACATGCCATCTATCAAATGAGATGCTCTATACAACTCGTATAGAGTTATAAAAGAGACTTATACAACTTGTATACGACTATACAAGAAACCCATATGATTCATATAAATCTATACGAAAGACTCTATATGAGTCAGGTAACCCCTATACAAGTCATATAGAGTCAATGCGAGCTTATATCTCCTATACAAGTCGTAAAGAGTTAGTGGCATTCAAATAACCGCAAGCTGACGCCCAAATAACATATAATCGCTTCTCACACATTTCTTTACGTAAGGGTCCAACCATACTGATTAATAATTGCCACCACATTATTTCTTTGAACTACAATTTTATATTACAATCAGGGCCGTCTCAACCAATTTGATGACCCTAGGCGACATTAAAATCCGAAGCCTTTCATTTATTCGAGAACTTACATTATTTTTCGATGTCTATTTGATTCATCTGTTCCCTTGCAAGATTAGATGACCCTTTGTTAGGGGTGTTTGTGGTCCGGATTTTATTTGCAGCTGTAAATAACTGCTTATGAATAACTAAAACCAAAACCGAACATTGAAAAATAAAACCAAACCATTATTAACGGTTTGGTTTCGATTTGGTCTTACGGTAGGAGCTTTCTAGGTTTCAGCACTTGTTTTGGCTTTTTGAGTACGATAAAAATTAAAACTGAATCAAACTTAACCATTTTATGGTATGAGACGGGCTAATCATATTGTAATCTCAAATATAATTTTTATTGAATAACACCTAAATCGTCAACCCTATACATATATACATAATACATACATAGATATCGTTTTTTACGACTATTTTTTAGTGAAATCTGTAAACCAAACTGTTCCCTACGGTTTCAAACTTTTAAAACCAATCGACAAATGCCTAGAGAAAAAACCGACCGTGAAACCGTACCATACGGGGCCCCGAAAAATCTGGGGCCCTAGGCAATTGCCTAGTTTTGTAACAAATGGGAGCCGGCTTTGATTACAATTATACAACTCTTTCAACTACTTACATGTGTAGCCATTAACTTGAAATGGGATATGAGTATGTTGTTTCTTTATACGTTAACTTGAAATGGGATAGTGTGACACCCCGTAATTTCCAGGTCAGCTTGTTATTTATTTAAATGTTTATTTAAATACTTTATGTACACGTGGCACCAGAATTAGTTTAATTTAGTGTGACACGTGGCACGACAGTACCAACACTGACACACAACAAGATAATTCGTGGAATTATCGGCAAACAACACACACGTGTCAAAACACACGAACGTTGGTGAACGTCGAACACAATTGTGTAGCACAACACTCGAAACTTCACGAAACACTCACACATTGAACTTGGAAGTTCGAACGAGGCCAAACAATAGCTCGGAAGCGTGAAAACGACGACGAACGGATCAAACCCATTAAAATAGGCTTATTGGGCTCTTCAGAGGCCCATCGCGGTACGCGATGGCCCAACAAGGAGCAGTGTCGCGATACGCGACAGACATCGCGGGGAGTTGACTCCCGTAATCCGCCGCGGTACGCGGAGATTATTTGAAAGTCCCATCGCGGTACGCGAAGCCGCCCAGTCGACAAAATCTTATAAATCCAAGACAAATGATGCCTATACTATCCTTCCATCATTTTACTTGCACCCACACGCCACCCTGCGGCCATCTTCGTTCCAGAAGCTCTGTTGCAGCCCTCCTTCATCATTGGAAGCCATTGGAGACCTCCTCAAAGCTCAAGGTTGAAGATTTGGAGTCTTGACATCCCTCTCTAAAGCTTGAAACCACCATCACTCTTGCAAACCCGCATCACCCATTGTTACAGAGGCTGTGGAATCATTCTCATCAGGATTTCAAAGCATTAGAAGGTAGCTCTGTGCTTAAAACTCACTTTTACACTCATTACACACACATGCAAGTGTTAAAATCCACATGCAACCACCATTGGTGCACATGCACGAAATTATATTATGGGTTTGACGGTCTTACTATGATTCTTGACTATCTATGATGGCTAGATTGAGTTTTGTGATGATCCATGATGATGGGTATATACCATTATGCTTAAAATGGTAAATTGTGATGACATTGATGCATGCATGTATAATCCATGGTTATTGGAATGATCTTGAGTATGTTAATATGTTTTATGATGATATTAGAAGTATTATTCATGGCTAGATTTGATGTAAATGGTTAAAAGGTTGATTTTGACATAATTTCTATTAATAGAAACTTTATATTTGAAAAATGAGGTTGTGGATGAAATGGTGAACATGTAAGTATGTAGAACTACTATTAGAATGATAATATGATGATTGAAATGCTTGGAATGTGATTTTGTTAATAGTTATGGTCATATTTAGCATTATTACTATTTTTAGTAACTTTTTGGGCCAAGATGTTGCTAGGTGATGAATTTGGCTATGTTAATATGTTTACATGATGCTAAGTAGCCTATAATGATGTTTGATGATATGAAAATTGGTTTAGAAATGTTAAAAAGGTTATTTCTATGCAAAACTACAAAGTTACTATATTTAGTAACTTTATTTTTACAAGAACCGACTCGTAAATATCTTGTATGATTTGAACATGCTAAGTGACTTGTTATGACATAATATGTTGATTAGATGCTAAGTTAGATGGTTTCCGATGTCACGTATGCTAAAAATGGAAACATTCCATTTTAGGAAACTTTTGTGTACTAACATGATGAAAACGGCTTATGTGAATCCGTATGATGACGTGCTATGTGTTAACATGATCACGTAGGACTAATGAGCATGCTAGAACTATAAAATTGTTATGCTTTGCGAACTTTCCAAAAATGAAACTTACTATAAATAGTAAGGTGTCCATAGACGCGATTTGGTCATTTTGCACACGACGAGCACATACACATTGCTACACGATTCACAAACCGTCACACGGTTCACCAACGGGTCGTTGACTTGACACGGTCAACTTTGGTCAACTCTAGTCAAACATGGTCAAACACGGTCATTGTGGACCAACACAGTCAAACACGGTCATTGTGGACCAACACAGTCAAACACGGTCAATGTGGACCAACACGAGCAAACACGGTCATTGTGGACCGACACGGACAAACATGAACAACCAAGGGTTGTTGAACACAAACGCGAGCACTAACACAAACACTAGCACAGTCACATACACGAACTCACGTACGGTGTACGATATAGGTTGCCGGTGACCTACACGTGCTACTACATCAGGAGCTTACGCTTGATTTGCATTTTCATCACTAAGGTGAGTTTACGGCCCCTCTTTACTCTTTTTCAAACGCTTTTAAATAGGGGGAGAATACTAGTTACATCGAGTCAAACATTTATTACTGTACAAACATATTTGGTGTATGCTGGTTTATTGGACAAACATTAAGTGTTGAACTCGTATTAAGCCCTCACAAAGTCTTACCGTTAATGTACGAACAACGTGGTAGATTTGGATGGATCCATTAGGGAATGACTAACCCCACGGGGCACTATGTTGACTGGATGTCATAACCCGTGCAAATTCTGACCTAACTTGCTATGTATACGAGACATAGCGGAGGCAAGGACAAACAAGTCTAGTTCGGTAGTGACGCACTGACACTTTGGGCCTAGGGCTCGGTACTAACATTTGATAAACAGCATGACACACTTTCTTACTATATGTATATCAAAACCTGTGAACTCACCAACCATTGTGTTGACACTTTTCTAACTTGTATTCTCAGGTAACTAGCACGGCTAGCAGGAGGATAGGAATGCACGATTTAAGGAACGAGCATCAGGAACTTACATGCATTATGTCCTGTCATTTTGAAAACAATTTACTTTTATTAATCAATGTTGTGTAAACTTTTTACATTTCCGCTGCATTTTGTCAAACAATTGATTTTCCGCTGCAATATGCTATGATATATTTTTCCGCTGCAAACTGTTTTATTGTGTGTATGTGTCAAACTTTGGATTTGTAAATGCATATAGAGGTGTTCTATATGACCATGAGCTGTGATTCTGGACACGTCACATCCACGTGGACATACGCCACGAGTGGGAATTTGGGGGTGTGACAGACTGGTATCAGAGCCTTGGTTATAGAGAACTAGGTTTGCATATAGTAAACTTAGACTATAGCCATTGCTCAACTATAGACACTACACGTAGAACTTGCACATTGATGATGTTATTACTTATGTTAAACTGTTACTTACTAACTTGAGATTTACAGGATGGCCAACAACGAAGACACTAGCAGGAACACGGACAGGCGTCCGGCGACATACGACCTGACGACAGAGAGCCGCCGACGCGTTCACGACATTGTGGCGCAAGTAGACGCCGAGATGGATAGACGAGCTAGGGACGCAACACGAGCCCGACACTGGGGATGGCTACCCACGATTATACAGGAGTGGATTACCGGGGAGAGGGTACCTCCATACCGTTTCCCTGGCGATACCACTCCAGGCCGTCGATTACCACCACTCGGGGTACCACTAGAGCAGGCCTTCGCGGCCCACGTTGCTTGCACTCGGCGAGAGATTTGGAGGAGTGGCGAGCTGTCCGATGAGGTCCGAGTTCTTCGTGAGAAGAACGATCGCCTGGAAAGGCGAAACGATCGACTTGAGGAGCGAAACGATCGCCTAGAGGAGCAGGTGGAGACTTTACGTCTCTAGGTGTCCCAGTTGATGACCCAGCATGGGCAGATGGTCGACATCATGCAAGAGCATGATGGATGTATCACTGAGAACCGGGTCGCCAATGAGGAAACTTAGGCGATGGTTCAAGCTAGCGACGCCATGCTCAATGCATGGGCGGCGCAATTCATTGAGGAGCCGCCAGTCGATGACGGCGAACCACAGTTCGAGGCCGAGGACCTCGAAGAGGAGAATTTTGATGAGGATCCTAACGAGGATCCTGAGGAGGACGATGATGACGGAGACGCTGCTAGTGACATTTCACATGTCTCCATGGACTCGGATTAGTGGATTACTTTATCTTGTATTTTTATTATTTTGGCCTAGACGAGCGGGATGTGCTCGAAGAACTTGCATTGTATTTCCTTTTGAAATTATTGTACTTCAAAATCTGGTATTAATGAGAATTATGCTTTGTTATCATCTATTGTATCATTATGACTGTTACTAACCCGACTTCTGACCTGACGTCTGTCTTGACTTCTAACATGACATTTGCTAACACTCTAACTCATGCTAACTAACATTCTAACCTTTCCATATAGCATCATGTCTGGAAGAGGATCTAACGCCCTCAGACTCAAACACAAGGCCGAAAAGGCAAGGATCAACACGATGGTCGAACGTAAGTTCAACAAGGTACTCGCGGAGTACGAGGCGAACCGACATGCTAGTGAAACTAGCGGCACTAACAATGGTACTGACACTTGCCCAACATGACTAACACAGTGTAGCTGACACACACTAACACTTAACATTGGCTTCTGACCAGCAGGATCGCAAGGCAACAACAACAAAGGATGTTCCTTTAAATCCTTTCTGAACTGCCACCCCCACAAGTTCAAGGGAACTGAAGGAGCTATCGGGATGCTCCGCTGGGTGGAAAAAGTAGAATCGGTGTTCGCCATGTGCGAATGTTCTGACGAAAACCGGGTTAAGTATGCAACCGGTACACTGGAAGGACCAGCCCTCACATGGTGGAACACCCATGTCCAGACCCTTGGGCTAGAAACCGCCAACTCTATTCCCTGGGAGAATTTCACAAGAATGCTTCACGAGGAGTATTGCCTCGTGATGAAATCCGAAAGCTCGAAGAGGAATTCTGGGTGCATAAAATGGTGGGATCTGAAATCGAGCAGTACTGCACTCGATTTCACGAGCTATGCAAACTATGCCCGGCTATGGTGACGCCGGAATACAAGAAAATCGAGCAGTTCATCAGTGGACTGCCCGAGCAAATTCAAAGCATGGTGACGGCGTCTGACCTTACCACAATCCAACCACTGATCCGACTGGCCCATAAGCTGACTGATCAAGCCGTAGCACAGGGCAAGCTGCCAAAACGGGGCGAGCACGTGAAGCCTCAAGAAAGCCTGAAAAGGAAATGGGAACCCAATCAGCACCAATCCCATCAACCTCAACAACAACAACGATCTGCACCTGCCAGAGCTTTCACTGTCACTCAACCCGATGACAAGGGGAAGGGTGTGTATCAAGGAAAATACCCTCTGTGCAACAAATGTTCTTACCACCACTCTGGTCAATGCGAGCGATACCGATGCTTGCGATGTGGAAGACATGGCCACATGGCCAGAGATTGCAGGTCTAAATTCCCTAGCAACAACAACCCCAACCACAACCAGAACAACAACAACAACCAGAACACTCTCAAGGGGTGTTATGAATGCGGAAAACCGAGGCACATGAGGAGGGATTGCCCTCAGCTAAAGAAGGCCGGAGGAGGAGCGGCCAAGGGTTTAGCTTTTGTGATTGGCTCGGGGGAGGCCAAGGATGACCCGAACATCGTGACCGGTACGTTTCTTTTAAATAATGTCTACGCTAGTATATTATTTGATACCGGTGCCGATAGGAGCTTTATATCTAGTGAGTTTAGTAAATTGCTAGACATTACCCCGACACCACTAGACTATAAATATACTGTAGAGTTAGCCGATGGCAAGTTGATTGAAACACAACACGTTTTTCGAGGATGCGTCATGGTGTTGGCGGATCACGAGCTCGAAATTGACTTGATGCCGGTAACTCTCGGAAGCTTTGATGTAGTCGTTGGAATGGATTGGTTATCCGCTAACCAAGCCGAGATTGTATGCAACGAGAAGATCGTACGAGTGACGTTGCAGAACGGTGAACAGATCTCGATTCAGGGAGAAAGACGGGGAGTACCCCTGAACATCATGTCATGCATGAAGGCGAACAAGTACCTACAAAAGGGATACACTGCCATACTAGCCCTTATCGCAGAGCAACCGAAGAAAGAAAGGAAGATTGAGGACATCGCCGTAGTCCGCGATTTTCCCGAAGTTTTTCCCGAGGATCTACCTGGACTACCCCCGAAACGACAAGTCGAGTTCCAGATAGACCTTACACCTGGAGCAGCACCTATTGCTAAAGCTCCGTACCGACTCGCACCAACTGAGATGCAAGAACTGTCTAATCAGTTGCAGGAACTGTTAGACAAGGGGTTTATCAGACCGAGCTTCTCACCTTGGGGAGCACCGGTCTTATTTGTGAAGAAGAAAGACGGATCATTCCGTATGTGTATCGATTATAGAGAGCTGAACAAGGTGACGATCAAGAATCGGTACCCATTACCGCGAATAGACGATCTGTTTGACCAGCTGCAAGGGTCAAGCTACTATTCGAATATCGATTTAAGATCGGGTTACCATCAATTGAGGATACAGGAAAATGATATTCCTAAGACTGCCTTCAGAACCCGATATGGACACTATGAATTCTTGGTTATGCCCTTCGGACTAACCAACGCACCAGCGGTATTCATGGACCTCATGAATAGAGTCTGCAAACCCTACCTCGATAAATTCGTAATAGTGTTCATTGACGACATCCTGATTTATTCAAAGAATCGGGAAGAACATGCTGAACATCTAAGGCTAGTCTTGGAGTTATTGAAGGAAGAGCAGCTGTACGCGAAGTTTTCAAAGTGCAACTTTTGGATTCGCGAAGTCCAATTTCTTGGACACGTGGTTAATGAACAAGGAATACACGTAGACCCTGCCAAGATTGAAGCCATCAAGAACTGGGAAGCACCCAAAACGCCGACTGAGGTGCGACAATTCCTAGGTCTGGCCGGGTACTACCGAAGATTCATTGAAGGATTCTCAAAGATTGCTCAATCACTGACATCCCTGACCCATAAAGACAAGAAGTTTGACTGGGGAGAAAAACAGGAAACTGCTTTCAATTTGTTGAAGCAGAAACTATGTACTGCACCTATCCTATCCTTACCGGAAGGATGCGATGATTTCGTGGTGTATTACGACGCCTCGAAACAAGGACTCGGTTGCGTGCTGATGCAACGCGAGAAGGTGATAGCATATGCTTCACGACAACTGAAGGTGCATGAGAAGAACTACACGACTCATGACCTTGAGTTGGGAGCCGTAGTATTTGCCTTGAAGATCTGGCGACACTACTTATATGGCACAAAATGCACTATATTTACCGATCATAAAAGCCTACAACACATCTTCGACCAGAAGGAGCTAAATATGAGGCAACGAAGATGGGTCGAACTCATAGGCGATTATGATTGCTCTATCAAGTACCATCCCGGTAAAGCAAATGTAGTGGCCGACGCGTTGAGCCGAAAGGAAACAACAAAACGCGTACGTGCCCTACAACTCACGATTCATTCTGAACTACCAAATCAGATTCGAATCGCACAACAGGAAGCCCTGAAAGCTGAAAATCTCACTCTTGAAGCCATGCGTGGTATGGATAAACAGATGAAAGTAAAGGATGACGGAGCCTATTACTTAATGGATCGAATTTGGATTCCACACTACGGAGGATTGAGAGAAGTTGTGATGGACGAAGCTCACAAGAGCCGGTATTCCGTACATCCGGGTTCTGACAAGATGTATCACGATCTGAAGACAACCTACTGGTGGCCAAACATGAAAGCTGAGATAGCAACTTACGTGAGTAAGTGTCTAACATGCTCAAAGGTCAAAGTTGAGTACCAGAAGCCATCAGGGTTACTTCAACAACCGGAATTACCGATGTGGAAATGGGAACAGATTTCCATGGATTTCATCACTAAACTGCCAAAGACGGCAAGCGGTTGCGATACCATCTGGGTTATCGTAGACCGACTGACGAAATCTGCACATTTCCAACCCATCAAGGAGACTGACAAGTTGGACAAGCTCACTCGTATCTACATAAAGGAAGTGGTCACTCGACATGGAGTGCCAATCTCGATTATATCTGACCGCGACAGTCGATTCACTTCGCACTTCTGGAAGTCTCTACATAAGGCTTTGGGCTCGAGATTGGACATGAGTACCGCTTACCACCCGCAGACGGACGGACAGAGTGAGCGAACCATACAGACA
The DNA here is from genome assembly GCA_009363875.1 of Mikania micrantha. Taxonomy (NCBI): domain Eukaryota; kingdom Viridiplantae; phylum Streptophyta; class Magnoliopsida; order Asterales; family Asteraceae; genus Mikania; species Mikania micrantha. The sequence continues at coordinate 1,135,169 of CM018681.1, forward strand.
CTAGAAGACATGCTTCGGGCATGTGTTATTGACTTTGGAAACAGCTGGGAGACTCACCTACCGTTAGTTGAGTTCTCATACAACAATAGCTACCACACCAGCATCCAAGCTGCACCATTCGAGGCACTTTACGGGCGTAAGTGTCGATCACCCATCTGCTGGGCGGAAGTTGAGGACAGCCAACTGACCGGCCCAGAGATTGTACACGAAACTACGGAGAAAATCGTGCAAATACGCAAACGAATGGCAGCAGCTCGGGACAGACAGAAATGCTATGCTGACAAACGACGCAAACCGTTAGAGTTCCAGGTGGGAGACAGGGTGTTACTCAAGGTCTCGCCCTGGAAGGGAGTCATTCGGTTTGGCAAACGGGGAAAGTCGAACCCTCGATACATTGGACCTTTTGAGATCACCAAACGAATAGGCCCTGTAGCCTACGAGCTAAACATGCCAGACGAGCTGAGCAGCGTGCACAACGTGTTTCACATCTCGAATCTCAAAAAGTGCCTATCCGATGAGACACTTGTTATTTCTCTCGAGGAGATACAAATCGACGAACAATTGAACTTCGTTGAGGAACCGGTGGAGATTATGGACCGGGAAACCAAGAAGCTCAAACTTAGCAAAATACCGATTGTAAAGGTGCGATGGAATTCGCGACGAGGACCGGAATTCACATGGGAACGTGAAGACCAGATGAAACAAAAGTACCCACACCTGTTCGCGGAACAGACAAACACTGGCAACGCAAGTTGAATTTCGGGACGAAATTCTTTCTAACAAGGGGAGGATGTGACACCCCGTAATTTTCAGGTCAGCTTGTTATTTATTTAAATGTTTATTTAAATATTTTATGTACATGTGGCACTAGAATTAGTTTAATTTAGTGTGACACGTGGCACGACAGTACCAACACTGACACACAACAAGATAATTCGTGGAATTATCGGCAAACAACACACACGTGTCAAAACACACGAACGTTGGTGAACGTCGAACACAATTGTGTAGCACAACACTCGAAACTTCACGAAACACTCACACATTGAACTTGGAAGTTCGAACGAGGCCAAACAATAGTTCGGAAACGTGAAAACGACGACGAACGGATCAAACCCATTAAAATAGGCTTATTGGGCTCTTCAGAGGCCCATCGCGGTACGCGATGGCCCAACAAGGAGCAGTGTCGCGATACGCGACAGACATCTTGGGGAGTTGACTCCCGAAATCCGCCGCAGTACGCGGAGATTATTTGAAAGTCCCATCGCGGTACGCGAAGCCGCCCAGTCGACAAAATCTTATAAATCCAAGACAAATGATGCCTATACTATCCTTCCATCATTTTACTTGCACCCACACGCCACCCTGCGGCCATCTTCGTTCCAGAAGCTCTGTTGCAGCCCTCCTTCATCATTGGAAGCCATTGGAGACCTCCTCAAAGCTCAAGGTTGAAGATTTGGAGTCTTGACATCCCTCTCTAAAGCTTGAAACCACCATCACTCTTGCAAACCCGCATCACCCATTGTTACAGAGGCTGTGGAATCATTCTCATCAGGATTTCAAAGCATTAGAAGGTAGCTCTATGCTTAAAACTCACTTTTACACTCATTACACACACATGCAAGTGTTAAAACCCACATGCAACCACCATTGGTGCACATGCACGAAATTATATTATGGGTTTGACGGTCTTACTATGATTCTTGACGATCTATGATGGCTAGATTGAGTTTTGTGATGATCCATGATGATGGGTATATACCATTATGCTTAAAATGGTAAATTGTGATGACATTGATGCATGCATGTATAATCCATGGTTATTGGAATGATCTTGAGTATGTTAATATGTTTTATGATGATATTAGAAGTATTATTCATGGCTAGATTTGATGTAAATGGTTAAAAGGTTGATTTTGACATAATTTCTATTAATAGAAACTTTATATTTGCAAAATGAGGTTGTGGATGAAATGGTGAACATGTAAGTATGTAGAACTACTATTAGAATGATAATATGATGATTGAAATGCTTGGAATGTGATTTTGTTAATACTTATGGTCATATTTAGCATTATTACTATTTTTAGTAACTTTTTGGGCCAAGATGTTGCTAGGTGATGAATTTGGCTATGTTAATATGTTTACATGATGCTAAGTAGCCTATAATGATGTTTGATGATATGAAAATTGGTTTAGAAATGTTAAAAAGGTTATTTCTATGCAAAACTACAAAGTTACTATATTTAGTAACTTTATTTTTACAAAAACCGACTCGTAAATATCTTGTATGATTTGAACATGCTAAGTGACTTGTTATGACATAATATGTTGATTAGATGCTAAGTTAGATGGTTTCCGATGTCACGTATGCTAAAAATGGAAACATTCCATTTTAGGAAACTTTTGTGTACTAACATGATGAAAACGGCTTATGTGAATCCGTATAATGACGTGCTATGTGTTAACATGATCACGTAGACTAATGAGCATGCTAGAACTATAAAATTGTTATGCTTTGCGAACTTTCCAAAAATGAAACTTACTATAAATAGTAAGTTGTCCATAGACGCGATTTGGTCATTTTGCACACGACGAGCACATACACATTGCTACACGATTCACAAACCGTCACACGGTTCACAAACCGTCACCCGGTTCACCAACGGGTCGTTGACTTGACACGGTCAAATTTGGTCAACTCTAGTCAAACATGGTCAAACACGGTCATTGTGGACCAACACAGTCAAACACGGTCAATGTGGACCAACACGAGCAAACACGGTCATTGTGGACTGACACGGACAAACATGAACAACCAAGGGTTGTTGAACACAAACGCGAGCACTAACACAAACACTAGCACGGTCACATACACGAACTCACGTACGGTGTACGATATAGGTTGCCGGTGACCGACACGTGCTACTACATCAGGAGCTTACGCTTGATTTGCATTTTCATTACTAAGGTGAGTTTACGGCCCCTCTTTACTCTTTTTCAAACGCTTTTAAATAGGGGGAGAATACTAGTTACATCGAGTCAAACATTTATTACTGTACAAACATATTTGGTGTATGCTGGTTTATTGGACAAACATTAAGTGTTGAACTCGTATTAAGCTCTCACAAAGTCTTACCGTTATTGTACGAACAACGTGGTAGATTTGGATGGATCCATTAGGGAATGACTAACCCCACGGGGCACTATGTTGACTGGATGTCATAACCCGTGCAAATTCTGAACTAACTTGCTATGTATACGAGACATAGCGGAGGCAAGGACAAACAAGTCTAGTTCGGTAGTGACGCACTGACACTTTGGGCCTAGGGCTCGGTACTAACATTTGATAAACAGCATGACACACTTTCTTACTATATGTATATCAAAACCTGTGAACTCACCAACCATTGTGTTGACACTTTTCTAACTTGTATTCTCAGGTAACTAGCACGGCTAGCAGGAGGACATGAATGCACGATTTAAGGAACGAGCATTAGGAACTTACATGCAATCTGTCCTGTCATTTTGAAAACAATTTACTTTTATTAATCAATGTTGTGTAAACTTTTTACATTTTCGCTGCATTTTGTCAAACAATTGATTTTCCGCTGCAATATGCTATGATATATTTTTCCGCTGCAAACTGTTTTATTGTGTGTATGTGTCAAACTTTGGATTTGTAAATACATATAGAGGTGTTCTATATGACCATGAGCTGTGATTCTGGACACGTCACATCCACGTGGACATACGCCACGAGTGGGAATTTGGGGGTGTGACAGATAGTTTCAAGATTCTATTTTCGATTTCGAATTTGTAGTTGTGGTTTTGGTTTAACATTGGTGTCGTGATTATATTGACTTGCACCAATTGTGAGGGCATTAGTGAAATTTATAGCAACGCTAGTTTGGTGGTCTCTCTAACAAGCAGTATATATTAATGCACATGAAGATGCTACAAGTTACAATTTACTCACTGTTATTGTACTAACCCAAATAAATCTATCAAGATCAAACCAAATATGTGATTTTTTTAACATCATTGTAACACATATAAAATACTTTCATCTTTTATGTGTATGTGTAAATTCATCACCGTTTAAAAGTTAATATCATTATAAATTTTGGATCTAAAACAATTATAATGTTGTAAGTCAAAAACCTACAACGATGTTAACTCTTAAACGATGATGAATCTACACATACACTTAAAAGAAGAAAGTGTTCTATATGTGTTTTAATAATGTTTGAAAAAAAAATCAAAGATTGGCTTGATATTGACGATAGTTTTGAAATTTATTTTTGTTGTATAATGTAGGGTTTTATCCTTAGGAAGAACACTACTCGCTCCGGTGACAGTAGAAATGTACAGTTGTTTAACAGATCACTTGGACGTGATAGATCGTTAATGTGTGCCTCTAGTCATACGTAATGTGTGTCTCAAGTAGTGTGTGGATTTTTAAATGGGCATAGAAGCCTAGCCAAATAAAGAGGCTTTGCTAAAATGGCATAGCGATAATTGGATGTAGAGATGGTCGAAGATCGTATCAGTAATACAATAAGGTTTTATTTTACATGATTTACTTGTTTTAATCTATTAATTATTTTATGCATTTAATATTTAGAGATATCTATGCATTATTGTGACGATCTCTCCATCTGTATATTATGTGTACATACTAGTAGAGGTGCGTAAATTGGTTTTTTTTTGGAACCGGAACCGGTTCCGGTTCCCGTTCCGGTCAACAAAGTCAATACCCGGTTCGGGTTCGGGTTCCAGGTTTCAACCGGTTCCGATCGGTTTTTGACCGGTCACAGTTCGGGTTTTGGCCGGTTCCAATTCGGGTTTTGGCCGGGTACAGGTGGAACCAGTTCCGGTTTCGGTTTTAATTTGTTAAAAAAAACCGGACCTTTTTGTACCCATCGGTTCGGGTATGACCGGTTCCGTTGGGGTTGCCGATTCCGGTTTTTTCCCCATCTCTACATAGTACATACTACTATACTAATATACTAGAGAGAGAAATAAAAAATGGGCTTTAGCCTTTAGTTGTATTAAGATGTTGCCCCTGGCCCAAATCGTATTATTTCAAGCCTTAGGCCCAAAATAGATGTTTCACTTTGACATGTATTATATGAAAATTGCAAAATAAGGTGATATATCGTATAAGGGTAAGGTTCCCTAACAAGTTTATTTTGCTTAAGAATGTTAAGAAAGATTTTTAAAACTCGAAAACCGACTCAAACAAACCCCGATTGAATTCATTTTTGCATCATTAGAACCGGCTTGTCGAATCCTAAAACCCAAACCTTAAATCATAAACAACAAACCCTATTACTAAGACCAAAACTTTAAAAACAAATCTTTAACATAAAGATACAACTTAAAAGCTAAAAACCAAGCCCTAAAACCTAAAATCTAAATCTAGTAGTTAAAACGAAAACTTAAAATCTAATATTGTAGGGATCGATGAGACGGTTCCAATACCATCGAAATGAGTTCAATCGGGGTTCGTTTGGGTCGGTTTTGGAGATTTTAAAAATCCTTTTTAGTCTTATTAGGCAAAATATACTTTTTATTTAATCTTTTCTCTATCGTATAATACTATAATGATATCTGCAAGGTGTCCGATCATCTAAGGCCCGTTCTCTCAAGAGGAAAAAAAAATCTATTATATATGTATACTTTTCTTAAATAAAAGACTAAAATTAATTTGGAAAACAATATGTTTTTGTTTTGGCCTACTCTCTTATTAACAATATTTGATTTAATTCAAGCTCACTTAACTTTTAAATATGTTTTAACAAGATCATTTATCAATTATCTAATTACCATTAGGTATCTAAAGTCAAAGCCAATTAATCAAAAATTATATCAAATAGCCTATTTAACATTATCTTTTTGGTTATTTTTCACATTTGATTTATTTTAAGTACACTACAATGGAACTATGATTTTATTCATTGTTTATCATAATTATCGATGTACTACTTATTTTTATAAAAAATTACTAAGTTCATATTTTAGAGGTTTGTTTTTTTACTTGCATTGGACCTGGAAATATTTAGGGGTACTCGGAAACGGCCCTATGTATACATTAATAGATCTATTTGACTATTTGTGGCTTTGAGCTCTATGAAATTTATCTTCTACAACTCATAGGTGAAGGATAGTTAGGGCTCGGGCCACGCGCCCCATGTTTTTTTAGCTTCGTAGTCTCATTTTATGCGGTTTTTGTCCGAAAATTTAATTCGTGTTATATTCACCCCAAGCCTCCTGTATATCGAGCCAAACTTCACCACTGTTACAACTATTAATCTTTGTCATAAAGCATGGTCAACGAATCTTTCTATCTCGAGCTTTATATTTAAACATAAGTTTTAGGCCATATAAGTCGAGGTTGTATCAAGTTTGAGCAAGTGTAGAAATTGAGTTTAGAACGTTAAATAAAGTAATAAATCCCATATATACAGATTTATATTTAATAAAAATAAGAGTTTATTTTTAAATAGAAATATTTTAGTAGGATTATATATGTAATTAAAGTTGCAAAACTAAGATCCAATCAGTTTTATTCTAGCTTAAACCCTACTCATGTGTATCTCTATATACTTATTTATTTATTTATTTATTTATTTTATTATTATTATTATTATTATTATTATTATTATTATTATTATTATTATTATTTATTATCTGATAAGTTCGGTGGTTCATATAATATTAAAGGCTAATTATGTAAACAATCAAATCGAGTCACACCTTTCACCAAAGGGATGAGTTTAGCATGGTTTAATGATCAACCATGGTTATATACACACATGCAAGCATGGAGTTTTAAATCTTCAAAAAAAAAAAAAAAACTAAAAATAAAGAAATAAAAAAGGAGATTTTTATGCTAATTAAAAGTTAAAAAATCCAAAAAGGGTTTTTTATAAAGGGTTTCAAATACTTCAAGCATCTCTATCCTTTTGTAAGTCATGATCGAAGAATGAATAAAAAGATATATTCGATTTGATCATATATATATATATAGGGAATGGTTCTAATGCTAACCTTAGGATAGAGCAATAACTCATTAACCTCACCATATTGAATGATCAAATTACAAGATTCTAATCTAATGGTGGATATTAAACTATAATATAATAATGTAATTAATTTGAAAGAAAAGGGAATAAGGGTATTAATGTAATTTGTTGTATTAAATACTTTACCCCATTTTTTTTACATCCATAACTTTTTTATACTATAATATTTTTTTATAAAAATTGCACCATTTTACTCGTCTTTTTTTCTCTTTAATTCCGTTATAGTCTTGACTAGGTTTTTTTTATTTTTTTCGGATGTTCGTGTTTACACCAATGTAACAAGTATAAAACTAACAAATTATTTGTAACGAGTTGTAACGAATTTGGGTTTACATTGTTGTATAATAAATAGGGGTTAAGTTTAAGAGTGTAAACGAGCCAAGCCGATCCTGAGCTCGTTAATTACGTTATATTCTTGACTAGGTTTTTTATTTTTTACGGATGCTCGTTAATTACGTTATATTCTTTATTTTGTAACGAATTTTGGTTTTTAAAGTACTAAAATGCATTTACAATCTTGTAAATATAATTTTTAAAGTATGAAAATGTATTTACAATCTTGTAGATATAACGAATTTTGGTTTTTATCAACAAAATGTTATAGTATTTTTTTAAAGTATTAATACGTATTACAATCTAGTAGATATAACGAATTTTGGTTTTTATCAACAAAATGTTATAGTATTAAAATGTATTTACAATCTTGTATTAAAATGTATTTACAATCTTGTAGATATAACGAATTTTGGTTTTTATCAACAAAATGTTATATTATTTTTTTAAGTATTAAAATATATTTACAATCTTGTAGATATAATTTTTTTAAAGTATTAAAACGTATTTACAATCTTGTATATATAACGAATTTTGGTTTTTATCAACAAAATGTTATATTATTTTTTGTAAAGTATTAAAATGTCTTTACAATCTTGTAGATATAATTTTTTTAAAGTATTAAAACGTATTTACAATCTTGTATATATAACGAATTTTGGTTTTTATCAACAAAATGTTGTATTATTTTTTTTAAAGTATTAAAATGTCTTTACAATCTTGTAGATATAATTTTTTTAAAGTATTAAAACGTATTTACAATCTAGTAGATATAACGAATTTTTGAGCATCCGGAAAAAATAAAAAAACTTAGTCAAGAATATAACGTAATTAACTAGCTCGGGATCGGCTTGGGTCGTTTACACTCTTAAACGTAAACCGTATTTATTCTACAACAATGTAAACCGAAATTCGTTACAACTCGTTACAAATAATTTGTTATTTTTATACTTGTTACATTAGTGTAAATACGAACATACGAAAAAAATAAAAAAACCTAGTCAAGACTATAACGTAATTAAAGAGAAAAATAAGACGAGTAAAATGGTGCAATTTTTATAAAAAAATATTATAGCATAAAAAAGTTATGGATGTATAAAAAAAGAGGGGGTAAAGTATTTAATATAGCAAATTACTACTTTACCCTTATTAAATAATAAAAAAAAAAGCTAGGTTTCAATTCTGATTGGTTTATAAGGGTTAATGGGTTAGTGCCATAAATAAGGGTTAGCATTTGAACACAATCCTATATATATATATATATATATAATGCACGAAAAACATGTAATTAATGTTTTTGATTTTCAGAATATAAATAAAAAGAAACTTAATTTAACATTATTATTTTTTTTATCATGCATTAATCAATTATGATCAGAAGTAATACTTTTGGTCCGCTGAATGACACCATGGGTGCGGTGGTTCCTGCACCGGAATGAACCTGCATGGGTCGTCGGAGAACACAAACACTTGTTATTGGTGACACCTCCTAGCCCTCCGGCTGCCGGTGATGTCGCCGGAACTTGTTCCACCATCACCTTCAACTCCTTGTTTGCCGCCATTAATTACTTTTGGTGATTCAGAACCTGTTCCAAATCCTACGTATTTTTAATTATAAAAAAATTATTATAAACATTTAAAAGAACCAAATAATTTAATTTAGTCATACATTCATACATACCTTTGAGAAGGCCAGAGAGGTTTAATTAATTGGTATATTGTGGCTTGTGGGAATCCAGACCCTTTAAAGAAACGGAAGATTTGTAGATGATAAAAGATAAGATAAAAAGTGATACACATATAATGCATAATGTGTCATGCATCCCATAAATAATTATAGATAATGTTTTTATATTTTTATTATCTATACTTGTAACACCTCAACCTTGCAAGGGTTAACGTGTCGCTATTAAAAAAATCAGAACAATGCATATTTTCATATTTAATGAACTAACATTAATTAAATACAAAATATCTAATTACATCATTAACTATCATAATCAGCTTTCTAATCTTTTTATCTTCTCTTCACACATCCCTTGAATCCAACAAGTACATGTTTTAGAAACAAATAAAACAACAAAAAGAAATACGGCTGAGCCAAAATTTGCTCAGTAACGGAAGAACAATGGTAATGATGATGAAATTTAATTAAGGAAATGATTTACAAAAATGGCAAAAGATAGTGGTGGCAAAGTCAGCGGAAGTATTACAAATGTAATGATCATAAGATAACATATGATGACGAATGCCAGAACGAACTAACCATACGATTTACAATTTCAATTATTCAGAACGAATACATAATCAAACAATTCATATGGTAAGGAGATACCCATTTGAGCACAAAACAAAACAAATATTGTACACAGACCCATCGGCCTAACGTACCAAATTGTGAGCTGTATGTGGGCACACACCAACACTCACCAAAACAAAACATTTATCCTATGACTAGTCCATACGCCTCCCAAAATATCACTCCTCGACTGCCAAAATATGGAGACGCCGTGAACCAGTCACACCGTCACGGAAAGTGCTACGCCATTGATGCCCCAATGACGCACCGGTATAATCACCTACCGGTAGGCTTGTAAACGAACCGAACGAACACGAACACAGGCATGTTCGTGTTCGTTCATTTAAACTTAACCGAACACAAACACGAACACAAACACGAACATGAATTTTGTGTTCGTGTTCGTTTATTAAGAAAATGAATCTGTCCGTGTTCGTTTGTGTTCCTTCATTAATAAATTAAACGAACTGTTCATGAACATAAATTGTCACACCCCAGGCCGGCGGGAACGGATCGGGTTTTCCCGTCGGGCGGAAGGTTCCCGGGGCGCGATATCTTATGTGATAATCGAAATGATCAGATTGTTTACATGGCACATGATAAATAATGAGAAATGCTAACATGACATATAAGATAGAATTACAAAGTTAAATTACACAGTACGTGTTCATAATTTAACTAAGTAAATCTAATCCAAAAAGAATCGTGTAGTTTCTATCTTGTAGCTGTACAAGATATGCAAAAGTGATTCACTGTGTCATCCCAAAAGTATGCAATCAAAAATAAGCTAGGTCTTCTAAAAGTCCATTAGCTTAATACTTGCATCTATGTATCTACACCTGTCCGTCACCTGAGAAAACATGCATTTAAAACAAAGTCAACACTAGGTTGGTGAGTTCATAAGTTTTGTAATTGAAAGCCATTGAATTTATGTCAATTATGTTCATAATGTTTCACACAAATTGTATTGATAATTGAATCCCATGTTCACACAATGTCCTCTCCATGGTTGGATGTACAGATAATGTCTCATCCAGTCAAGCATGCTTATATATAGGGGCATACGAAAAGGTCAAGCCCAGACGCCACCCCACCACATGTTTAACTGCACTCGACACTACCTGTAATACAACGATGGATACCCATTTCCTTTCACCCATGATTTCCCGGTATGTTTATCTACTCAGTAGTAGGAAAGAGATATAATTATCTCTGTTAACCATTCCTTATGGAATGGCCGGCATGTAAAGTGACCCAATGAATAAAAATAAGAGATGTAATCATCCCTGTTAACTAATCCTTATGAATTAGACGGAATGTAAATAAACCAATGATTGAATAGAGAGACATAAAATCTCTGTTAGCTATTCCTTACGGATTAGCCCGGCATGTGATATAGACCAACAAACAAAGTAAGAGACATAATTGTCTCTGTTAGCTATTCCTTACGGATTAGCCCGGCAGGTATGATAAACCAACAAACAAGTAAGAGACATAATCGCCTCTGTTAGCTATTCCTTACGGATTAGCCCGGCAGGTATGATAGCACCACTCGTGCCCGGTAGGTATGATAGCACCGCTCGTGCCCGGTAGGTATGATAGCACCGCTCGTGCCCGGTAGATATGATAGCACCGCTCGTGCCCGGTAGGTATGATAGCACCGCTCGTGCCCGGTAGGTATGATAGCACCGCTCGTGCCCGGTAGGTATGATAGCACCGCTCGTGCCCGGTAGGTATGATAGCACCTCTCGTGCCCGGTAGGTTCATTAAATTACCCTTAGCCCTAATGATTAATGTTCATGATTTACCCAACTGACCTATGGTTAATGTAACCGGCACACTTTGACGGTTATGGGATGTACTCTTAATAGAGTACTAATAGGCAATAGTAGTACATGTAGGGATTGCACCCCTAAGGTGTGTGCATACGATATCATCCTCGATATCACAAGTAAATGTCTCAACTGTTATCTCAAGGTTACGTGTTCTAGTGATCTCGAACAAAGTGTCATAAGAACAAGTCTTATACACGATGTTAGTACTGTGTGAATGATCCTGTTATCATGAAATTATCTTATCATGATGATCATTCATGTCATTAGTAATTGTTATTGGCATGCTATCCATGGTTTTCCCCGTTACCCTATCGTGTAAGAATAATAATCAGTCGCAAGATATGTTCTTAACAACTTATATTATTCTCTGGTGTTAATGGATCCTGATTCTAAGATAGCATGTAACATCCTAGCTATTTCGGTTATGATATGGTCAGTCAATCAAGCATGTAATGATAAATGATAATAACGATAAACAATTATTATCTAAATCATAAAATAAGCAATATGGTTAATGAAACTTTTAAGTAAATAAAAGTTTTGCATGTTTCTCAGCCCCGAGCTTTGAAATCAGTAAAGATTAAAAGAAAAGGGGCATATGAACTCACCTTGTTGTTGTATGGTTGACTTAGCTTAAAAGAAGAATGCACGCGCTCTTTGATTGTTCTTGTTGTTGGTTTCACGATCCTGTATTGTTTACACATTAGGTTTGACCCATAAGTAACCCTTGAATACGTGTCTAAGTGTGTTTTAGTGTTAACCTTAAGATTGGTTAACACTTGCGCGTTCCGGTCTTGATCTTCATTCGACCTCACTTAGTCGTGTAGACTCGCCAACACTTATCCCACTAGATTTAAGTTATCTTGCTTGCTCATAAATTTTAAGTTGTCATTTAATTTACTAGAACGACTAATGAAGTTTTAAGTATAAACTTAGATTTATAAATAAAAATGTTAATAACCTTTGTCTCAAATCACCTTATTTGTCTCATACTTATGTTAACATTTTTGTAGTATGATATTATTCACGCCATGTATATGTTCTTTTACTACTCGTTTCCTTGTGTTATCGTCAATTAAACCTAGTGGGTCTCGTGTTGGGCCGAATCAATTTAATGCCTTGGGCCTAGGCAAAATAGATTGGGTCGCGAGATTTGGGCCGGTTCATTGGAATTGGGCCTGATCATGTGTATGTGTCGAATATGAACCTTGGCTAGTCAACTCATGGTGGGCCGGTTAGGTTTCTTTGCCGAATAAATATTCAGAATGTGGGGGTGGGCTGTCATTGGGCCTAAACTGGTTAAGAAAATGGGTGTGGGCTGAAATAGCTACTAGGGCCTGAAACAAAATACAGTTGGGCCAATGAGACTACTATTGGGCCTATCATATTGGGCTTAACAGTGCATGATCCTTGTGCTTGGGCTGGTCGAATAGATAAGCTGGTCTGCGATGGATTAATTCACCGAGAATATTTAACATCTGGGGTCTTTGGACAGCAAACCTCTCTGGCTTCGTCTAGGGTTCGTTCAAGAAATGGTTCGGCTGGTTAGGATGAAGGTTTGGCTCAAGTGACTAGGCACAGGTTCGCCCACAGTAGGTTGTGCATGGTTCGGCTGTGTATCCGCATCAAGGGTTCGCGACTCAGATAGGCGAACCAGCAAAGTTCGTAGCACAGTGGGTTCCAAGGTTCGCCTAGGGTTGGTCCAAACGGTTCGTGTATAGACCATAAGGGTTCGCCACATGGCTATAGTTCGTCTGAGAGGGTTCGTGATCATGTAATAGGGTTCGACAGACTCATGTGAGTTCGGTTCCATCATCATCAATCCTCTGTATACATGGTTATACATACGTCGTGGTGTACCAGGTTGAGTTGATCGAGGGTATATGACCACAACAGAAGGGTGGTTAACCGTAGCTAAGAGGTGCTCGAATCAAACACACCAAAAACCCTATTTTCGTGGATCTTTGTCGCCTCATACCTCGTTTTTGGCTGGGTAACTCTCTAGATCCGTTGTACTTTCATGTAGAGCTCGTCAAGGGCTTCGCGTGGACACCAAGAACACAAGAATTGGCCAAGAATCGAGCAAGATATTTGAACTTGAAGCTTGAAAATGGTTATCTTCTTCAAGAGAGAGAGAGAAACGAATTTAGGGTTAGAGAGAGAGAGTTGGTGATGTAAAAATGAGGCTTTCAAGCTTTATTTGTGGTTTATATACCCCGAGGGTGTTCGGGTTCGTTTCGGTTGCTCGGTTCGTAATTCGGTCGCGCATCCGGAAAATTACGCGTAATTTAATTGTAAATAATCAAAGAAATTTATTTAAATTAATTGATGAGTTTCAAAATTGTAAAATGTTAATTATTTTATTTTATTAAATTTATTATCTTTCGTGTCGTGTTTCGTTTTCGTTTCGTCAGATCGCGTCACTTACGCGCGTCTTCGTACAGAGCGCTAACTGTACGAACACGATCGTACGTTTCACTTTCTGATTTGGTTTTCTACTTACCAGTCATCATTTCAGAATGTTAAACTCACAGATATGTTTGTGTGAATCGTCACCCACGCAAACACGCTGTCAGTTTATTATTCTTAAAACAACACTGTAATTAAACTGTGAATTGTATTTCCTCACTGTCGGACTCAACTAAACCTCCTGATAACACATTGTTTTCTCACTGATTTGTCGGCCATCTGATTCCTGTCATCTATGGACATCAGATCGCAACCGATTTGTTTTCATTGTTTGTTTGTACTCTGTTGTTTCTCTTGAGTTGTTGTATTTACCGTATTTAAGTTTTTACTTAAACACATACAACGGTGGTTTGTTTTCTGAGTTATGTTATCGTACGACTGTTCCTGTACTGTATTTACACACAGTATAAGGTGAAAGTACACACACCGTACGGACTTGCCGGACGGTTCGGTACTAGTTGTCACAGTCTCCCCTTGTTAAAGAAATTTCGTCCCGAAATTTAAATATTATTGTCGGGTACTACTTTTTCTTTGCCTAGGTGGAGATGCTTTGATATCATGTGTTCTAATGTTCTCATGCTTATGCAAAGTTGTGTTTAGTGTTTTCTCGAGCATGTTCAATGTGATACGGATTCGTTTTCAGTCTATCGACCGTACTATCCGAAATGTTTATGTTCCTTGAGAGAACATTGTTCATATGTGACCTAGTCTTCCTTAGGGAGCCTAGGATTTTGTGTGTGGTTATGAAATGAGCAGACTTGATTTCATTGTTCTTGTCAATTCAAGAACATCAAGTCTACTGGAAGTGTAAGGTAGCTTGGCATCATATTCCATAGCTGTTTGTATACACTCCCATGATGATACCTCATGGCGTAACATACTTTCATGATCTATAATGTTCACTATGACTTATGCTCGCATGTTACTCCTGTTAGGAGAAACCCCTCGTTTCTCCCCTTGTTAGGATGGATTCGTATATCGTCTGATAAGACAACATTGACGGACCCATTATTAAGATTTATGAATGTATCTCTGTCGTTCACTGTAATGACATGAAAAGGTTATATTGAATTAGATGACTCCATCCCCATCAGGGACAAAGCATCCGTTCCGATGAGGGTATGGACACCACTCGTGTCCGTCACTTTGAATTCCATGGTGTGTTTGTTCACTGAAGGTAAGTGAACACTAAGTTCATGTCATTTAGTGTAAGAGATATCCAAGTGTTGCCTCCTATTGCGAGTAAGTTCTAACTAACTCTAAAGGGGCAATTATAATCTATGCTAGTATAAATTAATACACTGCAAAGATTGAAATGGAAAGCGTACCAGTGTTGGTGTCAGTGTTTTGGTCGGTTGCTGCTTCTCCTACCCTGTATGCACGTCCCCTCGGTGCTTGCCCTCTCGGTAGCACCCTTTTTGGACAGTCTTTCGCATAGTGCCCTGGTTCTCCGCAGGTGTAACAGGAAATGCGATCAAGGTGTGCAGCGGTCTGTGCCACTGCCTGGTTTGCTCTGTGTTGAGCTGCTTGGTTTTTGCAAAATTGGACCCAGTGTCCTAGCTTCCCACAAGAAGTACATTGTCTGCACCTTGCGTCTGGTTGATGATGATCATTGCATTTACCGCAAAATGGAGCCGTGCCTGAGTATGCTTGGTGGTTTCGTGGTGGTTGTGTGGGCACAGCTTGTTTGGTAGTAGTGGTCGTTGCGAAATTCTTAACGACCTTTCGTTTCTTGGCAAGGTGTTGTTCTGGCTCATCAGCATTACCAGACTCCTTCTTTAACATACCTGAGGCAACCATCACGTCAGTTAGTGTAGCTGACAGTGTGACAGCCATCTCAAGTGTAGTTGGGCGTGCGGCAATCACATGCCCTTGCATGCAAGGCGGCAGTCCCCCGACATACCGTTCAATCCTTTTCTCTAGTGTGGGCACAATATCCGGTGCCAATGTTGCCAGTTCATGGAATCTGGTAGTGAAGGCCAGATGGTTAGCTCCGATCATAACAAGGTTGAGCAGTTCAGTTTCAACCTTTTTCAGTTCGTTCCTCGGGCAAAACTCACCCCTCATCAATAGCTTGAAATCCTCCCAAGTCATAGCCAATGCCTCGTCCCTTCCTCGGGTTTGGACCTGGGCGTTCCACCAGGTTAGTGCTCGTTTCTCAAGTGATCCCGCAGCATACCTCACACGGTGTTGATCAGGACAGCCGCTAATGTCAAGAGTTGTTTCCATCTTCTCGATCCATTGGATCAAGCCGACGGCTCCCTCAGTGCCACTGAATGCTGGTGGCTTGCATCCTACAAAGTTCTTGTAGGAGTAATCATGAGGGTTTCGGGTGTTGCCACTGCCCTCTCCAGATGAGTTGGCGTTGTTGTTGCTGTTGTTGGTGTTGATCCTATTCATCATCTCGGGAATCACATCCCTCAGTTGGCTAGTAAGAAGAGTGGCCAGTGCCACGGTAGCAGGATCCAACTGATGAACAGGTGGTGGCGGAGGAGGAGGTGGAGGTGGTGGTAGATGTGGAGGAGAGTCAGGTGGTGTCGGTGTAGAAGAGTGAGGAGCAGAGTCCTGTGGTGGTAGAGGCAATAAACCAGGTGGTTGTCTTCTCGGCGGCATTCTGATCATAACCGAAAGAAAATCGGTTAGTGCAGTGATCAGAAGCAGAAGACACAAGCAATTGAAATCCTATGTCACATGATCTCTACATGAGGGTCCCTAGGTTATAGTCTAGGCCAAACCGTTTAAGTAATATGACCTATATTTCTCTATAACCATGGCTCTGATACCAATCTGTCACACCCCAGGCCGGCGGGAACGGATCGGGTTTTCCCGTCGGGCGGAAGGTTCCCGGGGCGCGATATCTTATGTGATAATCGAAATGATCAGATTGTTTACATGGCACATGATAAATAATGAGAAATGCTAACATGACATATAAGATAGAATTACAAAGTTAAATTACACAGTACGTGTTCATAATTTAACTAAGTAAATCTAATCCAAAAAGAATCGTGTAGTTTCTATCTTGTAGCTGTACAAGATATGCAAAAGTGATTCACTGTGTCATCCCAAAAGTATGCAATCAAAAATAAGCTAGGTCTTCTAAAAGTCCATTAGCTTAATACTTGCATCTATGTATCTACACCTGTCCGTCACCTGAGAAAACATGCATTTAAAACAAAGTCAACACTAGGTTGGTGAGTTCATAAGTTTTGTAATTGAAAGCCATTGAATTTATGTCAATTATGTTCATAATGTTTCACACAAATTGTATTGATAATTGAATCCCATGTTCACACAATGTCCTCTCCATGGTTGGATGTACAGATAATGTCTCATCCAGTCAAGCATGCTTATATATAGGGGCATACGAAAAGGTCAAGCCCAGACGCCACCCCACCACATGTTTAACTGCACTCGACACTACCTGTAATACAACGATGGATACCCATTTCCTTTCACCCATGATTTCCCGGTATGTTTATCTACTCAGTAGTAGGAAAGAGATATAATTATCTCTGTTAACCATTCCTTATGGAATGGCCGGCATGTAAAGTGACCCAATGAATAAAAATAAGAGATGTAATCATCCCTGTTAACTAATCCTTATGAATTAGACGGAATGTAAATAAACCAATGATTGAATAGAGAGACATAAAATCTCTGTTAGCTATTCCTTACGGATTAGCCCGGCATGTGATATAGACCAACAAACAAAGTAAGAGACATAATTGTCTCTGTTAGCTATTCCTTACGGATTAGCCCGGCAGGTATGATAAACCAACAAACAAGTAAGAGACATAATCGCCTCTGTTAGCTATTCCTTACGGATTAGCCCGGCAGGTATGATAGCACCACTCGTGCCCGGTAGGTATGATAGCACCGCTCGTGCCCGGTAGGTATGATAGCACCGCTCGTGCCCGGTAGGTATGATAGCACCGCTCGTGCCCGGTAGGTATGATAGCACCGCTCGTGCCCGGTAGGTATGATAGCACCGCTCGTGCCCGGTAGGTATGATAGCACCGCTCGTGCCCGGTAGGTATGATAGCACCTCTCGTGCCCGGTAGGTTCATTAAATTACCCTTAGCCCTAATGATTAATGTTCATGATTTACCCAACTGACCTATGGTTAATGTAACCGGCACACTTTGACGGTTATGGGATGTACTCTAAATAGAGTACTAATAGGCAATAGTAGTACATGTAGGGATTGCACCCCTAAGGTGTGTGCATACGATATCATCCTCGATATCACAAGTAAATGTCTCAACTGTTATCTCAAGGTTACGTGTTCTAGTGATCTCGAACAAAGTGTCATAAGAACAAGTCTTATACACGATGTTAGTACTGTGTGAATGATTCTGTTATCATGAAATTATCTTATCATGATGATCATTCATGTCATTAGTAATTGTTATTGGCATGCTATCCATGGTTTTCCCCGTTACCCTATCGTGTAAGAATAATAATCAGTCGCAAGATATGTTCTTAACAACTTATATTATTCTCTGGTGTTAATGGATCCTGATTCTAAGATAGCATGTAACATCCTAGCTATTTCGGTTATGATATGGTCAGTTAATCAAGCATGTAATGATAAATGATAATAACGATAAACAATTATTATCTAAATCATAAAATAAGCAATATGGTTAATGAAACTTTTAAGTAAATAAAAGTTTTGCATGTTTCTCAGCCCCGAGCTTTGAAATCAGTAAAGATTAAAAGAAAAGGGGCATATGAACTCACCTTGTTGTTGTATGGTTGACTTAGCTTAAAAGAAGAATGCACGCGCTCTTTGATTGTTCTTGTTGTTGGTTTCACGATCCTGTATTGTTTACACATTAGGTTTGACCCATAAGTAACCCTTGAATACGTGTCTAAGTGTGTTTTAGTGTTAACCTTAAGATTGGTTAACACTTGCGCGTTCCGGTCTTGATCTTCATTCGACCTCACTTAGTCGTGTAGACTCGCCAACACTTATCCCACTAGATTTAAGTTATCTTGCTTGCTCATAAATTTTAAGTTGTCATTTAATTTACTAGAACGACTAATGAAGTTTTAAGTATAAACTTAGATTTATAAATAAAAATGTTAATAACCTTTGTCTCAAATCACCTTATTTGTCTCATACTTATGTTAACATTTTTGTAGTATGATATTATTCACGCCATGTATATGTTCTTTTACTACTCGTTTCCTTGTGTTATCGTCAATTAAACCTAGTGGGTCTCGTGTTGGGCCGAATCAATTTAATGCCTTGGGCCTAGGCAAAATAGATTGGGTCGCGAGATTTGGGCCGGTTCATTGGAATTGGGCCTGATCATGTGTATGTGTCGAATATGAACCTTGGCTAGTCAACTCATGGTGGGCCGGTTAGGTTTCTTTGCCGAATAAATATTCAGAATGTGGGGGTGGGCTGTCATTGGGCCTAAACTGGTTAAGAAAATGGGTGTGGGCTGAAATAGCTACTAGGGCCTGAAACAAAATACAGTTGGGCCAATGAGACTACTATTGGGCCTATCATATTGGGCTTAACAGTGCATGATCCTTGTGCTTGGGCTGGTCGAATAGATAAGCTGGTCTGCGATGGATTAATTCACCGAGAATATTTAACATCTGGGGTCTTTGGACAGCAAACCTCTCTGGCTTCGTCTAGGGTTCGTTCAAGAAATGGTTCGGCTGGTTAGGATGAAGGTTTGGCTCAAGTGACTAGGCACAGGTTCGCCCACAGTAGGTTGTGCATGGTTCGGCTGTGTATCCGCATCAAGGGTTCGCGACTCAGATAGGCGAACCAGCAAAGTTCGTAGCACAGTGGGTTCCAAGGTTCGCCTAGGGTTGGTCCAAACGGTTCGTGTATAGACCATAAGGGTTCGCCACATGGCTATAGTTCGTCTGAGAGGGTTCGTGATCATGTAATAGGGTTCGACAGACTCATGTGAGTTCGGTTCCATCATCATCAATCCTCTGTATACATGGTTATACATACGTCGTGGTGTACCAGGTTGAGTTGATCGAGGGTATATGACCACAACAGAAGGGTGGTTAACCGTAGCTAAGAGGTGCTCGAATCAAACACACCAAAAACCCTATTTTCGTGGATCTTTGTCGCCTCATACCTCGTTTTTGGCTGGGTAACTCTCTAGATCCGTTGTACTTTCATGTAGAGCTCGTCAAGGGCTTCGCGTGGACACCAAGAACACAAGAATTGGCCAAGAATCGAGCAAGATATTTGAACTTGAAGCTTGAAAATGGTTATCTTCTTCAAGAGAGAGAGAGAAACGAATTTAGGGTTAGAGAGAGAGAGTTGGTGATGTAAAAATGAGGCTTTCAAGCTTTATTTGTGGTTTATATACCCCGAGGGTGTTCGGGTTCGTTTCGGTTGCTCGGTTCGTAATTCGGTCGCGCATCCGGAAAATTACGCGTAATTTAATTGTAAATAATCAAAGAAATTTATTTAAATTAATTGATGAGTTTCAAAATTGTAAAATGTTAATTATTTTATTTTATTAAATTTATTATCTTTCGTGTCGTGTTTCGTTTTCGTTTCGTCAGATCGCGTCACTTACGCGCGTCTTCGTACAGAGCGCTAACTGTACGAACACGATCGTACGTTTCACTTTCTGATTTGGTTTTCTACTTACCAGTCATCATTTCAGAATGTTAAACTCACAGATATGTTTGTGTGAATCGTCACCCACGCAAACACGCTGTCAGTTTATTATTCTTAAAACAACACTGTAATTAAACTGTGAATTGTATTTCCTCACTGTCGGACTCAACTAAACCTCCTGATAACACATTGTTTTCTCACTGATTTGTCGGCCATCTGATTCCTGTCATCTATGGACATCAGATCGCAACCGATTTGTTTTCATTGTTTGTTTGTACTCTGTTGTTTCTCTTGAGTTGTTGTATTTACCGTATTTAAGTTTTTACTTAAACACATACAACGGTGGTTTGTTTTCTGAGTTATGTTATCGTACGACTGTTCCTGTACTGTATTTACACACAGTATAAGGTGAAAGTACACACACCGTACGGACTTGCCGGACGGTTCGGTACTCAAAACTAAACCATGCAAACCTTTAAAAGCATACAACTTAAGTTTTGTGTTTCTTGCTGCATTGTGCGGGTACTATACTAGTGTGTGTGTATGAGAATGTTCCTAAAAAGCTCATTTTTTCTAATAAGGCTAAGAATGATTTTTAAAATTTCGAAATTAACCCAACCAAATTTCGATTGAGTTCATTTTTACATCATTATAGAACCCTAAAACCCAAACCTTAATAAATTTTCGTCGTTGAAATGATTTTTCATTATCGCAATTGAAGTAATGAGCAATAAAGAATAAACCATAATACTAAAACCAAAACATTAAAAACAAACCTTAAACCTAAAGATAAAACTTAAAAATTAAAACCAAGCCATAAAATCAAAACATTAAGAGTACTAGTTGTTAAAGCTAAAACATAAAAACTAATATTGTAAGGTTCGATTAGACGGTTTCCATGCCATCAAAATGAGTTCAATTAGAGTTCGTTTGAGTCGGATTTAAAGATTTTAAAAATCATTGTTAGTTTTTTAGGCAAAATACACTTTTTATTTTATCTTTCTCCTACGTGTATAAGTGTATTACATAGTTTGGATAAAAAAATTATAATAAATAGTCACCTATGAAAATTCAAAAATATAAAATGATTTTTTAATATAAAATAAGATAAATAAATAATTATATTGTTTTTTTAAACATTTATTTTTTCAAAGTTTGTTTTTTAAAATTTTATATATGGTAATAATTTGGTTTTTTAAAGTGTGTTTTTTAATATGAATTGAGCATATTATAATCTATTAAATATCTATTTAAATTTAAAATATATAAAAATATATTTATTATTTATATTATTATTTAATATAATATGTATTTAATATAAGAGAGAGTTGAAAAATTGAAGTTGAAATTTCTAAATATAGACATTAAGTTAGTACCCCATGCATTCACTAGGTTTCTACCCCGTTTTTCCTGTCAAAAGCGTCAATTTACTAACATTTCGTCGGAAATTATTTCAATCCTTTTCGTTTTCTTCCTAAAAATCCTTCAACCTCCTCTGTTTTCTTCTTAAAAATTCTTCGAACCCTTTGTTTTATTCAAAAACTGCCCTTTCTGAGCTTTAATTTTCCAAGCTTCGTCGATGATGAAATACAAATACCAGCGTATGATAATTCAATTTGTTTGCTTCTACTGTCCTCTCGTATTAGACGGCATCATCATCCGACATGTGAGGGAACAATAGCAGATGGGTAAAGGAACCTTATTCAAATGTTATCTTTTGTTAAATTGAATTTCTCACTCCATCTCTCATTATAAATATTAATGATTTTATTAAATTTATTAATTAATATTATTAAATTATAAATAAATTCTTTAATTTTTTATAAAACATTTAAAAAATATATATCATGTTATTTAAAATAAAAAAATAAATTTATTTATTTAATCTACATATTACGCAAGTTTTAACCTACAATTCATAATATGGACTAGCATGCTGTTGTCTGGCTAACTATAGTTTCCATTTTATCTTTTTCTTAACTTTAATCATAAAATTTTAGTATCAAAAAATAAAAACAAAATGCACACATGTTATTTTTTGTGATGCATATTAATATTTGATTTTTCGGTCTCTATTTCTACTAAATGTATATTTATCCTATAAATTATAACTTAAATAGTATGCATATTATTTATTTATCTTTTCAGGTCAAAAAATATTTTTCCTAACATAGTAAAAATATCTTCTTATTAAAAAAAACACATTTAAAACGATTTTTTTTTAAAATACAACATGTTAAAAAATTAATAAGTTATTTATTACTTAAATTAATTACTTACTTATTAATAATCTAAATAATATTTGTAAAGAAACAGACCGATAGACTTGAACATTGTTCCTACATGACCCGATCAATTCGATAGGTAATCTATTATTAACAACTTATTCCTAATTTCTTTCACTGTAAAAAAAAATACTTCTATATTCATGACTTGTCTCAAACAAGAGAAAGAAAAAAGTATCTTATTTTTTATAGATATTCACTATATGTTTCCTATGGTAACTGAGTTCATGAATTATGGCTAACAAACGGTAAGAGCCACAAGATATATCGGTCATGGTTTCATGAGTACCTTATCACACGTGAGTATATAGGCAACTTAACCTGTTTGGCCTTTAAGCATAGGATGTGAAACAAATTAGACAGGTAGCGTAAACTTTACATGGCTCTCGATCAAATGACCACTAGAATCAAGGACGAAGCATAGTGAAGGCCAGGGGGCCCTGACCCCTGCTTTTTTCGGCTCAGAAAGAAGTACGTAGTAGGATTTGGTCGGAAAATTTTATATTAATAGAGTACGGCCCCCTTGATTTTTTTGCTAAAAATTTTATATTAAGGGTCGGCCTCCCTACACAAAAAATTCAAGATTCGTCCCTGACTAGAATGATATATAAACTAAGATCATTCAAACTAAAATATTTATCTCTATCTTTATCTTTAAAATTTATGAATTTCTTTTATCTATAATATTGATAATATCGTCATATTTATTTTTAAAATATATGTTTATAAATAGTGATTTTCTAAATGTAGAGATTTATTAGCTATTGTTTATAAAATATTTGTGAGTGTCTAAGAAAAGTAAAAATAATAAAATAGTTGTTAGTAAATGTGATAGGAAGAGATAAAGAATAAACTATGAAAAGTTAATGGACTATTAGCGTATACTAAAATAAAAAGCCGTATCTCATGGCCTCACAAAATCTTAGGGCTTTCAAAAATCAAAGGTCTCACATTTACAGGATAAATTGATTTTTTAGTTGTAATTGATTCTGATTGTATTATAATTTTTGGTTGTTTTAATATTTGTAATTAATAAGCTTTTCAACTTAGGGGGGCTGGGTTGGGTTGGGTAACATGTCGGAATGAGTTCGGTTTGAAATGAGTGTGTGTCAGGATGAATTTTAAGTAAAAATTATTTTGAGTCTTAAATTAGTGAATTTCAAAAAAGCTTCAATTTATTTCAGCATAAAATAGTATATTTTAATAATTTTTAGTAGGGCTGTTCACGAGCCGAACCGAGCCGAGCGAGGGTATGCTCGTGCTCGGCTCGTTTTCAAACCGAGCGGCTCGGTTTGGTTCGAATTTGCAGAACCGAGCCAAATGTTGTGCTCGTTACTCGGCTCGTTTTAAAACCGAGCGGCTCGGCTTGGCTCGGTTTAATAAATTTTAATGGCACGAATAACTACCAACTGTCATCTAGTTGATTATTATAGTTACATATCAACACTCACATTAGCAACATAATCCCCCAAACCACAAACAATCAAATTTAAGATTAAAGGAAGCCATATTCGGTTGCTGTAACATCTGTGCAGGAATCGTTACCGGAACAACAAACTGTACAGTAACTTGTACAGCAACCCAGATACAATTGAGGAGAAATACTTAGAAGCTATTAACATTTGATGCAAAACATAAACTATTACACGATGTTTCTGAAATCCTGATTTAAACTTCTTGGGTTAAACAGTCAGAAACACATCAGACAATCATGAACAGATGCAAACATGCTTGATTTTGTGTTATTAGGTTTAAACGAATGTGAGGATAACCAAAACAAAACATTAACAGTTGTTGTTACAGAATGTTAAACCGACGAGCTATTCGTATAGGTGACGATCTGTACGAATAAATCTGATGGTTTAACGATCTAAAGTGATGACTGAAAAGTAGAAAACAAAATCAGAAAGTGAAACGTACGATCGTGCTCGTACAGTTAGCGCTCTGTACGAAAACGCGCGTAAGTGACGTTTTCTGACGAAACAAAAACGAAGACGAATCGAACGAAAATAAATTTAAGGAAATATTATATTTCCTGTTTTACAATTTTGAAACTCATCAGAAATAAATTTAAAACGAAACTATTTAATTAAAACATATGAAACATAAAACACGTGAAAGAACTAACTAAACGCGTAAAAATAATGAATTACGACAAATAATTCGAGAAAATTTAATATTTAGTATTTATTAGGAATTACAACCTTTAAAATAATTTAAGTTAAAACTATTTTATTTAACTTACGCAAACACGCGCGTTACGAACCGGAACCGCGACGAAAACGCGAACCGAGCAACCGAAACGAACCCGGATACCCTCGGGGTATATAAACGTTGAAAGAACACATTTCTTTCATTTTTCAAGTTCCTCTCTCTCTCTAGACTCTCTCTCCCGTTTTTCTCCCTCTCACCAGAAGATCAAGACTTCAAACGAGCATAACTCACTTGATTCTTGGTGAAATCACGTGTTCTTGGTGTCCACGTGAAGCTCTCGACTCCCTCTACAAGGAAGTACAGTAGATCTAGAAGTTTAACCAGCCGATTTGGAGGTATGTAGCTTGAAGTATCCCGAATATTAGGGTTTTCATCATATTTGTTGTTCTTTGTTCTAATACACACACATAACCGGACCTAGATCCTTATTTTTCTCTTCTTCGAACATTGCCCTTTCAAATACGTTTTCTGGTACATCTACGAAAGAGAAGCAACCCTGAAACAGTTAGTCGAACGATGGTGATGAAGACGAACCCTACAGGTTCGTGGGCTGCACCATGGCCGAACCCTTCCAAGGGTGGCCGAACCTTTAGACCTAGGCGAACCAGCCTTGAGCCACGAACCCTAGCGAACCATAGTGATAACCGAACCCTGTGGATGTTGGCTACGAAACCCTTCCAAGGCAACGAACCCCGGCGAACCCTACATGCACAACCAACCGAACCCTGAGTTCGGCGAACCTCCCATGCAATTGGCCGAACCCCATGCAAAAGCCACGAACCCATGATTATAGGCGAATCTGTTATCATCCTTGCCGAACCCTCGACCCAGGGCTGCGAACCTTGGAAGATCAAGTTGACCGAACCTTATCATTTCAAACGAACCCTAAAGCTGGTGCTATGGCCGAACCTTGATAAGCATTGGCGAGTCTGGATCCACCGAACCAAGTGCATCATGTAGCCGAACCCTATGAAAGGTTCGCTGGTCAAAGTGGATCACACCATGCGGCCCAGAACCGAGGAGATGATGGCCCAAGGCTTTCGGCCCATCAACGCTTGTGTATTAGTCCAATATCCTAACTAACCCATTTGACCCAATCCAATCCTAAGGCCCATGCACTTGTTTGCGGCCCAAGACATTTAGCCCAAGAATTTTTCACAATCGAACCATTTTCCTTCACTTGACCCAATCATCACAGTTGGATAAACAAAGTTAACCGGTCCAATAGCTTGGGTTAGCCTACGAATTCGGTTAGGCCCAGTAAAACCCTTACGGCCCCAACACATACTAACCGGCCCACTTTTATCTCATGTGGCCCCAACCCAACTTTGGTCAAACAGTTGGCCCAATATCGTGTTGTTAGCCCAATTAACTAACACATCATTAAACCCTTGGCCCAACATCCCTATTTGGCCCATATACAATAAATGGAAGGCAAAATACCTAAACTAACTTGTTGAGGTTAACATACATAAGTGTTTATGTAACTCCTAGTTAATACAGGGGTAATGCGAATGATCAAGAAAGTTAGCACTAACCTAATTGGACTACAATTCACTAAAATCTTTAACAAAGAAATGAGGCCGAATTAAAACCGAGACTCAAAGTGTTAGCCAACTTTAGGGCTAACACTAACACCTACACACACATGAATCATTTCAACTTATACTTATAAGATGCAAACAACATGAAATCAATACAGGAACGTGAATACTACTACAAACACCACAATGAGCGCGTGCATTCTTGCTTAGAACTTAGTCAACCGCTTCAAACACAGGTGAGTTCATTTGTCCCTTTTCAAACTTTTTGTTTTACTTCGGGACTGAGAAGTATGTTAAACATTTACATAAACCATTGAAATATTATTTAATGCTTTAAACACAAATATGATACTTATGTTGAAGCTTATGCTTGGAACCTTTTATACTTTGAGAAACAATGGACTTGAAACTTATACTTTAAACTTGTGGCTTGAAATCATATGATGGATGCTTATGAGACTTGAATGCATGATATTGAAATGCTTGGGTGGGAAAACAAAGACTAAGGCTATAGTGTAAATAGCAAATGCTATTTACTTTATACTTATTTACATTATACAAACACTTTGTGATCAAACTGGAAACTAGTATACTTGAAAAGCTATAGACTTGATACTTATACTTTAAACGAGAAGTTTAAACTAAATACTTGAGGCTTACAACATAGATTTGAAGCCTAGACCTTATGCTGAACCCTTATGATATAAACTTGATACTTAAACTTGGAGCTAAATACTTATGTTATAAACTATGTGCTTAAACTATACGACTGAGGTTTAACTTATAAACTCTATGTTTAACTATATACAAAATCTTAAGGCTTTGAAAATACTTAAACTAAACACTAAGGCTTTATACAATTATTTCGGAAAATTAATGTTCTACACCTTTAGTAAAGTATTAAATTACTTTACACTTATAACGTTTTGCTTAAACTTAACTTGAAACATATATGCTTAGAAATACTTATATACGTGAGATGCTTGAAATACTTGGATGCTTAATACACTTGAAATACTTGAGAACATTTGAATACTTGTTACACTTGAGATACTTGAAAATACATGAATACTTGTTATACTTAGAATACTTGAAACACGTGAATGCATGATACATTTGGGATACTTGAATACTTGAATGCATGATATACTTGGGATACATGAACACTTGGAATGCTTGATACATTTGGATGCTTGAACACTTGAATACTTGAATGCATGATATACTTGGGATACATGAACACTTGGAATGCTTGATACATTTGGATGCTTAAACACTTGAATGCTTGAAGCATGAGATGCTTAAACAAAAGACTGATTGACCGCCGCGTGTTGATCTGTGTGTCAACCCCTACTAGTCATCAGTGAAACAATGTGAATGCTTTAGACTTGTATGCATAAACTTTTGGACATTGTAAGACAGACTGTTGGCCGCCACGTGTTGACCTATGTGTCAACCCCTATGTAACAGCCCATTTTGGTGAAATATTATAAATTAAACATAATTGGTGTATAAATTATGTTTTATTTTAAATTGATGGGTGTTTTATTAATATTTGTTAATTATAACCAATTGGTGGGTGTTTTAAGAGTGTTTGTTTATTTTAACAATATGTTGGGTGTTTACTAACTTAACTTAGTTAGTTATAACTAGTTAGTTTTAACTAGTAATAGAGGGACCAAAACTGCCAATAGATGATATTTGACTTAAAAGAGGGGTTTAATGTTGACTTGGTCAACATTTCACACTTTTATGTGTGTGTGTGTGCTGGAGACGTGAAAGAGAGGGGAGGACAAGGGGAACAACTCAAGAACTCCAAAAATTGATCAAATTGGAGGTTGAATGTGGATCTGATCTTTAATGCAAGCATAAATTGGAGTTCCCCTTGCATCAAACAACATCTAGGTAAGATTTTTGGGTGTTTTTGATGGGATTTTCGTGGGTCTCCATGGGGGGTGTGGGTTTGATGGGTAAAACTCTCAAATTTGGTGTTTTGAGAGTGTCAAATGTTGTAAATGATGTTGATAATCATGTAGGAACAACTTTTAATTGCTTTCTTTCATGATTTACATGTTATGAAAATGGGGGAATTGGGGTTTTCATGGAGTTGATGAACATGGTGTTTAAAGTAGTGTTTAAAGGTTTGTATTTGATGATTATCACTAAGTTGCTGTAGTTTGTTGTGATAATGATGAAATTGTTCATTTTTAAACAAATAATGGAGTTATATGGATGTGTTAATGATGAATGATCATTAGCACATGAACTTGTGCATACATGGTGTTTGATGAAATGCCAAGTAGAGCATTTAACTTAAAATTTGTTTAAAACCAATGGTGAGATGTAGTATGTGGGTGTATAACATCAAAAAGGGTGAATTGTTATGGTTAAGGGTCATTTGGAAGCAAATTAGATTGAAAATGGTGACATTGGGGTGAATGGGTGTATTTTGACTAGTTGTAGTCAAACTTTATATTAAACCTATTAGTTGTGATAATAGGAATTGATAGTGAAGGTGTGGGTGAAACCAAACGACCCGGAAAGGAAATTGTGATAGAGGATAGCTCATTGAAACAAGGTAAGTCACCCTAATCTTTTACTTGTTGTGTGTAATGGTGTTATACATACATGAATGTTATAGTGAAAGATTTGACTTGTTGGGTGAATTGATGATTGTGATATTGTTGTTGGCAATAGTAGGCAATAGGTGTTATATTGCTTAATTTATTGTTTATTTGGTGTATACTTGACTATTATGATTAGAATTGGTGTCTAATTATATGTGTGATGAATGTATGATAAGTGTTCACAAGGTGTGTGAACCTTTAAATGAGTTTTACTCAATTTGGTGTTTTGAATCACAAGTGTTGTGATCATGACATTGGATTATTCACATGGTGTGTGAATGTCCTTTGTTGGGTGAAATTAAGTTAGTAAAACACAAGTGGTGTGGTTTACTTAACTTGAGAAATCTTGTGGAATAAGATTTCAATGGAGTTTTGGGTGCAAACGACCCGTTAGTAAATCGTTTGATATTATGACTATGATGGTTATAATTTGGTGAATTAAGGTGTTTAATATGATTATATGGTGTTATATAATGTTTATGGGGGTATTGGAATGGTCGTATTTGAGCGAAAGGGGTCAAGATGGCTTAAAACAGGAAAAAATGGCCGTGCAGGTGTGCCCCGGCGTATCATACGCCAGGGGGGGGCGTATGATACGCCACCTTCAGCTTTCACTTTGGATTTTGTCTGTGATACGCCTCCAAATACGCCAACCAATACGCCAGGGGCTGAATTTGACCAAAATTGACTTTTTGGGTCATGTAAGCTCATGTGGGTGGGCATGGTGATCTTACTTAGTTCTAATGAACTAATGGTGACTTAATTAACATGTTTTCAGGTGAACGGAAGGGTTAACAGTGGTCGTGATCGGGTTGCTTCGCAAGGATTCGGATCAAACATCTTTTGTGGTTTTTCTTTGTTGGTTTAAAACAAAGGTTTTTGGTGAATAACTCTAATGTAGTTTTTGCTATTGAATGTTTAATTAACATCAAATATTTTGTAAAGTCGTATGTAAATGGAATGTTTATGGATTAATTTCATTTGTCGGTTTGAAAAATCTGGGACCTAAACTTTGATGTCGTTTTAAAACACGTGGCATGTGTTGGTGGGTTTGGGCCTTACAAGTTGGCATCAGAGCCATTGGTTTGAGGGATTCAAGTGCGTCGCGAACACTTGAACTCAAATCGTTGTGCTCTTGATATGGGGAATGTTGTTTGATCCGAGATCCGATCACGAAGCCGGGGGTTTAAGGTAACAAGTTTGTGTATTGTTTACCTTAGTTATATATGTTTATTGGTGTTTGGTGTGAATTTGCTTGTTGAACCGAATTTCTTAGTCATGTTATGGGGAGGTGAAGTTAAGGAATTGGATATGTGAAGTGTATAGTGTTATGTCTGGCCAACATAAGATTATATTCTTGACATAGATATGACCTTGATGGAACCAATTCATAATATGGTTATGAATATTAGGTAAGGTGTTAAGAGATTGATGTTGTGATGCTTTTAAGTTCATATTTCATGGTGTGTTTAGTTGTATGAACTATATAGCAAAACTAATGTATCGCATAACTTGTTTCAGCCGTAGAATGGCTGGTGGTGATAACATTAATGGTGGTGGAGGTCATGAAACTAACCTCACTGAATTGCAAACTATGGTGAGGGAAGAGGTGGCAAAAGCACTAGAAGCTTCAATTCCTCACCATATGGAGGGTCTACAAGCCTCCATGAGGGAATTTATTCAAAAAGAGTTTGCAACTCTCAGAGCGGGGCGAGATGAGGAACGAACTCCAAAGAAAGTAACTTATAAGGAGTTTGTAGCTTGCAAGCCAAGCGAATTCAAAGGGGAAGTTGACCCATTACTGAGTCAACGATGGATAACCGATATGGATGGCACGTTTGAGACGAGCCATTGTGATCCGGAAGATGAGGTGATCTTTGCTGGGAATCAATTGCGTGAAAGAGCAAAGGATTGGTGGGAGCTTCTACGGAAGGAAAGGGGTAGGGATGGCGTGAAGAGCTTAACTTGGGCGGAGTTTAAGGAATTATTCCTTAAGCGGTTCTATCCGCAGGCGGCGATTGACAGAATCACTGAGGAGTTCCTTCATATGAGACACAAGGAGGAAAGTATTGACACAATTACCGCCATCTTCTATGACAAAGCTAGATTTTGTCCTGATTTGCTACAAA
The DNA here is from genome assembly GCA_009363875.1 of Mikania micrantha. Lineage (NCBI taxonomy): Eukaryota > Viridiplantae > Streptophyta > Magnoliopsida > Asterales > Asteraceae > Mikania > Mikania micrantha. Next base: position 1,166,605 of record CM018681.1, read on the forward strand.
CGGAGCGGATGTGGATCAATCGATACCACAGTATGTTGAATGCCAAGTACCGCGAATTTCTTACCCCATCTAAGTGTGAGACATTGGCGGAACTTATTGATTGTGCTCGGGAGCGCGAGTTGGAGTTAAAGCGACAGGAAGACCGCGGTGAAAAGCGGAAGGTAGAGAAGGAGACGGGGTCGTCTAAAAAGGGGAAGTTCTCTAACTCACCTACAAAGTTCCACTCAAGTAGGGGAGTTAAGCATTGTACAAAATGTGGGAAAGACCACATGGGTGATTGTTCAACACGACCCTTATCTTGCTACAAGTGTGGGAAGCAAGGTCATCTTGCTAATCAATGCTCGAGCCCGTTGAATTTATGTTATAATTGCTACAAACCGGGGCATATTCGGAGTGAATGTCCGGAACTTAAGGGGGCTGGATTTGGTGGAACAGAAAATCGATCTTTTAAGGGGCAAGGAAGTGGGAAGAAGGTGGATGTACCCAAACCCAAGGGTAGGGCCTTTCAAATCACTGCGGAGGAAGCCAAAGTCACACCTGATGTGGTGACAGGTACTTTCTTCATCAATACCTTGCCTGCTTACATTTTATTTGATTCGGGGGCTAGTAGATCATTTGTGTCTACGAATTTTATACACCATTCGTCTTTTGTTGTTGAGAAATTGTCGGTGCCTCTAGAAATAGAAATAGCGGATTCTAAATGCTTTCTAGTATGTGATGTTTATCGAAAATGTAAACTAACAATCGATGGGGAGGATTTTGATATTGATTTGATACCTATGGTATTGGGGGAGTTCGATGCGGTGGTTGGGATGGATTGGCTTTCGGCTCACGGGGCCAACATTGTGTGCAAACATAAGATTATTCAATTGATGTCTCCTAGTGGACATGAGGTGTGTATTCGTGGGGAGAAACGTGGTGGCATGATCTTATGTTCTTTAATCGAAGCTATGAAGTATTTGAACAATGGGGGACGATCATTCCTTGCTTATGTGGTGGATTTGGAGAAGGGAGTGAAGATGATTGAAGACATTCCTATTGTGCGAGATTTTACAGATGTCTTTCCAGATGAACTACCGGGATTACCTCCCGAAAGGGATGTGGAGTTCCGAATTGATTTGGTGCCCGGGGCTAAACCCATTGCTAAGGCTCCATACCGGTTGGCGCCATCTGAATTGCAAGAGATGATGAATCAGTTGCAAGAACTTCTTGACATGGGTTTTATTCGTCCGAGCATCTCACCTTGGGGTGCACCGGTGTTATTTGTCAAGAAGAAAGATGGGAGCTTCAGAATGTGTATAGATTATCGGGAGTTGAACAAGGTCACGGTGAAGAATATGTATCCATTACCTAGGATTGACGACCTCTTTGACCAATTACAAGGTGCTTCATGGTTTTCTAAGATCGACCTTCGATCGGGATACCATCAGTTGAAGGTTAGAGAGGAAGACATTCCAAAGACGGCTTTTCGTACGAGGTATGGGCATTATGAGTTTCTTGTGATGTCCTTTGGGTTAACTAACGCACCGGCGGCGTTCATGGACTTGATAAATCGGGTGTGTCGTCCAATGTTAGATAGGTCAGTCATTGTGTTCATCGATGACATACTTATCTATTCCAAGAATGAAGCGGATCACGCTTGTCATTTGCGTGAAGTTCTTGAAACACTTCGTAAGGAGAAACTGTATGCTAAGTTCTCCAAGTGTGACTTCTGGTTACGCGAAGTACAATTTTTAGGACATGTGGTCAATGCCGATGGCATACATGTCGATCCTACAAAAATTCAGGCGGTTATGAAATAGAGTCCACCCAAGACTCCAACTGAGGTTAGAAGTTTTCTTGGTTTAGCCGATTATTACAGGAGGTTTATTCAAGACTTTGCCAAGATTGCTTCATCTTTGACTAAGCTTACAAGGAAGGATACTAAGTTTGTATGGGGTGATGAACAAGAAAAGGTGTTTCAGGAGTTGAAGACAAGACTAACACAAGCACCGGTGTTGACATTACCGGATGGACCAGACGTTCTTGTAGTCTACTCCGATGCATCTTATGTTGGTCTTGGGTGTGTTTTGATGCAAAGAGGGAAAGTTATTGCTTATGCTTCACGTCAGTTGAAGATTCATGAGATTAACTATCCCGTTCATGATTTGGAGCTTGCGGCGGTTATTTTTGCATTAAAGATATGGCGTCATTATCTTTATGGGGTGAAATGTACTATTTATACCGACCACAAGAGTTTAAAGTATTTCTTCACACAGAAGGAATTGAATATGAGGCAGAGACGTTGGATGGAGTTACTCAAGGATTACGACTGCGAAATTCTCTATCATCCGGGGAAAGCAAACGTAGTGGCGGATGCTTTGAGTAGAAAGGAGGAACCTTTACCCATTCAGGTAAAAGCAATGAAAATTGTGGTAACCTCGGATCTGGTGAATCAAATTAAAGCTGCTCAAATGGAAGCTTTAAAGGAGGAGAATTGGAAACGTGATAGAATTAAGGGGTTAGCTCATCAATTGGATGAGGATAGTCGGGGTTTAAAGACAAGGTGGGGTCGAGTGTGGATACCACCCACTTGTCCTTTGAAGACGGCTTTATTGGAGGAATCTCATAAATCGAGATATTCGATTCACCCGGGAGGCACGAAGATGTATCGTGACTTGCGGGTTAACTATTGGTGGCCGGGGATGAAACGAGATATTGTTAAGTATGTTGAAAAATGCTTGACTTGTGCTCAAGTCAAGGCGGAGCATCAAAAGCCGTATGGAAAATTGCAACCTTTGGAGATTCCGATGTGGAAATGGGAGCATATTACGATGGACCTAATCACAAAGCTTCCTAAGACTAGGAACGGTTATGATACTATATGGGTCATCGTAGATCGGCTATCAAAGAGTGCTCACTTTATACCGATTAAGGAGACATATTCTTCCAAGAAAATGGCTGAAATTTATGTTAAGGAGGTGGTTTCTCGACATGGAGTACCGGTTACTATTGTGTCTGATCGTGACACTCGGTTCACTTCACATTTTTGGAAGAATTTTCAGGAGGAATTTGGTACGAGATTATTGTTGAGCACAGCGTATCACCCTCAAACGGATGGTCAGAGTGAAAGAACCATTCAAACGCTTGAGGACATGTTACGTGCGTGTATCATTGACTTTGGGGGAAGTTGGGATGATTTCCTACCTTTGGCGGAGTTTTCTTACAATAACAGTTATCATTCCAGTCTTGGAATGCCTCCTTTCGAGGTTTTGTATGGGAGAAAATGTAGAACTCCCGTGTGTTGGGGAGAAGTGGGACCAAGGGAACTCGCTAGCAAAAAGGTAGTAAAAGTGACAAATGAACGAATCGATCAAATTCGTGCTCATTTAAAGGCGGCACAAGACCGTCAGAAATCGTATGCGGATAAACGGAGGAGGCCGATCGAATTCCAAGTGGGAGATTTTGTGTTGTTAAAGGTTTCTCCTTGGAAGGGTGTGATTCGTTTTCGAAAGCGGGGGAAACTTAGTCCACGGTTTATTGGACCATTCAAGATTATAGCTCGGATTGGCGAGGTTGCCTATCGCTTAGAGCTACCGGAGGAGTTAAGTGGGATTCACAATACATTCCACGTATCTTATTTGCGAAAGTGCTTTGCGGATGAATCGGCTTATGTGCCATTGGAGGATTTGGTGATTGATGATAAACTCAATTATATTGAGAAACCGGTGGCTATCTTGGATAGAAAAGTCAAGCAACTTCGGAATAAGACGATTAACCAAGTAATGGTGCAATGGAAGAACAGACGGGGTTCGGATGCTACGTGGGAGTCCGAGGATGAAATGCGGAAATATTATCCTTTTCTTTTTGAGGTGTAATGAGGTTTCGGGGACGAAACCTTTGTAAGGAGGGGAGAATTTGTAACAGCCCATTTTGGTGAAATATTATAAATTAAACATAATTGGTGTATAAATTATGTTTTATTTTAAATTGATGGGTGTTTTATTAATATTTGTTAATTATAACCAATTGGTGGGTGTTTTAAGAGTGTTTGTTTATTTTAACAATATGTTGGGTGTTTACTAACTTAACTTAGTTAGTTATAACTAGTTAGTTTTAACTAGTAATAGAGGGACCAAAACTGCCAATAGATGATATTTGACTTAAAAGAGGGGTTTAATGTTGACTTGGTCAACATTTCACACTTTTATGTGTGTGTGTGTGCTGGAGACGTGAAAGAGAGGGGAGGACAAGGGGAACAACTCAAGAACTCCAAAAATTGATCAAATTGGAGGTTGAATGTGGATCTGATCTTTAATGCAAGCATAAATTGGAGTTCCCCTTGCATCAAACAACATCTAGGTAAGATTTTTGGGTGTTTTTGATGGGATTTTCGTGGGTCTCCATGGGGGGTGTGGGTTTGATGGGTAAAACTCTCAAATTTGGTGTTTTGAGAGTGTCAAATGTTGTAAATGATGTTGATAATCATGTAGGAACAACTTTTAATTGCTTTCTTTCATGATTTACATGTTATGAAAATGGGGGAATTGGGGTTTTCATGGAGTTGATGAACATGGTGTTTAAAGTAGTGTTTAAAGGTTTGTATTTGATGATTATCACTAAGTTGCTGTAGTTTGTTGTGATAATGATGAAATTGTTCATTTTTAAACAAATAATGGAGTTATATGGATGTGTTAATGATGAATGATCATTAGCACATGAACTTGTGCATACATGGTGTTTGATGAAATGCCAAGTAGAGCATTTAACTTAAAATTTGTTTAAAACCAATGGTGAGATGTAGTATGTGGGTGTATAACATCAAAAAGGGTGAATTGTTATGGTTAAGGGTCATTTGGAAGCAAATTAGATTGAAAATGGTGACATTGGGGTGAATGGGTGTATTTTGACTAGTTGTAGTCAAACTTTATATTAAACCTATTAGTTGTGATAATAGGAATTGATAGTGAAGGTGTGGGTGAAACCAAACGACCCGGAAAGGAAATTGTGATAGAGGATAGCTCATTGAAACAAGGTAAGTCACCCTAATCTTTTACTTGTTGTGTGTAATGGTGTTATACATACATGAATGTTATAGTGAAAGATTTGACTTGTTGGGTGAATTGATGATTGTGATATTGTTGTTGGCAATAGTAGGCAATAGGTGTTATATTGCTTAATTTATTGTTTATTTGGTGTATACTTGACTATTATGATTAGAATTGGTGTCTAATTATATGTGTGATGAATGTATGATAAGTGTTCACAAGGTGTGTGAACCTTTAAATGAGTTTTACTCAATTTGGTGTTTTGAATCACAAGTGTTGTGATCATGACATTGGATTATTCACATGGTGTGTGAATGTCCTTTGTTGGGTGAAATTAAGTTAGTAAAACACAAGTGGTGTGGTTTACTTAACTTGAGAAATCTTGTGGAATAAGATTTCAATGGAGTTTTGGGTGCAAACGACCCGTTAGTAAATCGTTTGATATTATGACTATGATGGTTATAATTTGGTGAATTAAGGTGTTTAATATGATTATATGGTGTTATATAATGTTTATGGGGGTATTGGAATGGTCGTATTTGAGCGAAAGGGGTCAAGATGGCTTAAAACAGGAAAAAATGGCCGTGCAGGTGTGCCCCGGCGTATCATACGCCAGGGGGGGGCGTATGATACGCCACCTTCAGCTTTCACTTTGGATTTTGTCTGTGATACGCCTCCAAATACGCCAACCAATACGCCAGGGGCTGAATTTGACCAAAATTGACTTTTTGGGTCATGTAAGCTCATGTGGGTGGGCATGGTGATCTTACTTAGTTCTAATGAACTAATGGTGACTTAATTAACATGTTTTCAGGTGAACGGAAGGGTTAACAGTGGTCGTGATCGGGTTGCTTCGCAAGGATTCGGATCAAACATCTTTTGTGGTTTTTCTTTGTTGGTTTAAAACAAAGGTTTTTGGTGAATAACTCTAATGTAGTTTTTGCTATTGAATGTTTAATTAACATCAAATATTTTGTAAAGTCGTATGTAAATGGAATGTTTATGGATTAATTTCATTTGTCGGTTTGAAAAATCTGGGACCTAAACTTTGATGTCGTTTTAAAACACGTGTCATACGTGTGAGTGTTTTGGGCCTTACACCCTACTAGTCATCAGTGTTCTTCTTTGTCAGAGTCATGTAAGACAGACTGATTGGCCGCCGCGTGTTGACCTGTGTGTCAACCCCTACTATTCATTCAGTGTTCTTCTTGATTCATCCATGGTGATGACAAGTGACTAGAATGATTGAGTTCTTCTAGTTGACTTTGTGTTAACTTGAAGGTTTCTCTATCAAAACATGTCACGAGTCATAAATAGGATCATTATGGATGGATGCTGAACTCCTTAGGGTTTTCAGCTGTCCATAATGATGCCTATTAAACTTTATACTTATTCGTTGTGGAATCAATAGTGTGGAGTGAAACGCTTAATTATCGTTAATAACAATATGTTAAGCAGCCCGGTATGTGGTGGGACGGTGGCTGGGGCTTGTCCCCTACATATGCCCTATATATAAGCATACTTGGTTGAATAGCATAGGTGGTTGTTAGTGAGGTTAAGGTTGTCATTCAAGGAATCAAGGTAAACAATTACTGGGTAATCTAATTCAAAGAATCAAACATTTGGAATCAAACATTTTGGGAATCAAACAGGTAGGATGGGACACTTAATTATCATCAGGAACAATATATCATGTGGTTCAGTATGTGGTGGGACGGTGGCTGGGGCTTGTCCCCTACATATGCCCTATATATAAGCATACTGAATCAGATGGTATAGGTGGTTAATGGTGAAGTTAAGGTTGTCATTCAAAGGATCTTACAAACTATTTTTACATAAAAACTACATGAACTCACCAACCATAGTGTTGACTTTGTTTTATTACATGCTTTCTCAGGTGACGCACAGGATTAAGCTAAGATTCAGGATTGCATACTAGGATGACCAGACATAAATCCTAGTTGACTTTTGAAGAAGCACATCTTTTGAGATCAATACGAATCTCTTTTTGATATCTTGTACAAATACAAGATAGATGTATTTGATTCTTTTGGATATGTTTACTTAGTTAAATTATCAAACTTGATCTTTGTAATTTAACTTTGTAATCCTAGTTAATGTTGTATTGTGCTTAATTATTATTAACATTGATGTTATGTAAACAATCTTATCATCACGATTATCATTCACGATATCGCACTCCGAGGACCTTCCGCCCGACGGGGACTTCGATCCAACCCCGCCGGCTCGGGGTGTGACAGTTGCAATAATCTCAAGCAATGACATAATTTTTTCAAAACATAATCCAAGTAGTGTAAACTTTTAAAAACACATCCAAACATCCATACTAGTCTAAGTTAAAAGATTACGGTTGGGAGTAAACAAATGGTTGAGGTTTGGGCATTCGGGAATTAAATTTTAATGTGAAAAATGAAACAAATGAATCTCGGAAGTAGATTTAAATTTATGAGTATTGGGTATTTGCCTATTTGGATATTGGGTCTTTTAAAATTAGTTTAAATATAAAAAAAATATATTAGTTATACATTAATAAAATATTATATATATATATATATAATTCAGTTATACTTTAGCGAGCGAGCCAATCGAGCGACTATCCGAGTGAGCCACGAGCGAGCTTACCTTGGCTCGTGCTCGGCTCGTTTATAAACCGAACCGAGCGTGCTCGGTTCGTTTAAAACCTAGCAAAATTCTAACGAGCTATTTCCGAGCTTTTTCCGAGCGAGCGAGCGACGAACGAGCAACGAGCGGCGAGCGATTTGAACATCCCTAATTTTTAGTGACTTTCTAATCAAACATATTATATATAATTTTTACCCGTTTAAATTCATTCTATTAATATAGCTTTTATGTTACCCATCTTGATACATATTATACTAAGGTGTTAGTCATCTCAACTTATTATATGTTAAGGTGTTAACCATTTCAACCTCACCTAAATCAACCAATTTATCATGTTTTGTGTCAAGATTGTCAGGCTAGTAATAATGTGCACATTTTGTTTGCGATTTATACTTTTTATAGTTTCTTTTTCATGATAATTTACACTTTTTATGTCTCAAACTTAGAGAGAATTTTTATTTGCAGTTAAAAATGGCCGTGATTTTTAAACCTGTTTTAGGCCACCAAAAGACTTGACACGGTCCTGTGTGCGACTAGTACGAGCTTTTCTTTTGAAACGTATCAATCAATCAACTAATCCATTTTTTTAAAAAAAAAAGTCTAGCAGCCGTAACCTTTTATAAATGATTAAAAATGGTGGTTAAGGGTCGGTTATCATTGGAGGTCAACATAAATTATATATATCAAAAATCAATTTATATTTTTTCGAAATTTTTTTCCGTATTAAATTTTATGTTATTTATAATCAGGAATTCATGGGTAGAAGTGGGCCACTCTTGATGGATCGTCGATGATGGTCACTTTTTTATATAGGATAATATTATATATTCTAAAATTACATCTATGTCCAATATTAAACTAAAATTACAAATATTCTCATGTTTCAAAATTGTCCATTGGTAAGGAGAAATATGTAAGTTGTTTTTTCTTATCACTAAGGGTAAAATATGAAATACATAATTTGTTTTTTAATAAAATAGATAAATATTTAATATATTTAGCTTAAAAAAGGGAAATATGTAATTTAGTTTTGTGATTGGGTAAATATGTAATAAATGGTTTTAGCAAGGAGATATATGTAATTGATCCTTTTTATATTTATTTAGCTTTACATTATGACAAACCGACGGAATATGGCTTAATTAGCTATCACCAGCTAACCATTTTTTTCCAATTAATTAGCAAGTAGTAATTTTTTTTTTTTTTTTAACATTCATACTATTACACTTCTACTCATAAACTACTTTTCAATATTTCTCTTTTATTTGAATTTGAACCTAAAATCTTCTTTCTAATACGCAATAACTATACAAAGCGTGTTAGTATCATATTGGCACATAGTGTTTTCCTAGTTGTAGGTTTCCTACTGGACGGGTGAGTTAGGCCATCACGCCCTATTATTTGAGCGTTAGAGTGATCTATTTTTTAGGTCAAAACGTGTTAGTATCATATTAGGACAATAACAACTAACAAGTGGCAAATAAGATGAAAAAAGTTATGTGCTAAAAAAGTCCAATACGCAAAACCCACCATACAATGCTTGGCAATTGGCATCAATCCATTAATGTTGGAAGTATCATCTTCTTCTGCATTGAATAAAACCCCCCATCGATGGTCCAGGCGGCTGATTGACTCCGATATCAATCAACCACGTATTTCTAATGATTTTCTGAATTAGAGATAAACAACTTTCCCACTTGTTTCTTTTCTGTAATTTATTATGGGTGTTGTTATTCACACATCAACCCACATCCTCTGTACGAGGCGTGTAGAAGGACAATCACTGTTTGCCAGAATTTTCTTAGTGTTAATGACTAGACTTCTATACATTTCGTATAGGCCTATATGGGCGTATAGGTCTTATACGAGACGTATATGAGACCAATCATTGTCGAATTGGTGGGTGTTCGAGGAGGCTATACGCCTTGTATAGACCTATGAAGGTACTTTTGGATCCACACAAAGGAAAAACCTAAGAGTTGGTGCTACGTTCTTCACGATCGAAAGTATTTCAAAACCTAAGGTTATGTGTAATGGAAGGGCTTGATGGGGCTTGACCCGTGCCACACAAACACCACGTAGACGCCACGTAGGAGGTTGATGGGGGGTTTGATATATGTGTAATGGGAGGGTTGATGAAGACTTGATGGAGGATGATGTGGATGCTTTTTATTGGTTTAGAAAAAAAAACTTTCAACCATGATCACGCAGCGACCACGGTCACCGAGACCGGACACGCCCCGGTCATGAGGCTTGTGCATTGGGGGTGGGAGCGTGACAGGAGCTTGAAGTTGGCCACTTGATGGGGGCACGCCTTGCTACGGAAGACCTAAGAATAATGAATTTCGTGCGAGAACACTGTAAATATGTTATGTTTCGGTAGGATATTGGTTATAGTAAATTGGATGTTTCCTTAATATATTTGGTTGTGAATAGGATCATTTACATTTAAACATAAATATTGTTTTTATATTGGTTTTAAAATTTGGTTTTTTCTTGCTTGTTCTGGTACATGATATGATTCATTGTAACTTTTACATTGATAATGTAGCGGTAATTTGGTAATATTGAATGTTAGGAAGTTTTTTTTGTTTCTTTTTTTGTTTTTTTAGTAGTTATGGTTAATGGTTATACATGTATTGGTTCGTTGGTGTATTTTTAAATTTAGGCACACTATTTTATAAAATTATGTCTTTTATCATCTTATTTGTATTTACTTTCTTTATTGTGGTACCGTAGTTTATTTTTATTTTTTAAATAAAAACTTTAAATTGACGCCGATTAAGAAAACGACGAACATAAATATGTGTTAAAAGTGAAGGGTGTTACAGGTTTAATTATATATTTAGGTTTAAAATTTTATTTTATTATTATTATTATTATTTTTTCACCGTATATAATTTCTTTAAGTTTTGAGCTTCAAACAAGTTTCAAATACATGTCGAACTATATAAACAAATTTATTTGTGTTAGTAAAATCGTCTCAAGACTAAAACAATTTTATTTTATGTGTTAGTAAAAACGTCTCAAGACTATTTATTATTTCTATTATGCATATTTGATATTTTTTTTGTTTATGCATTGTAGGTTCTTTTTCCGAACGTTCACGTACATATCTTGTGCAAACCAACGCAATTTTGATCATAACTGGTTATTCTAAAACTGGTTTTTCAAGCTTTAAAACCGAAACTGGTACATAACCGAAACCGGTTAACTAACCGACTTTTTCTTACGTGAATTGGTTAACTGGTTTGAAAAAATCGATTAAATAACTGGTTTGGTCACCTGAAACCGGTCTCAAACTGTCGGCTTTTCCTAAAACCAAATAAAAAAATCGGCTTCTAATCAGTTAAAACCGGTTCGGTTAACTTTTTTTTTATATCTCTACCCACAAATCATGATTTGTACACATTCTCCTCCACAATGTGGTGCATTATTCCATGTCAAGATACTTGTTTCGACCCTCATTTTGCTCGTTTGTCCAGTAGAGATTTTCAAATAATACGAACGATAAACACGTTTTTTTTTAAATCCCTCCATGACACTTCTGTATTAAGGAAACAAGTAAGTCACAAAGTTACAATAAAACAAATACACGTATTTATAATAGACAAAATCCTTAAGCAACCTACTTCAACTCGATTTAGGAAACCAATTTGAACTACGATTATACAATAAAACATATACATATACAGAGTAAGGTTATTGTACAAAACATTAATTTTGTAAAAACAGTGAGAAACGATCTGAACCTTTGATGTGTTATCATCAATGGTTATTAATGAACTAGTGGCATGATTGTAATTAATATGTTGTTTAAAATATAAGTAAGGGCACAAAAGGAATTTCCATATTTACAAATATCATGCTATCCATTAAATAAGGAACAATTACTATTTTTAAGGAATAAGTCGGTTTGATTTTCGCTATGTGCTAATATGTGCTATTAGTACATGAAGCGTATATCAACACATGAAGCGTATATTAGCACATTCACATAATATGTGCTATTAATACATGTAAGCATATATCAGCTCATATACATAATATGTGATATTAATACATGATATATCAACACATATCAGTACATATATATCAACATATAATAGCACTACAAAATCTGTGCTTTGGCGTTTAAAATTACAACATGTCAGCACACAACAACACTAAAAATATGCTAAATAATTATCCTATCATTCATACCAGCACATATCAACAAATTATTTAACGATTGATCGATTTAACAAATTATTAAAACTTCATGTTCACATCGTTCTACATAAAATAGCACATGCTATCACATAGCATCACATATTAAAACTCATCAATCCAATTTTACAACGCAACTAAAAATCTCAATCCTTGCGATTTTTTTTTATTTTGATTCGTATTTGATGTAATCAAATTCGTTTTTTCATGACTATACATGATATAATTTTAATTTTTGAAATAGGTTAAATCAGGGAAAGTGATTACCCACTTTCCTATTTTCATGCAAAAATTAAAAATCATTTTAATACAAATTGTCTATATTACCCTTTTCTATTAATTAATTAAAATGCCACATGTCAACACTTTATTGGTTCCTACCATTTTTACAAAAAACTCTATTTGTATGTGAACCTACTCCTACATATACATATACATATACATATATATATATATATATATAGGGGAAGGTTCCCCTAAAAAGTCTATTTTGCCTAAGAAGGCTAAGAAGGATTTTCAAAAACACGAAATCCGACCCAAACAAACTCCGATTGAATTCATTTTTACATCATTGGAACCGTTTTGTTGAACACTAAAATGCAAACATTAAATTGTAAACAATAAACCCAAATATTAAAACCAAAACTTTAAAAACAAACCATAAAGCTAAAGATAAAACCTAAAAAACCAAAATCAAGCCCTAAAATCTAAACTTTAAAAGTTGTTATTAAAACTAAAACTTAAAAGCTAATATTGTAGGGTTCGATAAAACGATTCCAACGCCATCGAAATGAGTTCAATCGGAGTTCGTTTAGGTCGGTTTTCGAGGTTTTAAAAATCCTTTTTAGCCTTCTTAGGCAAAATGGACCTTTTATTTGATCTTTCCTATATATATATATATATATATATATATATATAGGGGAATGTTCCATTGTTAACCCTCCCTTATAGCGTTAACCGCTTAACCCTAGCGTTTTTTGCCCGAATCTTAAATTTTTTTTTCATGTTTTTTATTATGTAAAAATAGGGGGGGTTTCTTTTTTGTGTTTTTGCTAATTCATCACTGTTTAGAAGTTATTGTAAGTGTAAGTTACTTACACTTACTTACATTTACTGCATCAGATACGGATTGTAAGTAAGTGTAAGTAACTTACACTTACAATAACTTCTAAACGGTGATGAATTAGCAAAAACACAAAAAAGAAACCCCCCTTATTTTTGCTAAATAAAAACCATGAAAAAAAAAATTAAGATTCGGGCAAAAAACGCTAGGGTTAAGCGGTTAACGCTATAAGGGAGGGTTAACAATGGAACATTCCCCTATATATATATGTATGTATATGTGTAAGAACCGTGAGAAGCGTAAGAATTTGACACCAGAATTTGACACGTGCCATCTGGTTAGGGTATAATGGTTCGTACAAAATCGCATAACCTGTTATATAAAAATCACGAACCGTCATTTAACACGCATAATCAAGGACCAATTGCATGACCATGGACTTAGCGTAAAATTACGATATGTGTAAAACAACCAAAGCAAACTATAGTAATAGTATACTCAAATTAAAGATAATTAATAAAATTATGTATTTTATAGTGTAATATATTTTAGAAAATGATAGAAAGTTTAAAAATTATACGATTTAAAAAGAATATGAACTTTGATTGAAGCATAAAAAAAGTAACACATGTAAGCTTTTTTTTTTTTTTTTTTTTGCCGTCTAGCCACTATTCACGTTTTTTTTAACAGCCACTATTCACGTATTCACGTAAGTTTCAAAATACAAAGTTGAAACCTTTTGATCCTAAACTCTTTATTAATTAGCTTTAATCAATGGCCTAAAACTTCTTTTATACATCCCACCAAAACTCTTTATTGAACGATGATGTCATCAGCTTGGAATGGTGTTTCTTTCTCTAAAGATTAGTATCATCAATTTATCAAGAGTAAAAACATTTAAAAAAAATATACCTAATAAATCACACTTGTAGTATAATTATTTGTAAAATATTAGAAAAATGAAATACAAACAAATCTTATTTTTATCCCTAAGGAAAGAGAGACACATACTAAATAGTCCTACATATCATAAAACAAACAAACAAGATACACACGAACTCAAATAGACATAATCAAACAAAATATAAAGATAAAAAACTACTTTACAAGCAAAATAATAACATGATACGTGACAATTATTTCATGCAAATTTATCCTAAAAAATAGGTAGACAATCTGCATCTCTAACGCACCGTAGCTCTACATATATGTTATGTTCTAAAAACCATTAACCTTAATATATCCTATGTATCTACAAACTTCCCGTCTCTTAGATCACGAGGAAAGATTCAATTTTAATAAATCATATCTTACTTGCTCTCCTCTCGTCAATTTGGTCTTTATGTACCGCTTCTCTCGTGCGCAGAGGTGCACAAAATAACCAGTTAATCTAACCGAACTGGTTTCTGAACAGGTTACAAACCGGTTTTAGATTTCCAGAATAACTGCCGGTTCTTGACCGGTTTACAATTTTGGGGCAATAACCGGTTAAAATAAAACTGGTTTTCTTGACCGGGTTGAAACCGGTTAACCGGTTACAGATTAAAAAAAATAGCCGTTGAGAAGGAAAAATAGCCGTTGTGACTGGGTAACCGGTTAACCGGTTTGGTAAAATCAACACTTGCCGTTTTCACAATTTTTGGACTATTTTGCTCCTAAACGAAAGTATAAATAGATGGTGGTGTTTTGGTTTGATCACACATCTATTCTTTTCTTAGGCTCTTAAACACTCAAAAACGATACAAAACGATGAAAAACGCTCAAAAACGATCACCTACTTCTTAATTCAATCTCAATTCAATGGCAAGCTCACGAAGTGCTCAAAGTTCCGTTAGTATTGGTGCATCTTCTTTAGCCGAACCAACCGTTGACAACCCATGATTGATGAGGATGATTCAAAAGGCGCTACAACCACGATACAAACAAGTAAGTCCTTCCACTATTAGACGTGATTGTTTGAAACGTTGGCATCAAGCGAAACAAGAATTAATTTTGGGTTTTCAAAATTTAAAAACCGGGGTTAACTTAACAATAGATGTTTGGTCGGCACCACACGGTTTGCCTGAATCGTACCTTTGCGTTACCGCGTATTAGATTGATCCCGATACGTGACAAATGATGAAATGTACGATTGCCTTCGCAATGTTTCCGTATCCAAACACGGGGTACATTTGTTTTACATGTTAGATTGAATAATACAAACATTTTACTTACAAGATAAAATATTTTCAATAACTTTTAATAATGCTTCAAATAATATGAATTCGGTTCAGAAATTAAAAATTATATATAAACCAATATGTAACCGAGTTTTTTTCATATTTGGTGCGTTGCGCATATCATTAACTTGGTTGTGCACGATGTTCTTGCAGTTCCCGAAATGAACAAATTAAAAGATATGTTTAAACAAATGTTAAATAATGTTTTTTTGACAAGCCATAGAAGATATATGGATTATCAAAAATGTTGTTAGGATACAAGCTACATCTTTTTAGGTTCGTATTGGGACGTACCTACAAAATAGAATTCGACTTGGCGTATGTTTATAAACGCTTTACGACAAAGGCAAACCTTGGAAGTATTTCATGAAAATTTAGTTCAACGACGTCAGGCTAATTCTTTTCCTAGCCGATGTTGGGTCGTCGTTGCCGAATTCACCAGTTTATATGGAACTTCTAAAAATGCAACTATTTTATCGGCCAGGGACGGACATGAGAATTGGCGTGCGCAAGACAAGCCGGAAAAAAGGCTCCCTAGCGAATTCAAATATTCTAGTTGTATCCAAATTCCATATTTGGTTTTTGGTTCGGTACCTAACCATATTCAAATTTCGGTTTTTAATTCCAATTTTTTTATAAATTTGGTTTGTAAACCGATTAAACCGAATTCAAATTTAAATTTATTATCTTATTAATAATATATAAGATTGAATTCGATTTACTTGGTTGAATTCGGTTTATTCAAATCGGTTTATTCGGTTCCTAATCTGTTTATATGATTTTAATATGTTTATTCAATTGAATTCGGCTTATTTGGATCGGTTTATTCGACTTTTAAGCGGTTTATTTGGCTTTCACTCTGTTTATTTGGTTTTAACTGAAATTAGAACCGAACCACTTCTCGAATTCGGTTCGGTTTTTTGATAGGGAAAAAAGTGAAAACTGATTAAACCAGACCAAATAAACCGTTAACCGAACCAATAGACATATTTAGTTTAAAGAGCATTAAAGTAACTTCTTATACCTTAAAAAAAGATTTTTTGCACTCATTAATTAATAATGTGATTATAAATGATTCTTTTTAGTTCTTTTCGCCTTATTAATTCTCATTTAAATGAATCTCTAGATATACGTATTTATAAAATTTTTTGTGCCCTCCTAAAAAATGGGCTCGTCCCCCGGGCCGCCCATGTTATCGGGTGTTTATTATCCCACGTCTTGTTTTCTTAAACAATTATTTATATTAAAAATAACGAATTTCAATCGGAAGGTGATATATATACGGGAATGTTACTTCCAATAAAATTAAAACTTTTGAAATACTTTCAAGAAATGCAGACCATTTTTACTTGTGCGACGACTGTAACACCCCAACCGATGGCGGAAACGTCGGGATGCCACGAGGGATGTGTAGATTGTTCATAAGCTCGTGGACATCTAATTTAAATCATCACATATCATTTAATCAACCAAATTAATTACACAAAAATCATGTTCATCATGAATTAGTTACATCAAATACAAAAGAGATTTAGCTATCTAACTAAATTCTAATCTTCAGAATTTCAGTTATTTAGCTAAGTCCAAGATCCTACATGACGATGTCCCAAAAGAAGGTAGAGCTATCCTCCCCTACTTACTTGTCTTCATTCCCTAAAGCATGTGAAAATCAAGTGTCAACTACGAAGTAGTTGGTGAGAAATCTTAAGTTTTTATGTATTAAAAATGTTTATGAAAGTTTAAGAAATATGTTTATGAAAGTTATAATTTCTCCGAGAAAGTCCACATGTGCACCTGCAAGATAATCCAACTCTACCATGATCCAACAAACACAACATCCAACCAATCCAAGTAATCACATACACAATAATCACAATTAATTATCCACATATATTCAACTAATCACATCAATTCAATAATCACCAATCATCATAATCATACCAATATAAGTTACCGCGGAGGACCTTTGTCAACTCAATCAACGGCGGAATCATTGCGGAGGACCTCAGTCAACTCAACCAACGATGTTCCTATAAGTGTCAATACGTGCACTGCGGAGGACCGCAGTCAACTCAACCAACAGTGGAGTCTCTGAGGAGGACGTTAGTCAACTCACCAACAGTATCTCAATCATCGCGGAGGACCTAAGTCAACTCAACCAACAATGACTCACGGATAAGTAATAATCCATCTCAATCAATAATCAATAATAATCCATTAATATGAATATCATATTCATAATCCAGGTGTCACCCATGTGTTATCAAAATAATATTTAAATTGGTATACATGTTTCACCTCCGAGTTTAAAACAAAACAGTTTAAAAAGGAGGTTATGAGAACTCACCTGAGTCCTTAGAATCAGTGTTTTTCGTAGAGTGCGCGCTCGCGTATGTGAAATCACAAACTCAATCAACCTGTCATTATTGTGTGTTTATGTTCATAAGCGTATGCGTTTTATCTCGATTAAATATCCACAAGTATTTACTTTTAAATTATTAGTGTCTTATTAACTTAGTCCTTTTATTCAAAGTTTAGTTGTTACACTTAAGATCTTTTTACTTATCATCTTATAAGGATAACTCAACTTGTTAGTGTCGATCATCTAATATACAATAATTCCTTTAAATAGTATATTGATGTTATATAAATTGTAGAAACTTTATCCTTATGAACTTATATGAATACATTCATAGTTGCATGCATGCACGTGGTTCAAGTTAACTTATCCATCTTGAATTTTTTTTTTTACATGTGATCAATTTTAGAAAAATCAACTCATACTATATTCATAACTTATTTTATTTGCATAAAAAAATATTCTCTAAGTTAAACACATTCTTATTAATAAAATTTAGCAATTTTGTAAGTTCCCATGCATGCATGACTTAATGAGTCTCGATTCCCATGTTTATTTCCTAACGTTTGTGTGCCCGTAAAATTCTTCCTTTAGACCGAACAACTTGGGTTTGACAGCCCCTAGGGTTCACGAACCCTTAGGTTCGTTGCTAAGGAGATCACAGCCATAGTTCGGCTAATAGAGAGGGAAAGGTTCGGCTGATTAGGGCTTCCTTGAGGTTCGCTCGAGCTGGTTCGGCAGTAACCTGATACAAGGTTCGTTGGCTAGGTAAAGGTTCGTAGCTTCCAGCTCTCCTCTTCCTAGGTTCGACCAAGATAGCTCCTATCCCCCCCAAGGTTCGGCCCTTAATGGTTCGGTCCTTATAGGTTCGCACACCCCATGCAGGTTCGCCACCTAAGATCAAGCCTCCATGAGGTTCGGCTATCCCCACCTCACGAACCCTGACCCCTCAACAACTATGGTTCTCGCCGAACCTGCTGTTCTTGCCCATGAATCATCATCATCTTCGTCTAAAATTCGTTCCTGGTCTGTTCCTAGATTCCATAGAATACTACTAACCCGATTAACACAAATAAACCCTAAAATCTGTTAAGGAGATGGCTGCCATGTTTCTAATAAGGTTTCTAATAAAAACCGAAAAGTAAAAGCTCAGGTTTACCTCGATGAGTCGACCAAATGTGAGATTTTCCTATGGGTTCTTGTTCTCCTTGATCTTGCGGTCGTTTAGGGCCAAGAATCACGCGAATCGGTTGAGAAACGAGTGAAATATTCTAGAGACAAGTTGTAGAGAGAGAACGTGGCGAACCTAATGTTTAGAGAGAGAGTGGTTCTTGCAATAATGAAGAGGAGGAAGAAAAGGGTGGACTTTTATAGCCCGGAATCTCCCCGCGTGCTCGGTTTCGTCTATTTCGTGATTAACACGTAGAATAAGCTCGGTTTTCTCGTGAACATATTTAAAAGGATTTTATTTCGTTTTAATAAAAATGGTTTTTAAATAAAATCGACTAAATAAAATGTCTTCGTGTAGTTTCGTTAAATCAATTATTTAAATAAATAATTCGTTCGTTTTCGTTTTAGGTTGTAATTCCTAATAAATGTTTTTAAATGACTTCTCTTATTTTAATATCGTTAGATATTATTAAATTATCTCGTCAAAACGCGTTACTCACGTACGTATTCGTAAAGATCGTCACCTTTGCGAATTCGACGCTTGTATCGTATCTCGATTCGATTTACGATTTATGGAATATCGTTTCAGAATATTATTCTTAATAATTATATTCGTGTGAATCGTCACCCATGCAAATATATTATTAAGTTAATATTTCTGAATTAATATTCTAGTTTAAGTTATGTCCGTAACCTCACCATCGCGTAATTAATTCCAATTATACTTCCATTATTTTATTAATTTTAATATTATCAATCCCAATCCAAAACCCACTAAACCATATCACTGACACATCCGTGATAGACCGAAATATGCATATGTATAGGTATAGGGCATATGTAGGGGTCAGTCGCAACCGCTCCAGCCACCGTCCCACCGCTATTTCGATAAACCATGACCATGTGTCCTTGACTATGTTTAGCAACCAACAACAACTAACTCCTAATTCTTTTTCATTCCAAACACAATTCATGATCTGTGAATTTAACTGCAGTAAACTCTCTGGTTTTGTTTAGTTGGGTTTCAACTAAACTCATCATGGTTTATGTTTGTCATAATATGTTCTTAATATGTATACCAATCATATTTAATGATTATACTATTAAACTAAAAATAGCTTAAATATTATGATATTAAACTAAAAATAAAAAAATAAGAATGTATAGCATATTTAATGAATAAATATAATAAATTAACATAACCGAACATAAACGTACGTAAATGAACATGTTACCAAATGTACACGAACACAAATAAATGAACATAATCTCTGTTAATATTCTTTCATTTGACTAAACGAAATTTCATGTTCGTATTTATTTATTTATTAAACAAAAGAATTATTCCTTTGAATATTCTGCTCATTTAAAGTATAATGAAGGAGATAAAAAAAGTCAAAGCATAAAAATAATAATAATAACAAACAAACAAACCTAACTGTTTCGATGAGATGAAACCGCCACCGGCAAACTACACAACACGTATACATGCGTGGATGATTTATAGTGAAGACAGAAGATAACGATCGCCCGGTCGGAATAAAAAAAAAATCTGATCGCCACCAGTAATCGACGAACAGTATGAACACAAATCAATCTCTTAGCGAGGAAAGAAGGTGTTCATCACTTGATCACCCCATGAATGTTAGATTATTAAATATTTTAAAATGAAACGGCAAGCGATGGCAATTAATGGAATTGAAAATATATGAAGAAGATGATCGAAATAATATCAAACTCTCCATGCATTCACCAAAAATGAAGCTTGAAACGAACATAAAAAATTATTGTTTCTATTCATTGAATCATTGACACTGCAAGGATCTTAAAAAACACAGATCCGATCAAAATGGAAGTTTGGAACGAACTTAAAAGATTTTTGTTTCCATTTATTGAATCATCGACACCGATAGGATCGTAAAAAACACAGATCCAATCGAATGCTAAAAATATATACAGTCCGGTCATACATCATACAATTCTCAGCGTCCTTTGTTGTTCATACTTTTGATTTTTTTTATCACATTATAATTTATATGTATTGATTTCGTTGTTCATATATCTCAACGGTATCGGAATTTCCCTCTTGGAATAATCACTGTTATTGCCAATGTTTTCCGTTAGGTACAAGACAAAATCGGTTAGGATTCCGATAAACGTAACAAGGAAGCTTTCCGGCGAAATTGTTGTAGAAGAACGGAAGATTCACAGGCGATTTCGATGAAGTACGGATGCACCGGTTCGTGACGGTAACAGGAACTCTCACGCCGGTGTAGGAAACGGAGGGAGACGAAGATTCCGGTGATACCGCCGGTGTACCGGAGGATGAGCTAGATCCAGATCCAGACACAGAAGCGGTGGACGGAGTCGGAGAGCATTTCTTCTGTATTGAAAGAAACGCTCTGATTTTAACCGGTGAAGATTGTAGACAAGCTGTTCGATCATATTCCTCAACGAGATTTGCTAGATCTTCATCAGATGTTATACAAACAAGCGCGTCTAGATCTTCCGTCGGCAATTGACACCTCAAACTCACCATCCTCCCGCACAATTCACCGAGTTTCACTATTAATTCTGTAAATCAAAGGTAACTCACACTTCATATTCCTAATCCAAATCCAAATCCTCTAAATAGACGTAGAAATCAATAGCATAAACACAATTCAAAAATATCGAATCAATGGCTTACCGGAAAAGGAGATGGACCGAGTAACGGCGAGGACGCGAGTCTGGCCTCCATGATACCGGAGCTTGCCGTCGGGATACCGAGGAAGGATCCGGCCACCATAGCTACACAAGAATTTGATAGTCTCGGTGGTCGGAAGCTTGGGAGCGTTGAGAGAATTTCCCGCCATTTCAGATCTAAACAAGATTTTCAGGAGCGTTTGCTTCTTCAAGCCTGAATAACATTCGACCACCATCGTATTTATAGAGTTTTCTTGAGGAAATGGACCCGCATAGAGTCGGGTCAAGCCAGTTGTAAAAGTCACACTTGTGACCAAGGTATAGTTGAAAACTTCCAATATAAATACATGGGTTGGAGTATTAAAAAGAGATTTTTTGCCTAAAAATAATAAGAATTGATTTAAATTTAATATGTGTCATCATAAAAACAAAAATATAGTACTAGAAAATAAAATCCAGTAACAAAAGATACAAAAACCAGTAAAAAAACAAAATCCAGTACAAAAAATCAAAAATATAGTTCAAAAAATCCAGTACCAAAAAATAAAAATCCAGTACCAAAAAAATAAAAATCCAGTACAAAAAACAAAAATACAGACATACAGTACATAAAACACAAAAATCCAGTACAAAAAAATATAGAACAAATCAATTATAAAAAAACTAAAAATTTAGTACAAAAAATAAAATTTTATATCTAAATTTTGATGACGCATGTCAAATTCTTATTAGTTCTCACTTTTTTTAGACAAAAAGCACTTTTTATTTGAACTTTATCCTATAAATATTATCTCGGATAAATTTCACTTTTAGTCATTTATACATAAATTTTTAGAAATAGTTGTTTATTTTTAAAATTGCAAAATTAATCATTTATATTTTCAAATTGCAAACATGGTCTTTTCTCTATTAAATCCGCTAAATATTAACATAATTGGACGACATAAATGTCTTTTTCCGACCTTTTTTGGTTTCACTGCTTCTGTATTCGATTCTCTAGCAACGGCGGAACCGAGCACACAAGCTCCGATGGCAACAAACGACGTCACCATAGATTTATTGTTTACCAAAGATTTAAAACTTATGATAATATTACGGTTGAACGGCTTGATGGTTAAAGTGTTTTAATATTCACTAGCAATTAAAGATGATTGATAGGCAGAAAAAATTAACTTTAACAAGTGAAAAAATACTCCTTCGATGATTCTTACATATGCTAGTTCTTCAACAGTCGGTGTTAAAAAAAAACCACGAATGTTTCATTTATAAAACCATCTAAACCAACCACTTTTAACAACAATAACAGGCTATGCAGTGGCGAAGCTTGACCGGAAATATAGGGGGCGGAACTTTGCCACATATAAATTTTTTTTCCCTAACGGCTTAACGCTAACAGTTAAATGTTCGGGTTGGCGATTCAGGTCGGGTCAAACCGTCAAACAATAAAAAGTAGATTTTTTTAGAACAAACAAAGATTTAAATAATTATCATGATGAGTGAAAAAGTTAAGTACCTTAAAGAAGATTACAACTCAGCGCGACGATCTTTAAGATTTTTAAATTCATCGATTATGGATTCCGAGTCAAAGTTTTCGGCAATTTCCTTCTCTACGCACATTTGGTTTATCATTGAACAAATAGCAAAGAAAACAATATGAAGCATTTGTTGTTGGTGAATACTCTAACCAACTAGGAAACATCTTGAACCAAGCATTTATGAATCTACGTTGCTTTTGATCTTTAGGATACTCTTTAAGATAGATTTGGTATGGTCCTAAATTCAAATAAGCTCGTCTTACTTGTTCCCTTAAATTAACCGGACGATCAAACATTTGCATTCGTTTAACCGGCTGGGTCTGGGCGACTGGGCGAGGGGAACTCTCGGCGTCACGCAAGAAGAAGAACAAGATCGGGGTTTTTTTCCCCTTTGTCTGACAAATTCAAAATGGGGTATTTTGTTTCATTGTTTGGGTTTAAAGAATTAAAGTGGGAATGGGTTGGCTGGATTTTAAGTTGGGCACTTGGGCTTAATCTTATTAAATGTTGTATACTATTAATTAATAAATTAAGTTAATAGTTAATAGTTATTAGTTAATTAATTAATTTGATTTTATATGTTTGTTATTAGAATTTGTTAGTGTCAATAAATGGACTCATATGCGTCTCTTTTAAGCCAGAGTCATCTATGAGAGATTATGTGCCCTAAGCGAATATTAAAAAGGGGCTCCTCTATGCGTGTGTGTTTATGATAATTCGTTTGTAAATAAATTTGAAGTGGTATCCGTTTGGAACTAAATTTGAAGTGACATAATTTGTTTTTATGTTTTTTACCTAATTTTTAAATTATAATGAGTTATTGGGTCAAATGTTTAAGATCAAGTTTTTCTTTTAGCTTTTATAAAATTCATAACTGGGTTAAATATATTTAAAAAATTAGATTGTAAATTATATGTGTTTATTGTAAAATAAATTAATATATATATACACACAAATTTTTTAAAAATTTTGGGGCCTCCTAAAAAATAAGGTCATGTGTGGTCACACCTCTCACACTTGCTCTAAGACCCCTTGGTTTAAGCTAATACGAGATGTATATGATTGATAAGGTGTTCTGGTGTTAAAATAAAATAATTGTGTAAATAATTTGTTGTATAGTTGTACAGAAATAGAATAATGGTTACACACTTATGGGTTGTTTGATAGAATCTGAATCATTAAGTGCTGAATGATTCAGATGTCTGAATGGTTAAAAGGGTCTGAATCATTAAGTGCTGAATGGTTAAGACTGTTTGGTTGAACATCTGAATGAATATGCGGAATTACTATTTTACCCTTCTGAAGGCTTTTTTTTCAGTGATAATATAAATAGTAAATTCAAAATAAAATCCATACAAAACAAAATGCAATCATGATAAAATTCAAACATCCAAATTACACAATAGTCTTTCAAAATATTTAAGAAAAATGCTAAAATTCAAACATAAATTAAAAATTGACGAACATTATCATGCAAGTTGACTAGCTATATGGTCACGCAAACAATTCATATATCCATTGCCCTGTGACCCCCTTTCTATGTAGTGAATGGAATGACCGTCACTTACTTCTCCCTGTGTTTCAGTTTCAGTAAAAACATTGTTCTCGTCGTACTCCATAAACAAAAGATCATGAATGTTGCATTGCCTTATAAAATTATGGACAACAAAACAAGCAATCACTATGTCTCGTTGTATTGGAAAAGAAAATGGAGGCATTTGTTTTAAGATTGGGAATCTTGCTTTTAAAACACCATATGAACGCTCAATAACATTCCTGAGTTGTGCGTGAGCACGATTAAAATTTTCTTCCTTAGTTAACGCACATTGTCGTCGAAAACCAGCTAACCAATACCTCGTATTCCGGTAGGGAGTCATAAATCCACGAGTGTTTGTGTATGCAGCGTCACAAAGATAATATGTATATGTGCGTGTTATCAAAACAATTAAAAACAGACCTTTACATTTATTATTTAATGTTAAAGCGTGAGGGAAAACCTGGTGGGGGAAAGTAAAGCCAGAAGACATGTTAAATGTAACTTCTTTTAAAACTCTTGAATCATGTGCGATCCCCTCCCATCCGGCCCATACAAACGTGAATATCATATCAAAATCACATATAGCTAAGACATTTTGGTAGCATTCACCTTTTCCTCTTCCCCTATAACGTGTTTGTTGCTTAGTCGGCACGATATCATGTACAAGAGTTCCATCTAATGCACCTATTGCTCCAAATAAAATTAGTTCAAGCTTCCTATGTTGTGCTAATGTATTTGCGATTTCATTAGAAGATGATGGAACTATAACTTCTCTTGCAAAGTTCATCATCACCTTTAAAACCTCATGAAAACATTGATGAATAGTTCTGTAGAGTGTTGAAACCTATGTTTAACCATTCGGACACGTTCATTGTGTCCTATAACAATAAAAAACATAGCCAATTTCTCTTCTAGTGTTATTGACCTACTACTTTGCAACCAATTTTTAGATCTAAAATGGTTGCACAATAGTCTAAATCTTCACGTGAAAGACGCATCATCTCATGACATTGTGTAGAAGTTCCATGCAACAATTCTTGTGTGTATTCATGACCGGTAAGAGCAGAATTTAAGTCTTGTATTCTTCCAGCGTTTATTGCGACTAGTTGTAGCCAATAACAACAAAGCAAAATGAAAACAACAATGTCATCATCCAAATGCATATCCAACCTGTTACAAACGTTTAACATTTAACAACCAACTATATTCCAAAACCATCCAATTACTTTAATAAACATACGAACATTTAAACATCCATGTAGATTCAAAAACATCCAATTAGATTAATAAACATCCAAAACCATAGAATCAAAACATTCAAACCACTCAAAAACATCCAAGTAGATTAATAAACATACAAAGCATTCAAACATTCAAAAAACCATAGAATCAAAACAACTTGTACTTCGCTCCGGCATTCTTGACCCATAGCTCACAAGTTTGTGGTTGAAGTTGTAACCACACTTTCCTAATGTCGGCATTTTCACCAAAAAGCATCAACGCCGTTTGATATTTCGCATCAGACTCATCCCATCCCATTGTCCCCAACTTTGTCATGCATGCCTCCATATCATTGGAAGCTTTGTGGTTTTCAATTATCATCGTTGCCAACTTCTTAATATGCTCCCCAACTTCCATGATCTGTGAAGTCATTGTTTCCTTAGCTTTTCGTTTCTTTATTTGTTTTTTGGAATGACCCGATGACTCTTCACTAACACCTTGAAGGGGGGATCCATTTGTGTGCATTCAATATCCTCAAAATCATTAAGATTATGCTCATAGACATCCTTAAATGGATGAGGAAGTGTAGAAGATGGCCCCCAACTATCAAAGCCAGTAGAAGTAGAACCCTCAAATAATTGAATACACAAGTCTGGATACGCAAGTGGTGCACTTCTCAAAGCTTCTGCATGTTTGTTAGATTGTGTGAAAAATATTATATAATTGTATAAGAATACTGAAATACAATAATATATAATATTTATAAAAAAAGAGACACCTTAATCTCTAATTGCAATCTTCTTTCGACAAGTTAAACATGTTTGTTATTGGATCATAAACATTGTCGGTTTTGTTTTTAAGCTTTGTCCAAACTGTAAATTTAGCTTTTAGATAATCATAATGGTTCTTCATTTGTTTTTGATCGGCAATGAACTTGTGTTCCAATTGTAATTTTTCTGCCACTCTCTTTCAAGAAAGTGCTTTGAGACTGTCCCTTCGCGCCCATGCAATGTCAATTCATAAACACATGCTTCAAGAAATGTTTTCTCAAACAAACAATTTGCATCAAAACATCACAAACAAATGTTTACAGGTTTTCTGATCTTAATTATGTAAACTTATGATCAAGCAAATGTTAACAGGAACATCACAAACACAGGCAAATTCAACATTATTTGAACAATCTATGGTGTGCAAACATAGGCAAACAATTTGCATCAAAACATCATTTGAACAATCTTTGGTATGCTGTATCATATAACCAATTTGCATCAAAAAACTGGAATATCACATAGGCAAATTCAACAATCAGAGAACAAGAACATCACAATCACAGAAACAAAATCACAGGTTTTCTATTGTATGATACAACCAACTTGCATGAAAAAAACCAAAATCAAAGCACAACAATCACAGAAACAACAATCACAGAAACAAAAAAAAAAAAAGAAGAAGAAGATAATGGCGTTTACAGGTGGTATACGACGACGAGTCCAGGTAGTATTTGTGGGGGTGCGACCGACCTATAGCTGCGGGTGCGGCGGAGACTGTAGCTGCGGCGGCGGAGACGGTAGCTGCGGTGGAGATGGTAGCTTCGGCGGAGATGGCTATTTATGGTTTGATGGAGCGCCGACTAGGTAGATGGTGAAGGAGACGACGGGAAGAAGGGGGTTGAGGGAGGCGACTGCCAGGGGTGGGTTGAGGAATGCGACGGGAAAAACGGGGAAAGAGGGAGAGAATAGGGTTTTCAAATGAAAAGGAAATGAAGACCCCCGTATTTTTTCCTCCATTCACCATTCAGACTTGTTTTCAAATCTGAACCATTCAGACCCTCATTCAGATGGTTTTTTTCATTCAGACGTCCCAACCAAACGGCCTGAATCTGAATGGTTCAGTTTCGGACCCATTCAGATCTATTCAGACCCTACCAAACAACCTCTTACACCAGATTAATGGTTTACACTTGGGACGTGAGACCCACTGACTAGGGCCATGGGACACGTTTCTCGTAGGATCTGACTCATACAAAGACCCTCTTATATGTGATACCACACGTGTCATCATCAAATTCTCGAACTGTGATTTCATTTGTGTGCACTCTATCTTCCGACATTTGATTGGTAGTCTTATCTTCTTTGCAAAATTCATTTCAATTCGTCTTTTTCATAATCAAACTAATGGCAGTTGGTATGCTGGCATGGGTTACTCCACAGTCCACATATAAAATTGAGATAGCATGGATGTTTTTTATGTCACCTTTCTTCACATCTAAAACGTAAAAGAAAGTACAGGAGATTAGTGCTATACATTTATTATACACTTAAGATTAATTAAATTTAAAAATAACAAAAATATTGATATTATATTATCAAGAAACAATAACAATCATACATAGCAAAATCTCACTCATGGATATTTTTAGTATTGTGTCCAAAAAATTCGAAGCTCGGATTCGGCTCGTAGCTCGTTCGAAAAAAGCTCGGATAAAACTTGTTTGTAACCAAGCCAGCTCGTTTTGTAACCGAGCCGAGTCCGAGCCAGGGCTGGCTCGGCTCGTAGCTTGCTCGCTGCTCAGCTCGTACGCTTGGCTCGTGGCTTGGCTCGTTTGTACAACATGCTATACTAAAATATTAAAGAATAGGGTTACTTTCATTAATAAATATACTTTGGTACTATTTTGTAATTATATTAAAAAAATAAAAAGAAAAAAATAAAAGAAAAGAGGACGTAAATACGAAATGAATCTCAATTCTCACGTGCTCCACTAATTCCTAATTCCTAAATCATATTCTTAATTAATCAACATATTCATGGCTCTTCTCTTATGTAAAAACCGAGCCTAGTTGAGATGAATGCAATTCAAATATTAAATTTCTTATGTAAAACCAAGTCAAAACGAACCAAGCCAAGTTGAGGTGAATGCAATTCAAATATTAAACTTCTTATGTAAAAATCGAGCCAAAAACAAGCCAAGCCGAGCCAGCTCGGTTGAAACGAGCCGAGTCCGAGCCAAGATTTCAGGCTCGGTTTACAATCCGAGCTGAGCCAAGCCAGGCCCGGTTTAAATCCGAGCCAAGTCCAAGTTGACCTCTAATTTGTAGTAGGGTGTTCAGAAAAATCCGAATCCGAACACGAAATACTCGAAAATTCGAACCCGAAATATCCGGAAGTTCGGATACCCGGAAGTAATTGTTATTCCCATGAAATAAATAAAAATTTTTGAATTTAGTAAAAATCAAATGTGTTTTTGGTATCATAAGCCGAAAAAATAACAAAATATACGATATTTATATTTGGTATCAAGAAACAAGAAAATAAAAATAAACGATTTATATATTATTGAAATTTTTAAAAGCTAATATATATATATATAGTATAAAGTTTGGCTAAAAAGTCTTAAAACCATAAAAAGTGTGAGAAGAGATCTCAACCATTAGATCAATTGGTTTTGTTGTTGAGATTAATGCGGTGGTATTTTTGTAAATAGTTATAAGTTAAAACCTTCAGTAGGGGTAGAATGGAAAGATCTAGCCAAAAACCTGCACATGCAAGTCACATGCATTTTCCTCCATTTTTTTTAAACGTTCATAACTTTTTTATACGTTAGTATTTTTTAAAAAAAATTACACCATAAAATCGAGCATTTCTTTATCTTTCTAATGATTATAATATTAATATATTTTTTAAAAGTAAAATAACAATATAAACTGGGTTTTGCGAACCGTATGTTTTGTGGTGTTTTTCCAATATAAATTAAACTGACTTTTTATGGTGTTTTTATACATCTGTACGTTTTATGGTGTTTTTAAAGATATTTTATGGTGTTAACGTTTTATGGTATTTTTGGTGTTTGTATATTAATGAAACTAAAACATGGAATTTTATGGTGTTTTTGAAAACTAAAAACACCATATAAACACCTAAGTTTGTACGTGGTGTTTTTTAACTTAGTTTTATGGTGTTTTTAAGAGATTTTTTTTATTGTTTATGACGTTTTTTCAAGATATTTTATTGGGTTTATGATGTTAACATTTTATGGTGTTTATTGTATTAGGATATTCACGAAACTAAAACCGGGTATTTTATGGTGTTTTTAAACACGAAAAACACGATAAATCGCTTAGTTTCATAAACATCCGAAAACACCATAAAAAAACAACCAGTTTCATATACATTTTATACATGGTGTATTAAATCTGGACATGGTGTTTTTATTTTATACATAGTTGTGTTAAGTTTGTACATGACGTTTTTACATTGGTTATAAATAGGTACGTTTTCTGGCGTTAATTTACGGATTTTGCATTTTTTTTGTTTGTGCATGATGTTTTTAGACTATATGTGTTGTTGTTAATACGAACATCATGTTTAAGTAGTTTACACATGGTATTTTACACTTAAATTACACAATTGAAAAAACGCATGTGAAAAACACCATGTATAAAATCACAAAGTTTAGAACGTGTGACACCTCGAAATTTCCAGGTCAGCAATTTCTTTACTTTAAGTTAATAATATATATTACTGTTGCATACGTGGCACTAGAATCATTACTATTTAGTGTGACACGTGGCACAACAAACCAAACGCACCGATAATTCAAGGAATTATCGCAAAACATAACGCACGTGTCTTGAATAACGAACGTTGGTGAATTTCACAGACCACAGTTCATTTGCACAACACATAGGTACTAGGGAACCTAAGATAAGAGAAATGATGTTCATATGTCTCGAAACAACGATCGTAATCGAGAAATACGTGAAAATCAGCTCGAAACAACAAAATTAGGCTTATTGGGCTTCTCTGGGACCCATCGCGGTACGCGATGGTCCAACAGAAGGCCTTATAGCGGTACGCGACAGGAATCGCGGGGGTTTGACTCCCGAATTCCGTCGCGCTACGCGAAGCTTATTTCAACCATCCGCCGCGGTACGCGAAGCTTATTTCAACCATCCGCCGCGGTACGCGACGGAGTCCTGACGACAAATCTTTATAAAATCAAGACCACCATGCCTATTAACACCACCCTTCATCATTTCTCCGGTTCTACACGCCAACTCTCGACCATTCCTCCCTGAAACCACCTGATTTGACTCTTCGGAAGCCATTGGAGACCTCCATTGAAGCTTCAAGCTTGAAGGTTTGAAGATTAAGAGCTTGAAGACCCATTGGAGCTCAAAACCACCACCATAACCATCTCATTCTTGAAAAAACCTGCTGTTCAGAAGCTTTTGAGGCCAAGAGATCACTATCTCAGGAGTTCTTGAAGCATTAGAAGGTAGTTCTATACCCAAAACACACTTCCTTCACCTTTACACTCACATGCATGACTTTAAACACACATGCAAGCACCTTTGATGCACATGCACGAATTTTAGTTCTGGGTTTGATGATGTTTACATGATATTTGATGATCCATGATGATTAGATTAGGTATCTTTACATTCCATGATGATGTTGTTATGATAGAATGGTCATAGTAGCTAAAATTATGGTTTTAGCAACATGCATGAATGATCTAGGTGGTTTTACACGTTTGTGGATATTGAAATGTTGTTATGAGTGTTAATGATGATGATATGCAAGGTTAGAATGATTGATTATGTCAAGATTTGATCATTTGGTGATTATTACTAATTTTAAGTAACTTTAATGTTACAAAATGTGTGTTCTTGATGAAATAACCACATTTGCATGTTTAGATCTATAATTTATGCTTAAAATGATGTTTAGAAGTTAGATGGTGATTACTAGATATGTTGGAATGGTTAGAATTGCTAAAAGTATGAAATTTAGGAATGTTACTAAATATAGTAATTTTTGTTATGAAATTTCTAGAAATGATGAAATTATTAAGGATTGTATGTTTGATATGCTTAGTCGAAGTGGTTATGATGATAATATGTGATTTTACAACTTAGTTGAACGAGATATGCGCATTTGTCTAAGGGTTACTATAAATAGTAACTTTATTTTTCAAATCCGAGAATAGGAGCATGCTAGACGTAACGATTATGATTGATTGGCTATTTAGGATAAAAATAGTGATGCTAAATGATATTAGTTGATAAACATAATGAAATATGCTTGTTTGTGCAAACTTTCTAATTATACATAAACTTTTACGCTCAAACTCTGTTAAACCGGCTATGTGTAACTATGTGCTCTGTGATAACATGCTCATTTAGGATAAATATGCATGTTAGAATAATCGGAATATGATTTAGTGCATGACTTGCCAAATATGGAAATCTTCCTGAAATAGAAACTTACTATAAAAAGTAAGTTTCCTCACGGAAGTGATTATTGGTATCCGCACACTTCACACGACACGAAATTGCACGTTACACGATCGCTTGATCCAAACCATCACCAACGGATCGTTAGGTCAGACACGGTCAAACACGGTCAACGTAACCCACTTAACAACTTGGTGTTGTTAAATACGAACACGGTCCTGTGAGGCCCACATGTATGTAAACACGAACTTACAACACCTATGTGATATAGGTAAACATTAGCCGGCGAGCTACACGATTCCTGTACGGTATCTCTACTCAAACTCAGGTGAGTTTTACAGCCCCACTTTTATTCTCATATTGTTTTACTAAACTTTGGGGTGAGAATACTATGCAACTGTTTTAGATATAGTACTGGTATGTTGTGAAAACCATTTTCGAGTGTAACTATTATCGCTTAAAGTCCTCACTTATCCTTACCGTTAATTGTATCACAAACGAGTCGTAATTACGTAGTACTACTGGGTTTGACTAACCCCACTCGGCACCAATGTTGACTGGAGGTCATAACGAGTGTAATTTCGATGGGAATGCGGGTTCAGCGATGACCTGCGGAGGCAAACGGGAACAGTCTAGTTTCGGTAAGATGAACTGACACACTCCACGGATCGTAGTATCCAACAACAAAACTTAACATACCCAGTATATATCTGTTTATTTTTCAGTCTGTCTAAACCTGTAAACTCACCAACTTTTTAGTTGACACTTTTCGCATGTATTCTCAGGTAACTAATGGAGCACACGCTAGGACACAAAGGAGGAGTACAAGAGAGTCTCATGCATTTTAGACTCCTAGGCTTTGTGTTGATGTGTTCATTTTGAAAACAATATTGATTTATGTAGTGTTTGATACAATTTACTTTCCGCTGCAAACTTTGTTACTTATGATGTTTAAAACATTTCCGCTGCTTTATTTGAAAACTTGTTTACTCTTCAAAGATTGTGTGATTGTATAACTCATATAGAGTCGTCCTATATGACCATGAGCTGTGATCCTGGCCACGTCACACCCACGTGGACTGACACCACGAGTGGGAATTTGGGGGTGTGACAGAACGTCATGTTTTTTAGTGTTCAAAAACGCCATAAAACACCATGTGCAAAATTACATAGTTCAAAAAATGTCATATGTGAAATTGCGTAGTTCAAAAACGCCATAAAACACAATGTGTGAAATTATTTAGTTCAAAAACACCATGAATAAAATTACAATTCAAAAACACCATTAATAAAATTACAATTCAAAAACATCATGCATAAAAATTGCAGTTCAAAAACACTATGCACAAAATTACAGTTCAAAAAAACCATAAATAAGATTGCAATTCAAAAACACCATAAATCATCTGTTTAAATTATACAGTTCAAAAACGACATAAACACCATGTGTAAATGACGCAACTAAAAACGTGGTGTTTTGTTTATG